>OY735202.1:18877987-18902987 GCA_963457665.1 Thysanoteuthis rhombus
GTAACTGTTCTCAATACTTTTTTCATTTTGTAAACATTTACAGATTTTTACTTTGCGTCTTGTGTTTCACTGAAATCTTTTGTGGTTATGAAATATGACTTTAGAACCTGAAGGCATCGCATTGAATGGAGATAAAACTGCTGAGGTGTTATTCTGTCACTTTACGACTTGTTATATGATGTTATACGATTGAAGATGAGCATTGTTTTCCTCTCTGTATGCATTCATTCCTAAAGCCTTTATTGGCTTAGTTCTTTATAGTATTTCTTTTTGGTGATATCTCTTTTTTTTGCTGGGAGAGCCTATCGGGTTTCGAATACGCAGAGTTCGGTTAATCTTTACTTTTTTTTCAAACATGATAGTTGTGTTAAGAGAGAATATTGTCTAAGCAGTAAAAAAAAAAAGACAAAAAACGGAATAAGCAAAAAAAAAAAAAAAGAGACAAGAACATCGTGACGCGATAAATAAACTCGTCACTATATGCATATTTCTTCTGTCTTGATTTTAGTGTTTAAGAAAAAAAAAAGTCCTTCTCACGTTTCGTAATTGGTTTTATTTATTTTTTGAAATTTCTTTTGGGATTCCAGTTCTCGCCATCTCGTGCTTATGTATTTGTTTTCATGGGTTCATATCGTCATAGTTTGGTCTTTTTTTTTTGCTTACTTCATGAAGAAAAATTGAAAAAAATTAAAAAGAATATATCTCCAAGACTTATCATTACACCAAGAAACACCAGAGGCCTATTGGTTAATAGCGCAGAGCTGAGTTTAAACTCAGACTGAGACTGGTACTAATGACCTTTGGAAATGCGTGAATCCGACTCCTTCCCAAGCAACGAATTAGATAGCGTATGGCGAGTATTAGCGAGTATTGCAACCTCAGTTGGTTGTTTCCTTTAAGTCAAGTTCACATGATACAAAAAACCTGTCGAATAACATCAACTCGAGGAGATATGTGAAACTCGGATAGGGGCATTTGAAGCCACGTCAGCGTAAGGGCGATTACAAATTTTTACATTCGTAAGAAAATGGACCTCATTATCGCCTCGTTGTATCTCAGAAAACCAACTTAGCTTGTTTAATTAAAACAAAAACTTCCACAGCTTCATTACAATATGGTTCACTGCAGGGATAGAGCGATAAACTGCTGAAGTAGAAGCTCGAGGTTGTAACCCAGGTGATCAATCAATGTCTTTTGAGTTCATATCCTCATTTTGTGTTAATTACACAAACATTTATTTATTGCTCTTTTTTTTTATTGCGTCGTATCGATGAAATCCTGATCAGTGTGAACTACTGGCCGTCCTAAAAGTGACAAGAGGGTTTGACTATTTTTTTTACTGTTTGGAAACTTCATGTTTGAATTTGAAGCATATTGTTATTAACTATAAAACTAAAACTGGACTCTGACTCAATGGTTCCCGTATCCTTTTTGCATGTACGGCAATAACTCTGTTTTTTTTTCTTGAACGCTAGATGGAGATCGAATGTACATTGTTTATAGCAATTAAGCATTTTTGTAGCGCTAACCCTAGACTTATGGACTCCGACTACCATTCATGGCCAATTTATCTATAGTTGCAGGGTGGAATTGATTCATGCCTTTCCCAAATAAATTAGTACGGAATGAACGCATATTGTCCTAGCCTGAGTTTGAAGTCGGTTCACCAATTCTATTCCCAATGCTATCAACCGTTAGGTCATCTGCACCTTCGCTTTCTGGACACCGTGTGTAAATATTCATAAATGGTGGCGTCCCGCTGAATTTGCATAATTACTGTTTGGCGTGGACGATTGGCTTGAAAATCGAATCTCGCAGCCCATAGCTACCGTAGTATATCCGGTCACGTGCCGTGACGTGATTGGAGTCGAACACATCACATCTGACGTCACTTACATCGAAAAAGAAGAGATAGGCCGTATGCGAATCGAACTCTCATTTAGCCCTTGTTTTCTCAGCACTGGTACAGCTCGTACGTTGGTAAACGGTCAATCAGTTGGAAGTGGAAATGCCTCAGTCCTTGTTCGTCTTCTCCTTTACCCACGCAGTTCTTGCAAACGATCTGAATAAAGGAGCCTGTTCTTAAGCAGATTAAGAGAAAGAAAACTGGCTCCGCGGCCGTTAATCATCACAACACAACTGTTAAGAGTACAATCTTCACTCGGTGCCACGTACTTGTGGCGCTGGTGCGTATTAATACCAAGTTTAGCACAAATGCCCCGAAATAAAAAAAAATAGTATGACAATTCGAATAGGCAGGATCCTAACTGCTTCGAGGAGCCTTGATAGGTTGACAGGCTTTTACAAGACGAAGGCAATATTAAAAAAGTCAAGAGACTGTAAATCCAGAAGGTCTTCCTCACACGTTGTTTTCATTTCTCAAACTAAAAAAAAATCCCATTCAGTATGATTGCATTGTTAATGATTCCCATAGACTTTCTTCGTGTGTAGACATTTCTATAAAATTCACTGAAGAACTATGGAAAAAAAAAGTGAATAAATAAATGCGATATATATGATAAATAGCTGAAGAGAGTCCGATACTATACATCTTAAATGTGAGATGAATAAATAAATATTGATATGGGATTTTTCGATGGCAGAGAGAAATTAGGTAAATACCACAGTTGGCCAAATAAAAGCCGGGTTTTTTCAAAAGCTCAATTACTAGACAAATAAGGAACCTCTTATATGACTTTGGTGTAACGCAATCTTCTTACGCTAATTTTCCCTTATCTGGCCTCGTGCCGTCAGAAGATAAGCTGAGTAAATATAGATACGGACACATACACACATATATTAGGATATACGTATCAGGTTCGAATCATATTGTCAAAAGATAAGGGTAGTAAATATTGATACGAAAACACACATACGTATATCAATATACATATTGAGTTTGAATCATAGTATCAAAAGATAAGCTTAGTTGATACTGATAAGAAGACATGCATACGCTCATAAGTATATATATTTGGTTTGTATCTTACTGTCAAAAGATAAACTTAGTAGAAATTGATACAAAGACACACATACTTGTATTAGTGTATACATTGGGTTTGAATCATAATGTCGAAAGATAAACTTAGTAAATATTGATACAAAGACACACATATGTATATTAGTGTATATATTAGGTTTGAATCTTACAGTCAAAAGATAAACTTAGTAATATCTATCCGTAATATCAATCTGTGACAATAAACTTATCAACTACCAATTGACTTTTCCATTGAAACGAGATAAATGTTCCTTTTCTAAAAATATCTATCTCATTTAAATCTAAATATGTCTTCCAATGTTTTTACTTGGATCAACTCTCTCTCTCTCTCTACACACACACACACACACACACATATATATATATATATATATATATAAGTACAAATCAGTAATTCAGTATCCGATGAGTGGTGGGTTTGTTCAATAAAGTGCTCGATACATTCAACATGAAGTCAAGTTAAAGTAGAGCTTTATCTATTCATACATATATGTGTATGTAAGATCCATTATTAGTGTGTTTGTGTATATATATGACTGTAGTGCAAGAATACATTCGCATATATTTTCTGTTTGAATATATTTGGATGTGTTCATACCTATGTCATAATATGTGTCTGCCTCTCTCTCTATCTTCCTCTCTCTCTATACATATATTTAAATATATATCTAAATATATATATATATATATATATATATATATATATATATATATATTTATATATATATACACGCACGCATTCCTCTATACATGTACACGCATGTATAATTCACATAATTATCTACACCTAAAATCTAGACGTACATTACGGAATAAAATGGCGCTTTATTCTAGGTGCACATGTTAGAAAAAAAAAAAGGAAGTTGTATGAAACATTTGTCATATGATGGGCAAAAAATGTTAAACTCCTTTTGATATTTCGTCAAAGCAGCAACAAATCAGATCTTTCGATTTGGATTTCATCCCAGCATCCCTTCTCCAACGCAACACATAGGGGCAGATGTGTAACCTTTAAAAGAACGAATTGAAATCTTTCTTTCCACCGCCTCTAAAAGCCTTTTTACATCAAAAAACGATCTAAAAACATTAATGCATTCTTTGACATAAAAATATGCATGCCATCCACCCCCACTCCCACCTGCCATGTTTCTTTCATATCCACACTCAAGCTTTTCAGCTGTCATATGCGAGATCATCATCATCATTATTACCATCATCAGTGAGAAAGAGAAGAAGAAGAAATAAAAGGAGAAAGAAGGAGAATGTCGCAGGTATTCCCCACTTCTCCAATGTTAGCTTTTCACCATTTTCTTTCTTACAAAAAAAAAAAAATACATATATATATATATATATATATATATATATATATATATATATATATATATATATGTATATATTCAACCAACTTTTTTTTTCGAACGGCCTATTCTAGAGGCAGTGCATACCTCGCCCCTCTCCTTTTTTACATTTCATTCTCTCGTATTTTCAACCACTGCAATCTCTGAAAACTCGGGCAAAGATATAATTTTGGAAGTCTTGGAATGCCCAAAAGGTTTTGCTACACGGATTAATCGTAATCTTTCGGTCTACGTCATTTCAGCTCACGAATCCCCTATTTTTGAATAAAGGGTTGAGATTTGTAAAAAAAAAAAAAAAAAAAAAAAAAACGAAACACAGAAGACCCCACAAAATATCAAATGCTTCCCGGGCTGTGTCGGATGGACGACAGCCTAACTAAAATCATCCAGAATACTGAAGAGAGTGCTGAAAATGGAAGCAACAAGATACTGCTTCGGTAAAAAGCACTGATGATACTACTACTACTACTACTACTACTACTACTACTACTACTAATAATAATAATAATAATAATGATAATAATAATAATGATAATGATGATAATAATAATACCAAACCAAACAAGAAAAGAATTGGAATCTCTGGATCAATGAACTAGAAAATTAAAGATCATGCATAAAGACCTACACCCCAGAGATGATGTCAATAGATTTTATGGGAAGAGAGAAAGAAAGAAAGGAAAAAAAAAGGAGTGGACTCATCAGAATTGGAAGATTGTGTGGACTTGCATATCAAAGGACCAGCAGACTTCACACGGAAGAGTAAAGAGAAAATAATAATGACAGTCAAAAATTGTGAAATAAATGATAAAAGGACAAATGTTGGATCGGAAAACCAGAAGCCAAAAAAAAAAAAAAAAAAAAAAAAAAGGAAACGAAAAAAAAATGTGAATGAAACCAACTCCATGGGGAATTTAAAAAAAAAGAAATCAAATGAATTTCCAGGCCTGGCATTTGTTAAAGGAACGAAGAGATTGCTAGTTATAGCAGACAAGAACAAAAGTACTGAAAGGAACCACAGCAAGGACAAAATAAAGACGCACACAAGGAAAGTCACTTTAGCATTAAAAGGGATGGAATTTTAAATTATATAAAGTGTAATTGGAGTAAATTAGATCAGGGGAGATATGACTGGTTGTCAAAAGATCAGGGCTGTGGGAATGCGTGAGAATAGCGTTCTCTTAATTTTGGAGGCAGGGCAGGCGTTCACCGACTATCTATAAAACGCTAAAATCATCTATTTGAACAAATCTCTGATATGAAATATAAGCTAGTATATGTCCATTGGCGTTAAATGGTATCTGCAATTGGTTACATTTTAAAAATTCTCGGGGTTAAGGGTTTTAAAATCACCCTCTCCCGAGTAAAAAGGCAGCCCTGCGTTCTATCACTTCCTATTAGTACTACACCACTGTTGATAGTTGTATACGATAACTTGATTGGGTGTTCCATTTTTTAAAACTTCGATTGGGTGATCTATTTGAAATGTTAATGAGTTGTTAATGTAATCCGTGATATCACGCGTCGGATTTATCAGACAGATATCTTGGAACTTTCATTCATTCTGATGATAACTTTATACAATAATCTTAAAAATGTGTCGATTGTATAATGTGCTTTTCAAACTATGTGTCACGACACTTTCATGTGTTGCCGATAATCTCTTGGTGTGTTGCGAAATTAGATATAATTTTGTATATCGTTCCAACCAAACTTTTCCTGAGTCAGTTAGACTGAAAGGATGAGACCTTTAATAGTGCTGTTTTGATCAGTGCGGGTTTTTGATTTAGTTCGGTTAAGGTATTTTTATACAAATTAATGAAACTAAGTATAAACAGAAAAAAAAACATAGGCAAATTATGTTTTAATAAGGCTTCGACTAGTGCAGTTTTGAGCTGTAGCGAAGATTTCCTAACGAATTCAGTAAACTAATTAAAGTGCCCCTGAATATGGCTAGCTAGCAAAACTTGTGTAATGGGCCACAGGAAATTTTTTTTAAAAAAGTGTATCGCCAATGCAGAATATTTGGTAGGCTCTGAGCTAGAGTCTTGACTTCCCAAATAATTGGAGGTCAACTTGATCTCTGCATTTTCGAAAAATACGACCTTCGGTCAAAGTTGACTTCGTCTAACAAATACCACTTAAGAGCACTCTTAACAGTACAGTGAACTGTGTGCTGATCTTGCAAATCTTACTGAGTGAACTCAACTCCCGGCGAGTATTCATGAGATGCGGCCTAGTACCTAAGTTGGCACAGTTCAACACGCATCTATTTTCGTGAATTCGGGATGGAGAGAACAGCGAATAGTCGCTGACGGAGAAATAGACCTGGAGAAAGAAGACGCGTGGCGAAATAGGAGGGAGAAAAAGGAGGGAGGTAGAGGAGAAACTATGGAAAGATGGCAGAGCGAGGGAGAGTGAGTGAGTGTGTGTGTACGTGAAAGAGAGGGGGTTGTGGTAGCGGAGAAAGGAGAGCAGAACTAGATAGTGAAAATCAATGGCACCAGAAACCTCATAGACTGCTTCTATGGCAGAATGCATGAAATGCTGTCTACTTGGGCCTGGTTTCGATCTGTGCTGACTGGTTCGATATCATAAAATCCGAACGACAACACAGACTGAATGTGCGCTCACGAATTTTGTAGGTTAAGGATCGTGGCTCATCCCGTGAAAACGTTGCTTCTTTAACTGGTCGAGTGTGATAGGTTAGAAAGATAATTGGTTCGTTTTCAATAATGTCGGACAAGTCCGTCTTCTCTCTTGGTTCGAATCCTGCCGGAAGTTTTGATTTCATTTTCGATCAGTGCTGCACGATCAACGGTCGTAGAGAATAAAACGACCTGAGGCAGCAAGAAAAAAAAAATAGATGGTTGAAGATCTGAAATTAAGAATAGTGAAGCTAAAACATCTAAGAATTCGGACAACACACACACACATGCACACACACACACACACACATATATATATATATATATTGTCACACACACATCGAGTTCCAGATGAAGTTAATGCCCTTAAAGAAACAATAAATTCCCTTCCCTGTGTGCTGTCAGGTCACGGACTATTCCATCCTATTCACACCATATACGCCAAATTCATGTCATTTGGTGATCAGATATAAAGTAACATCATCCTTGCGCTAAGGATTCCATGGAAACCCAGCATATCAACGCGACCATCTCTTAGATCATCTGAACAAGCAACACTGTGAATGTTTGCAGCCGATCGCAGAATTAAACGAAATAGTAATAACAATGATGAAGTGTGAACGTTTTGCATTCTTGTATTTCTTTCTTTCCTTCTTACTACCTACTAAAATGCTGATTTATATAGCCGTGTCAAATACATCCGTAATCCCATCACAGCGAGTTGTTAATCCTGTTTCTATTGATATCGATTCGATAGTATTGTAAATTTGGTACTTATTTCATGCCTCACTTCAGTAGCTTAGTACCACAGTTAATATAGGTGAATGACTATTTCGAACACCTACTGTAGCACAATGATCAGTAGACTACGTTGAGCTTAGAATCGAAAGCCTCATTCTATCTAAAAAGACAACTGATCGATACTGAAATGATGCCCCGAAGGTGCAAACCTGGGCTAAGCATATTGGGATCCAGGGATTCCCAATCAACAGAATCACATTTGGCTTCGCTGGTGTAGTCAAAAGCAAAACAGAGCGATACGTTTGTCATCATCTTGGCTACAAGAAATGTTCTGAAGGAAGTTGAAATTGGCATCTAAACGCCTCAAGGGAGCTCCACACCCTGGTTTGAAGACAGAGTTGTTTCTCCTGTAGACTGTATGCCAACCGAGTCTGCTCTATGGCTGGGGGACGGGTTGGTTGGATGAGCCTGAAAATGATAATACAATCTATTCCATTCAGTGAAAAACTGAAAGCGAAAGTAAGAAGACCGCTTTGATTAGTATGACGATCACGACACTGTCGTCATAAAATGCAGAACAGTTTTCGGCAAAGAAAGAAAGAAAGAAAGAAAGAAAGAAAGAAAGAAAGAAGAAGAAGAAGAAGAAGGATGAGAAGAAGAAGAAGAAGGATGAGAAGAGGAAGAAGAAGAAGAAGAAGAAGAAGAAGAAGAAGAAGAAGAAGAAGAAGAAGAAGAAGAAGAAGAAGAAGAAGAAGAAGAAGAAGAAGCCGGTGTTGGTGCATCGGGCCGTTTGAGCAGACGTGTAGGTGTGCAAGTGCGTGGATTTGGCTGCTGAGCATTCATAGTAGAAGTAGCAACTGCGGTGGTAATGACAGTCACGTGGTCACAAATAAGAGAAATACTTGTTTAGTAGTAGCAGTAGTGTTGGCAAGCGTAGTTTGGAGTGGCTATTACATGGAAGCGGCTGAAGGAGTCCACTCCTTGTAGAGGGAAATGAATAAGGACTTAACCACGTGGAAGAAAGCCCGTTCATTTCTAATAACCATATCAATAGGAGAGGCTGTTAATTCTGAATAATCATATCATTTAACCAGCTGATTTATATACCTCCAGGCTATCATACTTCTCCGCAATAGCCCGTTTCCAATGTCAATACATATATATATATATATGTATATTGTTATGGCCAAATAAGAAAACGAATAAACGCATACTACATCTTATATATTCGATCAAATTACCGAATTTTGAAACATCTGTACTCCCATACTTGATACGAAATAGTGCACACGTACTCTTTCCGCAATGGTTGTATCAATTCTTGACCAATGAAAATCGATTTTCCCAATTTTCAATGAATTACTTTTGTAAAATCATTTACAATATATCTCTACAATGAAATTACCACATATTCTACATTATAAACAGGAAATTTCTTTTCAATCAGTAACGCTTGCTTTCATCCCCGACAACTTCTTTATTCCGGATTTTCAATGAATTCCTATTGTAAAATCATTTTCAATAACAAAAAAGAAGTACATAAACTCCATGAAATAAATTTCAGCTAAAAGATGCAGCATTCAGTGTCTATTCCTTTTGCCTATGGCGTCCGGGTTATGTAGTCTCTGTGCAAAAGAAATGATCATACCTGGGAAGAATTGACGAAGTAGCGGTAGCATCTGTGGGCAGGGATTAAACTTGAGCTGTTAAACGGTGATTATTCTTTCTTTTTCCCCTTACAGAAAGATATTGCTGATTCCCCTATGTTCCTCTTACATGGTCAAAGATGATCGTGGCTTCAACTCTGTATGGTTTAGCAGCCACAGGGTCAGAACTATTGACTTTCATTTGGCCTGGATGGTTGGACGCATGCCTGGATGCAATAAATGACCAAGGCTCCATACGTATTAAACTGAACCCCACGCGCACCACAACATATTGTTGGCTCCAGAAGGCCCGTTCCCTCCTTTAGAATCAGAATTTGCTTGTCCTTGACGGATGGTCAACGGTAGATAGAATGTCCATTCAGCTGTAACCAATAAGGGTCTTATACTCAAAAGAACAAATCAAACCGAGAATCACTCTGGTTCGGCAATATTTTAGCAGAGCAAGCTCAACTTTCAATAAGAAGATACCATTAGTCTCATAAAAAAAGGTCAACAAACAATGCATCCTCCCGATATTCACTCATGGACCTTAACGTGGAATCTAACCAGATTATTGACCCTCAAACAAAGAATCACAAAACCTACTCAAGAAACGACCATGCTAAAGATCCCATAGAGAGATCATAAGATCGTACAGTATGTCAGAGAGAAAAAAAATCAGGAAACAAAGATTGAATCCATTAGAAAACTCTGATGGCATTTGGTTTGCCGTATTGCAAGAATGTCTGACAACCACTGAGCATCACGACTCACATCGTGGATCCCCAGGGCCACATGTGACATTATGGCCGATGAAAATTGAGCTGGTGTGACAAGCTAAAGTTCAAAAAATATTAGCACTGTGATGCCCACAATCGAGAGATTCTGGCTAATCTTGGATCTAAGATCGATGTCCTGACGACAGACGCTGAAGAGCTGATGGTGATTGGGTTTTTGTTTCATAAATCCTACCCGTCACATCACTGTTTTGGTAAATAGTCAGATCAACAAATGAATATTTATATCACATGAAAAACATTGCTATCTGTGTGTTGTTTTTTTTTAGATATTTTCATGAGGTTTCGTTAACGTTCATTCTGGTAGAAGAATAGATAACTAGGCGATAAACTACAATGGAATATTTCCCCCATAAAAGGAAAAGAAAGCAATCGCAGCCACTATCGATAAAAAGATGACGCGCATTATTCGTCTCCATCAAGCTGCCGAATATCGATCTTGCGGAAAATCTATAATATTTGCCGTGCTTAAAACAAGGGTTTATCCTTCCAGCTACGGATACGCACTATAATGCATTTGAAGCCTTCTTTACTTTCACAGACTGACGCAAAATAAAAAGATAAAAACGGAGCTAACGTCTTAACTTATTTGTAAACAGATTTCTCCCTAAATCTTCATGTTCGTGAATGCTTTATCTTTGTGCTGTATCTTGTCAAGTGAGCTGTTGCAACGAAATAAATCTTTCATCTCGGCAATACATTCTCCCCAAAATAAAACAATAAAAAACGAAAATAAACAAAAAAAAGCAGGATTGGTTAGTTACTGAATAGAAACTGTCACATAATCAATGTCTTTAGGCAGCATGCTCTTTTGGGGGTTAAGGATGATCAAATAGAGTACGGAAAATTATGAATAAATTTACTCCTTTAGTTTTTTGTCTGGTCACGAATAAGTTTGAATTTCAGGGAAACAAGCCTGAACACTATAGGACACAAATTAATGAACTACTTAAACATAAACACTAATGGTAAATTGACACCCTACACATCCATTCCAAATATTCATGGGTGGGGAGTCGAATTTATAAGAGGAAAAAATCGTTTTTCTTTCCAACATAAAAAAGTCTGAATTTCCTGAAAATTAGCGTGAACACAACCAGGCACAAATCTAGCAGAAATTACATTGTAAATTGAAAACTCCATTGAAATTTTATTTTGCTGGGGAATTTTGAAAAAAAAATGTTTTTTGTAGATATTTTATAGGGCAAATGTTTGACTTTTCTCTCCCCCCTAATTTCCTTTGCACGGCCTCTACGTGTGATACGTACGTTAGCAGTCAGAAACATACATATGTACATACATTGCTAGCAAGCTTGTTAAAAAAAACCCAAGAAATCCATGTTGACCATTTTGATGACAGATTTAGTTGTTGGTTTTCTGGAAAATAAACTCAAATGGCAATGGGCTGGACATTTTGCAAAAGTGCCTGAAAGTGTTTTGACATTGCGACTCACAATATGGATCCCGAGGGATCATATGCGAAATTGTGGCTGACAGAAAGTAAGATTGCATGACGAACCAGACCAGTTGAGAAACTATCAAAGTAATATAAAGGTTATCCTTGAAAATCCAGACCAGTGAGGTCTGGCGAATATTTGGGAAGGACCATGCTCAAAGACGGACCTAAAAAGCTGATGATAATGATGGTGATGATGATGAAAAGAGAGAGTGATAGAGTGATAGGGATATAATAAAAGAAAAGAAAAAAAATTATTCCATGGAATCGCCTTCAAGTGCTGTGAATGTTTAAGATGAAATATTTCCATTATTTATTCAAATCGAGTTTATCTTTCTTTGGAGATACTACAATTATAATAGCATCTCATTTTGTATATACCGATTTTATCGCTAATCATATCGTCATTTTACAGTCGTTATTTAAGCAGTTTAAAATGGGGGTGAAAAGATATGAGATAAGGTGTATGGATTTTTTTTTGTACAGCTATATTATTCACGTTGTTGATTTAGATGTGTTTGAGCATTGAGACAGGAGGTGAGTTTGGCTGGTCTATCTCAGCCTTTTTGAGTCTACATCGGGGACATGCCTCGTGTGAGTGAATTGCTGACAGGTTCCATGGATTTGAATAATTATTTCTTATGGTTTAGCCAGATGGCTAGTTCATGATTGAGCATACCTCTCCCTTATGTTTCAAGTTTATCAACTTAGTTAAAGTCTACAGGAGTGACAATTAAAAATTGTAAGTTTTTCCCTTGCAAACTCTTCAAGTAAGCGTTTGGGAGGGTAGAAGTTAAAGGAAAACGTCTACCACAGAATTTTAGAGTAAGATTAAAGATTAGGGGAGAATAAAATCAAACGAATGTAATATAAAAACATATAAAACCCACAAACTGAGAAGCATACAACATGCACATGAAAGAATCATGCTCAACCGCACGTGGAGAGATCACAAGACAGCACAGTATATCGGTGAGGAAACGGGATTCCGAAACATCATAGAATCTATAAGAAAACTTGAATAGCAATTGGCAGGTCACGTTGCAAGAATGGCAGGCAACTGATGGACATTATGACTCACAAAATGGATCCCCAGAGATCACATACGCAATCTTGGCCGGTAGAATACAAGATGGAGAGACGAACTAGACAATGTATTGGCTCTACGACGCCCACAATAGAGATGAGTGGCGAATCTTAAGGAAGGTATAAGTCCAACGACGGACAATAAAAGACTGATGTTGATAATTTAAGCAGTATGGGTCCGAAATAGAAAAATAATCGTCCATTCAAATACCTTCGCCTTCTTCTACCTAGACTATTACACACCAAGAGTGTGCTATTACGAATTATTCTATCAGTAGGATGAACATAAAACTTGTTATTCTCAAAGCACGCCGCTGAAATTGATACTTTTCATAAATTTTCTAGCAGAACATTGATGAGTATTGAATGATAAACTTCTGGGATTATCAGAATTATATATTTGCAATATCTACTCCCACGTTAAAAGTACTCTGGATTTTTTCGGCATCTGCTGGAGTATCAAGCCTTTCGAAAGTTTGCTTCATACCACCTTCTCGCTTATACGACAAAAGGTTGGAAAATAGAAATAGTGTTGACCCGTTATAGAGACAGTGCGTACCCTGTTCCTCTCGTCCTGTCTCTTACAACCCCGTTCTCTGTACGCCCAGCACTTTATCAATATCTAGTTGACGTAGCTAAATGGGGAACAATGCAGAATAGGAGGTAAATTTGGATTTATATACTGTATTGCATCAACTATCTTAGTGGGGAAGGTCTGCTAGATTTGAAAATCAGCATTCGAAACCATCCCTTTGCAATTTGCACACATAAACAGATATGTAGAGCCTGTGGAAACTGCGGTGAAGTTTTTTTTAATATAAGTAGCTTAGTCTGACACGAGGCCAGAGTGATAGGCACCAAGTTAGACTTGAACTCAATACGCGAGGGAATTTGTCTGCAACTTGCAAACCAATGTCAGTTAACCACAACTAAACGTGAGCATCACAAAAGCCATGTTGTTTCCGAGATGATCTTATCAAGACTTCTAGTCATAACAATTCGTCTTTTATCAAAGATATTAAAATCTTTATTAACAGCAGCATTCAACACATCAAAGTGAAATAGCTGAGGTCGGCCAACCTGCTCACATATCTCTGACTCTGAAAAACGCTGTTGTTACCAGGCAGTAACCGTAATAAATTGCAACAAGCCACTGGTTAAAATGCTTTGCCTCATGAGTGTTTTATACACACACACGCACACACACACACACACACACACATATACACACATATATATATATATATATATATATATTTAAAAAATTGATGATTTGAACTTTACATCGTATTAAAACCTTATAGACTGCATATGTGTAAAAAGTTTGTAATTGGGTGAAAATATTAAGATCAAGAATTTGATTTTCAATTTGATTGAACACATCTTTTAAATGGTGCTTATTGCATTTTTGTAACCCCCACCCTGTTCAAATAATATACATTCATAATCATTCTGTCGGATTATATATATATATATGTGCGCACGGTGGATGTATGAATTGGCTTAGACAACGTGAATAAAACAAG
Source organism: Thysanoteuthis rhombus (assembly GCA_963457665.1). Lineage (NCBI taxonomy): Eukaryota > Metazoa > Mollusca > Cephalopoda > Oegopsida > Thysanoteuthidae > Thysanoteuthis > Thysanoteuthis major. The sequence continues at coordinate 18,892,247 of OY735202.1, forward strand.
CATTTGGAGAAAAATGGGGCTGCTGCAGGAATCGAACCTGCAATTGATAGGGTAGCTGCTTTAACAATAACGTCGTTTTAACCATTATATATTAATGTATGTTCATAAATATGTATGTTCATATAATCCTATACATAGTTGTAAGCACTTATTTACAATAAGAGAAAGAGGAATAAAAAAAGATTCTTTTTTTAAATGCCAAAAGTTTCGAGTGCTAAATGAACTAAAAATATTTGAGTCGAATGAAACCTTTCAATTGTTTTTCCTCTCTTGTTTTCGTCGTTAAAAGTAGAAACGCCCGAACTGGGTTGAGTGTAAGAATGTAAACGACCCTCAAATATTACCACGCCGATTGATTATTCAGTAGCAACGTTAAGGGCCCGTTGGGCAACACCGTCGATGTGGAAAGTAAGAACACAAAGCTACTGCTGCAGAGGGAAGCAGACAGAGGAACTAGAGAAGGAATGTCTGTTATTGAATATTTATAGCAAGTGTCTCCTCAGAATTGATGTTGTGCTAATAGGGAACAGGCCGACGGTGGTCGACAATTATAGATACAAGTACGGCCGGCCACGCATGCCAATACATAACGATGAATACACGCTCGGTTGGCCAAGTTCTTTGTTTACTTCTTGGTCTGGCTTTTTAGAAGTTCTACGTTCTGTCTATACTTGCTTGGCACTGCATTTCTTCTTTGCTCTCTTTTTTGCAATCCTTATCATCTATCTATCTATTCAGCCTTTATTTCTTTGATTCGTTTCCACTTCGGTTTCTTTGGTTGATATTGTTTTCGCTCTCTTTTACTCTCCTTTTTCACCCTTTCTTACCCACCTTTTTCATTCTTTCTTGTTCCCCCTTTTTCACTCTTTCTTGCTCTCCCTTTTTCACTTTTTCTTACTCTCCCTTTTTCACTCTTTCTTGCTCTCCCTTTTTCACTCTTTCTTGCTCCCCCCTTCTCACTCTTTCTTGCTCCCCCCTTCTCACTCTTTCTTACTCTCCCCTTCTCACTCTTTCTTACTCACCCCTTTTCACTCTTTCTTACTCTTCCTTCTTTTTAGTTGAACAACCAGAGCCATGAAAGATAGCAAAGAGTTCTATCCTGGCATCAGTACTCCTATCAGTAAAATTTGTTTTTTATTCATTGAAAGAAAAAAAAAAGCTCCTTTGACCATTTGGGGGCCTATTTCAACGGGTTATCAACGTCTAGATTCTAGAAAATTTAGATGTTTCTAGATGTCAAAAAAGAAACAACAAAAAAACTCCATCTCCAATGTTTTCAAGTGATGTCATAAATGGAATATATTCTATATCATTCTTTGATTGAATTTATCTAACGTGATTTCGAAATGTGTTTGTTCAGTTATTGACTACGATGGCGAGGTGTCTCTCTCCTCTTCTTTGCTTTCATCATTAAGGGACCTATCTTTCTGATACCCTTCTTCACAGGTCTTTCTTTTGCACTTTTAGGCTTTCTTTCATACGCTTTCTATATTAGTTAAATAATCTTCTATCATTTTCTTAAATGATTTTTTTTTAGGAAGATCTGTTAGAGCCTTGGCAAAAGTTTGGAAGAACCGGACATCTGAGACAAAATTGGAAATCTTCTAAACAACAGCATCACCAAAATCATTAAGAACTCTGGAGAAAGTTCTGGAATATCAAGAGATTTGCTGTGATAGCAGCCAAATATCACTGATATGACAATATCTCAATTGACTAAAATCAAATAAAAAAAATGTGAAGAGGCCTAGAAAGTAGACAAAAGAAAGTATTTACGTAAAACTACATCTCATATTAGACCAGCGCTCTCCAAACTCTTCTCCTTGGCGACACACTTCGTAAAAAATCAATACAAATAAAGAAAAATGTATTCTAATTTTTTTCAGACAAATACGTAATGTCATCCTAGCAGTTCAACTAACTCAGAGAAAGTATCTTTTGAAATACGTACAAAATTATACTAAATAACGCGACACACCTACATATCATCGGTGACACAGTCAAGTATTGCTATTCACAACTTGGAAAGATCTGTTCCAGATATTTCGTATGGTGTACAAAGTTCGACTCTCAAGAATGTTCTTCTAATCCAGCCTTATGAAAGATTAAGCTACACTTGAGAAATAACACCACCTCACCATGATAACTAAGAGTTATCCAGTTATCTTGAAGATCATTCCTGCTGTAGGATATTTAACCCACTATCTGAACCCCCTATTAATGGCCTTGTGCCAGATTAAGCAAAACTCATAAGTTATAACTCAAGTTGAGCTTAAGTATCATTCAGATGAGTGACTGCTAGCACTGAGCCAGACCAACGCCTAGTAAATAACCACATAGAGAATCTTTAAATTACACCTTGTCAATGAAAGGCTAATAAAACTATTACAGTTGTTATTTTAGTCGCTATCAATGCAGCTAAGGCCCAGGTTTCAAATACTGGAACTTATCGCAGTTGATTTTCAATATATACCTGCAATCAAGGATGGTGACTCTGGACTACTATCTATTGATATAATGCCGACGATTGTTTGCTTATGACCGGTCAATTGGTCGATGAAAATAACTTGACCAGAGGATGGAATTGGTGTTACTGCCACCCCAGGTCAATTTAGGATCAAAACTACTATTTCCGGGCAAATTGCAAAACGGAACTTGCTTTTATTCGTCAGGGTAAAACGGAAGAGCTTCAGTTGTAATTTTGTACGCTTTGTATGTGATCGTTTGATAATTTCAAAAAATAAGAAAACATCGATGGGGACACCAATGGACAATCTGTTACCAAAAGGAAAATGAAATTGGCGACTCGAGTTCAAACTATGACAGAGATAATGCCATTCGGGAAGGTAAGAATAAATGATGCGATTAAGATTGAGATGTGTTCATTTTAGGCTCTATATCTGTTTATATACTTTTTATTTAATGAAGATGGAATAGTACTATTTTCTCAATTGTTCGGAAGCAATAATTCTGGTAGAATCAACATTTCTAGATCAACTGGAGATTATCAGCATCTTTTCAGAGCAATTGTGAACCCAAGTGACAGTATACATATCAGATATTCAGAAACCGAGGAATGGCCGAGTAATTCTGGGAGTATAATACACACTAGAGTCAACTAGCAATAATAGAGAAAAAGCGTTTCGATGTGTATTAGTGTTTTTTTATTAATGAGAGAACTGATGTGACAAGCTGAAAATACCCGCTCTCTAAGCGCTAAGAGTCAATTATATGGAGCCTACTGCCGCAAAATAGTATCAATAAACAATTATGATAATTATTTATCATATTGCATTTACTAAAAATGAGATGAATGTTGTTAACTGCGTTTATTAGCAAATTTTATGATGTGATAACATATGATGAATATAGTTTTGAAATACATTCTTTTTAGATCATATGAATACCAAAACAAAATTTAAGTATTATCAAAATAAATGGAGCCAATGTAAGAATATTGAATTTCGACACGTTAAGCACTACGTCCTTGCTTAGCTCCAGTTATGTGAACAAATTGTGCATCCAAAATCACAGGACTTTTCGGAAATTCCAGTTTGTAGATGAAGAAGTGCTATTATCCAAAAAACAGTGCATGAATCGATAGCGCCAATGCTCTCTAGTCGAACCAATTTACCAATTCCATGATCTGAGTCTCATGGATAATTTACAAATTTTTTTCTCCCCTAAATGAATTAAAGCTTGACACAGAGTCGGAAGCTGATGGGAATAGCATGTTCCAGATGCAGAACTTGGTTTTTCAGTAACTCTTCCCGCCCTTCCCTCATTTCCCAGGGGACAGAAATTTTGATTAAAGATTCCCTTTTTCTGCAGATTCTCGTCTTGGATTTCAAGGTATGCCGAGAAGCAGTGATATTGGCTTTTCTTCTTCTTTGACTTCAGTCCTGGTTCCATTAGGATAGCGAATTAGTGTTGAGAGGGTCTTAGTGTGGAAGAGAGAAGAAATCAAAGCTATGTTAGAGTTTACAGAGGAAATGAGTCCCTGGAAGCAATCTTACATCTGTTTGGTCTTTTTCATTTAGATATACCGATAGACTGATTAATGAAAACGCGCGTAGATTGAGAAAAAAGAGAAGTTGAATTGGGGAAAAAAAATATCTGTTTCAGATTTTTTCTTTTTAATTTATTTATCCGTTTATCTGTTTCAGTCTGATCATATCGATTTATCTATGCTTGTCTATAATGATTTATATGTCTCAATATGATAATCTCTCTTTTTCTCTCTCTCTATCTATCTATCTATCTATCTATCTATCTATCTATCTATCTATCTATCTATATATATATATATATATATATATATATATATATATATATATATATCCACATGTTCACATCTATCTATCTATCTATCTATCTATCTATCTATCTATCTGTCTGTTAAAAGAGGAAGGATCAGTAGTAAGATAGAGAGAATCGGAGTTAGAAATTCACATAAAGGTGGTAGATATGAGGAACTTGAAACAGAGAAGAAAATTGAATAATAAAACATGGAGGCGGTTACCATGAAAGCCCAGTTGCCGTAGAAAAAAAATGAAAAGAAGAAAGGGACAGAAACAGTGATAGATTTTGTGACAAAGAAAAGAAATGAAAGGTTTGAATTGAATGCAAAAAGCGAAAATCAACAAACAATGTAAAATTGAAAGTTCTTAGCAAACTTTATTGATCATATTAATACAATCACCTTTTACAGAGGGGGTGGGTGACAATGAACAAGCAACCCGAAATAGATGTTATAGAGGGGTTTACCCTTTGAAGCTCTCTTTCATTTGTTGAAGCAAGAAAAAAGATCTAATTTTTCCACTAAATTGACCAGAATAAATTGCTTTGGGAATAAAAGTCACCCTCTACCTCTTGCAAATAAGGTCCACGTAATTTGTTCGTTATTTATTTATCGAATTTCAGACCAAGTTACTATTTTCTCGTAAAATGTTGATTCTCTTTTTCCCTCTCTTCTCTATCCTTTCTTAATCCTTTCAATGTTCTGTCGTCTGTCTCTTTCATTGCAAAGAATAGCATCTTTTGCAATAACGTTACTTTGTCGCTGTTTGTACACTGCATCAGCAAAAATAAATGGACTTCATTTTTTATTAACTTAGACTCATAAAAATAATTTTTTTATGGATAAATAAGGGAGATATGAATATTTTTGTTGTTTATAGTCTCGAGGTGAAAATTGACGTGCTGTGGCTAGTTATGGTCTCGCCATTTTAGATATCGCACAGTCGTGGCAAATGTCTGCCGAGGGGAAAATATTTGTAGAAAAAGAGAAAAATGAATCGGCTAAAAAGGTTTTCAGAGGCTTTTAAGTTTTTTTTTTGACATGGTATGCCTTATATTTTATGCGATTTTCTGTATGATTTTCCGCCAAAAAAAATAAAAACCGTTTCGGGAAATTATTTTTCATTTGATTCCGTTATTTGTATTTTCCATCAGTAGTTATTATTGGTTGCATTTAAGCGACTTGCTTCTTTATGGCAATTGGATTATACCCAATAGTATATTGTAATGTCAACAACAATAATGATACAAAAATACATGAATTTTTTTGCAGTATGAACGAGGTTGTCCTTTCAGACATTATAAAAAAGTTGAACGAATAAAATGGCCTCTTACTTAAATATACGACAAAAATCATGGGTAACGTTACGATCTTGAGTAAAACCAATGAAAAATCATACACAGAATTGGTAGCAATAAAAATTGAATTCGAGCAAAGCTTAAACTGTATTAAGAAGAATTAGAAACCGTCAATTAAACTGTTGCAAAAACTGCCAACATAAGTTTCTTTAGTTTTTTAAGTTGGCCTGATTCACTCATTATGTCTAGAAAAAATGCAACTTTGTTTTCAACCTCCTCCCACACCAAATTGTATTTAGTTAGGTATTCAATTTACAATGTAAATACACACCTAATTAGTCTCTTATTTGTGTCCGATAGTATTCACGTTTTCATTCTGAAATTTCGGATATTTTGTTGGTGATCACGAACCCAACATATAGCCAGAGAAGAAATTAATTTGTCGATCACACCTTTGCCCAATGTTTTATTGATCAGCCCTAACTCACTATGCTACCTAGAGACGTTGGTCCGTGATGTCTCTTTTGGGAGACGAACCGGATCTGTTTTCCGATTGAAAGTAGTACACAACGTGACATGTTTAACAAATATAAGCGAAAATAAGACTGAACCTGAATGATGTGGACACTTTAGGAAATTACCCGTTTATAAGATAGAACAAGATGATCTGATATTAAGTGCAAGAGACTGGACACTATCTATCTATCTATCTATCTATCTATCTATCCATTAGAGACTGTCAGCCGAAACTGTCATGGCAGATTAATTGTTTTAAAGATGGTCCGGCTTACCGAGTATGAATCATACGTACAGGCCGTACCAATTCAAACAGTCATTCCATACTAGGTCTAGAAACATTTTTCCAGTAGGGGGTTCAATTTGAAATGAGTTAGATGGACAAATAGACGATGAACCTATGATGAATCGATCCCCTAGTTTCTGTCCGCCTGTTTTCTGAAGATACAGGCTTTTTTTAGTGATCAACATCTGCAGCAGCCTTTTACTATCCATTGTTGAACGTAGAGGAGTAACTTATTAATTTATCATCATTTTTTTTCATTTTTTTAGTCGATCTCCCCTAACTCAGCATGCTGTCAAAAGATGTTAGTCACATGGCATTTCTTCTAGTGACTGACCAGACCTACCTACCTACATACCTATCTATCAACAATGACCCTCGTATCCATCCTCAGCTGAAATCTACCTTCACTCTCCTCATGCGTTCAGAACCCTTTGCTTTTTGACAACTAATAAATTTGTTGGAAGTATATAATCTCATTCAATCATATTTCATGCCTCATGAGGCCATCGATTCAAGCCTCATGGCCGACGTGGAATGATCTATTGCTATTTATTTATTTGTTTATTTATTTTTGCCCACCTTTCATCATCCCTATCCTTCCTGGGAAACTTCTCAATTGAGCTTTTGCGAGTTGAAAGAATTTTGTCCAATTGATTAATGCTGCACGAAGGATTCTCGTTAGATACCGCCTCGGTAACGAACGCTGTAGATCTGAGCTTTTTACCGATCTAACTGATTAAAGAAAACGGCACTTCTTTTCTTGGGTGGAGAGGCAGAGCGAGATTTTCATTTGTAGATATTTACACCGCGCGAATATTGCCCCTCAGAGACTCTTAGAACGTTCAAGCATGAAACTGCTGATAAACATGCTTATAGGCAATGGATAATTTGAGGGTCTCGTGAATAAACAAAGATATATTAACGACATTAACTTTCTGGCTTGTTGATTTCTGTCCAATAGAAGTGTGGTTGATTTGGCTAACAGTTCAAGACTTATCTATCTATCTATCTATCTAAGTATCTATCTATCTATCTATCTATCTATCTATCTATCTATCTATCTATCTATCTATCTATCTATCTAACCGTTTATCTATTTCAATCGATTCATATCTATCTATCTGTCAATCTATCTATCTATCCGAATTGGTTCATGTCTGTACTATCTCTCTCTCAGCCGATATCTATCTATATATATATCTGCCTGTCTGGTTAAGTATCTATCTCTGTATACATACATCAGTCCATGTTTATCTCCCCCTTTCTCTCCCCTCTCTCTCTATATCTATCTATCTATCTATCTATCTATCTATCTATACATATATATATATATATATATATATATATATATATATATATATATATATATATATATATATATCTTTCAATCTGAGTCAGTTCATTTCTTTATCTATTTATCTCAATCGATTGATGTCCGTCTATCTTTTTATTGCGGTCTTTTCATTATCTTTCGATCCATCTATCTATCTATCTATCCGCCTCTCTGTGCTTTCTTTTCTCTCTCTCTCTCTTTCTCTCTTTCTCTCTCTCTCTCTCTCTCTCTCTCTCTCTCTCTCTCTCTATATATATATATATATATATATATATATATCTTTGTTTTCGTCTCAGTTGGTTTTTTATCTATCTATCTATCTATCTATCTATCTATCTATCTATCTATCTATCTATCTATCTATCTATCTATCTATCTCATTCGCTATATGTCTATCCAAATATTAGAAACAATCGACAAAAACTATCATTGAAAATGTCAACATGGTTGTTCCTGCTATCTGTCTGGCTATGTATACATTACACGTACATTCCCCTGCCAATGAAGCTAGTTGGTAGAAAATTTCAACATTTATCCATTATGCCAAGAAAAAAAAACTTAGAAAAAAAAAATGAGAGCCCCTCCCCATTTCTTCTTATGGAGGGGTTCAACTGGTAATGTAGGATCATGCAGAAGTGACCCCTAAGTTTCTACCCGTGCTTGTTTTTGAGAATTAATACTCTTTTCAGTCATCATGCCTAAACAAAAGATGAGATAAATGAATTACCAAAAGAGTTCAGTTCTATCTATCTATGTATCTATCTATGTATCTATGTATCTATCTATCTATCTATCTATTTATCTGTGACCTGTTTTGTGCTTCAGAGATTTACGAGTTTTCGTTCGATGCCTGCAAAAGGTGTCCAAGCCTTGTCGGTGGTCGGGATTTCGTGAGCTGACTTTGAAGACATAATTCCTCTTTCAGAAGAGAGTTGCAAATCAATATGGCAGCCAAAATTCAGTACACTTGTGTCATTATGATTTTTTCTAAAACCCACAAGCTATTAAAATCTACCAAAATGTCTCAATGTTAGAATACAAAATAAATGGATTGATAAAAATGAAAAAAAAAAAAAATAGATAAAAACAGCAAGAACTTCGCTCAAGAAGAGTCCTATTCAATCTTCAGAACCATTCCACCGAGACGACATGAGAAAAAATAATATTGTTTGCATATGATCATGTTCGGGTTGATATGCGTACCGGTCTTTAGAATGCAACTTGTGCTCTTGTGCAAATCAGCACAATTGCTTATAATTTTCCCATTGAAGGCAAAGTATAAAGGCCTCTCTTTTCTTTTTGCACGTTTTTTTTTCTTTGAACCTTTTCATTTGGAAAAATCTATATGTTTCCACAAGGCAGCATATAAATGTATAGTAAGAACATTTCTTTGATTATTAGTTTGTTAAAAATACGCCTTATTGATTCGCCATGGGTTTTATTACACACACACGCACGCATATGTATATTTATTTATGTGTTTATGTGCGTGTGCATATGAGTGCATGTATTCCATTGTATGTGCGCGAGTTGTTGCATTTATTGTATTTAATGCACCGATGTATGCAAGTTGCTAACCAAGTCTTCTTGGAACTTGATCATTAAAAGTCTGACACACCCTAACACCTAATTTTCATTGTTCCATCGAAATCATATGCATACACTGACTCAGAAAGGGTATTCCTTACAAAAAGTGGGGATTAAGGTCCATTATGACCTTGTTTCGCTTTCTGGCTCTCATGGGCTCTCTCTCCCTCTCTCTCTCTCTAACTTTTTTATCTTCGAGTATCCCTCAACTTCTTCTAAGTCCTTGTCTTTCACCCGTGTTGTCTTTTAAAGATGAAAGCAAAATAAAACAATGCAAAATAATTGGTTGGAAATCATTTGGTACGAATAGAGGCACATTGAAGAGGTCCTTACCGATTTGCAGAAAGCATAAAATATACAATGGATGCTTGATACCAGCTTTGGACTACAAACTGAAAACCAACTTAGAATAGCTGAAAGAGCTATGGAAAGAGCAATGCTAGGGATAACTGAGTGATAGAAATTGATTGCTATGGATTTAGGGAGGGAAAGAATGGAGGGTATAAAATACATAATTAGGCAAAAAATAGAGAAGGACTGGGCACTCAGCAAAAAGAAATGACAGCAGATGGAGCAAAAAGCTAAGAGACTGGTGTCCGTGTGGGGTGAACGTAGTAGGAAAAGGCCTCAACTGTCTGAGACAGTACTAAATAGTAGGTAAGGACAATTTATTCGAGGAATCGTAAATTTCTCTATATGCAATGCTTTTTATAAGACTCTGTCTCGGTTTGTCAATCTATGTTTGCCAGTCACTTTCACTAAGTCTCTACCAACGCATTCCGACATATGCCAAAGAGACACAGCGTATTCCGTAATAGACTTAAATGCATTGAGAAATTAATCATTTGTGTGTTTCATTGAGAAATATCAGAATCAACTGATGATCATCGCCTTATATTAAGGAATGATCAAATACATATATTAGATTGAAGAGACAATTTGGAAAGCCTGAGTTAATGGTACAAATGGGATTTCTCTATCTAATCTAGTTTTCTTGGTCAAACATTTGGATTCTATAGCCAATTGTTGATGCGATGCCTCGAATGAGGAAGCGTGTTGATAACTTTTCAATTGCACCTAATGGATTATAAGTGTCCTCAACAAGTAAGGATTAGGATTCTTTGGATTTCAGCTGTAATATATGAAATATATTTATACATATTTGTATATATGTATTATTAGGAAATGGATATATGATCGGACAAAATGATCATAAATTGCATTATATCACATTGAAACTCTTCTGTTATTACAAAGTGAAAGTATCATTGGCCTACATAACGTAGATATGATAAAATTGCTACAGCATTCCCATTTTCTTGAATCGTTTATTCTATTTACGTTGTCAAGGCCACATGATATATTCATTGTGTAATGATCATTTTGAATACAATGCAATTTATAATCATTTTGTTGGAACA
>OY735202.1:18905487-18930487 GCA_963457665.1 Thysanoteuthis rhombus
CCGAACTGCAGAACAAAGCTGGAAACCTAACATTCGGCGACGTGATATAACAAACGGTTGCATATATATCATTTAGAAATATTACTGTTGTCAACGATCTAACAAGTGGCAACGACGTGACTAACCCCGACATGTAGCATCGGTGGCAGTTACCCAACTATCATACTCACTAAGCAAGCTTAGTATGACATAAGTCTGCAAGTGTGAACACTCTCGTAAGGATCAGACATAATAGAATAATAAAGGTTTGTCAGACTAGTTTTCTAACCGTTACTCTACAGCAAGATAAACTACCAAAATTCCTGTTGTATAAAACACAAAATATGGATTCAAATGAATATATTCTAAAGACAACCTGAAAAGGTCAAATATGAAAAAAAATCCACATATATACAACTAATCAAGCAACTAAAATAGAGATGGGATAGACATGTAGTAAGAAGAAACGGCAACAAATGGAGCGAATTTGCACCCATGAGACGGTAAGAAAAGACCAGACACAAAATAGAGGGTTGAGATAAAAAGGATTGCTGGTGAAACGTAGCAGAGGTTTGCACAATTGTAGTTGTCATAGTAAAAGATTGGGAACGTCTTTTCCCAGCAGTTTACTGATAAAGGCTGATGATGATAATTATATACACACGTGTGAACATGCACATTTTGATTTTTTTGAATATCCGCAGTAAATGAAGTTCGAGTTTTAATATATGCCAAAATTTCGAACGATGATTTTCAGAGCAAGCAAATCCTCCCCACGTCTTATTTATGAAATATGCCAAGGTCCAAATATTGGCAACTGATGTTCACGGGATTTCGAAAGTGGCCGTGTGTCCCACTTTTGTTGTTCGTAAATCCCTATATACATACAGATATATTAGTTGGATAAAACCAACTTTAGCACAAAATCGCTTTCTTGGAGCCCCCAGTAAGGATCGTGTTCCAAAGCAGCGTGAAGCTTTTTCTCTGTGGCAATTGGATACATAGCTATGTAGAATACAAGATGGATTTACGTAAGCAACACAGTATATAAAGATCGTGACGTAATCATCTCTGGCACGCCAATGACGATAGTTACATAAAAACAAATCTTCTCATACATACGGATATATCTACAGTGTACTCATATCACGTATCTTTTGTCCTCAGTGTAGGCTTGTTGTACATTATTAGTTATTTATTATCGTATCAAATGTCTTTGTCGTAATATTTCATACGTCAAAATAATCCAGTGGTGAGGCAAAGTTTTAGCGTGATTTAGATTGTCGTTAAATGTCGATGGAGGGAAAAAAGACGCTTGATCGTAAAAAAGTTGATTGTTAATGGCATGCCGAACAACATTGTTGGTGGCTGGGGTACGGGGGCGTAATTGTTGCAGAAAGAAGTAAAGGATATTAGGCCGTTTGTTAATCTGGGGAGGCTTTGGGCTGAATGTATAAACTTCAATAGAAGTATGAATAACAATTGGCATTGTTTTCAGATATAGAACATTTGTTTTTGAAGATCTGTGTGACCTTCAAGTAAGGTTCATGTTGAGGAATTGAAATTTAGGAGCTATACCCATTCCAGATCAAATAAAAAAACACAACGGAAATGTAGAGAAAGTAAATGAAAGAATTCGGCATGCAAATTGAGAAGTATGACAAGCAAATAAGAACAAACTGAATCGATAAACCTGAACAATAGCATAAGCACAGTTATTACTACAGTTGCTGCATGTGTTAACCTCGAGAGAGAGAGACTTGTTTGAACTTGGTTCTTGATGTAATTTGTTTAAACACCAATTCAAAGCGACAGCTTTAAATTGTATGGGTCAACATGAAAATCTAAATTCAGTAAATCAAGAAAAGTGATAGATATAATTAAAAACCCAAAATGGCAGGAATGTTTTTTCTCAATCTCTCTATCTTCCTCTCTTTCCCTCACACACACGACTCCATATTATGGAGATTACAAACAGTACTGCCATTTTACTATGGCCCCTCCACATATGCTGATCATACACAACCTCCACATTTGTATCTCAATTCAATATTAACTTAGGACACTTATGTATTTTTTGTTTGACTTTCATTTCTCAATACACACACACACACACACACACACACACACACACACACACATATATATATATATATATATATATGTGAGTGTGTGTGTGTGTGTGTGTGAAAGAATAATATAATGAAGATTGAATGGAAAATGATTTAACAAGTGTGTTTTATTCACTGATAGGAGCTCAAATATTTTTGCATGGTTCAGTATATTTGCAGTTCTCTGAGAGAAAATATGCTTTCAGATTGTGTTGCATGTCATTGAATTTTGATGACATTGGAATAATTCCATTTGAGGGCTCAGTACTGTTGTGACGCTTTCAGATAGATCCTATAGATCTGGATTAGTGTTTGAATCATCTTATCTATCTATATATCTATTTATCTATCTATCTCAGCCTGTTCATATCTATCTATGTTTTTTTATTATATCTATCTATCTGCCAAAGGTGAGAGAACAATGGTAAGATAAGTAGGAAGAATTTATGAGAGAAATCCACATATGCATGGTAGATATAAGCGACCTGACACAGAGCTGTGACTGAATGATAATACACGAGAAGACCTTCTTAGAATGTGGAAAAAAAGAAAGAAAAATCAAATCAATTTATCTCTATTTCATATCTATCTATCAATCTATCCATCTATCCCCGTGTGTGTGTGTGTGACAATACAATTGTGCAGAAGAATGAGACCATGCACAAAAACCAGTGGACACCAAAGACTATGATGACTGATCTGCCGTTCGTGATACTGAGCCATGTTGCATAATCTTAAGGACCCAGTCAGAAATGACGAGAAGGCTGGTTTAAAATTCTGTGGGATTATCCGTTTATTTTCTCTGTTGCATGAAGCTTAAAGTAGATTATGTCACCAGACTGTGTTGGGGAATCCGACTTAAGTTAGTTATGGAACTTTCGTGGAGAGGGTATATCAAAATAGAGAAATAAGGCGTTTGGCACACACACACATACATACACCTACATGGTAACTTTCAAAACTTTCAATAGCTCTGAATAAACATGCATTCCCTTACATAAGAAACAGCAGAAAGGGATGGAATATTTTTTTTTCAATAGTTGATGCCGAGAAAAAAAGACTGAAAAAAAAGACTCCAGGGCACCATTTTCTCAGTCGTTGAAATCTATCATCTTTTGTCTGTTTTTGAGCAACCCTTCCAACGTATTCATTCGTGTTAGCCTTTTAAGGACCCCTGTGTATATTGCGTATCAGAGTGTTACATATACATGTGTGTGTGTTTGCACGCGAGAGTGTGTGTGGTTGGCCTGTACGAAGAAAGATTTACCATCGATTCTGATTATCTTATTCATTACGTCAAGACAATCGGATTAAGTAGAACCTCATATTATTTCTCAGATTAGTTTCAGCAGGGTTGCACAGAGGTGCTTGCAGCTGCACAAGCAGTCTGCATTGATTTATCCGGAAATTCTCTTCTTGTGTACATGAAATTTGTGCACGTAGCCCTATCCATGTTTTACTGTATAAACTACTTTTTGCTACGAGTTACGCATACATTTGGTTTTTTTTGGCTAAAATTGCTTTCGAAAATGGCCGAATTCAGCTAATCTTTCCTGCATTCGGCGGATTTTAGGGTTAAAATTGTTTCGTGCTCATTTGAAGCTCAAGTATCAAATAATATGACTATATACCGTGACTCTTGAACAAATCATTAATAATTCTTTTTGATAATTATTGTTGTACATTCACATTTAAACTCACCAGATTTATATTAGATTTAGTATCTGACTCCAAAAATATTCCGAAAGCGAAAGTGTAGGTTGATATCCGGTTTATCGATCCTGAAATATTGGAAATTATAAAAAAAAAGATATTTTTCGATGTAGTTTGATTTATTTTGACTGACCCTCAAAAATGGCTAAAATATTCTGTTTGAATGACCCTCAAAAATGGCTAAAATTGGCTGTTCGAGCTGGCTACAAAATGAAAATTTTTTTAAAGAAATGGTCAGATCTCCGGCTATCTCAGACTTTCAGCAGTTAAATACAAGGGGTAGAATCATCTACGTGTGACCCCTAAAAAGCTGATTAACCCATTCTGTTTATCCCGGGATTACTGTATCTGGTATTTATGAGTGTGCATATGTGCGTGTATGTTGGCGTATTTGTGTGTATGAAAAAACGTAAATAATATTTCTTCCTTTGGTCTCATGAGGAGGTCAGGTTATATATCAGGGTGCCAATGCGAATACAGATCAAATGTTTCAAACCCTGCATCAACAAATAGAGACGCCTTTTCTCCAATGTATAAAGACGAGTGTATTCTGTTCTTCTATGCCTCTATATATATATTAGAGTGCCTGCCTACCCTTCTTGAAAGTCAGTATTCGAAATCATGGATGCAGCGAGCTCAACTAATTTAATGAGCATAAGCCACTGCTGCAGAGCCATGTTGATATGATTGTTTTTAAATCCCCGAAAACGGTCACATGGTAAACAATTGATGATCCCAACAAGAAGAATTCACGTATAACACTATAATATTTGAATTTGTGTAAAATTTTAAACCATTTGAGAACAGATATTTAGAAATAGTTGACTGAAACGTTAAAAATCTTTCATATACTTATTGTTTAGAGTTGTAAATCTTTCTAGAATATATGTATATATGTAGAGGGAGAGAGAGAGAGAGAGAGAGAGAGAGAGAGGGGGAGAGAGAGGGGGAGAGAGAGAAAGAGAGAGGGAGTGGGGAGGGAGAAAAAGTGGTATAGTAAAAATTTTAGACAGAGTAGGAGTGTATTGTATATATGCAGTTGTTTATACACATACAGTTACCCCGAACACTTATCGAAGCTAAAAAGCTCCATCTTTTGTGGAAAGTCTGACATCTTCAGTGTTGGTAGAGCTGTAGATAATTATGTAGAATCAGTGAAATAAAGTATCCTGCTGGTGAGGGTCAACAAGCAGGATTGATGATAGAACTGGCTATATATACATATATGATACTCCCGAAACAGAGCCATGGAAAAACAGCCTACGAGCACCATGATAAAAAATCACATGACAAATACAAAATATAGATAAAAACTAAATTACGAGAACCAACAACCTAAATTTATTCGACGTAATAGTTATATGACAACACGTTGAAATAACACTGATTGGAATGAAAGTGGCTTGCATGGCACATGGTCAGGGATACTTATATATATATATATATATATATATATATATATATATATATATATATATATATATATATATATATATATATGGAATAAAATGAGAGGAGAGGAACAGAGAGAGATATACGATATAGATTTATCCACGTTGCTTTGATATGCAAATACATACGTCTAGATATGTGCATATATGACTGAAAGAGTCAAATATATTTGCACGAACGCATATGCAAAGCAACCTTTCGCAAATATATCTACTAACGACGGTTTCTCCTTTCTATCGAGTAATTCAAATCTAAATTTGATATCTATATTCCATTGGGTATGACATTTTTTTCTTATCAATATCTAATCTAGGACCGATCGATCGACACACTGCGTTCCAGGTGAATGGAGATGTGCACGTGCGAACTTGCACTCGTAAGTGCATTCATATGCATATTTTATCAGCTCCACGCCTGCCTTTTTTTTTTCTCCCTGTCTTCTCACCCCGTGATTTCACGTTGCGAAGACTCGAGTCATAAGAAAGCCGTCAACCGAATTTTCAGAATTCTTGATTCAGCCTTTAAAAAAAAAAAAAAAAAATTCTATTCCCATTCATCGTTTCTGCAGTTCATTCATTCATTCATTTTCTCATTCACGGTGACGTCACGAGTGAACGTGCACCTTTTTCTACCCTGCCTTAAATTCCTGGTTCATTGCAATTCATGTCCTTTTCTCCTTCCTCCAAAATTGTTGTCAATCATTTGTGTCGAGTTTGTGCAACCGCGCGACACTGCTTTCATTTTCTTCCGTTCTTTGTCTTCTCTCGTCATTCCTTCATTTTTGTCATCAGTTATTCGTCTCTCTTTTGTAATAGTATTTTGCTACTCTACAATTTGGTGGGAATTATGTAGATCTGTCCTTTATTTCTTTCTTTCATATTTCTTTGTCTTTAGTCATTCAGTCTTTCTACCTCACGTTTAATCTTCATTGTTTTCTTTTCTTTTTGTTTGTCTTTTACATTCATTTTTCTTTTCTTCCTTCTATTTCCTTTTTTCATTCTTTATTTCTGTCTTTAATCTATTATCTATCTTTTTCATTCATTTACTTATCTATTTTATTTTTCACTTATTGTTTGTCATTTTCATTCATTTGTTCTTTCTTCATATCATTAATTCACTGTTTGTCATTTCCATTCAGCTGTTCACTCTTTTTATCTTTCATTCACTCTTTGTTATTTTCATTTATTTGCTTGTTTCTCTTATCCATCATTTATTTATTGTCACTTTTATTCATTCTCTTTTTCTTGTTATCTTTCATTTATTTTGTGTGATTTTTTTCTTCCTTTTTATCGTTTATTAACTCTTTGTCATTTCACTTTTTTCATTCACTCGTTCTTTCTCTTTTATCTTTTATTTATTCTTTGTCATTGTCATTCACTTGGTCTATTGGTTTATCGTTCATTCACTCTTTGTCATTTTCATTCATTTGTTCTTTCTGTTCGTCTTGTATTCATTTTTTGT
This sequence comes from Thysanoteuthis rhombus, assembly GCA_963457665.1. NCBI lineage: Eukaryota > Metazoa > Mollusca > Cephalopoda > Oegopsida > Thysanoteuthidae > Thysanoteuthis > Thysanoteuthis major. The sequence continues at coordinate 18,912,204 of OY735202.1, forward strand.
CTTTTTGACTATTCATTTAGTATTCATTCATTCTTTTTTCTCTCTCTTGAATTTGTGATTTTTCTCTATTTCTCTCATTCATTTTTTTTCCATATATTCATTCGTTTCTTCACATTTTCTCATTTTGTAACAAAATTTCTCTTCCTTCTACGATGTCATTTTTTCATATTACTTAGTTGTTAAAAATAATAATAATAATAATAATAATAATAAAAATAATAATAATGACAATAATTATAATAACAATAATAATAATAATGACAATAATAATAATAATAACAATAATAATAATAATAATAATAATAATAATAATAATAATAAAAAAATAATAACAATAATAATAATAATAATAATAATAATAATGATAATAATAATAATAATGGTGAAAGACTGATGGAACATGAGATTCACTCAAGAACAATTCCTATCACAGCTTTGTTGAAGTCGAGAAAAAAAACGCGAACAGTAATGAAAATCGTTGTTATCTTGCTGTCATTCAACCCCCAGCGATAATCAGGAGATACATTTGGTGCAAAATATATAATTAATCGAAGTCTGCCAATCTTTACCGATCATTGAAAATTCAGATTCTTGTCAAAACTACATAGCCAAACGAACTAAAATCATTAGAGACGTTGGGAGGGGTCGATACAGCACAGACCGCTGTTCCAATCAAACACAGGGTAAGGCTAGAAGAACGTGCAAAGCTGAATAAACATCAACGCCTTGCCAGAGGACTGAAAGAAGTCATGGAACATGTAGATTACCATAGTACCAATTGTGATCAGAGTCATGGAATTTCCCAGAAGATCCTAGCAGAGAGGTTGGGAAAACATAAAATCTTGTGAGCACCCAGATAACAGTCCAGAAGCATTGGAAAGACTTGCTGTTACTTGAAATTCAGCGGAAAAACCATCAGTTACTGCCGGCTTGAAATCAAATGTCAACACAAATTATCACTATTTTTTGGAATATTTTCTTTCCTAAAACTTGCCTCAATAGTGATTCATCGCAGTTGTCGAAATATCATTAATATCATCATCATCGTCATCAACATTGATAATATCACTGATGCCTCCACTATCATCATAAGCAGCATAATTACTTTCATGATATTGGTACTCGTATAAATCTACTCACATACGATGTCTCCATCGTTATCATATATATTCCTCTACTTTCACTTTCACTTTCATTTTCCGGTGCTTGTTCCATTTTTTTCGATTATTTTCCTTCTATCTAACTTCCATGTCCATAGAAACGTGGGTGGAAACGCCCTCCAAACCAGAGAACTCAACGCTGACTGAATACCATTACCGAGGACCTGGGTCATATCAACATGCCACTCTAGTAAGCCAGAAAAACAAGCTATATGCAAGGACCAACGGAGAAGAGTGAGTTGGCGTGTTGTCGCTACGTTGGAATCTAAGCGATCACCATAATTGAATAAACAAATGAACATGATCATACAACTTTGCATTACTGTAACATATCTATTTACGAAGAAATCTATGACAATCTCCATTTCATGAAATCAGGGAAAGGCGGAGGCTCATTTTGAAATACTGTTTTCTTTTTATTTGGTTAGCTTCGATTACAGTCATTATCTTTAGCACATACCATTGAAAAATCAGGTTTTATTCGAAAATAGGTGCTAATGGAAATCCATTGAAAATATCTGGCTCAATAATGTTCTAATAGTAAACGAAATAATGATGTTTTCTTCATTTTTTTAACGAATCTCTCCACATTGAGAACCGTACACTTGCAGCCTTGTGCCGTACTAAGTTTAGTAAGTAATAATAAAATAGCTGTCCCTCTCTTTACTTGAAACGTTCGTCAAATACGTGAAGAAGGGCCAGAAAAAGAAAGAAGTTGAAATAACAGGATTCAGCATATTGCAGAGTTATCCAATAATAGGAAAAGTTATTCGTTGACTTCAATATTAAGAGAATTAGACAAAGAACGTTGGAATTACAAGATGAAATAATTATAGAATCTCTGTCTTGGGAACAAGGAAACAAAAATCTGCCTATTATAAATATCGCTTTGACAGTACACCACAGTATTGTTCATAATGATTGGCATACTCTGAACAGTGTTGATATCTTTCGAGGCAAAAGTAGACTATTTGGAATTCAAGAGGAGTACAAAGACTTGTAGAACATAGCAATGCTTGGACTTGCTATATAAATACCGAGGAAAGTGCTGAAGATTTGAGGAGACTAGCTCAAAATCGATGCTCAAGTACAGATAATAAGTACCCAGTGTAAATGAATGAAGCTAATTATGACATGACTGGATTTTGACAGTAATCCACAAGGAAATGTGCGAGCGATTGCATTTTCACTATAAAGATCGATGTTCTATGCACAAAGTAGATTACGCAGTGGAGAATGAAGCACATAAAATTCTCTGGCACTTTGAGATTCTAACGGATCCACCAATCGGTACAAAAGGAAGATCTAATCATTGTCAACAAGAAGATAAGATAGTGGAAGCTGCGTTTGCACTAGATCACAAAGTAAAACCAAATACTAGTGAAAAACCTGGTAAAAGAGCTGGGATATTGATGTTGATGATGATGATAGTTGTGTCAGTTATTATGGGAACGATGGGAGCAGTAGTCCCGTTGATCTTACAACGAATACTAGTAAAAGCTGAAACCATCAAGTCAATAGTATAATACACTGAGCATCAATGTAGAAGAGAGTGCTGGAGAAGTGAAGAGACTTAATCTTTAGTGGAATTCACCATTTCTTACTAGCAAAGATCTACAGGATACTACTACTACTACTACTACTACTACTACTACTACTACTACTAATTATAATTGTAATAAGAATGAATCTGAATCACTCGAAATAAAAGCTTCACACGAGCGCATTAGAAAAATTTATCTAATTGAGCAAGTCACATGGACTAATGGATATATAAAGATTCTGATGCAATACTTCTTCAACAGGGAAGCTTTTATGTCTTCAGAAACGGCATTTGAGATCCTGGCTTTGAATTGGGTTCCATCATCAACCAGTTGGAAATACACAACTATCTTACCCATCAAGCAAGTCTAAACAAGTACGTCATATATATATATATATATATATATATATATATATATATATATATATATATATATATATTTTATCTTTGCCATATAAAAATGAAAGGGTATGTGGAATATATGGATGTATTGCATTTCATGTACGTGGAAATATTTTCCCACCAATGAGCACGGAGAATTAGAGATTTGTTGACGACGAACGGATTTGTTTTTCTTTTTGTTTCTGTTTTTTTCTTTATATTTTTCTTTTATTCATTGTTCTTTGAGTTCAGCATTTTTATTACGTAATCACAACACGAATGAAATTCTTTTTTACTACGTTAGTTACGTCCCTTAGCATGACAGAACACAACTGAACATTATCATGTGTTTGGATTACGTAGAATGTCGATTAATGGAATACAACAAAACGTCCATTGTTGTATTTGTACAGAGACAGAGCAATAAAAGAACACTGCGTAATAAATCATCGCTTGTAAACTAAAAACTTCTCTGAGATCCTTTTGGGGAAAACTGAAACAAGCCTTAACCAAAGCAAAAATTTATGCAAGCCATTTCGTCATTTTAAAGGTTGCAATAAAACTAACGAATCTCTCAAGAGACTTGTGCTAACTTTGATTTTATCAGGTTTTCAGTTAAATACTAGTGGAAAGAGTGTGAATAACACCAATGATCAGAAACTATATCAGAATGTAACCCCAAGACACTTGGCACGAATATACTGCGGTTTAACGTGTATAACAGTGAATGCAGCAAGCTATCTCTGACGGAATACAAAAACAGACACAGTAGAGCGGGGACTGTTATACACAGGAAAACGTGTAGACGCCTTGGGTTCAACCATGTAAACAAAGGATATCAGCAAGAACTAGGGCCTGTCTTCGAACACAAACCAGATGTTGTTTCAGAAATTAGATATTAAAAGGAAAACGATACTCCATGACTTTGACCTTCAGACTGACAACCAAATACAAACGAGGAGATGGCTGATTGACGTGGAAAAAGAAAATAGGATTTTACAAGTTGTGAATGTGGCTCTACCAGGAGAACAGAGAGTGAACACGAAAGTGAAAGTGAAAAACGAAATAAACATCGGTACAATCCGTGAGAATTGAGAAAAAAACCCCCAAGAGACAACACAAAACAACCAGTGGAATATCAAAGTTAGAGTTCAGTTTAAAATTATTGGCGCACTTGGAAACGTGCCAGAAACACCAGGGGAGTATTTGGATGATTTGAATCTGTCCAGACCACAACAATGCTGGGATCTTCGAAGATACTGAGCTGGGTGGTGCAGGTTTGAGGAGACTTGCTGTCATTCACTTTCCAGCAATAATAATCTGACATCCGGTAAGGATATGCAAATGCACGGAAATTGATAATACAGAGGAAGCCGCTTACTGTAATCATGGATAGCGCTATCAGCCGGTTATCGATATTAAAATCAGTCGGTTACCGCCACTTTATTGGACGTGTTAGTAATAATTGGCTTCATCTATATATCCTTCACTCTGTGACATCAGCCCGTAATTGACTTCTAAAAGAACCCGGTATCAAAGATGTCACTGTAAGCAGCTTCCTCTGAATTAATGATAATGATATCTGCATAATGAATCACGGTATCCCGCGTTTGTATCTGAGATAATTATCTGAAAATTTTATCTGGAATTATCCGAGAGAAGATTTCTTATCTGAAATCATCTAAAAAATAGTTATTCTATCTAAAATTATCTAGACGAATGCCAACACGAGATTAGAGCATTGCTTATCGAAAATGGCCATGAAGACCTCCCAGAAAATCTTTTCTGAAGGATTCCCCAAAAATCTGTTTTTAGATGGTGTCTAATGATCTACTTGCATACAAATTTTCATGGTTGTAGCCCAAAATATGTGACCAGGAGCGTCTGGATACACACACACACACACACACACACACACACACACACACACACACACACACACACACACACACACACACACACTCAAACAAAGAGAGAAAAATCTGTAGCCCATTTGGCTGGTTGGTCGATGCTACAGTGATTCGACTTGATGATAGTAATGATGATGGTGATTATCATATACTGAATGTAAACAGCGAGATTAATAAATGCTCGTGCATGTAGGTGTGTTTTGGAGATAAGGTTGGTATATGTGGCAGATATAAGACTGTTATCCTTATCAATATTCTTGTCATGTCTAATCGGTAGTTTTCACCCCAGGTATTTGCCTTTCTACCCTCCATTTTTTCCCTTTCTTTTTCTCCTTTCTTTACCTTTTCTTTCACTCAGCTCCTTCCTCTGATTTTCTCCTACCACCACGTCGTTCCTCCCCTATTTTGCGGTTGGAATTATCATCACACATTTTATTTGAAGCGTTTTATTAATAGACTCAGTTATTGCAAATGGTATTTATTAAGCTTACTATACCTTTATATAAGCGCAATACCAAGTAAGGATCGAAGACAGTGCATTAGAAAAGATTTGCCAGACTAGTTCCTAAACCAATGCTTCACGATAGGTGCCCAGTGCATAATTTTCGAGGCCTAGCATAGACTGGCAATAGGTCAGGAAAATATGGCATTCAGTGGGGACCTAACTTACTATGCTTGCAAAACCCTGTAAAACTATTTTGCTAAGCATCTCTCAATGCCAGGCACTCATGAGATACAAAGAAATCTATTGTGATCATCTTATAAACAACTTTTCATGATAAAAAAAAAATGTGATTAGGATAATGATTTTGATATGGTTTTAAAATAATTTTCGTGACAAATGTGCTGAAAATGGCCGAATTCCATGGTGTCTAGAGCAGATTGTCACATTTGTCATTTGAAAGGATTTCCCGTCCGTTTAACGAAACTATGGGTCCGAAGTTATCCTGGAGCATGAACACAGAGATACATACAGATTTATTTAATTGTAGTTTGATTTTAGTACGATAAAGTGTTTGCAACCAACTGATTTTGATAGCAACAACCGTTTAATGATATTATCAGCGATTATAATCAACGACTTTTTTTGTATTTGGTAACATTTGCATTGAACTGAGAAATAAACTCAGTGGCAATGGCCTGCAAGATCAACCTACGTGCAATACTTTGAGAACCATTTCCTTTTGGCTGCAATAACCTTGTCATAATAAAACATTAGCTCTAGTGAAAAGCCGCGAACTGACAAACTCAGATCTGTCAAAAAACATTTTGTTTTTTTTGTTTTCTAACAAATAATTTGTTTGTTCCTCCGATGTTAAAGGATAAGATTTTTATTATAGAATTTATGTCTCCATTATCCTCTTATGAAAATATCGCCTGAGTTTTGATGATATTTCATTGTAATAAATTAGAAATTTTACGAGGTGAGCAACGTTGTTGGAAGAACACTTTTATGCGCGATACATGTCCCTGTCTAGAATACGCTAAAAGATAGTGCAACGTTCCCTTAAACATAAAATTACCAAAACATCTCTTGTATTATTGTTATTGGTGTTGGCTGTGCGATTATATTACGAAACCGCTGACAACGCTATCTATATGAAAAAAAAATGCCGTCTTTTTGCTTTGAATAGTGATGCTCAAGTTGAAAGGGAGAAGCATATATATATCAGATGATGATATATTATCTGCATTATATATAGCCTAGTAATACAGGGTGTCCCAGAAGTAACATCCGATTTTTTTCCCAAAATTTACAATCACTTTCTCCAAGACAGGCTTGATGATAATTTGGAAAGTTGCCAACTAGGACACGATGCTATAGAATTGCTGGCCAAATCACCTGACTGAAAACCAGGAAGGAAGAAAACGTTGTCACCTTCGAGGTTGAACTTTGTCAGAATTTGTGCTGATCAATAGTTTGCTGACTGAATAAATGAATCAAAATTGACAGCAGTCACATTGTGCATTTCTTGAAATGTATTGCATTTGTCCAAAAAAGAATAGACAACCAATGTGTCCTACCGATAGTAACATATGGAGCTGGAACATGGGACCTAATCAAAGACTGACTCTTAAACTGAGAACCATGCAAATTGTACATAAGAGAATCTTGCTTAATCTTACAAGACGGCACAATATATTAGAGAAAAGACAGGAGTCCGAGACATCATAGGAACAATTACAAATTTCAAATGGTTGTGGGCTGGATATGTTGAAAGAATGTTAGACGACCATTAGACATCACTGCTCACAATGTGGATCCCGAGAGATCACATGCAAAATTGTGGTCGACAGAAAGTAAGATGACATGACGGGCAAAATAAATTCAGAAAGGATCGGTTCCGCAATGCCCATGATAGAGAGATCTGGCGAATCGTGGGGAATGTCTATGTCCAACGATAGAAGCTAAAAGGCTGATAGTGATAATGTTTATTAGATTTATAGTACGTATATTGTATCAGTAATTCTTTGGCAGGGACGAATCGGACGTCACTTTTGGGATATCAAATTGCAGTATGATCTGTGATATAACGAGCAAGATTCATTGAACAAATAACTCAAACCTTCCATTCGCTTTAATGATATAGTCTTGCAGCAATCTCTTGCAGTCAGGAAAAATCCAACAACATTTATGTTTCATATAATTGTCCTTTTTAGCCTTCGTTTTGCTTTCTGTATTTGAGTTATCCATGATAAAATTGACGATTCCAAAGTTTTATCTAAAAGTGAAACAATTGTTACAATTTGGATATTCCAGGGAAAAACCTATAAAATGCTTCCTATGAGAAAAAAAGATTAAAGTTCTCTAATTTGATTAGGAAAGAAACCCTTCAAATATCTGTCACGTGACCCTTCTAGGATGTACGTGTCACATGACCTTTCTAAGATTTAGCTGCATATAACTTTTATCACAATAAAAAGTGCCTAACTCTTAGAAGGCACTTCCAATAGAATACAACAGTCGGTGACGAAGTCCCAGTTTCTGTAGGATACGTCAGCTTAGTGATGCTTGTGAGTCTAGTGGAGACCAGGACTTTATACCTTCAACTTTTTATGATCGACATCTTGGCAAGAAGAAAGTCCACTCGAGGGTTACTACCAAACTAAACACCCAGTCTAGAGTGTACTCAGTTAGCTGCTTGGTTCACTGGAGAATTCGTCCAAATGAAGAACGTCCAACACTCTTCGCTGATACCGGGAATCAGACCCAGACCACATGCGTCTAACCATTGCATTAACTGAGCGGAATTTTATTCTGGTAAATTGTGATATTTGTTTTCTCATGATATTAATGAGAACTTATCGTTCCTAATGTCTCAGCGTGAATGATTAAAAAACAGATCAGGTCAGTCACTCTGCATAAATTACCACGTGACAGCGTCTTTCGACAGCATATCATGGTTGGGGTGATCAATTAAAACAGCTGAAGAAGAGTTGTCAATAAACAAGAACTCCTTTCACCTTTTTTTCTGGCAGTAATCACTAAAAAGTTTGGATTAAAAAAAAGGCGGACACAGACTAAAGACTAATTAATTATAAAATTACGTCGCAAGCTGTCCTCCGCTTAGAGCCTATTGGGATAAAAAACAAAAAAACAAAAAAAAACAAACGGTATCTTTTGGCATGATAAGGAGTAGTGTTGACATTTTCAGCCTTCAAGCTCCGTTGGTGCGGCCTGTACGCGTGATACATACATAGCCAGCCATTCAACCACCTGGACCAACTATGAGAAACCAATGTCTCTAGTTCTAGTGAATGCTTTGGTTAACTGGTTCTAATTAATATACCAATCATAGGTGTGTATGTATGGAAGAAAATAAACAGGTGGGTATTATTTTGGTGGGGAAGAGACCTGTTTGAATCTGCAGCCTGAGGCTTTGCACGTCAAAATCTTCATTTGGAGTCTACCTCGTTTTCTGCTTCTTTGATTATATTAAACCTCACTGTTTTGGTCCTTTGTTCTAACCATCTGTGGATGCATAAATCCCGAGAGATCATTACGATGTTATGTCGTTGAAACCGCCCTAGTGCTTATCAGGGCCGTCAAAAAGTACTTATCTCCAGCAGAGAGACCAAAATCCCTTCACATCTTGGCATTTCGCCCACATTACTGGTACTTAAGATGATCAACCACTAAATAAAATAAAACTACCTTGGAGTTTTTTGTAATCCTGATAAATGGAAAAAAATGGAATGAAGTCGGTCCTTAAGACGAACTGGACGTGTTGAAACATCATATAAGATCAGAACAAACGTTGAACAACGGCCCTTCGATCCATACATAATTTTCTCCTCTGGTGGAAGTAAGTTTTGAAAACGGGGGGGGGGGCTTAGTTTCCCGAGGTTATTTCTCTGCAGAGGAAACACAGTTGAATTTAAAACAGAACCTTTTCTGAAAAGGAACCAAAAATGTTGAAGCCCCGTCAAAATTACTTTCATCATCATCAGCCTTTTATCGCCTGTCGTTAGACATAGACCTTCCCCAGGATCCACCATACTTCCCTATCGTGGGCATTGCGGAGCTAGTAGTCTCTGAATTAGTCTAGTTCATCTCTCCATCTTGTATTCTGTCGGCCTCGATATGATTCCAGGGGATCCATGTCGTGAGTCGTGATGGCCATCGATTGCCTGCCATTATTGCAATGTGACCTGCCCATTGCCAACAGCACCATCTATATAGACATTAATGTAACTTGTTGTATCACCATTAGACTTTATTAAATGAAATACCTCGAAATATTCATCTATTCATCCTGATTAATACAAAAAAATTGGTCGTAGTGGATTGAGAGAAAAAACAATGACCAGATGTGTATTTGAATGTCAACTGCATTCGGACCTGGTATATATTGGTGATGATTCAGCTTTACTTATTGCTACTCATTGACTTCACAATTACCCTACGAACCCTTTTCTTTTTAAGCAGTAAGTTTTGTCGCCAAATTTTCCTCTCCTGTTAATATCAGTTTTTTTCTTGGCTGCACTATTCCATAATGCATCAAGATTTTATTCAACTTAGTATTCGATTTAGCGTCTGTGTAGAAGGATCTTTAATCGATACGAGTTTCAGACCAATGGCCATCTTGTTCGAATTCATTTCTTTCGCTTGCAGCCAGGCCAGTCAGATGGGCAGGGCAGAGTTTTTTTGGCTCATTGAGCGTAGTTTAGATATCAGTCTCTCCCTAAAGTGGATTAATGGAGTTGATACGGAAGGCTGTCTACATGATTGCTAGCTGCTTATAACCCCTGGTATTCGTATATGGTGACCCATCTAGATACTGACCCAGGTCGACTTTGCTTAACTTTGGTGAGCACTCGGAGACCGGAATCCAACCTCCAAGGTTGTTGGCCCCAAAATGTGACCTGGAGCGCCTGGAAACACGCATCCACGTACACGCCGACACTCAAATAGTGAAGAATCTTAAGCCCACTTGGGACTATGATATTTTACCTCAGTATCGCTGATCTATTTCAAGGGAATCTGGCTGTCTTGAATCAATTTATCATTCAGACAGGAACACCTTGAACTGGGACTTACAACAAAAATATATGAGTGAGATCGAAATGATTATATAAGAAATAGAGGTATAACGATCGTTGTACTTATATATGATAAGGAATATTTCAATTATTGTCAAAAAACTTGAGAGAGAGCATTCAAAAATATGTCCATCAGCTGGACTTGCATTCACAACCAATCAATCGTTTCAAGATTAGAACCAGATGTCTATGCAAATTTCGAATAACAATATATGTATTAGGACTCACGGGAGGTTTGTGGCACGGCTCGTTTGACATTGATAGGATAAGACATCAAGTTTGGTCATCTTGCAGGATTTTCCAAAAATATGTTTACCACCAGCTTGCATTGGGGACTCTTCTCCTATTCGGGAATCAAGGTTGCTCGTCTCTTTGACTGGTTACTCTATCTCCAGAGTAACTTCATCGTAGAGGGACTTCTTTACGCGGCACGAGCTACCCTGCTATTCAACTCATATCTCAGGCGAAGAATGGATTCGTGCGTTTTACAAGGGCATTATTGTGAAATTACCATTAGCAGCCTCGAATCTAACTTAAATTGGGTACACTGATTCTATTATCTGTGCTGATAACTGTTAGGCTACTCTGCAGCCCATAGTAGCAATTAAGAACTCCCTACGCAATAGAAACGGGGTGCTAGACCTGCTTGTTAACCATTACCTTAAGGAGATACATCTTATATTTGATTAGACGGATACAAATGTAGACGTTACCAGGAATATATGTTGACGCAGTCTGAATCACTGAAGGTTCTTCTTGGCACGGTGTGTCGAAATCTTTGTACTTCAGTTTTGGGTAAATGCTTATAAATAAGTGGCATATTTATCTGATATATATATATATATATATATATATATATATATATATATATGTAAAGATTGATGTTTAATGAAAATTCAACTTGAAATTTCGAAATATACTTATAAATCTAGGATCTTAAAATGAAAGTATAATTTTCTTTTTAAAGTCTACCGCGTGTCACTCGAAAACGTGTTACGTATCATTGCTGACACGCGTGTCACAGGTGTGCCATCACTGGTCTATATAGATAAAGACGGAAAAAATAGGAATTGATAGGTAAATCCAAAGATATCGAAAATCAATTGATGTATGAATTAGACATGATCGAATTGAGATATACACACATATCAATGAAACGACAGAGATAGACAGACATCCGATTGAAATCGAAATTATGAGGTGAATGAATGAGTCCGTAGTCTGATTCTCAGTTATTAGCTGCATTTACATTAAAACCAGTTTGTTGTATATAATGTATTTGTGAATAATTGAAACACGTTGGTACATTGACAGAGGTAGGAGCTTACGTCGGAAAATGAAAATTTAGAGTGTAAAATGATTTTTTTTCATCAACACGTCGCTGACTGATCGGCCCACCTACGCATATCATTCGAAAGCCAACTCAGAATCGTGAAGAGTGATGGAAAGATCAATGCTAGGAATAAATGTAAGCGATAGAAATAGATAAAAATATATCATAGAGAGGAACAAGATGAAGAATATCAGGCAAATAATTAGGTGACACAAATGGAGATGATGTGACCACCTGACAAAATGAAAGGACAACATATGGAGTAAAAAGCTGAACAGATAGGTGTCCGTTAGACAGTAAATACAGCAGAAGGAGACCGAACACAAGATGGAAAGATGAGATAAAAGTCTTGCCGATAAGACACGATAGAGGTTAGCGCAATCACACTTGTTATGGGAGGAAATAGGAAACAGTGAACGGCCGATGATATGGATGGTAATGATGATGACAATGATATACACGTGAGAGTGCGTATGTATGTGGAGCTGTATTTACAAACAACCTCTGTTACTAATCACTAGGTCATTGGTAGTTAGTAAAGCAGATCGATAAATTATGAAATCAAACAATAGGATTGGAAGGCAAGAAGACAATACAAAAGACATAATCGATCAATTCATTGGTAAATACGAGCCAAATCAGGATAGCAAGATGAGTTAGTCACTCAATAGAAACCTTCAGATGACTAGCATATTCTGGCAGCATGCTGGCCGTGATGGCTGACTGAAAAGTCCAAATCTAGGGGATCCATTTAGCATAGACTTAAATTGTAAATTGAACCCCCCTCAAGAAAATCTCAAGGGGGGATTTTCAAAAATTTTCTAGACTTATCAATGAGTAAATGTTTACAGGTTCAATTTTCTAGCTCCATTGGTACAGTAAGCATGCGTTACATGAATATAGCCAAACAAGCAAAGCAACCAATCAGCCAGCCAGAATCACTTAGAAACTGGAAAACTCATGCATATCTCTTTCGACGGTTTCAGTTGACAGTTTTAAGGTAGATAAATGTATAAATTGATTGGTAAATCAATAAGTCCGTAGCCAAATGATGTTGAAAGCATCTATTTTTCCTGACACATCGTTTTCAAGATCCCCCTTTCTTTGTTAATGGATTTGATTCGGTGTTGAATATCGATCACATGGATCAAACATCACGGAGAGAGATTTTTAGATGAAAATTCTGTTGAAAATTCTGTTTCAGGCAGTGGACCCATTGTTCCAACTTTCAAACGACATTCAATAAATATGTACAAACTGAATTAGATGCATTTATGAATAAATTGATCACGTAGACTGACATTTCTAACCAGCACTACTTATCAATGTAGTTTATGTAAAAAGAAAAGAATATCTAAAATTATTAGCCAGAGATTTAAGCATTGTTAAGCCAAACTGATCATATATATATATATATATATATATATATATATATATATATATATATATATATATATATATATATATATGTATGCGTGTGTGTGTATGTGTGTGTGTGAGAGTGTGTGTGTGTGTGCTTGTTTGTGTATGGATGAGGAATGATAGTCTGATGAGTAAAAGATATCCGTTATTTATCACACACACACACACACACACACACACACACACACACACACACACACACACATATATATATATATATATATATATATGTATATATATATATATATATATATATATATATATATATATATATATATATATATATATATATATATATATATATATATATATATTGAATGTATCACTGTAACCTGCGTGTGTATTAAACTAATTATCTAAAATTAACACCACAAAGTTTAAGCATTGTTGGTCAAAACTGACCATAGTGACACAAAACAGCGTATTTGGAAAAAAACAAAACACAAATTTGGAAAGTACCCAGTGGTGTACTCATGCAAAGATTCAAATTCGTGGCACCAAAAATGTAACCAGGAGAGCCTAAAGACAGACAAACAGACAGACAGACAGACAGACAGACAGACACACACACACACACACTCATTCATTCACAAGCAAAGAGAGAAGAATCTGGTACTTAGTTTTCAATTTGGTCGGGCAGATCATTTTTGGGACCACATTGATTCAATGAATACATAGATGAATAGTTGAATGGAAATCTTTCCCTCTCCCTCCCTCTCATTTCCCTCCTCCCTCTCAGTCTCTCTTCTTTCTCTCTCTCTCCTATTTCTCTCTCTCTCTGTATATTCATTTATATCTTAAGACTAATCAACTGATATATCTATATGAACCGATTGCTATATGTTGATATAGATGAACCGACGAAGAGAGATAGATTCAGAGACTAAGAAAAATATGGAAAACTAAGCTTTATAGTTATAAACAGGGTGCAGTTGATATCAACAGACTAAAACAACTAGCTAGTTAGATAAACATGAAGGGAGAATGAAATAAAATGAATACAGTTGTGTTTATAGACATAAAGAAGGGCTTTAAACATAAAGATTGATACGTGGGTAGATATAAGGACACAGATATTCACATTAACATGGGTAATCATAAACAAGCTTGGGATATATATACAGTGAAGGAAAACAAGTATATGGACACTTACATAATATTCGTTTAATATGCTCCGGGTGTTCACGTTTACTTTAAATATACCCATGTCTTGTATTTTGATATAAACGCATTTAACACAACGTTTACAAAGAAAGAAAATACATATCTCTAAACATACAATTCGAAGTCATTTGTAAGAGTCCATATACTTGTTTCCCTTCACTGTACATACACATAGGCGTATAGGAACTCTTTCGTTATAAGAGAGCAAAAGGCTTGATTTGCCCGAGATTTTACAAGGTTTTGTCTGAAAAGTAACTCATTTCACACGAATTGGAGCGGGAGGGCATTTGCACCCCCAATCCCTGTCTCCTTGCTTGTACGCCTATGATATTAGATAGATATTAAAGGACAGGTAAAGAGAATCGGGTGAGAAGTACCTCGGTAGAAATGATTGGATGGTTAAATACCTGATGAATATTTTGATAAGCTTATGCATCTAAAACGAATACGAAACAAACGAACAATTTTGTCTCTAAGGGAATTGGCCCGTTTGCAGGGAAAGCCGAAATTAGATTAGCTACTTGTAATAACTTTGGTCTAGACCTGCAAACCGAAATAGCAGCTCGTGTAGACTTGGTTTGATAGGGAAGCACCCGACGCAGATGACAACACTTACATTTGAAAGTATCGTTTTTTTGAAATTCATGTTATCTTCTCGGTCGCTTGCAAAATATGAAAGCCTGGTGCTTAATCTTAAATATATAAACATATCTGCACATATACTTATTATTTGCTTATGTATTTATTTCTCAGTCTCCCTCTACATAAACACACATATACACACAGACAAACACATGTATGTACGCATGTGTACTCATGTTAGCATTTCATATTGCAATGCTGAAAGAGAATACATTTCAATTTTATACATAGTCCAAAAGTATCTACGATCGTGTGTCATGCGAGCTACTTTTAATCTGATCTCTGTAATATCAATGTGTTGTTTTATAAATGTTTATTGAATAATTTTTGGTTCCTGTTGCATTAAATCTAGTTTTATTTGTATTTGCATTTGTAATTTATAATCTGATATCAAGTTCGTCGGCTTTATATGTGTATGTCTTACACAGTTTTGTAGAGAACAGTGTAAGGCATGCTTTTCGGAGTTGCTTTTCCCCCGCTCTGTCAAAAAATTTTTCAAAGTAAGAGATTTCAGAAAGAACAAACGCTGTCTATATAGAGGACTAAACAAAAAGTTCGTCAAGAAAACAACAATAACACATGGCCAAAAACCAATACGAAAATGCAAAAGAGCTTAATGCTTCAAAGACTAACATTGGACTATATATATATATATATATATATATATATATATATATATGTATATATTATGTTCTTCCAACTCTGGAATGGAGCACTCTGGTGGATGGGGAATTGTGTGTAAGTAAATATATCGCTTAATATCGGTCCTACTGACCATTTAGTTCTGCGTAGGGCATAGGTAGAAGTTTATGTTTCGATCCTCCTTCGCAGTACTGGAAGGAATATTTGGAAGTCTATAGCCACACTGAAGAGTTATAGTACAACAAAACAGGAGGAAAATTGAAAAAGTTTTTTGATGTTTAGTGGTAAAAGCAGTGAAGCTTTTTAATATATATATATATATATATATATATATATATATGTGTGTGTGTGTATATATACACGAATGTATGTATTGGGTTGGGTAAACTATTTCTAATAAGCATTTCGATATAGAATTCAATAAATTTGCCTCGGGGTGGGTTTGTTGATGACATGAGTCTAATCAGAAATTAGATTTCAGAGGCTGATTTTAAGAGCAATCAGGACCTCAGCATTTGCAAGACTTGCGAAACACCATCTTTGTTTCTCTATTTCCTCATTTTGTGAGCCTGTGCCAACATAAGCTTGGTAAATCAGAAAGTGCAAAAATGATGTATTCCATGGTTCAGTGGAAGAAGCAGACTAGCGACATCGCAAGGAAGAATTAACTCAGAAGAATTGACAGTTACGAGATATTTACTGACAGAGACAGTGGAATGGGGACAATCTGCCGTCGTAGATTGAATAAAGGATTTGGTTTGAAATTCTTAGAAAGTAACGAATGACGACAGGTACCCTCAAAGGGTGAAAGGTGCAACGGTAGGAAAATAGCGAATAGAACAACAAACATTAGGATACTAATCTGTATAATGCAGCATCACCCGTACAAGACTACATCCTTTTTTTGGTTGAAAGGGTATTTTTCTTCTGAACAAACCAGCTTTTAAAGTCTATTGCCAAAGGTATGATTATGCTGCCGTATAAAAATGAGTACATTTATATGGAAAAAAAAACTCAGTTTCAATCCTGTTGAGTTTGATCATAAATGATATCATATAATGTCCGTTTTAATTGGTTCATGATCTGCTATAGATAATAAAATTCCGCTGTGTTTCGTTAAGAAGAAAATCAAATCATTAGAAAATGTGGTAGGATTTACTCATTTATGGGCGACACTATGAGAATAATATTGATTCTTCCTCATACCTGAACATCAGACAAGCTATGAATATATGTAAAAGACATTCATACGTGCATATTATGATGTATGCTCAGGTTTTCCATGTACCTAAGTTTTTTTTTGATAAATTTATGCACGTATAATTGTTTTGGAAGATATGGAGAAAGCCAGACATAGATAGGTATGCATGTTCTCCAGTCAAAATTGTTGATCCATCGAGAAATGTATCGATCGATTGGCAGACACGTCTAGTGTGTGTTGTAGTGTATGAATTCACGTTCGTTTGTTTGAATATCTCACTTGATATTTCGCTATATATATATATATATATATATATATATATATATATATATATATATATATATATATATATATGGATGTCTGCTTGTTTCAATATTTGTACGAGTGTTTGTTTTCATGCACCATTTTAATAAGAGAGGGAGAGAAGAAGAAATATTTGCCTTAAAGGCCTGGATGGAAACGACAAGGGGGAATGGGAATGAAGAAAAATGTACCTGACAGGTCTGGGGGGTGGGAGCGTTAATGAAGGGTTTAGCAAAGAGAAAGATGTGCCTGATAGGCAGAATGGCAGGATTAGCCATTTTTCGACTAGATCTTGTTGATTCTCTTCCTATTTTGCCAATAAACATTTACGAGCGCCGATTAAATCTGATAATATGATGTTTAATAAAAGTAATTCGTTCTGTATCCTTAGTACATAGTTATTTTCTCTGATAAGTAAAATGGAAATGGAAAATCTGACTGATTTTAATCATTCTTAATAGTTTCAGCTATCAATCACAGTGCAGAAACTTATATATATATATATATATATATATATATATATATATATATATTGTGGCTTTGCAACATGAAGGCCAGTAAACCATTTTTATAATATTGACATATCTATCATACTAGAGCTACAATGTTTTGACCACTCGATGAATCACAATGCAGAACGTTCAAGATTCAAAATTATTAAAAAAAAACAAACCCTGGGCATTGTAGCTCAGAGAAATAACGATAATAACGATTATATCTTCTAAGAATTATTTTTTTATTTCGATGCCAAAATCTTTAATTTGCATGTTTCATCTTTTTATCAACCGATCATAACGTTATATTCGTTGTAATGCTGTGATAACAGGAGTACACTGTATTCACAAAAGTTTGACGAGATATTCTGAGCATAGTTTACAGTTTACAAAGAGTAAGAACATTCTTTGGTGTCTTTTCTGTTAGCCCACGTCGTCAGTGTTTGAACCCCGGCATGATCCGCGATTTTATAAATCTGATCTGAATGTTAATCATAAGATTGGTGCAAAGCACTCTTCATTCGTATATTGTTCTCATTTGGCTT
>OY735202.1:18932987-18942987 GCA_963457665.1 Thysanoteuthis rhombus
TTGTGGCATTATTGTAGACCAGGGTTAACTTGGTAGATCAAAGTATATATATATATATATATATATATATATATATATATATATATATATATATATATATATTAAGTAGATAAATTCCAATGTAACATATATTTTCATATCTATTATGTATGTACATTTCAATTTACCATATGAATCCATACATATATTGACCATGTGTTCTAATCACGAACAATTACGATCACACCTTTTTGCAAGGATCTTCAAAGTTTAAAAAGCTTCTAATTATATTACCTGTACTTCTTGGACTTGTAATGTTTTGTTTTTAACGATTCCTTTCGGTTCTTACTTAGATGTAAGATGTATCCGGTTATTAGAGTTCTGGATTCAGCATATATATATATATATATATATATATATATATATATATATATATATATATATATATATATATAAGGAAGGCTTGAACATGTATCGGCCGAAAAATTGTTCTAAAAAGAATGAACACTGTTTCGAGAAAATATACATTTGACTAATAAGAATTTCTACGGTTCAGAACTTGAGAAAATGTCGATTTTAATCGATCTTACTGCTTTTCAATACATGCTCATTTATACGCATTTACTGTTCTGTACCTTAGTTTTGACACAAAGCTACGAGTATTGAGCAGCAAGTGAATATCTCACTCGTTATATTATAGTAATGGTCGGCTAGAGTAGCTTACTAAACATATCCCACAGCTAGGCGCCCACATATGTACTTACATAAATGTATATATATATGCCTATATATGAAAATTGTAGTAGGATAATGGCAATGTATGAAGTATGTACATTTATTCAGAAGCTAGTTTGCTCACAAAATATTTCATACGTCTTATCCTCCAATATATATATATATATGTGTGTGTGTGTGTGTGTGTGTGTGTGTGTGTGTTTACAGGACAGAGTATTGGTACAACGTTCACCCTCTACTTCCATCGACTGGGATTGGAACCAGTCATGATGGATGTCCAGCTGTGAGCTTTTTTTTCAGTCGGAGTAAGCTCCTTTTAGATGACCTACCTTACAGGGCTGAAGGATTTCACCTACCCTGCTATTTACACATATTTTGGGCAGGTGGGGAGAATTAGATTAATTTCTTTTAATATCAAGGCGAAGTGGACGTAAACATCTCCGGCCGAAACGTCAATTCTGTTTCCCGTAGATGGTCTCTATGTAAATCTGCACTGCCTATTTTCGAATTTTAAAATTGGATATTGGCGCAACACAATCTTTAAATCTTGTAGCAGCCAGAACCTGCTTGTACTTTCAAAATCTGCAAAATCTACTATTCACTATCTCTCTCTTTCCCATTTCTTTCTCTCACTCGCTGTCACTCTCTATACAAGTATATATATATATATATATATATATATATATATATGTATGCCATTCACAATACTCACAGCTATGAAAAATATTCTGATACGTAAATCTATTATTATTGAATTGTTACGTGTGGAGAGTACATTGTTTGATCGGACACCATATCTATTTTTGATACACCAAGACTTTGCTCTAATTCAATATTTCTTTAAAACAAAACAGTCTTTCACATAGAATAATATTATGAATAGAATCTCTTTCTTTTTTGTGCATGAAATGTAACGTTTCTTGTACCTGCTAGTGTAAGCATTATAAGATATGACAAGGTATCTAATGATTCCGAAAGGCGTAGTAGATTAATTGTATGAGACACACTGATAATAGCCCTCCCTAGTTACTCTTAGAAATTGTTGTATTGTTGTTCTCTCATAGTGTAATGTGTAGGAATTTGTGTGGCCCTAGCCTGGCCCTAGGCTTCATGTATGGGACTCTGAGTAAGGATCGAACACTACAAAGCAGAAATGGTCTTCTAGGTTAGCTCGCTACCCATTACTTCACATGAGCCGTCTCTTTTCCCGTAATTCATACGCATTCATAGACCTGTTATTATATTTCTTTAACTTAAGCTGGTAAAACACGTTATCGCTTTACTCTGATATCTGTTTATCTATCTTTATCGATGCATGGGTGTATATTTATGAAGTTTGCTGTGTGTGCATTTCTAGTTGTCAGTCTTGTGAGTTCTTAACCATTATATATACGCATGTATATAAACATGTCTGTGTCGATGGTTAGGGTCTACCTACGTATATATGTATGCTTGTGTGAATTGATGTATATTTTCATTCGTTCGTGAGAGTGTGCAAATTTGAAAAATAGCTTGAATAAAAATCAATAAAACTAAAACAAGAAAGAATATGTCACAAACGAAATGATGCAAAATGGATTTGATATGCCACTGGCCTGACAAGAAGATTCGGTATCCTTACATTATAGACAATAATTATGAATGGAGATCACTAATAATAGTTAATGATTTTATTGGGAAGGTTACGAGCCTATAGACAACATCAACAACAACAGCAACCATCACAGCAACAGCAACAACAACAGCAACAACAACAATAATGATATTAATGATAATAATGATAATAATGATAATGATAACTATAAGAAGAAGAAGATTAAAAGTACTTCAAATAGACAAGATCTTGCTCAGGAATTGAAAAATCCGTGGAACAGGAGTATTAAACAGGAGTTATTAGCAACTCAGCCGAAAATTGAAAATATCCAGACCACGGCAGTGACAGAGTCGGTGAGAATAATGAGAAATTTGCTAATGATTTGATGAGATTTGCTGTCACTTGATACCCAACCATCACCACCAGACATTTGGTGAGTAGATTCAAATGCTTATAATAAAGAGAATAAAAAGTAAGTTGAGTATCTAGATTTAACAGGGAGCTTGAGAAGTTGTGGGACATACGTTCGACGGTAGTACCAATAGTGGTCAGAGCCCTAGGAATGGACTCCAGTAACCTAGCTAAAATTTTCGTAAGAATTAGAATTTTTGGGAAGATTGGCTTGGATACTAAGGCAGATTCTTGGAGCATTGAGGAAACTAGTTGTCACTTGGTCTCCAGTGAGATCCACCAGTCCCTAGTCGTGTGAAAACTCAATAGATAACAATAATAGTACATTAATTATCCAGAGGTCAGCATTATCAAATCGGTGAAAATACTGGGATGATTATTGTCACTTAATATCCAATACAAACCAGTTATCATTCGTTTAAAAGCTCAAAATATACACATAATAACAAAACACAACGCCTCTCAAAGCCAATAGACAAGATGCAGTTGTTGTAAACAAAGAAATTAAACCTTCAGGTAGAGGATGCAGATGTTCAGTTGTCCATCTGGGGAAAACAGGAAACATCTAAAATCATGGTAAAATATTACAATTTTGCTTGAGAACTAAACTAAAACCCCAAACAAACTAAAAGAGAGAAACATTATGGTAAATGTACGTCTGGGTCTCAAACAGTCCGGGTCTCAAAGAGTCTGGGTCTCGAAAGGTGTTGGATTTCGATTTAGTGAGACCCCAAGTTAAATAAAACTTTGAAGTCACTTAATTGAAAATTATACCAGAAGGTCGCACAAAAGTTGAAAACATAAATGCCTTTTGAATTCGTTGAGACCCTTGCAAATTGTGAGGGATTAAGCTGTAGCCTATTTGGATTATGCCTAATGCTGGTTTCAAGAATCCTTGCAAAAGGAATGTAAAAACTATAGTTCAGAGAGAAAATCGAGACTATTCAGACCCCGGAAGTGTTGGAATTATCAAGAATACTGAAGAGAATGCTAGAGATTTAGGAGTTGGTTTCGAGCAATGACCATCAAATGCCACTATTTTGAGGGTAAGAATAAGTGAATAGATAAAAATCAATAGACGAATAATAATAATAATGATAATAATAATAATGATAATAATAATAATAATAATAATAATAATAATAATAATAATAATAATAATAGTAGTAGTAGTAGTAGTATCTTGTGTCGTCATCCAACTACTGTCCGAAAAATGTGGTCAACACAAGACAATATTTGTGTTATGAAATGCTACTATAGAAGTCAACCAGAAAGCATTGGATATAGAAAAAGATTGATAGCTGTATATAAAGACAAAAAAAAGGAATGTTTGAAGTGTTTGGACCTAGATTGTGGTAAAGAGGTTGAAGGCGTTTGAAATCCAAGGAATAAACGAAATAATCCAAAAGACGAAATCAAATGGATCAGTCAAATTTTTTTGAGGAGAGTACTTGAGACTAGATGTCACTTGATCCCCGGTGGAAGTCACTAGTTACTACCGGTTTGAAAGCCCAGTCATAATATTGAGTAATAATTGACACATTTCCGACACCTCATAAAAATAATGACGGAAAGAGTTTTACCGGAAATCATGCTCTAATGACCTACACATGGTCTGTCTATCTATCTATCTATCTATCTATCTATCTATCAATCTATCTATCTATCTATTTATCTATCTATCTATCGATCGATCTATCTATTTATCTATCGATCTATCAAGTCCTTATTATACATACACTATTAAATCTACGTAATAAAAAATTATGTTTGCATCATTTTAATTATTCAAGTAACCTATATGCAGTTCTGGTTCTACATGAACACACACACACACACACACATACATTTATATATATAATTCTACGCAATCTTAACATGTATATATCCAATATAAATAATCATTAGGCGTCTACCCTTATGCAGACTCTTATAAGTCACGTGTAATCTGTTTCATCCATATGTACATATGAGTCTACGCATCTACAATATATATATATATATATATATATATATATATATATATATATATATATATATATATATTTGCTTGCAGTTTTACAAAATGTACTCATATATTGCCCAACTCAGTCTTCCAGATCACTGTAAACAACCTTTCATGACCCAAGTGAACACATGCGGGTAAGTGTGCGTGCATGTATTCGTTCATATACATGTCAAATATATAAATGTTTATACGAAGAAACGGGATGCGGTTTCGGTCGACTGGATAGAGAATCTCCTGAACGCTTCCGCTAAATACCAAATGCACATTTTTGTCCTTTCTCTGTTTTGTATCCTAGGCAAGTATAGCAGGATCTACTACTACACTGTACAGCGAATACAAACGGACAAATGACTGAACGACTGTCCGTAAACCGAAGACAACAAAACGACCAAGAACAGCAGTAACATACAACAAACAGTCTTCCTTTTATGAACGGAGAGATTTTCACTTACCTTTAGACATGTAAAAAAACACCATCCTAATTTGCTGGAAATATGAGAATATGTTTATAAATAAAGAGATGTAGATATTTCTTTTTTTTTCAAAAGTCTTTCTTAATTGTGAGTGAATGTTTGTATATATGTATATACACATATATATGTGTGCGTATGTGTGTGCGTGAGTAAATATATAAATATACGTATGTGTTGTTTTGAGAAGGATATCTCTGGTTATTATTATACCATTTGAATCGCTGTGTGTATTATTTTATATATTTCTGCTTGTGATTGGTGTGCTCTTTTTTTTATCAGTGTTTAGGATGCGTGCATGTGTAAGAAGTCCTTTTTGAGAAAGCTTTAAGCTCCGCTGTTAAGAGACTAATAGCGTGGTCGAATATAATAAAATTAGATCGGTAGTTATGATATAAGGGCAAGTCGTATGTTATCTAACATTCATACCATCGAAATGTCGATAGTTATTATTAGTATCTCTTTTTTTGCCCTTAATAATAGCTAGGTTTTTTCACATCTGTAGAGGCGTGGGTTTACACGATACGAGCACTGGCTCTACCAGAGCGATGGTGTTGTTGTTGTTGTTGTTGTTGTTGTTGTTGTGTTGCTGATGCTGTGGTCGGTGTTGTAGCTGCTAGTGTAACGTCGCAGGCAAGGAGATAGAGGAGAGCAAGACAAGAGGACGAGAAGTGGAGAGCAAAGATGCACAAAACAGAAAGAGAAAGTTGGAGAGACGTACACGCTTTCTTTTTGTTTTTTTTTGTTTTGTTTCTTGTTGGAGATGGAGGGAGTAACGAACAGCTCGTGGAGGGTGTCGAGAGCCGAGCTCTTATGGGGAGATCACTCAATGTGGATGTTACTGCATCTCTTTCTCTCTTTCTTTATGTTTCTAACGCGGCTGCTACTACCGCTGACGTTGTTATGTTGATAGAGTGGCTGCTGTAGAAACGAACGTGGAATTACGTGAGCGACACGCTTTTCCTTTGTGCATCACTCTATGCAGGGCCTAAACGAATGTGATCATGTGTGTTCTTGTGTATGTGTGTAGAGAGGAAGCTCCGCCGTAGTGCCACTCACTAGTCAAACATGAATGATCATTGAAGTAGTCACATTGTAAGGTATTCACTAGTAGACACCATCTATCTATCTATCTATCTATCTATCTATCTATCTATCTATCTATCTATCTATCTCTGCGTATGTATGTATACATATATACATGTATATTTATATATGTATGTACATACATATATGTATATATATGTATGTGCGTATGTGTGTACATCTAGATGAGGACATTGGGATGGCTTAAGCAATATCAGCATGATCAATGAAATCAGCGAACCGGGATCGAATTCCAGCTGATGCAGTTCATGTTAACTTCGCACTTCACTCATGAGAAAGGCATGAATCCATTTGACTCCCAATAATTTCCTATCAACTTATATCTATTAGGCAGGAGCTACATGTAAATACAATATATATATATATATAGATAGATAGATAGATTGATAGATATATGTATGTATATATATAACGAGGAGAGAACTAACTTCAAATAGCACAAAAATCCATGCAGAGAGTAACGCTACGGATAACTCAAAGAGGTTGAAAAAAATCAAGTGGGATCAGGGGAAAGACTGCATTGAAAGATGTAATAGAATTAATCATTCAATAAAAAGAGCGATGGGTGGAACACTAAGCAAGAAAGAATTACAACAGATGGAGTGAAAGGCTAACTAATTGGTGCCTCTGGGAATGGGACAGTAAAGCCTCAACCTCCATTTTGTCTCCTTTCTCTTTGTACTGCGTTTACTGTCACATGGGATCAATCGGTTATCCTTTTATCTCCTCTTTTGTCACCTCTTCTTACTAAGTGGCCAGCTCATCTCCATTTTTTTGCTTAGTTGTTTTTTTGATAATATCCTTCACTTTAGTCTCCACCCCCGATCCATGTTGATTTTTTTCTATCTCCTGAAGTTATCTCTAAACTGGTTGACAGTGTGTTATGTTAATCTCCATGCTCCAAATGGAATTCATATCTGGTATCATGCATTTGTTTACTTTAAGCTTTAAGCACACTGGCAAGGTGCTCTTCAATATTCATACCAAATATTCTTCAGCCAATCATCATGTATCGTTTTATTTCGCTTTCATGGTCTTTCTCTAAATCTATTATCGACCTATGTGAACTTTACTGTCAATTTCTTTTAGAGCCTCTTCCCATATTCTTAACATTTTTGATTTTGTCGGGGGAATGTTATCGATGAGTATTTCTTTGTCTTCTTTTCGTTCTTATTTATTCTTACTTATTTACTTTCTCTATTCAGAACTGCCGATATGTTTTATAATTCTTCCGATGCTTCTGACGTCATGGAAACATCATCAGCGAATCCCAAGTGAATAAATATTCCCCCAATCCCTGTTTAATCCCATTCCCTCTCTGTCAGTTCCCCCTAAAATATTTTCTCAAGGCTCACTACAAATTGTTTAGGTGATATTGTATCTCCTTATTCTGCTCCCTCTCCTATCCTATCTTTCAAGTGTCTTTATATAAATATTGCAGAGCCATCTTTGTGTATGTTCTGAAGCACTTGTATGTAATTCTCGTTAACACCTTGTTCTGGCATTGAGTTGGAGGCCGCTGTATGTTTTACCGAGTCTCATGCTCTCTGATATTCAACAAAGGCCAGACAAAGTGATTTGTTGTATCATAATGACTTTTCGATAAGTTGATTTATTGTATGTATGAGATCTATTGTTGAATTGCCATTTCTGAAGCCTACTCATGGGGTTGCTTGTCATCTACAGTGCCCCCTAGTCTGCTTGTGAGTATTTTTGAATACAAACTATTTATACTCACACATACTCTCACACACATTTATATTGTTTATTTCCCTTTTGTATCCCTCCTTGTCTTTCAAACTAAAAAATAAATGTTGTTTTTTCAGCGTTGAATTGCAGATTTACCAACGTGCCGACGTGCATTATCTCAACTGAAAATAAGAGACTTCGTTTTCTATCAAATCTTCTTTCTTTGAAAAAAAAAAAAGACCAACCCTGTTGTGCGCAGGTTCGATTCCTGCGGCTGCCTATGTCTATGGTTATTTTTCACTTTTATTTACGCAGTCTTGGCAAACTTACCCATTCACCGTGTGATAAGCAGTTTGATAAAAATGATGCATTTGTAATTATTCTGTTGGATAATGTATCCATCTCTCTCTCTCTCTCTCTCTATATATATATATATTTCTAACAACATCGCAAGACCAGAAAAGATGCTGCACTAAAGGGCAGGGGTTTGCTCTTGCTGCATGACCTTCTCCCACAACTGATTTGGAAAGACCTGTTTCTCCTGCAGAGACCTCTGAGACCAGCAACAGACATGGGAATCGCTCGGAAATCCTTGTTCAGTATAATTAATGCTCCTCTATTCAGGGTTGAGCACTCTTTAAGTGAGGTAATTCGTTCATTGTAAGCATTATGCAATGCTCTTCCAAAGGAATAGAGCACACTGGTGGATGGGGGATTCAAGCAAAAATAGAATATATCGTTTAAATTCAGCTTTACTGACCGTCCAGTTCCGTGGCTCAGCGGTACGATACCGGCCTCTGGGTCTGAAGCAAAAGGATAACGGATTGTCTATAGCCACACTGAAGCGTTGTGATTCAACGAAAGAGCTGTCTCTGGATGACACAATGATTATATATATATATATATATATATATATATATATATATATATATATATATATATATATATATATATATATATTAGTTAATCTCCATGAAAAAAAAATCACAGATATTCAGATATCAATGAAAATAATTTTTTCGTTTAAAATGATGAGAAGAAGATATTGTATTAGCGTAACCATTATCTTTGAGTGAGAAATTGTTACGAAGGGAGGAACACAAAATCACCCTGTTATATTATATATATGAAGTATGAAAATTGCATATATATCCTTGTATACATACAAGAAAATAAATACGCACACACATGCATCTGTATATATGGGTGCATGTGTGTCCATCTGAACAAGCCTATTGGTTGAAAAAGTCATGTATTCCTCAATGTAAAATGCTTGGGTTTTTATGCTGATTTTAACAGCTGGAATCACTCTCCACTATTGAAAGAAATGCAATCTTCCAATTTACACACACACATACATATATATATATATATATATATATATATATATATAGGTAGATAGATAGAGAGATAGATAGATAGAGAGAGAGAGAGAGAGAGAGAGAGAGAGAGAGAGAGAGAGAGAGAGAGTGATATCCCTATGACTTTGTGATAAGGTTAGACATTATTGTGCATATAAGAACAAATTTAATACTTTTGTGGTCTTCCTACTTTTTTGATTTGTAATATATGGACCAAATTCTGTCAATTTTGTGGCTGTATAGAGACGTTCCATTGAACGCTTTGAAATGACTCTTATTTTACACACTGAATACACACATAAACACTTATATATATATATATATATATACACACACACACACACACATATATATATAAATATATATATATATATATATATATGTATATATATATATATATATATATATATATATATATATATATATATATATATATATTGGTATTAATGTATTGAAAAGGGAGGGAAAATATAAAGGAAATGAATTTTGAAAAATCCAAGTGTGAAATCAAAATATGATGCTGAAAAAAAAAGAAAAAAAACAGAAAAAAAAAACGTGGGAGAAACATTAAATATAATGATCTGAGAGGTCTGCATGTATAAAAATGAATTTTGATGGCTTGGCTAAAGCAGGGAAAACGCTAATA
>OY735202.1:18947987-18965487 GCA_963457665.1 Thysanoteuthis rhombus
GGCATGACTGTATCAGCGAATCAACGAATGGGGATGAAAGAACAACAGATACTAGAATAGTGATGCATACAATAAAGGAAAAAAAAACGAGAAAAAATGTCCTTGTGGGGAACTTAAAAATCAGATTGAAAGTAACGAAGACGAACAATCATGGACATAGTTATGGGGAGAACGCCTAGAAAGAGAAAAAGAATATTTTTTTCATTGCAGCTATGAACGAATGCATCCGGAACAATCTTGGGAGAATAACAAAAGACAGATCCAGCAAAGCAATAAATGGAGCTTCTACGAAAATGAGAGATTGGGTTGTAAAGCACATTCTATTGGAATTCAGAAAACTGGATTTAAAAATAGTAGAACAAGCATCACAAAGAGCATATATGTGCAAATGACTTTGGTCCAATCATGTAAACACATAGTATGAACGTGAATCTAAGATTGCCATGGGCGAGAAAAAAGAATGATACTCTGGTCATGTACAGCCAACATGTTGAGGACAAAGACAGGAAAATCCAAATCGAAAACGCAGAACAGCTACCTAAGACGACAAATTTCAATGATCCCTCAAAAGAAGAAGAAATCAAACAAAAAATCACGGTATGTGTGAGTGAGTGTAGAATGGGAAGTTATTTTTGTAGGGAATCCCTAGAAAATATACTAATTGGAAAAGATTCCCCAAGTAGTTCATGATCATCATTGTACAACGCTGAGATCGACACTGACTATTCCTCCTGAACGAGATTAACAGATAGGAATAAACAAGGGAAACAGGTCCTGTGCAGTTTTAAACGTGTTGGTACCAGTAGACCACAGAATGAAGATGAAAAAAAAAGTGAAGAATTGGAAAATACTATGACCTTGCCAGGAATCAAGAAATTACGGTATGAAGATCAAATTAGCACTCATAAAATGGCGCACTTCGAACCGTGCTAAAACTCTAAAATTAAGGCTGAGTGAACTTGAAATTCTTGAGTGAGTTGAGACTATCCAGACAATATCAGAACGACTTATTACGAGTGTCGTGATGATGATGATGATGATGATGATGATGATGATAATAATAATAATAATAATAATAATAATAATAATAATAATAATTCATATAAGAAAAGAAGAATAAAAAGGAGTACTAAAGAAGGGTTTGGGTAGTCCTCAAAACTGAGCTTAATTTTGAAATGAATGAACGCAAAAACAAGAGAACTTCTCACCAACAACAGATTGCCCAGCCCCAGAAGCTGATGTAGATCGACTCTCCCTTCCCAGAAAAGAAAGAGGTAGAGGTGTGATCCACTTACCTGCAGTGACTATCGGGTGTTGAAAAACATTGTGTGAAAACCATGAGACAGCAAAGAGGCTTCACTCAGTTTTCAGGGAATCAAGGGCGTTTCGAGACGAACCGAGCATGACTGACATTAGCTAACAAGCCTTCAGATAAGCAATAACTGAGGTTGCAAAAATGTGAAAACTACGACCACGCAACAAGGAATATCAATGTTAAAAGAACACTGAGAATAGAAACTCCTGCACAGCCAATAACTATTCTGCACCCAAGATGTTGGTGTAGGTGATACCAAAACACATAAGTGGCCAAGAAGTTCAGGATTAAAAGCCGAAACAAGGGGCTTTATCCTTGTTGCTCAAGACCAAGGCCTTCCTACTAGGAATTGCCTAGCACACGTTATCAAAAATGATGCTAATCCCGACAGCAGATTCTATTACAGTATAGCTGAGACTATTGACCACATCGTGTCTGGATGTTCTGTTTTAGCCCCCAATGAATACTGACTTGAACACTTGGAGTTGACCAGTGCATCCAATGAATAGTCTGTGAACACTACGGAGGACCACACATACTACATGGGAGTTAACAACATGTGGCAAAATTATAGGATTTTCCTTACACATGGATCGAACCACCAAAGCCAGCCGCCTTGGTAAAATCATAAAGGACAGAGAGGAAAAAAAAGAGATATCTATAAATAGATAGTACCATTACATCAGACAAAAATATATCTGTAAAAGAAAGAATTGTATAAGTGTAGGGACCTGGAAATTGAGATCACAAAAATGTGGAAACTCAAGACTGAAACAATACCTGTCACTTTAGGAGCCCTGGGATCATAAAAATAGGGCGTCGACAGATATTTACGTAGAATACGAGGAAACCTAAGCATTTATACGATACAGAGAATCGTCTACTCAGGCATCGCCCATATCCTTCGTAAAGAACTGTCCCTGTAAATATTTTGTCTTTTATACAACGCTGTACAGTTCTCTGTGAAGACTCCTATATTGACCCCTTTCGTGTATATGAAGTAGAAAGAATACCTGTGCCTACAAAGTCATAAAATTACTACCTTCCCTAAGTTTTAAGCCAAAACTTGGTATGCAATGAATAGTACGAGATATCAAAAGAAATGATAATGATAAGAACAGTAAAAATAGCAAAAAAAGAAAATGAGGCGAATTAGCAGCAGAAATATGTAAGTGCAATCTATTATCAATATAATTTTGTACTTCCTGAGTTTATACGTGAAATTATTAATTGAATCAAACTGAAATCACTACAAAAAGTGGTGTAATACAAAAAGCCAGGGAAATTTCTTATAACTGGATAATGAAACTATAAATTAATGTAAGTAAAAGTATTTGGAAAAAAATCAGAAACTTGCATCAGCCCATTATGATATTACTAATGATAACAATGATGATGATCACAATTGGTACACTCATGATGTTAAAGATAAGAGTATTCAGGAGAACTATTCGGGCTAAATAAATAGGTACATTTCATCAATATCAATCATTACTATACTTTGCAATATGTTAGTCAATTATATACCTCTAATAATAGGTGCACTGGGAAACTGTCCTTGAACCATATTCGTGGAAAACTTCAAACTTTTGGAGTTGGCATTAGAAAGAATCAAGTGAAAAATCACATGGAGAGATCATAAAAAAAGCAAAATATATTCCAAGAAGACAGGAGTTCGGGATATAATAGATCCCATTCGAATAATCGAATGACACTAGGCTGGGTATGTTGCAAGAATGATAGACAATCGCTGGTTATCACGTCTCACAATATGGACAAAATTGTGGCTGATAGAATGTGGGTTGGCGTTGTAAACTACACAAATTCAGATAATACTAGCCTCACTACAACGCCCATAATAGAGGGATCTGCTGTATCTAGGGGCGGGTCTATGTCCAACGACGGACGCTAAAGGGATGATGATGATAATGATGATGATGGTGATGAATCGTGAAGACAAACCAGATTTTCAAAAGTGTTTAGATGAAATGTTTTCATCCCTCCACATATTTTTGAAGTCTTCATACTTGTCATCTTTTCAAAATGAACGTTTTAACTGATATATTTGAGGCCATTTACAGATGTGCACTTTGCCCAAATCTCAAGAATTCGATTACTTTTCTTTTATTCCCTCAAGTCTTTTACTATCATAACTTAGAAGGTGCCAATACAACAGAATCGCAGGACTGTGCGTTATGGTCTCTACTTAGTAACAAGTATTACAGAAAGAGTGAGAGTAGAATCTCTTCTCTGGTCGACTCCTGTTATGAAGTATTTAATGAGATCAGCGCGTTAAATTACGAGACTTGGAGTTCACATATTGCCTAAGTGTAAACGAGAGATTAAGTGATCAGGCTAGATTGTTGGGTCTAATAATGTATAGGTTGAGAATAAATATAAAGACAATAGAACAAAAAGTTAATGGAAAAACGAGCCAGATCGTTGGGAAATTTGAAAATACGTTGATAAATTGTTGGTGCTATTTTGTCTTTTTGCAGTTAAGAATGGTACACTTGGGAATGAAGCAGAAACAAAAACAAGAGCCAATTAGATTGGACTGTTGAAAAAATAGCATGAACACGAACGAAAAACCGTTGTTTACAAGAGAACAAAAATAATCTTTTGGACATTTAAACAGACACTTTATACCAGCCTTTCTCAACCTTTTAGACGGGAGGAACCTTTGAAATAACTTTTGATATTTCAGGAAAACATGTCCAGCTAACGACACTATAGGGCATTTAAAATTTGTTTCTATTATAATCTGAAATTAA
Organism: Thysanoteuthis rhombus; assembly: GCA_963457665.1. Taxonomy (NCBI): domain Eukaryota; kingdom Metazoa; phylum Mollusca; class Cephalopoda; order Oegopsida; family Thysanoteuthidae; genus Thysanoteuthis; species Thysanoteuthis major. Next base: position 18,952,077 of record OY735202.1, read on the forward strand.
TTATCTGTATTCAACGGTGCCTAATAGAGACATGCGAGATATGGCGTGTTACTCAAAGATTAAAACTGACTACCAAACATTATTTAGTAAGTGAAACCAGATTTAAGACAATCGAGACGAAATTGGATTCAAAGTAAACTGAATGGTAAACGTGTATTTGTAATTTTTGTCTCTGGCTCTGTTGATGGAAGGAAGAATAATTCGTGGTTTATTTCGATGAAAAAATCGAAATAAATCAATGAATATTGGCAAAAGAAAAAAAAACGATAAAAATCGGTATCTTTTCTTTTTCTTTCCATACAACTGATTATATGAATCGACAAAAATGGATGGATATCGAAGATCCGGAACTTTATTTGTAAGAATTTGATTATATTATCGGAGAATTTGGCTTTGTAGAATGTTTTCCTTGAAAAATTTAAATTCAAAGCAATCGTAGAAAATCTGTTCGTCTTTCTTTTGTCGGTGTGAAATATGGTGCTATTTATCGTAAAAAAACAAAACTGAATGAAGCAAAACTCTTGCAAAACTTGCCTTTTAAGACATATATAACATTTTCTCGTATTTACAAATAACTTCCTGCAGAAGTCTTGGCTCTCCAGTCGAGAAAGTCTCCCTCATTCATACATGCATGCAACTGGACGCATATCAGGAAGTCAAGAACTTGTACTGCCCTGGCAGTCCAAGGTGATTCGAAGACGGCTTCTTTTGTTCGATATAATATTTTTAAAATACGGGAGGGCACAAATCTATTCCTAATTTTTTCCACCCGAATTACACAGTTTAGGGAGTATTCAGTTAGCTGTTGAGGACACAGGAAAATTTGTCCATACTCTTTGCTCATACCAGGAATCGAACTTGGAACATTCTGTACATCATTCAATCAACAACTGTGTATTTAGTTGTACTAAAGAAAGGCAAATAGTTGTTGCAGCTCTTGTAGCGTACCGTTTGATCGTCTGAAAAACCAGAACCTGGCTCAAAAGCTGCAGATATTGTGGTTTAACTGGAAACTAAATTGCCCTCAAAACGTGCGTAGAACTGACGAACGAACTGAAAATAAAGGAAACTATTTTATCCAGAACATCGTTGTAACAGCTGAGAAGATTGAAGAGGATGCTGAACATTTGAGGAGGCTTGCAGTCACTTCGTCCATACTCACGATCTTAGAATCGATTCCAGTTCAAGTCGGATGTTGGATTGATCTCGTTTTCCGCTGGAACAACAAGAACAACAATGACAACGATCATCACCTCCTTCAACCAACTGGGCAAAAGTCTTTCATACCAGCAAAAAAATTATATTACAATTGAAACAATTCTCAATCCTATTCAAATGAAAATTTCATGTATACAAGAATATATACAATCTCTCTCTTTCTGTCTCTCTCTCTGTCTGTCTTTTTCTCTTTCTCTCTCTCTCTATCTATCTATCTATCTATCTATCTATATATATATATATATATATATATATATATATATATATATATATATATATATACATATGATAAATATGTATATATATAGGTGGGGTCAAGACATTTGATTGAAAACTATAAAGCAGATGCTCTACCTCTGCCCTGAAATGGACGGTCAGCAGGACTGAATTAAGCGATAAATTCACTTACACATAATTCCCCATCTGCCAGAATGCTCCATTCCAGAGTCGAAAGTGCATTGCTATTGTGGCTTATTGTAGACAAGTGCCCTACCTAACAGTGCTCTACCTCAAAGACGAAAGCGTTAATTATAATAATTATTAATAATTGTGTCATCCACAGACAGCTTTTTCGTCATATCACAACTCTTCAGAGTGGCTATAGACAATCCAGTATCTTTTACAGTACCGCTAGGCATATGCGTAAATTTGATAAATAAATCATATTTATATACCATTTATTGAATTTACTCGTATTATTCATATATTATATAGACAAAACAAAAGTGGCACTAATCATCTCCTGTCGGAATAGAAGTTGGATTGAAGTTTAACCATGAAGTAACCAGGTTTGTAAATATAATATCTGTAAGAAGAATCGACTTAACGTCTTGCTATATAAACAAAAGTATAGTATTTATAGAGTTTTCGTACTTGAATACATTTGTAGATTTACAGCCAGTTATAGAGAGATACTAGCTCGGATTTTATCTTGAGCGAATGAACTTGTTCGTGTGTTCGTCCACGTATATGTTTCTGATGAGGAAGAGACGTTCGCACATGCGCACACGCCAGCGTTCAACAGAAGTTCGTCAATGTGTGCGTTAAATATTAAAATGTACGTTCCTTCAACGCCTTCAGTGATCATTGACATATTCTGCATTCTCTATGAAAATTATTTATATAAAATCATTGTTTTTTTTCTAACTGTAGTGTCGAGCAATGTATTGTGACCACTACCTCCAGGATTTAATTCAGAAAAGTAAAACGGAGGAATTTTTTCCCAAGATCATTACCCCTGGGAAAAAATACCAGGGTTATTTACTCATGGATCGCTACTTCTGCCTCGGATCAGAGTATCTGTGCTCTGAACTTGGGTTCAGGATGTCGCTCCCTGGAACTTCTGCCTAGGATGAGAGAGTATCAGTTAGCTTATTGAAAAGCATTCATTTACACATAGTGTCAATAATGTGTGAAACATGGAAAACCCTGGAAAGAAATTACAATCAATACAAAAACAAGTCACTTGGAAATAATTGACCGATATAACGTACATTTAAGGAAAAAAATTGTTTTTTGATATACTTAGACTTTAAAAGCTGTTATATATATATATATATATATATATATATATATATATATATATATATATATATATATATATATATATATATATATATATATATATATATATATATATATATTGCATTTTTGTGGTCTTATTCATAGAGATGGACTGAAAAACAATTTGCCAGTATGTTTAAAACGTTCAGTATCCATGCATGATGCCAGCTATGAGTGACAGGTGCAAAACTTAAAACCTCTCGGATTCACTTGAAAACTAACTCAAAATAGTAGGCAAATAGAGGGCAATGGAGAGAGTGATGTTAGAAATAACTCTCAGTCATAGAATAGAATCAACGATGATCTGGGGGAGGGACAGAGTGAAAGATATCATGGTAAATATTAGATAACACAAATGGAAATTGGCAGGACACATAGCGTGAAAAAAAAGGTCGGCAGGCGGAGCAAAAAAGCATACCGATGTGATGCCCGTGATACAGTAAACTTTGTAGGAAAAGACCTGAGGAGTTTGAGTGATGAGATACAAAAATTACCAATAAGACATGGTGGAAATTAGTCCAACATATCAATCATTGAAGGAGATGAGATAGGCCTTTATCCAGAAGTTGTTGCTGCTCCATCTAAAAGGACAAGAGAATTCCAATTCCATTTTGTTTTCTGGGGTTGCGTATTTCAACGTATGAAGGAGTTACGTATGAGATATTTTAATTTTCTTCCAATTAATCTATTGCTGTTCATGTATAAGAGTTCAGGAGAAATTGAAGCGCAGAAAGGCTCCCCCAAGGAAAAACATAAATGGTAGAAAAATGAGATTTTATATTCCCAAGCGGAGTGATCTTGGGTAATGTGTGACATGTCAGGCACTAATGAGAAATGCTAGGTAATACGACGGTTACACAGGTCAATCAATATATTAAGACTCCGCGTTATTTTGGATGATATTCTGTGTATGAATATATGCATTTTCACACACATACACTCACACATCTCTCCTCCCTCTTTCTCTGTCTCTGTCTGTCTGTCTGTCTGTCTCTCTCTCTATATATATATATACATACTCTGATTTTCAATCCCTGAGACGGTTACATATTGAACAAACCATGATCTCTACAAGAAAAATTCCCCCCATATTAGCATAATGTTTAATTCTGTCTAAAGCATAAAACCCAGTGAAAATCTTAAATTAATTGCATTATCAGATATTTGGGAACTGTTGACTGAAAAGACATAAATTTGAAAAAATTGCATCATAAGTGTTTATATATATATACATGTATATGTTTGTGTGTGTGTGTGTGCGTGTGTGTGTGTGTGTGTGTGTGCGTGTGTGTGTTTGTGTGTGTGTATACATTGCACACGACAGTAACACCGAAAACACGCTTCCTGGCGATAGATATTCCGTTATCAAACAGTGTATTTGATTGTCTTGATATGTTGATGTTTATTCACATCACCTTCTGACTATTTGTATCAGATTACTTGCATCATCTTTCTGATGGGGAATAAAAAGAAAATTCTGTAATTTTACTCCCATCCTTTTCTTTCTCTTTACTTTCCAATTGTCATTTTCATCTACATTCTGTCAATCACTCATCGTCCACAATACAAACATCTATGTATCCGTAAGATTCTGAAACTTGTGATTTTGTTAAATCCCTGAAGATTGTGTTGATTTCATGAACGTTCCAGTTGTTATATAAAATATCTAGTTTCAAAATAGGTGTAGTTATGATTAATAAGCATTGATGAGTTTGATTCTCACTGGCTGCCTCAGCACTTTGTCAAACTAAGCTGCATATACACAGTAAGTACTGAAGCAGCATAAATTTAATATTTACCAAAGTAACCATTGTTTGACACAGGGCCACCACAGTTTGGTACCTACTGAAGATCAAACTGATAACGAAATTACTAGTTTCACCATCTTACTCAAAGACAGACAGACGGACAGACAAACAGACAGACAAACAGACAGACAGACAGACAGACAGACACATATATATATATATATATATATATATATATATATATATATATATATATATATTACAATTGTTAATTACAACCACTAGGTGTTTTCCATGTGAAGTTGGGTTCAAGTTACCTGTGACTTGTTCCCTTGTTAGAGCCTTCAACATGCTGAAAATTGAATGGGAAAGGAAAAGGAAAGCTATCCCCTTTATTGCTGAAGCAGCTGAGAGATCGTCAAGATGCTTGTGGCTCAAAAAAGAAGAGCCATGGTGTGCGAATAGGTAGCCGTCTAGCCACACCCTAGGGTCTGTTCAAAACGGGTCAATTCACCTAGGAGAGGGTGTATGAAGTTGGAAAACCAGAAATCTCGAGGTTACTAGGTTCATTACTGAGGATTTGTCCAGATTGGGGCATTAGCAGATGTCTATCCTTCTTCAATCCATACAGATTTATCAATGACAGTCAGGAAAGACTGGACACCAACCACGAAAGAAATGGTAATTACTGGAGGGTCAGTGGTAGCCCGAAGATGGCAACCAGGACGGAACGGTATAATAACACAATTTGTGTTCTATGTGAGTGGGGCCAAAATAATCGCTTGGACTGACCTAATGAAAAGATATCCCCAGGGGTGCCCGATAGGGGAATGGAAACTCCAGTTGGACGACACGACGGCAACAGGATCACGAAACGAGATAAGGGCTACGAGCAAGCAGTGTGAATGAAATAAAGTCTGCAAAAACTCACGAGATCTACCAAGCGAAGATGAAATGTCGACTGGGAGAAAGAGCAGTACAACATACGAGTCCAGGCTCGGACTCGCCAAGAGCCCAGAATCTCCATCTAGTATTGACCAAGCCCTGTAGTATCAAATCCAAGAGAAAGTGGATCAAATGGCCGACAACTGACATGACCCCCCCCCTGTGGAATCAACTTGACGACGATGTTGATCTAATTCTGGATGCAATAGCAAAAGGACATGCTTGTGGGAAGCCACAAGCCATGGCCACCATCAAATGGTGGCCATGGCTTAACGGTTTTGAAAGGAAGGAAAGGAAGTTTCCTAAACACCAAACCTTAGAGCAGTGAGGATCCACATCAGGCAGGAGATGAAAGCATTGAAGATTAGAACAGAGAGACAAGAGACTATGTTGTGGCTCGACCTAGGGAACACATATGGCTCTATGCTATACAAGTTGGTACAGTTTAAACTCAATAAACATTAAGTCCCTAGCACAATTCCAAAGCTCATCACTGAATATCACAGCTATTTCAGAATGAGGCTTTTTCAAGATCAATATCGTCAAGCTGGCACTTTGATATTATTTCAGGATGTAAAATCTCGAACACTGTTCTCCCTGACCAAATCTGCTGAGCCAGAATGCAGAAGACCCGGAATGAAATCTGCACGAAAGAGCAAGCATCCACTGGAGTATTCTAAGATGACCTTGCAGTCGCAACGGAATCGGTTCGAGGTTGTTGGTCTGATCCGAAGAAGGTGGAAATAATGGTGAAATGACCGGGATGCATTTCAAATCAGCCAAATCCAGATCCATGGTACTGAGAAAGGGCAAGGAGGAGGAGGACTAGTTCGAGTCCACCATTGCAGGCACAGCCGTCCCAACTATCACAGGACTGAAAGTTATGGACAAGTCTGGCTTACCCAGGAAGTTCAAAGCCTTGTCATTATTCCAAGAATGCTGTGGCCCCTCGCCTAATGGCTGATACTTTGGAGTGGATAGTCAACAGCTATCTCAGGAGATGGCTATGGCGGTAAAAAAAAACCCTGAGCAGCATCATGCCGTAAAGGTACCACAACAAACTGCAGTTATCCCTAAAATCCTTGGGGGAAGAATTGAAAGTAACAAGATACAAAGATGGTAAAATACAGGGACTCAAAGGGGTCCAATAGTAGCTATTGCAGGGATCCGAGTGAGGTCTGGTAGAAAGAAATTCTGTGCAGGAAGCAGATAAAAATCTATGGTGCAAGGGGGTTGAGTGGTTTACACGAGGCCGTGCCTGGTTAATGTCCTTCCCAATCCCCCGAATAGATAACGAAAAGGAGGGAAGGTGGGGGGGCACCAAGTTCAGGAGGACTTGAGAGCAGTGGTGGAGGAGTCAAGGTTCTGCAAGTCAATGGCAATAAAGTAACTAGGAGATTGAACAAGATGAGGACGAGTGGTTGAGAGGAAAATGACCAGGACTGAGCTCTGGGAAGCTTAGCATCATCTCATCCATTTTTTTCTAATCAGGCATTACATGACGTACTTCTAAACCCATTAAATCCACACGTTTTGGACAGAACAGAGACACCACCATGCCGACACATCCACAGCCGTTTCACAAGGACACTCGAAGAAGGATGGCATTGCTGGAGACATGACTAGGGCCTGAAGACTACCATCGAGGCAATGAACAATGGAAAAGAAGAAGTGCCAACCCTCAAAGAGAACCAATACTTTCGTTAGAGCTGATGAGTTGCCTAATTTCGCCAGGAGAGCAACATCTGCGGGCGAGAGAAATGACTTATTTATTGATCATCTATTTTCCCAATTTTGTAATTGTTTTCCCCCACAATATGGCCTACTGCCAAAAGACTTTGGTTGCATGGCAGTTTAGTTTGAGTAACTTTCTAGGTATATATATATATATATATATATATATATATATATATATATATGTGTGTGTGTGTGTGTGTGTGTGTGTGTGTGTGTGTGTGTGTGTGTGTGTGTGTGAGATGCTCATGGCTAACTAGATGTAAGATACAAAATACTCTGGAAAAAAGCATTTGTTACTTGGTAGCACACTGAAACCGTATGATATAGTTTATAGTCTTATCTTTTTCCTTCTGATAGGCGACATTTGCTGTTTCCCTAGGATTTGTCTATTTTTGCCTTGATAAAGTTGATCCTGATACACCTATTTGGGACGGGAATGATAAGAGATTCTGTTTCAATTTTCAGATGACCTCAACGAAACCATGTCTGTACTTGTTCATCTGCGATAAATTCTGTTTTTTAAAACGTGTTCCTCCTTGTACCTGAATTCATTGTATTTTTATTACTTGTTGTAATGCTACGTGCTGTTTTCATTGGAAAATGCAAAATAATCATGTTTTTACGAAAAAAAAGTCAGTATGAAACTAGAATCATATCACCTGAATATGTTTGTAAATAAATATGATGTTCTAAATAATAGTTTTCAAAAGCATTATTAATAATTCAAACATCATAATTCAGTTTATAAAATACAATTAGGCCGAAACTTCTACGAATTTAATTTTACATGTCTATGACTTTATTGTTAATTTGTATAACTCAATGAGATATATATCTACATTAAAAAATATTCAAAACGTATAAGATTTACATGAAAATAATGTATAACATAAATTTATAAAATTTCCATTATATTTTTCATCATGCGATTAGGAATATCATTAGAAACCGTCAACCAAAACTGTCAACATATATTTCTTTCAGTTTTCAAGCTGATCTCTCTGTCTGGCCGGCTGAAAATGCATGTATCAAGCTTACAGGACGCGCCAATGAATCCTAGGGCTGAATATTCAAACGTCCACTATTCATTGTATCTAGAAAACAACGATTATTTTTCTTTGAAATTAACCTCAAAGTAGTTTTCCATGTAATAGGGCCCAGTTTGCAATGTGAATTCATACTAAATTGATCCCCTAGTTTGTACCCTGCTTATTTTAAGAGAATTAAGACATTTCTACTGATCACTGCCACAAAAGCTACGAAAGCAACTTATTCATGGATCTCTCTTCTCAATTTTTCAATTGACCACCCGCGAATTGGCATGCCGCCAAAAGACACTAGTTGCATGGTGGTTTTTATTGAGTGAATTACCAGACCAGTTGTTATTATTATTATTATTATTATTATTATTATTATTTTTATTATTATTATTATTATTATTATTATTAGCGTTTGTTATTTCAGTATTAGCTAAATCTCAGTAGCGAACAGCAGCTTGTATTGTTACAAAATTCCCAAGACTAACGACAGGAAAAAAGTAACAATAACTGCAGGAACTTTATTGTTCGTAATGGAATTGCTAATTGCTTACTATCGGGTAAAAATAAACTGGCTTAGAGATTGCTGAAAAGGTCATGGTTGTTGCACGCTGATTTTATTTGCTGACATCACAACGATTTCAAGATATTCAATACGTCGTTGACGTTGACAAATGGAAGCACTTCCTGTAGTTACAGTTTCAAAAATAAAATAACAGGATGAGCATATTGTCTTTACCATGTTATAAGCATACAGTCGCCATTTTGATACTTGTGATTGCTGCGTCACCTGTACTGGAAAAAAATTCCGATGATTCGTCTGCGTAATATGACCACATTCTTTGCCATCTTGCATAAGTTTTTGAGATATGATTGTGCATAATTAGGAAAGGAATGTGAACTTTATATTGACTTTCTCCCTCTCTCTCTTTCTGTATATATATATATATATATATATATATATGTTTAATATTTACTATGAATTTTATTGTCCCATTCACAGTGCAAATTTGATCTGTTTCACACAGTAAGTTATTTCATATTTGAAAAATTTCCATGACATGAAACGAATAAAATTTACGCCCCATAAATGGGGACAAGAAACTCATTGTAAATTTTATGAATTAGCTCTAAACAAAAGTAAAGGGCACTTTGGAATGAAGGAAATTATATCGAATGGAGCATTCTGGTGGATGGGGAATCTACTTATTAATAAATATATGGCCTAAATTCAACATTACTGACCGCCCAGTTCCGTGGTGCAGAGAGAAAATACCAGCCTCTGGACCTGAAACAAAGGTTTCGATCCTACCTCGTGGTACTGGACAGGATGATAGATAGTCTATAGCCACACTGAAGAGTTGTAATACAACAAAACAGCTGTCCGTGGATGACACAATGATACATATATATATATATATATATATATATATATATATATATATATATATGGTTGTATCGTTGAGTTTAATGCATTGACATAGAAAGAGAATATGGTGAAGATTTAAGAAAATTTTTTCCCAAAATGTATGCCTAGTAATTATTAGGCTCCAGGCTTATCGATGTTCATCAAAATAAGTATCATCATCAGCTGTGGCTGTATCAATGCGTTTCTCATTTTCCCCAGTGACTACCGTGATTGCACTGATATCTGCTATGACTTATTGGCATACTTTTTTTTTCACTCCTCCATCTGGTGTCTTATCTTTTCTCACTGCAATTGCTGTCCCACAGTCAGGGTTAGTCGTTTGCTTCACATGTTGTCCCTTCTCACTATGTGTCCTGTCCATCTCCTTTTTTGTTTTCAATTACTTGCACGGTATCCTACACCCTTGGCCTCTCTAAAATCCATATTGATCTTTTCTATTGCTATGAGTGATTCCTAACATTGTTCTTTCCATTGCTCTCTGTGTACTTCTAAATTGGTTTTCAGATAGTTTTGTGAGTTTTCAGGTTTTGAATTCGTATTTCATTCATACATTGTATCATATCATGTACGTTTTAAACATATTGGCACTTTGCTTTTCTGTATATCTCTTATTACACCAAATGTTTCCAGCCAATCCTCTTACACAGTCATTATATTCCTGTCGTCTTTCTTTAGTTTTATTGCCTCACTTGGGTAAATGCATTCCTCAACTTCTAATGCTTCAACGTCTATTCTAATGGTCTTTTTCGGGAATTTATTATTGAACATTACTTTTATCATAACGTTTACATTTGTAACTTTGCACACTAAATTAGCGAGGAATTCTAAATCACTCTTATCTGGAATAATATGTTGCTTGAGAAAGTACAAAGAATTATTAATGCAACATACGCTGCCTTTACTTTTTACATGGTTATGAGGAGATGGTATAAAAGATAAACATTCTCTTTTTTCGCTCTCTTGTAAAAAGATAAACATTCTTTTTCTTTCACTCTCTCATTAAAAGATTACGATTCTCTTTTTTCTCTGGTCCCTCTCTCACTCTTTTCTATTTCATTGCAGAACCACATAACATCGAAATGATTAGAGACGCAAATCGCGTCATAACTGCATGACTTTTTACGGTCACAAAATATGTGTTCATTTCAGCACATATTTTTTTTTTTATTGTTAATCGTACCCCCAGCCCTTCATATCGAGAGCTGTTAACACAAACTCGACTCTGCAATATCAGGTGCATTAAATAACGTATCAACTTTGTACAATAGCAAGTTGTTGAGTTATTTAGTGCATACATACACTCGGAGACTACCCAAATCATACTTAGATGAAGCCCATGCTAAATACCCCAGTATCTTTTTCCACAATGATAGGGAAGTATTAGAAGTTCCAGAAGAGTATAACTAGCTCGTTATTGATCGTGCAGTGACTTATAGCATGCCATTAATGAGGCTTAGTTAGGATTCAGAATTTGGGAGATTGTGTTCTGCATATACTCCGGAAAAGGACATTTTTCAGCGTTTGAACACTCGTCTTCCTCCTTTAACTCGACACACACACACACACACACGTGCACTATCAGTTTTGAATATGATTGAAGTGATTCAAAATGAATTCCTGGCAGTAATTGAAAGTGAAAATAATTGAATCTACATCCAGGCCAGCCTCCAACGTTCCAACATAAACGGGATCTTCTCAGTATTGTTGGGATTGAAATAGAACTCTTTTGTACGCCGAAACAAAAATGAAACACCGATTCGCAACGTCAAAGTCAGCATTTGGTTCTCCAAAATGATGCATTAAAGAAAAAAAGATTTTTTCAAGGGCTACGACCTAGACCAATAGATTTATCGCATGGTAACACCTGTCCTTGTGTTGCAAATGCGACGTATCAAATGGTTATTGAGCTAGGAAGAACTGTTTTCCAGCGCACAGTGTATCCCTCACGTCTTCCATCCCAGAGCTATCACTTGCTTCGCTCCGTGTACTCTCCTTATCTGATCGGAGGTTCAATTTCAAGGTACTGTACGTGCTGGTGTATAAGTCGACCCCCAAACTAAGGTCTTATTTCAAGTTTTGATCATTATTCGCCATATCAATCAACCCATCAAATCGAAACAGCATCACATCCATAATACAATCAAGTTCATAGGCTTTGAAAAGACTAACATGATCCATCGAGAACAATTATGCTTAGTCGACTCATATATCGGTATATGCACCATATTCATTGAATCAGGAATTAAATTGTTCTTTCTTGATAAATGCATAATTCGTTGAAACGTGGCATAAAGATGTATACTACCAGGAAAGATTAGATGATAACTAAATAATGACACTATGAATTTAATTTGATAAAAAAATGATAAAGAAACCCGGGCTATCTTGCATCAACCTACAAGGACCTAGTGAGGGAAAATCAGCATTAATTAGCGAATAGCCTTGATTAACAAATAGGGAAATCTGGAAATGAATGCCAAATTCTATAAATCAACAAACAATTAAATACATATTTTATAAATGACGAACAACTGTGGATATTAATACCAAAAACTTCAGTTTGGGTTGGGGCAACGGTTGGAGGGAACTAGTATCTATGCATTCATTTCACTAGAATTTTTTCTCGACGACGTCAGAATGAAATCATGCAACCTGTCATGCGGATTAAGTGGCGGAAATACGTTAAATTTCACATGGACAGAAATATATTTATGGGGATGCAAGAGGAGGTTATGTAATGTAAAACTCGAGTTGGTTAAAGACATAACAAAATAAAGAGTTAACTCGATTTGTCGGTTGCTTTCAACTAAATATGCTCAAGAGAATAATTGATGGCGAAACACACATTGCTTGCGAAACTATAAGTTTTGAAAACTAGTAATACTACCAGTGATACTAGACGGGAAGAAAACATAAAAAAGCATGAGAGAGGAAAGGAAGGAAAGAAAAAAAAAAAAGAACGAGAAACTCGCCATCACAAACAGTAATGGAACAACCATTGCAACAGACTTTGAAATCATCATCATCATCATCATTATCATCATCATCAGTATTTTAACGTCCGTCGCTAGGGACCTTCCCCAGGATTCCCCTCAATACTTTACCACGGGCGTCGCAGAACCAGTATTTCTTAAATTTGTCTAGTTCATCTCTCCATCTTGTATCCTATCGGCTTCGGTTTTGCATGTGATATCCGGAGATCCACGATATGAGTCTTGATGTCCATCGGTTGTTTGCAACATGGCCTGCCCATGGCCATTCAATGATGTCTCTGACTCCCGTTTTCTTTCTTATGTACTGAGTTGTTCTGTAATCTCTCCATATGAGGTTGAACGTGATTCTTTCATGTGCACCTTGCATGCTTTTCAGTTTGCAAGTCTGTCACTTGGTAAAGTTCCATGTTTCAGCTCCATAAGTGACTTTTGGGAGGATGCATTGGTTGTTTACTCTTCTTTTGAGAATTATTGGGATTGACTTGTTTTTATTGGTTGAGGTTGCTCTGCCGAAGGCTTACCACTTTAGGGTGATTCTTCGCTCGACCTCTTTCTCTCTCGTGGATTTCATAGACATTCGTTGTCCTAGGTAAATGTAGTGGTCTACTTTCCCCAGTTTTGTCTCTTTGATTTTGACGGTTATGTCCTTAATTTTAATGAAATCGTAGAACCAGTTAAACAAAAAGACTTTGACATGATGTGAAATAATTCCACCGAAGAAGTAATATGGTCAGAATGAAT
>OY735202.1:18967987-18977987 GCA_963457665.1 Thysanoteuthis rhombus
GAAAAAAAAAGGAAAGGGGGAACGTAGACTTTTTGCATAATCATTGAAAACGACAAACAAATTTTGCCGAGTCAACACTTAATTTACTTTTTCCTGTCTGCGGATCATTTTTTCGGTCACAAGAATGTAAAACTCTGGACGGTATCTAAATTCCTGTGACTAAAAGAGTAAACAATTGATCTACACACATGGAAAATAAAAAAAAACGAATTCGTCTGTTGTTCTTACGAGAATAACTGCTACCAAAATACACATTTCTTTTGAAACAATTAGCTTGAGAAATTAGCAATAATGCCAGTAACGCCATTTGTACAAAATACCTCAACAAAAGTAAGTGAATATAAGAATATTTTTCAGAGCAGTACTTATCGTAAAGATATTTTTCAAGGCAGTGGCTGGCAAGAAAATGTTCGAGCTAACACTGGCTCCCATCAATGCAACTTCAGTATGGTTTGAAGGGTTGGCCTTTGGTAAGCCGGCCTAAACCTTGAAAAATTAATAGCTTCTGGCTTGATGGATATTTGTCACACTGGCCCCGCCGTCTGAGGTCATATGGCTGTAGATATCACTCCTTGAACAATCTTTGTTCGCGAAACTGAGCCGTGCATTGATATTTATGTCTGTATTGTGGATGTGAAGTGATTCAGCAAAAAGTACATGAAAATGACGATTGGAAAGTGGAGAGAGAAATTCAAGAGATAGGTGTTACATCTCAATTCTTTTCATCATTTCGTGGACGTATTCGCATGCATCGCAAAACAAGCCAGCCATCTTTTTCATAGAAAAATATTTTCAGCGGTTCACAGAGAAAATGCACGATGCTGGAGAAGAGAATGGGAATATTTTTGTATTGTTCGCTTGTTTAGTGGGAGTATGGAGGGAGTTTGTATCTGTGTACATGAAGGTAACATTTGGTTTGAAATGACATTGGTCTGTGAGTGGTGGATTCGACGGATGTTTGTTCCCTGTCTATGTCGATGTTAGGATCGTCTTAGATAATAAAAGCAGTGAGTGGCTAAAGTGACACATACACACACGAACACACGTATAATTATATATATATATATATATATATACATTGATTGAATCAACCGTTGATGTGTCACAATCCACCAGATAGGGGTTTAGTTCCCACCATGTCTATGAGAATACTTGATTTGGTAATTAAAAGAGCTGAAAAAAACATTTGATGGATACTTGAGGTTATACAATATGGAAAAATTAACTTTAAGGTTATTGAAATACAATTGTAACATTTTTTTGATTGAATACGTTTGTTGAAAATCGACTCAGACATTTCAGATGTTATGAAATTAATACTCTTAAAGATGATATCATAAGTTGGTTAGCATACATTCTGAAATTAAAACCAACACGGCAGATTTGATATTCATATGGGTAACCATTTAAGTGAAATGACACAAATAGCGAGTCATGTCTGTCGTTATACTTACTGATCCCTCATCGGTTAAAATATTTTTAGTGTAACCAACGTAAGTCAGCCCTGTTTAAAATAAAATATATTCAGTATAAAATATTATCAATATACAATACACATAAAACCTTGTACAAAATGACAAAGTACATGTATGACATAAACTATATTACAAGAAAGGGATATGATGTTCGATAAAAACTGCTGAGGTGCAATTTTAGGATAATTGTTTTGTTTTTAAAATACCTGAAACGGTTACATGGTAAAGAACTGATGATCCCAGGTAGGATCACTTTATAAATCGTTCAAAGTGAAGGGAAAATAAGATGAAAAAACTGAAGAAAATTACATAAATTGCATTGACAGAGATTGGGAAATAGGTGACTGAAGTGATACAAAAACATCTTGCGGAAACTCTTCAGTGGTTAGTGCTTAAAGCTGTAAAACTTTCTAGACTATATATATATATATATATATATATATATATATATATATATATATGAATCAAGAAATGGACACATTTGGTCCGATAGAATGAAATATGGATTGCGTTAATACTATATAAAACATATTTGAGATGTTACACGAGAAATCCACTCAAATAAGTTTGTACGTGATATTAACACAATTTTTGATATATATATATATATATATATATATATATATATATATATATATACATATATATATACACACACACATACACTCATACATACACACACATATATATATTACCCCGTCGAGATACGTTCGCGGAATAAAAAGAAATTGAGATGTAACACATATCACTTGAGTTTTTATTTTCACCTTGCAATTGTTATTTTGTATATATACGCACACACACACACATATATATATATATATATATATATATATATATATATATATATATATATAATTATTGTGTCCACAGACAGCTTTTTCAGTGTATTACATATCTTCAGTGTTGATATAGACTTTCCATTTTCCCATTCAGTACCGCGAAGCAGAATTGAAACCTTCACTTCAGATCCAGAGGCTGATATCCTACCCCAGGGCTACAGAACTGGATGATTAAGGCTGAATTTAAGTGATATATATATTTACGCAGAAATTCCGCATCCATCAGAGTGCTCTATTCCTATGAAGAGCATTACACATATTTTTATATGTGTGTGTCTGTATATCACTTCACAATGAACGAACAGGGAGTAATTTTGGCCAAGAGCATAGATACTCCGATTCTGGGCCGAATTATCGATCCATATGTAAATATAAACTTAAGCTTGTTTCTACATTCATCTTAACTATAAGTTGCTTTTTATCACTTAAAACTTAGAGTTGGACCTTACTGCAACGATTAGCAACACTTCAAAATGAAAATAATAAATTTTGAAGAAAAAAATTGTCGCATTAAATAGACTATTAGGTCTCAATTGTAAAACATCAGCAAACATCGAGCATCGGTTGGAAAGGGTTAGATTTAAGGTGTGAAAACCGGCTTCCCCTTAACTATGATTTCCCCCAAGACTGAAAGATTAAGAAGCAGTCAGGCCTATCCTGGATCCCCGTTAATTTGTTCTTTAGTTTCCAATTGTGTCATTTGATTGTTGGAGTAGGATTGCGATCATATTTGATGTTGTTATAAAGAGCAACTGAAAGTTAGGATGAAAATGAAAAGCTAGTCAAAATTAATGATAACGTTGCAATACTCCATCAGAAAATAAATTTGTAAGAGAAAGCTTCTTTAAATATCGTTATGAATAAACGAACCCGTTACTTTTGAAGGGTACTTTGCTAGTATATGAAAAATAAATGAATTCAATACTTGAGGGGAATGGCGTTTATTTCTCCCATTTTTTTATATCTACAAACCGCTGCTAAATCAGAGACGGGTGCAGCTGCTCGATCCATTCAAAATTTTCCTTATCTGAAAGTGACTTTGATGCATAGATGAGAAAAACGTGGGAAGAGACCCTTAGCGAGCAAACGAACGAGAGAGAAAAAGAGTGCGGTAGAGAGAAAGGGGTGAATACTAAGCAAGTAATTTCTCATTACTCAACCCGCCTGTTTTATTCTTTGCTGTTGCACCTCCAGCCATAAACTTCCTTCGCTCTTCGCATGAGTTCATTCCATATGAATTCAGTTCCACCAATTTTACTTCTCTCTCTCTCTCTCTCTCTCTCTCTCTCTCTCTCTCTCTCTCACTCTACACTGACAATCCAAAAAAATCTCCCTAACTATCCCATTATTTCTGCTTGAATGGCTATCTGGAAAATTCTATGTCCGAGGCTATACATGCATTATCTTAAGAGAATTGATAAATGGCTTGAAAATATTTTTAAAACAGGAAGAATGAGAAATATCATCATCGTCATCATTATCAACATCATCAACCTTTAAGGGTCAGAGTCTGTCGACGGACATAGACCTTCCCCTGGATTGGCCATGCTATCGTGGGCGTCAAAGACCCAGACTTTCTGAACACTCTGAATTCTAGTACGTCACACCATCTTATGGTTCACCAGCTCCAGTTTCGCATGTGATCTCTTGGGATACATATTTTTAATTGTCCAGCGGTTGCCTGACATTCTAGCAACATGACCAGCCCCTTGCCATTTAGGTTTTCCAATTAATTCAATGATATCCGTCATTCCTCTAATATATTGTGCAGTTTTGTGACCTCTCCATGTGAGTTTGAGCATGATTTTCTCTTGTGCACGTTGCACGGTTCTCAGTTCAAAGGCTATTTTCTTTGGTCAAGTTTCATATTTCAGCTCCATAGGTGACTATCAGGACGATGTGTTGGTTGCATACCTCTCTTTTCAGCTCTAGCAGAATTTTTCTTGAACTTCAAGTTTGAACTTGCCATGCCGAAAGCTTGCCAACGTTG
The DNA here is from genome assembly GCA_963457665.1 of Thysanoteuthis rhombus. NCBI lineage: Eukaryota > Metazoa > Mollusca > Cephalopoda > Oegopsida > Thysanoteuthidae > Thysanoteuthis > Thysanoteuthis major. Next base: position 18,972,295 of record OY735202.1, read on the forward strand.
AATGATTCTTCGCTTAAAAAATGAGATGTATATATTTGAAGTCACTTATGGAGCTGAAACATGGCACCTAACCAAAAGATAGACCTGCAAGCTCAGAAGTATGCATCGTGCACACGAGAGATTCATGCTCAACCTTACATGGAGATATCACAAGACAGTACAGTATATCAGAAAGAAAACGGGTGTCTGTGACATCATAGAAACTATTATAAAACTCAAATGGCAATGGGCAGGCGATGTTGCAAGGATGAAAGACAACCGATGGACATCACTTCACACAACATAGATCCCTAGAGATCACATAAGAAACCGGAGCCAAAAGAATACAAGATCGAGAGATGAAATAGGCAAATTTAGAAAATACTGGCTGCGCGACGCCCATGATAGAGAATTGTGGCGAATCTTTGGGTTTATGTCCGACGACGGACGTTAAAAAAATGATAATGATGATGATGATGAATAAAATGCACGTAAAGACACACTTGCACACACATCAATATATATACAGATGGATACAAAATTAGATATATAGTTATTATTGACGAGATACGGATGTTTGGCGCCAATAATTCTCTTCCATTTCTCTCAAGATATGCTCCAGTCTAAAGCTAGAGTTAACTGTTTTTACGGTAACAAGACGCCCCCTAAAGACTAACGAAAACAATCCTGATAAAACTGAACGGGGTAAACGTTCTTCTACCGTGCTTTGAAATCTCGCAAACTGATTCGTGCTCTTGTCCTTAATCGACTGAGCTGGATCAACATATTATACTTATCTATGAAATCTATCTCACAGATACACAAGGCCTTATTTCATCCTAACGGATAAATATGTTTATACTAAAAAAATATCAATATTTTTATTGTAATTGATAATACAGAACTTTTTGATCATCTGAATGTTTTTTAAATAATGACAACTATATTCCAACTTTTCCAACCCTTCATATACACTTTAAGAAGCTTTCTATCTTCAAACATTTAGTATATAAAAATGCTTTTCAAATATTCATGCTATTACAGTCAATTATTTCTCAATATCTGCTGTAGTTTTTTGTAATCTTTTCAGTGGGTGTTATGTTTTACGTTGAATTAGATATCATGATGCTATGTGTGGATTAGTCTCGTTGGATTCATAGAATGTATACCATATAACATAGATGTCATGGGGATCTAAAAACAAAACAGTTATATAAACATAGCTCATAGCAGTGTTGATCAAATACTATCTCCTCATAAGGTATGATTTTAATGTAGACCTTTGTTTTATTTTTAGAGCTGTGTCATAACGCATCTAGTATGTTATCTTATAAATGACTTTATCATAATACATTATATACATATACGTGTGTGTGTGCATGTGTGTGTGTGTGTGTGTTATCTTATACTACACATCATCAAAATGTCTTAAACAGAGAGTTTATTTCCGTACGTAACTTAAAAACGTATTTGACGATGAAGCTTCAATAAGTACAACAGATGTAACTCAATGTTAGTGTAACTTTTGTTGAGTGTTTTCCCATGAGAGTTTAAAATCCTTTATGTCGGTTTTATTCTCAGAATAAATGAAAAACAACTTATGATATCATCATTAAGAATACTTATTTGTCAGAGTTGATTTTCTACCAACATATTCCACCGAAAAATTCAACAGAATATCACTATCCTAACAATGAATTTAACACGTTTTAAAATTTCTCACTTCCATCAGAAGTATATTTTTTTAAAATTAAAATAACCCTTTATTTGTAATGTTGATAAAACCAAATGATAGAATTCTATCAGAGGTACCTATATGGACTATTCCAATAATCTACCTCAGACATTTGTTTTATGGTATTACGTGTTCAATTTCCCATCTTGTCCAATTACCTATCAGTCGGACCATGGCACCAGAGCCAGATGTTTCCTCGTTCCCCTACTTTTAGACAATTCAGTAATTTTTCATGCTATCGAGGACCAAATCTATTTCATTCGGTTTCCTAACTTTCCATAACATATTAACATTGAATCATTTAATTTAATATAAACTACTCATTTCTGTGATTTCTTATACTCTCAGTAACATATCCTTTCTCTTTTCGTTATTATTGTAATATTGTCAACCTGACGAGTTTTAAAGGGACCAGGATGTCTAGCTATGGTCTTATTAGTTGGCTAAAAATGTTTATAGAGTTTGTTGCTTTGATTTACCATTCAGTGAAGTAGACAAATTTTCAGTACAGAATCGATCAGTCTAAGTGTGTCTCGTGTCATCTTCAAATATTCTGATAATATAGTTGCATAAAATATATAACGAAATACAATTCGTTCTAAAGGGCATACTAACGATATGGGATGGAAATAAATTTCGTTTGGCACACAATTTATAGACAAAATTAAGACCTTCAGGGTGAATAGCACTGTAAGATTTTCCCAATTCTCCTCCATCATTAAGACAACATAAGTAATCAATAAAACGGGTACAACCTGTACTTGCTTTATATCATTTTAGATTGAAGACGACATGAATATATATTATTGTCTACAGAGATACAGATTTTCCCATAAAGGCACAGGATCAATCCCCATAGGAATACCAATAATCTGATGAGATGATTTATTTCCCATTTTGAAGTGACTTCTTCCAATAAGATGATTAAGAAGGGTAGAACATAAGTATGTTTTGCCATTTTCAGTTTCACACCAGAAAAACAGTAAAGTTTTTAATTCGAACTTATTTAGTATTTCCTCTTTTCAATGAATGGCATTTTATTTTATTTCATTCTTTAATTAGATATTCATACAAAATATATGTATAAAAATTACTTGTATCATGAGTTGTGATAAACTTACCCTTTTTATAGGTATATATAATATCCAATTTCACTTCAAAGCGTAAATAATCATTTACTACCCAGAAGTGATTTAAATTGCCATGGAATTCAAATTTGTAAAGAATATATATATATATATATATATATATATATATATATATATATATATATATATATAATTTGAACTATAAAGAGTGAGACAGACTTAGGAATGAAAGTTTATTTATCTGTAAAGGTTCTCATTGATGATCCAGATATGTTTCGGGAGGTATTCTCATCTTCTGTTGTGTGCTGTGTGTGTGTGTGTGTGTGTGTGTGTGTGTATGTATGTGTGTGTACCTTTAGAGGTTATAAGTTTGATGTGGAACATTAGTCCACCATCATGAGCTTTGCTTTGCGAGCAAAAAATAGTATCCTATTTGCTAGGGGTATCCTGTTGTGTGCCCCGAAGTTCAGTCTGCGATGAAGTCTGTGGTGTTAGCAGTAGTAGTGGGCCTTGGAGAGGATATAACATGTCCAGGTAGGGGGAAGTGCTTCGGCATTAGATTGTGTGGGTAGGTTAAGGATAGTATAAATGGAGGGGTGATGAGGTTAAGGAACTTCATAGGTTTTAACTTTACAGGTCATCGAAAAAATGTTGGCTCTGATTTGTACAAGTGAGATGCCTAACTAAGATGATGGTTGTTGTGGGTCTGAGTGACCTTGAAGTTCCCAGTATTAGATTTATCTGAGGGGGGTAGATTTGGATATGTTATTGTTAGCGGGAGGATTATGATTTAGAGACATGTGTGATTAGGGTTGTTAACTTTGGTGTTAAGTCCATTTGGGGAGGGAGTTTTGAGCTTTTCTAGAATTTTAGTTGTGTCCATGGGAGTATTTTTCATTTTTTTCAAAGCTAGCGTCTTTGGTTAAATTGTGACCAGGTGTGCAAAAGTGTAATTCTACGGGAAGTGGGCTGGAATTGTTATGTGATTTAATTCTGTGTCTGTATTTGTTGAGTCTAATGTTAAATTGCCACTCAGACTTGCTTATGTATTGTAAATTTCATCTATTACACTCTAGAAGGTATATTATGTTTTTGCTACGACAGTTAGTGCTATGGTAGATATGGTAACTCTTTTTGATGGTAGAGCTTGTGAAAGTGTTGGTGTACTCAAGGTGGTTTCAACATTAGCTATTTATTTTGTTGCATGGTTTACAGAATTCACAGGTTCTCGGGATATTGTTGTGTGAGACTTCATTATTTATCATCTTGTTGCTGCTGATTGTGTATTTGATGTTTTGGGGTCTGCAATAAACGATGACACACGGATCTGTGAATATTATTCTGATAAATACATGTTTGTACATTAATTTAGAAAGTTCTTCAGAAGTTAAGTACAATAAAACAGTTAAGTCTACAATAAAACGAACAGCAATAGGATTTTTCTGCATTTTGGGTATATAACGCTTAATTAGTATTTTCTGTATATTTTCATCTATCTTAGATTTCTTATTACTCACATATCACGATGTTATTGAATACAATATTATCATGTTCATTCGTAAATATCGAATACGCAGATGATGATACCTACTACAGTCAATATCCTTTTCATATGATATTTTTTACGTTTAATTTTGATGTTATTTGCCATTTCATCAATTGGAATTATAGCAAATTATTTTTGAAGTTCCAACAGATCTTGAAACGCCCAAGAATTTCAATGCACAGGATCCGTTTGTTGAGTGTTCTTGGAGTATTCCATAGATTTTTTCATTTACACATCAAAGTATTTTTTGTTTTTTCTGTTTCTTTGATCTTTCTTCCCATCTGCCGAATGCCGATTCTATTGATTGATATTTATTTAACATCGACAAAATGAAAATATCCATCGCTTTTTTAATCTCGTTGAAACATTTGCCATTATTCGATCATTATTCTTCAACTAACTGAATACTCTGTATATCTATTATGAATCTTCATTGTATTTTAATTTCGTGACATAACGCAGTTCCAGTGGCCAACTTTAATACCTATAATTATAACTCCATCAATCATCCGCAAGGCACTTTATATATTTAGCATCCAAAGGAGAAAATTACATCTATTATCCATTGGATACATTATATGTTTCACATCCCAAGGAGAAATCTACACCAATAATCCATAAAGTACATTATATATTTCGTATCACAAGGAAAGAATAACTTCAATAATCCATAAGGTACTTTATATATTTTGCATGCCAAGGAGAATATTACATCGTCATAGAGTGTAATGTATACTATTTGCATTCTGTTAGCAACGTTGAATTCTCATAATTGGATGTGCAAGACCCTACAAAATCTATTTGATACAATATGATTGACCACTATATTCTTTTGATTTCAATTTATTAAACCAAAGTCACAACCCAAGTTTAAGCTGACGTATAATTCTCTATAACTTGTTCTCTAATTATAATATGATAGGAATATGAAATCATTAAATTATTAGACAATTTTAGATTTAAAAAAATAACTTTCTGCAAAAGTCTCAGATAATATACGATTTAAAAAAAAGTTGTAGCTTCTTTTTCTATCTTTTCCTGTTTTCTTTTCTTCACTTTTCTTTCCCTTTATTCTTCTCCCCTCTCTCCACCTCTTTCTCCCCCTTCCCTCTTTTAAATTTTATTATCATATTATGATATTATGTATATCTTTTTCCATACATTTTAACAATTTAACTTAATCCTATTATTGATATTTTGACAAAACATATAACTGTAAATATAAATTGGTGAATAATACGATAAAGATTAAAAACTACGAACAGATGTTGGGATGTGTCACAAAAATACAAGTTTTGGTAAAATGACGCTGATTGACCATGACAACGTAGATAATCTAAGCTTT
>OY735202.1:18982987-18990487 GCA_963457665.1 Thysanoteuthis rhombus
AATAGGTGCACAAGTTATTTTCTTCTGCCGTCTTTTACAACTACAATTGAGTCAAAAACATCTTAAAACACCTAGAAATATCTATTTTCTCCAGATATATATTGGAAATGTCGAACACATTATGAAATTTATTGTCTTGCTGTTTTCGAAAACAAGAAAATTCAATTAATTCTTATAAAAAGGGTATATAACCAATGCATTCTCCCAATTGTCACTTATGTTGATGAAACATGGATCCTAACCAAAAGATTGACACTCAAGCTGAAAACCATGCAACGTGCACAAGAGAAAATCATGCTCAAACTCCATATGGAGAGATCTACAGACAGCACTGTATATCTGAAAGAAGAGACGAGTCAGAGATGTTGTAGAAACCATTAGAAAACTCAAATGGCGATGGGCTGAACATGTGGCAAGAATTTCAGACAACCACTTGATATCACCATCCGCAACAAAGATACTAGGAGATCACAGGCGTATTCGCAACCGGCAAAATATGAGATGGTGTGACGAACTTGATAACTTCAGAAATTATTGGCACTGTGACGCCAACGATAGAGAGATCTGGTGAATCTTGGGAAGGTTTTATCTTCAACAGCAAACGCTAAAAAGCTGCTAGTTATTATGATGATGAATTCAAGCATTCATTTTATTGAGCCATTGATCAATTTATTAGGAATATTAATTTTTTATAATTACTATAAATCAAGACGAAATATTTTTTAAATAACAACTTCTGACAATCCGAAACGTTTAGATTCAGTTGAAACACATCTAGAATTACAACGCTATGCAGGGGACGTAACTAACATTTTGGTATGTCAGCCAGTGACAGTAATTGGCAATAAAGATAATAAAGTTAATCAAACAAATAAAAACATAGAATGATGACAGCAGGTGTTCGAGAGGAAATACATTATACGTGCATTCAATGACGTCATAGTATGACTGGGATGAGAGTTGAGCTCCAGACGCGTGAAATAATTGACAAAATAACAAGGTGCAGTGCGTGCACAAGAGATATTATCATAAATAAAATTCCATAGCCTTACGTATTTCAGTTTTCAGCAGAAATCTACGCTGAATAATATCTAATTTTTGATTAATTTTCAACGCTGAATCGAATGCATTGACTAGTTTTTTTCACTGCTTTTAGGAAATGCTTTATGATTGTAATCGTACGATTTTGATACTTTTCCTTCATATTTATACATATAATTAAAGATTTTTTCCAACGGTTCATCGAAGATTGTATGCTTTGTTCGACTCAGAAGAGATTTTCTAATGGAATCTTTTAAAAATGAAACGTAATGTATGGTAATGTGATGAACCATTGAAAAAGTATGCTCATTTTTATAACTGCTCCTCTAAAAGTATTGGGGACCTCTTGGGAACAAAGATCTACTTTATATATTAACACATATACAGACGCTTGTTTTCAATCTTCTATTCTTTTTTATATATATAGAGAGTGTATAACGAGGTAACGATCCTTCATGCGAACATACGCAGTTAAATTAACCGTCTATTCAACTTTTTAGTTAATTGTTCTTGACTGCGTGAAAACCTCCTATTAATAGCACCGAAAAAACTTTTTAAAAGTTCTGAAGTTAGTTGTTATCGATCTTACGGTCATCTTCGGTCATACCCAAGAGAATGCTCTAAGGCTATTTAAAGAGTTAACTATACTATCTCGAGTGTTGTTTTTTCTAAATTGAGTAATCATTACTAATTCTGTTTAAATGTTATTTTAAATCCATAACTGAAACCAACGCAACATGATGACACTGTCACCTGCGCTTGTGGATGTTAAATGCGTTTTAGAATATTCATGTCGATGTCAAAAGATATCTTAATATCAATAGGTTGCTTTTTTTTCTCATCAAAATGGGGTCCATTATTTGATGTCTTCTCTTGGGAGCCACATATTATAAACTTTAGATGCTTGAGAGCTGCTAGCAAAATACATACACACGTTCTAATTGTTACATACACATTTTGTGACAAATTTTGATATAGATATTAATGAATCATGAATGCGATAATATTTTTTTGTGCACGTATTTTTTTTTAAAACTGTTATTTTGTACTAGTTTCAGTAATCACAAAGTACATAGATATGCACCTAACAATTACCCCAGTCCTTTGGATAGCCACTGCAAGCTTAAATATCTGGAATCCCTCTGAAACCCCGCCCTATAATTCCTTTCCTCGGCACTGAAGAACCACAGCTTGCTCGATCATTGCATTGAAATAAATAAATAGATTATTGAATATCTTTTCTAGCCATTTAACATATCACGTTTAAGTTCAGTGATGTTTAGCAAGATGAATGTTATGTACAGCAAACATGCTGAAGACAAATATACAGCGATCGAAATCAAAAAACAGGGCTAAAGAAATTTAGACCACTATGTCTACCTTGGACGACTGCTTTTCTTAAAATCCTCAAGAGAAGAAGAAATATAGTGAAATATCACTCTAAGATGGCAAACCTCCAGCAAAGCCTGCTCACTTTTAAAGAACAAGAGAATTCCATTTATTCGTAAAAAAGGAAAAGTATACAACAAATTCATCGTCCCAATGGTCACGTGGAACCTAACTAAGAGACTGACCCTCAAACTGGAAACCATGCAACGTGCACATGGGACAATCATGCTCAACATCGCATGGAAGGATCACAAGACAGCACCATATATTCGGGAAAAACGTTCGGAATATTCATTAGGAGAAAAGAAGCGAAGACTAACACTATATAACCAATTCATCCTTCAGATTGTCATCCATTGCGCTGAAACATAGAACTTAACCAAAAGATTGATATTCAAACTGAGAACAGTACAACGTATAGATGAGAGAATCATGCTCAGCATCATATTGGCAGACTTTAAGACAGCACAATAGATTAAAGAAAATACAGGAATCCGAGACATCAGATAATCTAGTAGAAAAAATCAAATGGCAATTTGCTGGACATGTTGCAGGAATGGCAGACAACCCCTGGGCCTCATGACTCACATCATAGATCTTCAAAGATCATGTGTGAAATTGTGGTCGGCAGAAAGTTAGATGGCATGATGGGCTAGACAAATTCAGAAAGTACTGGCTCTGTGATACTCATGATGAAGAGCTGTGGCTGATCTTAGAGAATGTCTATGTCCAGCAACGAAAGCTAAAAGGGTGATGCCGATGCTGATTATGACGTTGTAGTTCATGCCCGAAAAATCATTCATAAGAGTTGAGTTACTATCATCATTAATTGCCTTTCATATCGATATAATGCTTAACTTATCTCTTATTTTGTGACCACTCGTATTTTGAAAATCTAGAATTTTTTTAGTGATCACTGCACAGCAAAGGGCGAGTGAATAGTTTATTTGTTGATACTTTTCGTTTCTAAGTTTTTTAATTGATTGTCCCAAACAAAGCAATAGGTCTTTATCGGAGGGTACAATTCGAAATGTAATTTTATGCTTACCTTGTGTCTGATAGAATTCGCGATTGTTCTGTTCAATTCATATATTCTTTCGTGATCACGCTCCAACAAAGGCTGATTATTTCAATTGATCACCCCAACACTTTATGCTGCCCAAAAAACCTCGGTTGCTGACTATCCATCTATATATCTACGCCAGTGACGGAAATGGGTTTTCTAAACTAGGTATACGATAATGCCTCAATAAGTAGACATACAAAAATATGGCAATTGAGGAGTAGGTATACCCAAACATTTTCTAAAGATTTATGTGTGTTGGTTTGTCTGCTGATGTATGCGCGTGTGGTACTGCTCGTATGTGTGTATGTGCATGCGTGTGTGAGTGTACGTGTGTATGCGTTTGTGTCTCTGTGTCTCGATATACCATAGAAACGATTAGTAAGTTCAAAGAGAAAGACCAAAGGCTATGACAATGAAAGAATTTACGTAGAAGCAACGAACAAAGACTTTGTCACAAACAAGTTCTATTGATTCATTTTTATACAATTATTTATCACTGTAGTTATTTTTCTAAGGTGAGAGAATTGTTATTATTCTATACAAAACTGCTCAAGGCAAGGTTTTTTTTCGATTTTAGCATTGTAACAAAGAATCTAAAATATTGCAGACTGACCACAAAACTATTACTTTTGTTAATAAAGAGCGACTATCAGTAAATTGCATTATATAGCTTTGTTTGCATAGTTAATACGGTCCAAATTACAAACAGGCTTCAAATTATCATATTGTTCACCTTTTAATTTCTGTTCATAAATAAACCTTGTATAATCAGTATCTTCATTCATCATCATCACGATTGGCCTTTTAATATCCACCGTTGGAAATAGCCTCTCCCCAAGATCCGCCAGACATATCGATCGGGGGTGTAACGGCACCATTATTCCCTGAACTTGTCTAAATCGTCACATGTTCTCAGTTTTCGCCGGCGAAAATTTCGCATATGATCTCCAGGGATAGATATTGTGAGTCAGTATATCAAGTGGTTAACTTACATTCTTGCAACATGGCCTGCCTATTGCCATTTGAGTTTTCTTATGACATCTCTTCTTGCTTTTTAATTGATAAACTGTGCTGTCTTGTGGTTTCTCTGCGTAATATTAAGCATGAGCTTCTCTTGTGTAAATTGTGTGGTTTTTATTTAGAGAGCCAGCCTAGAGGTTAGGTTACATGTTCACAGGCCCATTAGATAAAGAAAAACGAAAACTATAAGTTATTCCGGTTGGCTAATTATATATGTATATATGTAGGTGTAACACGCATGGACCGCATGGATCGAGCAAGTAGACCGAGAATTTAAACATTTACTCTTTATTACATCTAGAAAAGGTGTTATTTTGAAAAATTCTCTTCCAAAATAAGTTTTTGGCTAGATTGAGGCCAATGTAGACCAAGTAAATGTAGGAAGCGACCATAGAATGTTGGAATTTTAGATGCAAAAGAAACGACAATTAAAACGCAAGAAAATGTTCCACACCAGATCGCAGCCACTATACTCATCAAATGAATTCACCTAAGCCTTCAAGCTATGATTGAAAAAAAAATAATATCCTTAACGACGAAAACGACACCAACGAGCACCACAGAAAAATAACAACCTCTGTATTAGAAGCTGGCAATATATTTAAACCAAGAAGCACAGCAGCCATTACCAAAATCTCAGATGAAACCAGGAAATTTATCGAAAAGCACAGAAAACTCAAACCACCAACAACCACAAAGGAAAAACTGGAAGAAACCGAACTAGATAAAACAATAAAAAAAGAAACTAATAGAAGACAAAAGAAGGTATACGGTAGCCATCATCGTACCAATATTGCAAAACGTCAAGGATTTAAAGCAATAAACAAAGCTCTCAGAACTGAACAGAAACAGAAAACCAGCATACTCGGAGTAAACAGAGACATGACAACAGACAGAAACAGAATTGTTGAATGCGCTCAAGAATTTCATGAACTCTTCAAAACACTGACAAAATAACAACGACGAGAATATACAAGATGCAAATAATCAGCTCAAAAACTTCCGAGAGGTTAGACCATGGGAAGTAAAGCAAGCCATCAAACAATCAAATAAAGAAAAGTTCCTGGACCAGAAAACATCACCATCGATTCACTCAAAAAATCTGGTAATAGCATCAACAAAAACTAGCTAACTTTTTCAACTTATGTCTGAAACAGAGTAAAGTCCTGAAAGACTGGAACACTGCTATTATAACGCCTCTACATAAAAAAGGAAACCCCAAAGACCTCAACAACTACAGACCTATAAGCCTACTCAACTGCATAAACAAACTTTTCACAAAAATCATCACCAACCGGATTACTAAAACACGGGACGAGAATCAACCACGAACAGGCTGGATTTAGAAGAAATTACTCGACCATGGACCATCTCCATTCAATAAATCAGTTGAAAGAGAAGACAGCAAAATACAAAATGCCACTTGAGGTAGCATTTATAGAATTCAAGGAAGCATTCGACTCTGTAGAAATTCCCATGGTCATGAAGGCCATAACCCTACAAGGTGTAGATCCTATACGCGTCAAAGTACTGCAACATACATACAATCACAGCAACTACTTCATCGAGCTACATAAGGACTCTGAACCATTCCAGCTCCTACCTCAAGATGGTCTTCCGAATCCTGGACTGAGAAATTAGAGGAATCAAAATAGAGGGTGTATATCTGAGCAACCTTAGATTTGCAGACGACATCGTCTTTTTTGCACAGAACCTCCACGACTTCCAACGAATGCTAGATGAATTAAACTAAGAGAGCAAAAAAGTCGGGCTACACATGAAATTCAGCAAAACCAAAATCATGTGCAACAATCATATTGAGAATAAGAACATAACTATTAAGATAGAAAATGCAAAACTCGGCAAGGTAGACCACAACATTTACCTGGGACGACGAATCTCCTTGACATTCTCAAAAGAGTAGGAAATCAAGCGAAGAATCACTCTAGGATGGCAAACCTTTGGCAATGCAAGGACAACCTTCACAAAAAAGAACATCCCATCAATCCTAAAAAGAAGAGTATGCAACCAATGCATTCTCCTGATAGTCACTTATGGAGCTGAAACATGGAACTTAACCAAGAGACAGACCTGCAAGCTGAGAAGTATGCAACGTGCACGTGAGAGAATCATGCTCAACCTTACATGGAGAGATCACAAGACAGCACAGTATATCAGGAAGGAAAAGGAAGTCCTAGACATCCTAGGAACTATGAAGAAACTCAAATGGCAATGGGCAGGCGATGGTGCAAGAAAGAAGGACAATCAAATGACATCATGACTCACAACATGGATCCCCAGAGACTACATGAAAAATGAGGCCGAAAGAATACAAGTTAGGGCGATGAAATAGGCAAATTTAGAAAATACTGGCTGTGCGACGCCCATGATAGATAAGTATGCCGAATCCTGGGGAAGGTCTATGTCAGACGTTAAAAGACTGATGATGATGATGATGATGATGATGATGATCATGATGCTGATGCTGATGATGTCACTGTACAATGTATGTGTATGCTACATTAACCCATGAGTTTGCATCCAGCATTTTCCAGCCTTGTTTATTTTTTTAAATTCAATCTCTTTAGTGATCAAACGAAAGGCAAATGAAATAACTCATTCATCAATCGACCAATTTCATAATGTTTTACTTGATCACCTCCTAAAAAGAATGGTGCCAGAACACGTTGGTCACCTGACAGTGTCGATTGAATGAGTAATCAGACAAGTTTATTTTCTGTTTGCTTGAATTGTTATGCTATTTTCCCCCTCACCGTATATATATATATATATATATATATATATATATATATATATATATATATATATATATATATATAGATAGATAGATAGATAGATAGATAGATACACACACACACACACACACACACACACACACACATATATATATATATATATATATATATATATATATATATATATGCACACAAACACACAAAGACATGTGTTTGTGTGTGCGTGTG
>OY735202.1:18995487-19005487 GCA_963457665.1 Thysanoteuthis rhombus
TTTCGTATGCTAGAATTAAAAAAAAAAAAAAAAGCGAAAAAACCCTGGACAAATTTGTTTCGCGATACAACAGAAATAGTGGGTGAGATGGACTGAAAACAATATTATTGGGGGCAAATCAAAGACAATTTTAGAACTAATCATAAAAGTATTGAAATAAGGTAATACAGACTAAAAAAGATGTTACTGAATGTGCTGAACTGAACGAACAGATAAAAGAAGAAAGAATGTGAGGAGAAAAAAGGGAACAAAAACACGGAGAAGGTAGTAAAGGTTATCTGAAAGGGAAGGAATCTGAAATGCGCTCGAACCGTGGAACACAAGTGGCAAAAAGATGTTAAGAATAACTGAAAAATGTCATGAGAAACTTTACGCCTTGAAAATAAGAGTACCATCGACCAAAACTTCAGTAGATGATAGTGATACTCCTGACGTGACAACGGACGATCTAGTCCTTTGCACTATGGAACATGAAAAGCAGAAAAACCCCAAGTTCCCATGAGACAGTAAATACAGTACGGAAAGGCCAGGCATTAGATGAAGAAATGAGACAGAGATGTTTGACTGTGAGACATGGGAGATGTTAGCGTAATCACTATCGTCATGGAAAAAAAAATAATTTGGAAAATCCCTTGTCCAGTGGTGGACGTGGCTTCTGTCCCGAAAGCAAACAGCTTGCGTGCATATCAGACCCAGGGACTTATCTAAGGTTGATGCAAAGGAAGATGCGCACTGGAGAATAAATAGCGATACAAATTTTTCGGTATTTTCAATCGAATCCTTTTCGTTACAGTCTGAAGGAAAGGAAAACTGCTTTTTACTTTAACGGTACTGCGAGTTATAACTGTTGCATTCTGCTCAAGTTAGAATGAGTTTGTTTCATGTAAATAAAACGTCTTGAGAGTCAGAAAGTTTTTCGTTATAGCCTTTGTCACATAAAGACCACACTTTACCATAAAACTTCCCTTGCATAGACCTGAGTGTTACTCTATGTATCTGCCACTTAAGGGCCTACAATAGATGCGTAAAACCCTCCTAGATAATAATGTTTGCGTACACGCATATGAACGAATTTAGACAAAAGATTGAAAAATACGAAAGAAGAAAAAAAGAAAAAGAATTCAAGCAAAATAGAATATTGACTGCTGTGTACAAAAATCCTGTCAAATTTGGAGGTGTGAAATTACCGTCAAAATAAACTTTTTGAAATGCATCAGATACCTCTTACAGTGTATGTGTAAACAGAATTGTGATATCCATAAAACTGATTCAAATACCAAATAATGAAATCGAAATGTTTTAGATATAAATCGTTCATATAACATGCTCCAGAGAAATATTGTTGCTCAAAGGAATGCAGAAACATACATTTGTCCAGATCACTATCATAAAATAGATGAATAATGTATTTATTTATTTTAAGTCGGTTGGAGACAATAAAATCAAAGAGCTACTCATCCTCCCCCCAAACATGAAACAACGACAAATGCATTAAACATAATAGAAATCATATTATCTCTTTTATTTCCACAGAAATAAACTCTCATTTCGTGACAAAATGTAAAACGAGTAAACAAATTGGGAGAAAGGCCGGGAAGAATATGCTGTCAAAATATAACAATTCAATTTAAATCACATTTACTAGTAATGAAACAGAATGTTTCACCAGACAGAATAAATAATAGCTATGCATTAGCGATACACAAATACGCACAAACATATTAGAAGTACGTATTTGCTAAACTTAGTTTGTAGCGGCACACCGACAAAAACGTCCAATTGAGTCTGACAGGCAATCGATGCAAAGTATCCTGTTATTTCGCAGTCTGTAAGTTTTATTTTACCCAATAAGCTGTATTCTCATTCATTTTACCTAAGTAGTTTACAACAATCAACAACTGTTTGAATTCAGAATTGTCCGTCTCCTCGACTAGTGGCCAATCAAGGCCGTCCTGCAATTTACCGATAGCGGGGAGGGAGAAGGTAATGATTCCTGCCTTTCACAATCATTGCATTATTGTCAACTATCTCAGCATAGGTTTGAACCCGATTCGCCGATTCCATTTATTGCGTATCCAACGGATGGACTGAATAAGGTGATTGCCGCCTTCTCTTCCCTACAACCCCTCGAGTACTTGCAGGAAGATTTAAAAGATTAGCCGTAAAACTACATTACCTAAGAAACCGCCGTATTCCCAAATACTTTTCCCTGTGAATTTGACAGCTGAAGACACTCAATCGGGATATTTTCACCGGATTTTCAAAAGCACCTTTCAGTGGCATCTCTGACCAACTCAAACCTGGTTTCATCAGAAAAGATCATTTTGGAAGTCCAGTCTTTGTTTGCCTAGATAAAATGACGCTGGACTTCTTTATTTTTGGGGGGACATTAGTTTTATCTAGCACACCATCTTCATTGAAAGAAATATTGCCTTGACAATTTTCTAGCCACGCTCCATCAAGATGCACCATTATTTTTTGATAGTTCTAAATTCCTTAGCTAATTTTGTGAGATTCTGTTACCAGCCTTAGGAATTATATCTTTTGATACATCAGTCATATCTCAGGAGAAAATATTTGGGTCCACCGGAACTTAGCGTTCTTGCTACTACCCCCTCTCTTTGAACTTGAATAGTATCTTCTCTCCATAGTTTCAAGACGCCTCGATATATCGTGTCAGATTGTCACAGGTTTGCCTTCTTGTATTTATCAAGAAAAAGTTGAGCTAATCTGGTAGTGAACAAAGATTTTTGGTGCTGAAATTAAGGATATGGTACTAAAGGAAAATTTGCAAAATATAATGATCACTCAAGCACAAATGATATGATACAACGTGAATATACATGCCCAATAGATTTAAAAAAAAATGAATTTAAATCCATTTTTCGTGCAGAGTTCATCAACGACAGATGTTGAGTTATTTGATTATTTTGGTGCTTAAGAAATCGATGAATTGATATAGTTCTTCATTCACAAAATCCCAGTCAGGTCATTTGGTATGGATATTCCGATCCGTACATCTAAGTAAATCCAAGTTAATTGCATAATTTCTCGTTGTACCCACCCAATCATGTCCACTATTATATTCTATTTGGTTCTTCAACTATGATCTCTATCAATGTGTATCACGATTTCAGCTTTCTCTACTCGGAGGTAAATTACTATATTCATTGGTGCTATTTATTGTCCTTTTGGCGTAATGTGTTTTTGGATGATATCGCCAAGAATTCCATATCACGTTTTATACGTCCTCTGTGAAATCTCGTCGAGATGATATCATCTGCCACCGTTTTTGATTGAATAAGGTATTTTCCATGAACTCTGATTTCTACCTGTGCTTTTTAAAAGTGTTCATGGAGACATTTTGAAACTTCTGTTTGCTGTCCTTTTGCCAGCGCTTTCTGTCATCATTTTTTTCTTTTATTAGCTTAATCTTCTTCGTTTACGTCTATCAACT
Source organism: Thysanoteuthis rhombus (assembly GCA_963457665.1). Taxonomy (NCBI): domain Eukaryota; kingdom Metazoa; phylum Mollusca; class Cephalopoda; order Oegopsida; family Thysanoteuthidae; genus Thysanoteuthis; species Thysanoteuthis major. The sequence continues at coordinate 18,998,945 of OY735202.1, forward strand.
TTTCTTCTTAACTTGATAATACATTCGAAAACATAATATCGAGAATGTGAAGGTGTATGCATTATTTCTTTCAAAATTCATTTATAAAATCTTTCAAATCTCCGTTTCATAATTACACATCACTGTCATCATCATTCAGTTAGTATTCGTCGGTTGACATAATTCTTCCTAAAGATTCGCCTGAACTCTCCATCATGGGCGTTGTAGAGACAGTGCTTTCTATATTTATCCTGCTCGTCACGCTATCTGACACTCTGTTGGCGACAATTTTCATTTGATCTCTGGGAGATCGTCGAATTGTGTTGTCCAGCCTATTGCCATTTGAGTTTTCCAACTGTATCTATGATATTTTGCACTCCTGTCTTCTCTATAATATACTATGCTGTCTTATGATCTCTCCATGTGATGTCGAGCATGATTCTCTTACGTGCACGCTGCATGGTTCTCAGTTTGTAGGTCAATCTTTTGGTTAGGTTCCATGTTTCAGCTCCATAGATGACTATCGATGCATTATTAACCTTGCCAATGTAGTCTTTCTCTCACATTGCTTTCTGGTATTTACTTTCGCTTCCAATGAATTTCATGGTTCCCTTATTGTTAATTCAGATAATATTATTGTTGAACCCGATGACAGATGGCTCGGGTTGTTTCTTTCTCTGGCTCACTTATTCAGTCTTGGTAGGATTCGCATGGCTTCCGATATTTGATACTTTTAAATACTGCATTTTCCAGCTCACGATTCTATTTCGGTTAGCATTCTGCTTACCTTTGTATCAATCTATCAAGAGAGAAAGTTGTTTTGTTTTTTCACGTTTTCATGGCTTCATCTCATGTTTGCCACAACTGCCTTCATATATAGCAATGAAGTATTGGTTATCAAAGACAACTGACATTTTTCGCGATTTATACCACTTTGTCGAAGCTTTTCCCCTACCAAAATTTGACCATCCACATAAGTATTGACTCTACATAAGTACTGACTCATATGCAGTACTTTAGTACTGTAAAGTCTGTACATAACATTCTCATGAAAGCCTTTGCGTGTGTTTATATACATTAGCCGATGCCGATGTCATCAATACGAATTTTCATTGAATAACCATTGCTGCAAACGATAGGAAGTTCTTCCACAAGTGGTGTATTTTCCAGACCAGTCATCTTGAGAATATTCCTTGTTGCCCCATGTTTAACATTTCGCCGGGTTAATCATGATCAGTCTTTAATTGTACATCGTTGGACATTGATCTTCCCCAATCTTTACAGCATCTCTATCGTGTGCATCGCAGAGCCAGTATTTTCTAAATTTGTCTAGTTCGTCTCTCCGTTTTACATACTGCCGGCCTCGGTTTCGCTTGTGATCTCTGTGGATCCATGTTGTGATCCGTGATGTCCATTGGTTGACTGCCACTCTTGCTACATGACCAGCCCATCACTTCTAATGGCTTCTATGATGTCTTAGACTCCTGATTTTTCCCTGTATACTATGCTGTCTTGTGCTCTCTCCATGTGAGGTTGACCATGATTCTCTCATGCGCACGTTGCGTGCTTCTCAGTTTTTAGGCCTGTCTTTTGGTTAAGTTCCATGTTTCAGCTCCATATTTGACTACCGGGAGGATGCATTAGTTGAGTACTCTCCTTTTAGGTTAGTAGTTCTGATAAAATAATCACACCGAAAAGTTTCTCGAAGGATTCATCTAATCTAAAGTGATATCGTTCTTTTAAGATTGAGTAAATAATTCACCCGAAAAGTTGCGTGAGCTCATTAAAAGTTGGAGAAAATTCTTTGATATGTGAGTAAACTTGCTATTAATATTTAAAACTGTGAACTTTCTCAGAAACACTTGTATCAAGATATTTCGGTAGTTTCACCAAATTAAAAGTCGAATGCACCATGATTTATGATTTGATGCAATCAAAATGGATTCAGGTAGGTGTGCTTCAATATTTATCATTGGGAATTGTAAATCTATCCTACTGTTATGTTAGATTATACTGCATGAAGTGTTAGATCCACAATGATTCCAGACTTAGGGCTATCAAGAATTGGGTTGATGTTCTGGATTATTTCTTTTTATCGGCAAACAGTTATTACAGACATATCTCTCCACGGAAGAGGATATCAACAATGAGTCTCGTGGACGTCTTCAAAGAGGGTCAACTGAGGGTAATTGTGAAACACAATTTTAGAAGTATCATTTGTGCATAACCGTTTAACCGTTGATGAAGTATGGATGCCGTCAAAAGGTAAAAATAACAGAAAAATGACTACGACGTGAATTGATGGAAAAACATATATTGTTTTTGAATGTGTTCACGACGATAACGATCCATTATTTGACATCGCTTGTGATAAAGAAGTATGTTTCACGATATAGCTTAAACGCTTACTTACTGTCAGCCCAAACAGTAATCATCAACATAGTCAACATCAACATAGATTTTTCTAGTTTTCAAGTTGCTCTGTCTGTCTGCCTGTCCGTCTGGCTAGTCATGTGTGTATCACGTGTTCAGGCCGTACAAATTGAGTTGGGAGGCTGGAAATTCCAACATTGACTCCCTATGTTTAGGGAAAAAATCTCGCTGCATCCCCAAATTCTTTTTGGGAGCTCAATTGATCTCTTATTTTGCATTCGATATTCTTTATAGTTGTTTCTTGAATATTCAGACCTTTTTAGTGGTTGCTGCACAATAAAAGGCGAGAGAAGCAAGTTATTCATTGAGCATCCCCAACACGGCATGCTGCCAAAAGACGTTTCAGTTGGATGACTGAATAGACCTGTTTTGTTTGAAATTCCGTTTCACTTTTCACTCTGCCTTGATCCAACAGCTTGTTTGATAGAACTTAGCATTTGTGTTCATTTCATTGCATGTACACGTTGCTATTCAATCATGTTTCATTGTTGCACACTCGTTTTCTGTTTAAAATGACTAAAAAATCGACTGAAACCTCAGGCAGGTTATCATTACAAATATATGCATCAAATGCAGGTGTTATGTTCACCAAATGTCATTTGAGATGGATCGATAGTTTTTCCTATCTTTTTATGCATGTTTGTGCGCCAACCCATTTATGGTTATGTCGCACATAGGTGCTTATCGATGTCTTTACTGTATATTTGATGTTTTAACAGCAAATCGAAAGCAACTCCAGTAGATTACAACTACGAATTTATGCAATGAGTGCAGGTGTTACATTCGCTGAATGACGTTTGAGATGTATCAAATTTATTTTCTTCCCATCATTCAAAAAAAAAAAAAGAAAAAAAGTAAAAAGAAAAAAAAACAAACTAGTTTCATCTCAAAGCGGCTCTTTTTTTCTGAATTTTCTGGGCATGAATTAGATTTTACCAAAAGAAAAAAATTGAAAGACTCTAATGCAAAAGTGTGCTGAGTATTGTATAAGCCATTTCATACGACTCAAAATACTTTTAAAACCGTCAACTGAAACTTTAAACATAGGTTTCTTCAATTTTTAAGTAGGTCTGGTTATATATATATATATATATATATATATATATATATATATATATATATGTATATATATATATATATATATATATATATATATAAATATGCATATATATATTCATATATATATATATATATATATATATATATATATATATATACATATATACACACGCACACACACTAACACACTCACACACACACACACACACACATATATATATATATATATACATATAGGCATTTTCCATTTTGAGTTGGCCTGGTTTTTTACATATATATATGTATATATATATATATATATATATATATATATATATATATATATATATATATATATATATATATATATATATATATATCCCACGCATACAGACCATACGGATGAAACTAGAGCGCTGAAAATTCAAAAACTTGCTCCATATTGTCATGAAAAGAAAAAAAAAACTTTTTTTCAAGACCTCCCCACCCTCTTAATAGGTTTTTAGCGGGTGGTCATTTTTCAATGTAAGTATTTGCTAAATTAGTCACTTCGTGTCCGGTATCATTTATGCTTTGTTTCAAAATTTTTTCTAATTCAGACCTTTTCCCAGTGATCACTGCCCAACAAAACGTGAGAGAACAACTTAATCATTGATCAGTTTTTTCTCGAATTTTTAATTGATCACTCTCTACAAGAAATGCAGGTAAAAGTCTTCGATTACTTGACTGATTTTATCGGGGAACTAAGTTGACCTATCTCTTCAAATGTCAAGAGAATGGAACTCCTATGTCTGTGACGCACAAAATCATTTTATTAAACTTTTTTCACATCTTGAAACACTATTTCGATCACACCTGTTTCTGCTGCAATGATGATTGCTGATCACGTTTTATATACGTGTTTTGCTTCATAAAGCTTGCTTTGAATAATTGATATTAGATCTGTCATCATCAGTTCTGAAAATTCAAATGACAGATTATCATCATTATTTTTCTTTGTTCAGCTTTCACTAACAGTGACTGATTGTTAGTACAATTATCATCATTATCACTTTAAAAACCAGCAGTGACTAGTAATTTTCATTGAAGACCAAGCGACTGCAAGTCTATACAATACTCCAGGACCCTACTTAGTATTCTGGTAAGCTCAACTTGTGCCACGCTCTGGGTAATTTCAGTTATCTCCTGTATTCCTAGCTCTTAGTTCCTAGACTATTTTCTTTTAATTGGTCTTGAATTGAAATTCATCATAGACTTTTTAGTTTCACAAAGAAAAAATGTTCAACTCATTAGAGTCCCCACAAAAAACAAAACAAAACAAACCCAACAACAACAAAAAAATTAAAAAAAAAAAGAACAGAAAAAAATAGAAAAAAAAAACATATTCTGTAAATGGGTGATTTTGAGAAATATGATAAAAAATAGTTTTTGTAGACATAATAGTACATTATCCACTTTCCAGCCCTCTAGCTCCACAGAAGAGATCTGTGCGGGCGATGCATGGATAGCAAACCAGCTGCCCCAGCCCAAAAACTGTACAAAACTTTATTGTCATCCTCTTTGACAGTTATCAAAAATGTGACTGAAATTGTATATCAACGCCGCTCAACATATTCTGTAGGCTGATATTCAAAAATTAGTTTCCCAAAACTCTTTTCCATTGTCACATTTGTATTCGCAGGGAGTTCCATAGTCTTGAGCAGTTTCTTCTAAATCTAGATTAGTTCCTTACAGTTTTGGAGAGAAAAAAACCCCCCAAAAACATCTGCAATTAAGTTATGTGGGTTTCGGAAAGTAAATACTTATTTTCAAATCACCGTTTTTAAACCTTTAAAACCACAGCTGGCATTCACTGCATCAGAATCCACTTCATAAATGTTTTTCATAGTCTCATTTTTCAATGTCTTTCGAAATTCATACAATAAGCCATGGTGAATATGTTGCTCTCCAAAGCCTCTCTCTTCCATAGGTTTAACCTTTATTGCACAGTTTCAACGACACACTGTTGGATAAAGAAGATGGTGAGCTAAGTTCAGAGACCGTTTCGTGAGATTTCACCCAGGTCTTACTTCAGTTGGTTGGCCTATAATCTGTTGCAGCAAGATTAACATAATTGAGTTCTGAACACAAAAAATACGTAACTGCTTTCCAAATAGTTTTCAGTAACAGTCAAGCAGTTGCTGAAAGAGGCCGTACACAAATATGCATCCAGTTTAGCATGATACTAAATTGACGCCCCTTAAGACAAAGTTGAGGGATGGTTAAAAAAAAAACCCAACTGTTCCAGGGTTTAAGTGATACACACGGAAAATGTCATTTGTTTATTTGTGCTTCTTGGGATATGCAAGCAAATACAAATGGATGGATAGACACTTCGTGATTCATTGATTATAAATAGATTCTTGGTTTTCATGTTTGACCAGATGCAACGAACTCTGATCACTTTTATGCATCAGTAGTCAATTTCAACAATGATGAGATGCAAAAAGATGCTTTTTTTTCAGCAAATGATATTGAAGTCCTACGACACAAATTGGGTTAGTGTTTCGTGTCAGTTCTTTGTTGATAAGGCTCAGTTTGGATGAATATCGTATAAACATTTTATGCTCCTTTTATTCGAATCCCAGCTATTTTTTTATGCTTTTTTCATTGTGTTTAGATGATGATAGCTCAAACGAACTCGAATCTCAGTTTCTTATACAATGAAATCCTTTTCCTCTGTTGTGAAGATTGAAATAAATTGTCCACGTTCAAGTTTCAAACGAATATGATTGATACCAACTTTTGTTCTGACAATTTAATCTTATCTTTGATGTGGTCACGTCGTTCCGACCAATTCATTTTACGTTATAGTTATAAAGTTATAGACAAAATATAATTAAGTTTTAGTATGTCCAGGTCATTGGTTCCCGTCATGAAATCCTTGTACAAAGACGAATCAAACAGTCCTGGCTTCAATGCACCCAGCAAGACAAATGCATCAAATGTCCCAGAGGGGGAATCTATCATAAAATAATTTGTAAACTAGCTGTGCGATGCTTGGGATATACAGTTGATTGTGTTTAATCATATAAATCCCTTGTCTTATCAGAA
>OY735202.1:19010487-19020487 GCA_963457665.1 Thysanoteuthis rhombus
CCCCCCCACCAGCGGGACAATAATTTGAAAAGCATACGTAAGCTCACATAATTTCGTTTCAAAATCCACTGCTATCCAAAGCCCCTCTCCACCAGCACGGCCATAAATTTGTTAAATACAGTAAATGAAATAATGACAAAAACCGTTTTATCGATCACGCGACTTTATATTGTAGAGGCTAAAATTAGACTCTGTTTTCGCTGATTAATCCTCTATCAATAACAAATAGTCATCATTTATGACGACTACGGTATATTAGTTATTATTGTATTTACAAGCGGATAATTGGATTATATTCATAAGAAGAGATGATAAACCATAAATCACACAAGTGAGACAGAACCTTTCCTCCCAAGAGACAGAATCATTAAATGAATACGAATGAGCGGCTCTGAACGCATCAGAAACTTTGAAAGAAGACCGAAAAACCAATCATAAATTAGCAAGGAAAATTGCGGAACATCATCTGTCGAGACTAAGTGGAAGAAACCTGATACCGGCTCTATAACTTGAGCTGGGTATCTCATAAGATATACCAACTCATTAATATATCCCATTACAAGGAAATCAGACACGTTCAAATATTTTTTGCGTTACTGTCGCTCGAGTTGAGAACCCACGTGATTGATTACGTTGGAAATAAATGTATTTTGACAAAGCCTCTGTTTTTGTTTGGCAGAAGATCAAATCCGAAGTTGAATATATGAGAAAAACATATTGTGATGCGCCAGTGTACTTGGTTCAACGAAAAACAACAACTAACGAAGTTGGTAGTTAAACCAAGCATACACAACTATATCCGCCACACAGTAGAGGTCAAGCAATATGTACCCATTTAACGCAGTGACATTGTATTCATACACTTGTACTGACACACACACACACGTGCACCCCCCCACACCAAATATATATGCACCAAAGATGTTTGGTTAGGCTGAGTAGGAGAGAGAAGATGAGGATCAGCGCTGACTCTATGATGAGTCATTGCAAAACAAACGTGAAAAATTTTTCGAAAAGCCTGCATTACGAACAGAAGAAGAACTAACACAATATCTAAGGGTTCCAAGTGAAATTATGAATTACTGAGACTCATGTTTTTTTATCGCGTAAATTATGACATGGGGCAGTAAAATTGAGACACGTTGGTGAAAATACCTCCTGTATGGTTTACTCCATAAATTCAAAGTTTAAAAAAAAAAAACAAAATAAAAAAACAAGTCGGAATAGTCACTCAGTGGCTATTGTTTGTTATAGCGGTGGAATAAGTATTCAAATTTTAGAATGAATAAATTAAAACATCACCAATCAAAATCGAACAGAAATATTTTCCCCCTGTAGGGATCGAAATCTAGACAAAACTTTCATCACTTTGAGGTTGAAAATCGAAAAGAAAATTTTCTTCCTATTATAAGTGACAAAACAATAGGTATCTTTTCATTTTTCACTCTGACGGGTCTAATTTAACAGAATTTTTTTTTTTTCAATTTCAGGTGATGAAATCACAAGGGATTTTTTTCTTTACTTCCGCAGATATAATATTGAGGAATTTTTCAAAAAATTTCTGGAGAAAAAATGATTAAGAAGCGTCTGTTTTTGACTCTAAGGGTCAAGATCAAGTGAGAACTTTTTACACTGTTAGGGATCAAAATCAAACGGGAATTTTTTCTCTTTCAGGAGTCGATATCGAGAGGGAACTTTATTTATTTTTGTAGACGTTGAGAAGTTGACTATTTTTCCTACCTTTGCAGATCACAATTAAAGACGGTCTTTCATTTATTGAAAGTATAAATCAAGGGGAAGGATTTTCTTCACTTTTAATGGTCAACATTGAGAGGGAAGTATCATTTTCCAGTTTTAGTGTGGAAAATCGGGAGGCATTTTTTTTTCAATTATGTTCAAAATCGACGGGTGACTTTTATATTACTTTTACGGGTTGAATCGAAGGGGGGACTTTTGGTTTTCGTTTTCTGGGATCAGAGGTAATTTGAAATTTCCTTTGAACCATTAGTGGTCAAGATCGAGAGGAATTTTTTTTCTTTAGCAGGGGTCTAATTGAAATGGTCTTATTTTCACTTCTAGTGATAAAAATAGGTGCATAGGATTTTTTTTCTCTCTTGGGGTTCTAAAACAGGGAAATTTCTTCTCTTACATTGGTCAAAATCAAGATAGGGAAACTTTCTCAACTTTTGATCATTATCATCAGTGGCGGCTTTTCACTGACCACCATTGGAAATAGACCTTCCCCAAGATTCAACAGACCTCTACATTATGGGAAACGCAGAACCAGTACCTTTTCAATTGATGCAGCTTATCACACTATCTTACTTACAGTCGGCCTCAGTTTTTAGTATCTGGTAGTCCACGTTATGAGTCGTGATACCTTGCTGTTGTCTGACAGTTTTGCAACGTGTCCAGCCCCTTGTCATTTGAGTTTTCTCACTGTTTCTATGATATCTCAGACTATTATCTTTATCTCTGTGTTACTTTATATTCTCTCAATATGAGGATGAGTATGATTCTCTCATGTGCACGGTGCACGATAAGTGATCATAAAACAGGAATTACTTTTAATTCCATTTGTTCGGTATCAGTTAGCCTCCATATTCAACAAAATGACTTCATCTTTTGAAAACTACAATTGTTTAATCAGTTTGATTTTCATAACAATCCGTCGGAAACGAAAAGTATTCAAGATTCATTTCATATCAATGCAAAAATTAAGTTACAACGCTTTACTTATATAGATTATTGTTATTTTTTACTAAAATTTGGAAGTACTTCTGGTATAATTTAGTTCTGGAATACAGGTATCATTCAAATAGAAGCTGATAAAGTCAATACCCATTGGTGTTATAGAATTAAGCTAGAGAATTTTGAACCTGAGACAGTCCATAGCTCCTCCCCCAAAATGTAGACACGTTGAAAGTAGGGGCAAGATGACGTACTCACACATGAGCTACGATAAAACAGAAATCACTATAGATTCCAATTGGTTAGAATTACTCGCTTCCATATTAAAAGAAGGCTGTCTATTGCAAATCACAAGTGTTTGATAAGTTGATTCCTACAATTCACCAATGCTGGAAATCTGTTAAGCTACTTCCCTGTTGATTGTCTGGTTATAAATCAACGAGCCTCATATATTAACTAAAATCCCAGCACTCTTTCTGAATTGAAACTTTAGGGAAATAAGGGAGAGGTAAGGACATAAGCACTTGTAAATCAAACATGAAAGGGATAAATCTGTAGCCATTGATAAGTACCTTCAGAAAGGTAAACCACTCTCACGTAAATGAATATCGGGACATAAAACAAGACATTGAGAGAGGGGGATGTCGAATTATGCTTCAAAGATGAAAAACTATATTATGGAGGGAAAACGATCACCTGACCTACCACTATAGTGGCAGGTCAGGTGAAAAAAAACCTTCCAAGGACAATGGATGGTTCTTCAGGCATGAGTCATTTTCAAATCATTCTCTCATTCTCTCTGCCATGTTAATATCGATTAAGAACCAGAATTGAAGAAGAAAAATTAGAATTTAAAATATTTGAATCTTCTGGAATAAATTTGATCTATTAGTGTAATCTTTCAATATACCAATCCCTACGAAGTAGTCAATATTTCAACATAGACTTATACAAATATTACAAGCCAGCGTGGGGTTAGGAGGGGGATCAATGTAGTGTCATATGCCAGTACAACCTGTCACATTGGAATCGTGATTGGCATTGCAGAGGAGTACCGATTACTTACACTTCAACAACACGTCATGGGCAAGTGTGTCAGGACAGAGCCTGGCACTCTGCACTGTTTGTAGGATCAAAAATGTACCCGCTGGATCACTGGTTCCAAAAGTGCCAGCTGCATTGCTTTCTTTGGGTGGGGATGATTTACTCTTAGTGCAACTACCCAAACACAACCAAGAACATCAGCAAGAAAACAACGCATTCATAAGAACGTACAAATGGGACATCATCGGTCGTAGCGAAATTAGAAGACCCAGAGAAGAACTAATCGAACTAAACTGCGAACATCTTTGATTCTACAACCGAAAAAAAAAACAGAAAACAGAGAGTTTCTTTCGATCCCAAAGACAATGTCGTTCGATTCAAAGCCATCTCAAACCGAACATTATTCAATTTTACGCTCTCACTTCACAATTAATCTACGAAGAGATAAACAATTTCTACCGAGAAACAAAGAAATGTTTCAACATCATTAAGGAAGACCTTAACACACAAATCGGACAAGGTAATGAAAAATGTGTTGGCAAATACAGATACAAATTACGAAACAAAAAGGGTGAAGATCTTGCGAATTTTACTTCAGCAAATGGGTTCAATATCATGAACACCCTTGAAGAGAAAGGCCAATAGAAGGTGGACCAGGAGAAGCTCCAATCACAAAACCAAAAACGAACTGACTAAATCCAAGCGGACATTCAAGCTTGAATTGGAAAACAGATATCAACTCCTCACTTAAGCCGAAGAGAACGTCACTGAGCTAAAAAAAAAGCAATTTAACAACCCCTCTAACTGGGATTAGCAGTATGTTTAAGCCAAAGACCAAACAAACCATGAGCAGACTCTGAGAAGAAACCAAGAATCTCATGAAAAAAAAGCTGCAGAAACCACGAGCCTTCCCCAACAATAATACAAAAGATCAAGGCAAGACCATTCAAATGGTGCGAAGAGAAAACAAAAGAAAATACACGATAGCAGACATTCAAAGCATTCATGAAAAAGATAGGGGCTTCAAAATCATTGGAAAAACTCTTAGTCTTCGAAGAGAGCAAATAACTAGTTAGCTTGAAACAAATAGGGACCTAACAACGAATCAGAACTTAAATGTCGAAGGTGCCCAGGAATTCTGATAAAAAACATCAATTCCAATAAACAAAAGATAAGGAAAAAAAGACAAGAAACAGAAGCTGAGAGTAATCAATATAGGGATTTTCAAAAAAGCTTGAAGAGTCACCACTAGAAAACTAGTCATTCTATTCTACTTATATCCCAGACAAAATAAAGTCCTAGAAAAGAAGTAAGAAATGGAAAGCCGAAAGACTTCAACGACTACAGGCCAATACGCCTGCTCAACTGCATTTACAGACTTTTCACCGAGGTGATCAGCAAAATGCATGATGTAAAACAGTCATGGATACAAACTGGCTTCAGAAAAAGCTACTCAACCATCGACCATCTCTATCAAATAAACCCGATAAACAAGAATTCAGCAAAATATAGAATGCCACTAGCTGTAGCATTTGTTGAATCTAAAAGAAGTGCCACATATCTCCTGACGAAGCAGTTCCATCATCAGGCTTTAAAAGACTGAGAGCCCTTTCAACTACGAAACAAAGTGAGACAATTCGTTGACCAAATCAAAGCAGGATTTCTTCTACCACCATTTTCTCATTTCTTTTCTCTTCAAGATGTGTAAAGTAAAAGGAGAAAGTATTGATATATTTTCAGATATGTTTCCCTCTGGGAACGTCAGTTATTATTGCTAATAATACTAATAAATAGAAAAAAGATTCATTTCACACCCCTCGTTGTTTTGTTTATTTGGAAACTATAAGATTGTTAGAAGTTCATTTGTGTTTAAGAAACTCAACGAACTAGACAATTTCCCAGACTAATCTAAAACTGGTATCATATTATACAGGAAAAAAATCGAAGCTCTTTTACGGAAAATACCTCAGTTATATATATTAGAATATCAATTATTTCATCTGAATATCTTTTTATCTGGAAATAAAGTCATTTTAGTTCTATAGTTGTTGAGTTAGATATCAATTTACCTTTTTGTTATCAAATCATATATTTCTAAAACTGTTGCCCGTAATTTCAAACCGCTACTGAAATCATAAGCCAAAGATTCTCTATTTTAAAACATTAAGAAATTATAAAGAACTAGCTGGGTTAATCGAATGTTGATTACTAAGATTATCCTTCATCTTGTGTGTTTCTGCTTTCTCTAATCAAATGCCCGTATCATATCATTCTCTTCCTTATCCTTTCCATCTTCGTTACCAATCCAAGCTGTTATCTAAATGTTTTACAAACATGGATCAATTTCTTCTCGGTCCATTGTTTTCCAATCGTCTAATTAAACTAATTGACTCCTCTTTCTCCACTTTCTCTTCCTACCCTTTTAGTAGGATACCTGAATTCCATTTCCTATCCCGTTTATTTCTAAATAAAATAGGGAATATCATAAATGAAATAGATAATACTTTAAATTTGAATAATGACAATGGGTAGAAAATGAAGAAGCCTTACAACACGGCAATAGCCAAATGGTCATGATATTGGGCTGAAATTGATGAAGTCCTCCTGCATGAAAATAGCTGAATGGTTATAATCTTGGACAGAAAATGAAGAAGTCTTAACGTATGGAAATAGTTAAATGCGTATTATATCAAACTAAAAAGGATGCAGGCTCACTACAGTGGACTGTCCCATCGGTTATAACATTTGACAGACACTGTTGAGAACTTACTGCATGAGAATAGCTATCTGGTGATAACACTGGACAAAATGGTGACCCGAACTACATTATACGAAGTTACTACTCATATAATTTTTTTTACCTAGTTCATATTCTTAGTGGTCATACGCAAATTTTATTCAAGAGCCGGATTAAACCAGCCCTGGATTATGTTTCTTGTTTGGCTTATGCAGGTAAGACATTACCAAAGACATGCAGTATCCATATCCATGGATCTCTGGACAGGAACAAAGAGAAGATTCAACTCGGAAGGATTAGTATTTTGTCAACTGCACAAGTGTGCAATATATTTCAGATTTTGGACATTCATAACATATCTGTGATGTGGTGTTTTAACGATAGCTGAATGGTGATGTAATATGGATTACATGAAGTAAATTGTAACTCATTTTTAATTAAAAAAAATTAACGGTGAAAAAAGGAATTATAGGAAGTTTATTGAAAAAAAACAAGATGTTTTAGTTCAATAAGAGGGGGAGGAATGAAACTTAAGGAGTTTATTCGAGTGGGTATTGACATTTTTGCATATGTATTTAATCCATGTCTGTACAACTTTCGAATAAAATCATTGACTGCCATCAAAGATTTGAAAGGATAAGGGGGAAATGATAAGATACAAGCATAGGGTGAGAGAAATGCAGATGAATGACATAATGAAAAATCTAACAAACATGGAATTTCCGTGTGTGTGTGTATATATATATATATATATATATATATATATATATATATATATATATATATATATATAATTTCGTTATTCACAGAGAGCTATTTCAATTCTTAAGTGTGGCTATAGACAATCCATTAACCGATCCAATTGCACGAGGCAGGATTGAAACTTTCGCTTCGAACCCGGAGTCCAGTATCCTACCGCTGAGCTACGGAACTGGACTGTCAGTATGACTGAATTTAAGAGATATATTTATTTTACCTTTTTAAGTCCCCATCCATCAGATACATACATACATACATACATATATACATATATATATATATACATATATATATATATATGTATATATATATATATATATATATATGTATATATATATATACACACACACACACATATATATGTGTGTGTGTGTGTGTGAGGACTCATGAATAACACAAACACATCAAAAATATTCGAACCTGTGTGTTGTGGGTAATGAGATTGATAACCATTACAAGTATAACCGATGGGGTACACGTGAAAGGGTGACTGATGTCGTTTATTGGCATGTCATGCATGCTGGGAATGATCATTTTAAAAATCAGAAAAAGTGTTACCAATGAACAAATTACTCCTCTCGCCTTTTGTTGAACACAGAAAAGGCAAATCTTAGAATACAAAACAAAACAAAAACAAGCATACGGGATACAAACCAAGTGATCAGTTTACCATAGATTTACATCAAAAATTGATCTCTGATTAAACACTTATGAAGGGTTTGGAGGAGAAGTTGCGACCAAATTCTCCTTTCTCATTGAGGTTTTGTGTGAGCAAAATTTCAATTTCTTATTATGAACGGTTAGGACAGGTTGAAAGTCCGGAGAGATAGGTGGACCAATGCATATAAATGTCAGAAAACATGAATAACCTGAATTTAACAACAGTGATGAAACTGGTCTGTTTTGAGTAGCGATGAGGAGAAAAGGCGCGAAAAGAACAAGCGTTTTTGACTCATTATCAATGCAATCTAAAATGGCTGGTAGCTGACCTCTACCTCTCTCTCGGGAAAAATGTTTGAAAAAGAAAATAAGTCTTCCCCCCCCAGGCTTTGACCTTAGTACCCGAACTATTTACTTATTATCCATCCTAATCAACTTGCTTGCACTTAATCGATGCAAGCTAAACTAAGCTAAAATAAAATAAAACTCCCCAGTTTATAGTGTAGATTATTTTCAAATCACTAAATTCTATTTAAATAGGAATAATCAAATCATTCCAGTCAATGTTAATTACAGGCCATTATCGATTTTTTAAAACTTGGTTTAGGCGCTTAATTTTTGCCAACGATCGATATATGCAAAATCAAGGAAAGAATAAAAGAAATGTGTCAGTTATGTACTGGAAGTGGTGCTGTTGGAGTTTTGGGGAGGATTGAAATTTTTCTCCCTTTTGAAACTTGACCTCCACTTGTACTCGAACCTTGATTAATGGGGAGTACTTAATGGGGATTTTTTTTTAACTAAAGCCTACAGTTCACTAACTTAATTTTCGATTCCATGCCTTAAAAAAGGAATTGAGAAAAGCAGATAGACATTCCATTTTAAGTAGTGATCATCATCATCGTTTGTTATAAGTCTACTGCTGGACAAAAGCCCTTCCTATCTCCTTCCATAACAAGCGTATTTCTCTTCCATCTTATATCTGGCCTTTTTCCTACTGCCTTTACTGTCTCGCAGACACCAATCTATTTGCATTTAGCTCCATCCATTTTCTTTTCTCCTTGCTATATGTCCTGCTCATATCAATTCTTATTGCTTGATTATTTGTATAATATCTTTCAACCTGGCTGTCACTTTTTTCTATCGCTAAGAGTTATTTCTAACATTTCTCTCTCTATTGACCGGGAAAGCGAAGTGTAGCAGAATCTAAGGCCGATATGTTTTGAACTTAACTCGGAAAGTGTAACAATCACCCTTTTAAACCTTGCTCACACCTTTCCCATCTGTTTTACCCAGAGAAATATATGTTCCCAGATCTTTCCGATATATACTAATATTTGAATATCATTTATAGATCCAGCATTGATATCGATAACATGGATAGAATCTGGTAGCGATTCATCATCAGAGACTCGTTAGAAAAAAAATGAAAATAAAAACAGATCATAATGCAAGGGAAGCAACTCGGGAGTACCCTGATAACACAATACAAAGCATGATGAATCAAGCTCAATCAAGTAAGTACCCTGAGTGGCAATTTCAAGTTCTAGAACCAACAGCGTCTGACGAAGGCCAGAGAGTACATGTTCGAAATATTGTGAAAAAAATGAACACGTAAACGAAGAAAATAGTCCATTCATATCTTACAAAATGATTGATATATACATTAAAAAAGCATCAGAGAACCTATATATGATGTTACAATTTTGTCGATGGTGATTGTTGTAATTTCTGATCTTTATCAAACCGATTTCTTTATTTTCAATACACACAACACAACATTAATGCTGGAACTTGCTACAATACAACAAATGTGTGATCAAAACCACATAATTTGGCATGTATCCCATTTATAAATCCCCTGATGCAAGAAATTTAGTCTGAAGAAGCCCTGCTTTGTCGGCGGAACATGTTAATGAAACAGATTATTTTTATTTTTACAGAGAGAGAGAGAGAGAGAGAGGAAGAGAGAGAGAGAGAGAGAGAGAGAGAGAGAGAGAGAGAGAGAGAGAGAGAGAGAGAGAGAGAGAGAGAGAGAGAGAGAGAGAGAGAGAGAGAGAGAGAGAGAGAGAGAGAGAGAGAGAGAGAGAGAGAGAGAGAGAGAGAGAG
>OY735202.1:19025487-19045888 GCA_963457665.1 Thysanoteuthis rhombus
GAATAATCTTGGATATACACGAGAAAATTCCTTTAATATTAGATTTAATCCAATAGAATGGTAATGGGATAACAAAGGTTGACCTTGTGTAATTTCTTATTGATGTAATTTAGTAAGGTACTACAGCTTGGAAAGATAATAAAACAACGCAGTATATTCGAGAAAAGACAGGAGTTCGAGATCGAAGCATAGAAACAATTAGAAAACTCAAATGCCAATGGACTGGGTATGTTGCAAGAGTGTCTGACAACCACTGGACATCACGACTCTCAACATGGATCCCCAGAGATCATATGCAAAATTGTTGCCAAGAAAAATAAGATAGCATGATGAGCACGACAAATTCAGAAAGTACTGGCTCTGCAACGCCCATGGTAGACAAGACTGGCTAATATTTCAGGATGCCTGGGTGATGCGATGTTTTGATAAATGCTTGCTCCAGTTATGAAGAACGACTCACTCAGTCAGTCATTTTCATTGCGACATTCACACATTATAGAAGATCACTCAATGGCATCTCTCTCCCGACTGGGTAACCTCAGAGGTGAGTTTCTGTCCATGCATATACCGGAAGATGATCTTTGATTTGTTGCGAAGGCAATGCAACTGATTCTACTGTGATGGTTGGATACTTTCCGGACATAGCTCATATTACCACACACGTAAGTTGCATTCTCACTGAATGCTTTACACATGGATCTCGTATCACATTGGCTAAGCTAAGCGAATTCCAATATCAACAATTCAACTTACCTGGCCGTGGAGTAGTCTTAGCTAGCCAGTTATTGTCTGGTTGTCTTGGTAATAGTATGTTAACAATGGACTGTTATCCTCGTCTAAAAGAAAAGTCCCTAAGTCAGTGATGAAAATTAAAAGTTTTAGCGCTAAATCTATCGCATTTCTAGTCGTTGTTATGAAAAAGTCGCTAAATTTGAGCAAAAAACTTTTTGGCCATTTTGGACCATTTTCAGCATCTTTCGGGGTTTTTGTTTTTTCAATGTTTTTGTGGGTTTGTTTTAGGCTTTTAAGAGTCGAACCAAGCCGAAAATATTATTCAAGTTGGAATTAGAGCATACCTTTCAGGAATGTAAAAAGCAAAACAAAACAAAAACAACAAAAACAAAAAAAAACAAAACAAAACAAAAAACAAAACAAAAACATGTAAACATTTAAGAAGTCAATTTAAAGAAAAAATTCTCCTTTTTTTTCTTAGGTTGATTCACCTTTAAATCTAGCAAACTAAAAGAAAAAAAGTCAGAAAGAAAACAAACATCACCCCGTGAAAGTTGGATGGTACACAACTTGAATGTTGTGAAAAAAATGACAGTATAAACAGGGAAAATTGTTTTTACTATAACATTAACAATGTCTTACGAAACAAGTCTCGAAGACCATTACTCCCGTAACGGGATTGGTCCTTACTGAGTACCAAATGCACGTGGTTTTCTTCCAGACTAAGCTAAGTAAACACTTAAAATGTTGGAATTTAAGGTACCTTGCCAATAGAAAGCTCGTCTCGAAAGCTATCACTGCTGTAGTTAGCAACTATAGCTTTGTACAGTCGGAAATCAAGTTTGGTCAATGCCAAGAAAAGTGTGAATTTTATCCTAAATTACTAAAAGTCATGTAAGGATCCATGAAAAAGAGAAAAAACTCGCCATCAAAGACAATAACTGAACAACCATAGCATCATAATTTGAAGTCTTGTGAAACGAATTCTATTGAAGATTAAATAGAGTTATCACTGGCGTTATCCTCTTGAAAAAAAACAACAACATTTATACTAAGGTAAAAGAACATTGAGAAACATCTGGAGATTATAGATGTTAGGGACATCATAGAATCCATCAAAAATCTCAAATGGCAGTGGGCTAGCCATGTTGCAAGGATAGCAGACAACCAATGGATATGGAGACTCATGACATGGATCCCTAGAGATCACATGTACAACCGAGCCCGGCAGAATATTAGATGGAGAGACGAACAGGACGAATTGAGAAAGTACTGGCTCTGCAACACCCATGATAAAGAAGTGTGGCGAATCCTGGGGGAGGTCCATGTCCAACGACAGACGTTGAAAGACTGATGATTATGTCAGAATAAGGCCTGCGAAAGTTAAATAAAAACACATTTTCTTGAAGTAGTTTAGTGGAAAACTGATCTCAATTTTCAATTCTGTGAACAAATCGGTGTGGCCAAGAGCATATGAAACTGGGAGAACACCCTTTGTAACCTCTGGTGGCTGTGGTTGTCCGACGTAAAACAGAAATTTGCAAACGCATGAATAAAAATCTTGTAAAAATCATGAGCAAATAGTTTTTGAATATTTTAGTAAACAAAGTCAAACAAATGGACAAAACGAGGAAAAACGTGCAAAGAACCCATCTTTATAAACCTCTATCCATGCATTTTAAATTGGCTGCTTGCAAACCTTTACCCCTTTCTCTGGGAAACAGTTGAAAAAGAAAAGAAAAGTCTCATTCTGGTTCTGACCTCAGTACCCCGTCTATTTACTTACTGTCCATCCAAATCAACTCGCTTGCACTTAATCGATATAAAACTAAACTGAACTAAAATGAAATAAAACTCCCCAGTTTACTGTGGAGATTATTTTCAGATCATCAAATGTTGTTTAAATAGGAAAAATCAAATTATCTCAGTCAATGTTAATTAGAGGCCATTATCGATTTAAAAAATCTTGGTTTAGCCTCCACATTTTAGCCATCGATTGATGTGTAGAAAATCGAGCGAGGATTCAAAGATACGTGTCTCTTTGCAGTGAGGATTCTGGTAATTATTTAAATCATTTCTCAGTTTTAAATATTGCAAGATATCAAACCTGAGAAAAATGCACTATTACCTTTACACAATTATGCATCCAGAACAGTGAATAAAATAGATATATTTTTGTAACATCACCATTCGTCAAGATTAATGGTGATGTCGCGAATACTTTGCAGTTTTTAGCTATGTTACTCACTATTTTGAAAATACTCTTTCTCTTGCTCATAGAGTTTGGGATTCAGCTTTTGTTTTTGCACAAGGCGACTTTAGTTTGTCTAAACCCTACAGTTCGCTGACTCAATCTTCCGTCCCATTCCTTACAGAAAAGGAACAAGGAATAATAAAAGAATACATTCTGCTTGAAGTAATATACTATACTTTGCAGCTCGTAAGCGGGCCCCTCATGTAAAATGTTGCCAAAATCTAGATTGAAATATTTTGGAAAAAAAAAATGAGAGTGAGTAAACTTTTCTAAAGCCTGCCTGGGGCCAACCGGGTAGAATTGACTCAACGCCTGGTCATGCCTGGGCCATACCCGAGTAAGACAGAGTGTGAATATGAGAGCCGGATACAGACAAAGAATTGCATTTAACGATTTTTCTCGAAGTCTCGGAAGACACAAATACAAATAATTCTGAATAAGTTGAGCGGGAGAGGCCCAAAGATATGTACACACACGCGTACGTATATACTCACGTGCGTACACACGTAAACACACACACACACACACACACACACACACACACACACACACACACATACACACACACACACACACACACATATATATATATATATATATATATATATATATATTGTTCATAAGTGTTTTAGCGAAGAGAATTTTTACTTTTGGTTTGTTTTTGAGATTTGGAAACAGAAAACCAATGCTATAAAAGGAATGAAAATTAATTCCAATCAGCACACAAAGGCTTGCATTTAGGCATGTTTTGTGGTCTTTAATGCTATATATCAGGATAATGTTATTTACATAGAATCAAACTGTTAGATTAATCAGACTAAGTAAATTTCCATCCTCCTAAAATCTTTTTCAGAATCAATTGAAGAGATCAAAAAGGATAACAGACACTGCTGTTCGGAAGAGTTACGAGAATGGTTAAATATCATTAAACTAGGCAAATGCATATTTGGGGAAAAATGCTATTATAGGACAAAATCATAGTGTTTATGCCGGTTCAAATACTTATGAGCAGTACCTTCAATGGAAACTATAATTTGTTTATTTTAAAATGTTCTGCTCAAAAGTATAAATATTCAAACCAAATAACTTTCAAATCACTATCACACAAATTAGCAGGATTAATATTTCATATCAATTTAAGACCAAATAACTATCTTATACCAACATAATACATATATGGTTCAATTTGCATACGTATGTACACATTCACAAGTATATATATATCACTTGGCAAGACAACGTAAAAGAATAAACAATTGAAGACTGCAACAGGAAGAGCGATGTAACATTGAAGCGGCTACCCTATCGGTCACAGCCCTATTTTTCTTTGATTGTTTTCATTATTTACGTTTTCTGTGCCTGGAGATAAATTAACCGTGTAATAACAGGAGATCATTCCAAATATGAGTTTCAATTAGTATATCTCTGAATTTTTGAGATGAGGTATTATTATTATTTTAACCATCCTCATTTTGGTTGTTTTCCATACAACGTTTAAGCTGCTGTACTCTACGGCCTTCATCAGGTATCATCTGGTTGGTGTGGGGAAGTAACGAACCGAACCCTTTATTTAACCGATGGGGGTATATTGACTGCACCCCCTCCTTTGCATTAGTAGTATATTATTATTGTCTCACACTGGGATTGAAACCCATCAGATTACTCACAGTGATTTTGTCTGATTCTGTAAACACTATGCTATGTACACATGGACACATAGCGTAGTGGTTACAGAATCAGACATAATTACTGCATGTAATCTGATGGTTCTAGGTCCTAATATGATTGAAATTCTAATTTCTAAAAATTCTAATCGAAATTCAAATATATTCGTGGCATTTTCCACAGGGGCCTTTTCCTATCAAATATAATACAAACATACCGATATCTTCGGAAAGAGACTATGCTAAGAACATATTTGTACTAAGGTGAGTTAGTATATTTGTCATCAGCGGTACTTCTGGTATTCCACCATTAACTTGTACCTTTTCTCTGAATTAGGTTTTTGAAATCTTGGTCCGTAGTTGAATTGTATAACAGTCGATATTGATTTACACACCTGAGAATCGAAACCTGTTATACAATAAAATTCGTTCACTCCAGGACTGATCTCTGATAAGATCTAAAACTGATCTAATCTATTATAATCATCTATCAGTCTGTGTGGATTTACGACGCCCTCCTCAATTCTACATCGTGGACGTAAGTATATGTGTTCTCGTGTTGCTGTCACCAAGTCTTATCTAACATAACGACTTATCAACACATCAATGAATTGAACTATCTACATTTCCTCTGTCTGAATAGTCCTATTAAAATACAGTTGATTACGAGGATAATCAGCTGGTTTCCTGATAATTGCCGAAGAAAAACATTTACGTATGTAGTCTAGAAGGCTTTACATGAAGAGTTATGTCATTTCAGGCAATTATTTCTCTGTTAATGCCTTTTATGCAAGTTTTTCAGGCAGTTGTATGTTTAACATATTCTTAGATATTATGGTGCTATGTGTGGATCTTTCTTGCTGGGATCATCTGTTGTTTACAATGTAACCACTTCAGGGATTAAAAAAACCAACAATTATATTAACACGACTACCTAGCACTGATGATCAAACAACACCCCCTTTAAGCTATGATTAGAACATTTAGTTTTATTTCATCATTTTCTGACTCGTCTCAAAATTCTCGTAGCTTGCTGTATCATCATAATGTATTGTATATTGCTGTTTTTCTCTACTACACATCATTTTTGAAACAAAAGGGGGTTACTCACGTAGATTACCCCCAAAAATGTACTCGGTGTTGGGGGATCAGTAAGTAAAATAACGAATGTGATTAGTTGTTCGTATCACTTCTATCAAGAGTTTACCCATGTGAATATCAAACCTGTTATGAGGGATTTGATCTCAGAATACATACACACTGAGTTATGATATAATCTTTAAGAATACTAATTAATCAGGAAAAATCATCCTACGAATATGCCAAACCAAAGAATTTGACGGAATATTTTAAAATCCCTGAATTCAGATTGAATTATCCACGCCTTAGATGATTTAGCTTCCAACAATATCTTAAATTTCCTCTAAATCAACTTTTTACATATAGTCAAGACGAATACAAATTGTAATCTATCAGTAATCAACATTGTATGGTCTCTTTAATCGATGAAATTCAGACATATGTTATTTTGTACTACGTGTTCAATCTCCCATCCCAATGAACTACCGATCAGTTAGACACATAGACCGAAGTCAAATATTTCCCTCCATCCCAATATGTGCGTATTATATATATATATATATATATATATATATATATATATATATATATGGAGGTGGTGTTTTGAAGGGAGATGGTGTTTTATTAACAATGCCGAGATGCCATGTTATTATAACAGTTCTGTTTTTAAACCACCAAAACCGTTACATGGTAAACAATTCATGATCCTAACGATAGATTCACACAATGTATAAGTCTTTCTCTGTCTCTCTCTATACATATATAAACTCTCGAGTAACTCTTAAAATGACATTAAACAAAACAAATATAGAAATAGAGATAAACATTATTTATATGTTTTTGTGTATTAATAAAGATAGCCCCCCATTTTTCTTCCAGACGATTTTTCTGACCATATTCATTTCTCTCATTTCCTTCAATTGCCTAATATTTTTTATGTATGGCTCAAAAGTCCATTTATTAAAAAAAAATGCTGTTCTATTCAAATAAGCATAAGTGAATATTGACATTGGGAGACAACCTGCGCTTGCAGAACACATATGCGATATTCTGAATCGATATACAGTATTTAATAATACTTTCTCTAACATAACTGGAAGTACATCAATTTTTGCGTACTTGGGAGGCTCAAATATTCTATTAGCTAGAACTCATAAAAGATGACAGAGTACTAAATTCGGAGCAATCTATCCATTTAAGTTAGTCACTGTGTTGACTACATATTGACTAGTTTGAAAAGTGACTATCTTCTAGCTGCTCTGCCATTAATAACCCGTTTGAGGAAGATAACTTATTGCCATTTTTTGGCTATTTCTCTCAGACTCCATCATATATCCCGTTTTGCGACTGATGGCCCAGATCAACCTATACTCTATTTAGTGGTATCCTTTCTTCAGTAAGCATTTATGACGTTTTCAGTTTAAAATAACATTTCTGTTTTTTCTTATTCAATAGAAACATAGCACCCCTCAGTATCTCCCCCTTACCCCCTCTCTCTCCCACACACACGCGTGCATGTGTACATTTTTAGATCTACTCCTTACTTCACTAAGCAAAGTAAAGTTATGAGTGCAATCTGATCTTTTTTGCCATGCCTGAGGGATTTCTTACCTCAAGTTGCCTTTATACGTAATACTAAGGCAGTGTGGGTAAAAAAGAATAAAAGGTTTTGTTGCACAACGTTAAAAAGAGGGTCATTGGCATGGCATAAGGTTGATTGAAAAAAAAAAATAACAACATGCAAAGAAGAATCGATAAAAAAGGAGGAAATACCCGAGAGAAATGATTAAAAAACGGAAGAAAATTGAACAGGTCTGACTAGACACTCAAAACAAGACTGTCACGTGACCAACTGCACGGGACATATAGCAAAGAGTTGAACACGCAACTCAGCAGTTGGTTCGTTAACCATCACTCCAAAGAGAAGCGACTGTAAACATATTTACTAAACTTAGCTAATCCGGAGACATGTGCTTAGATTGGTCTGGCACAAGGCCACAGTCGTAAGGTATGTATGAAAATTGACCCAGTAGTGATTATCTCTTAAAGTCAACAAATTTTGTTATTTGCTAAATTAAAGTTTTGAAAATTGAGTAGCCAAGAAGTAATTGGGAGACGCGATAAATCAAATAATTGGTAAACTGGGGGGGGGATGAATTGATTACTTCTCTCCTTTCTTTTGGGATTGGAAAGATTTGGGGAGTTAAATAAAGAAATAAACACACACACGTGCACACATTTGAATGGATAAATATTGATAGATAGATGGATGGATAGAGAGAGAGAGAGAGAGACAGAGACAGAGAGAGAGAGGGGGGGGAGAGGGAGATTTACAAGGATATATTCGCTATGAAGGGCAAAATTATGTGTTGAACATATTACAAGAACAAGATGTTGTGAAATCCTAAAAAGTGCACTGAGCACGAAATATTGACATTCACCGGATATATCTCCCTGTAAATTTTATTTTTATCTATTGATATCTCCCCCCCCCCTCTCTCTCTCTATATATATATATATATATATATATATATTCCCTGATTGATTCCGATTACGCAGCTATTTTCTAAGGGAGAAAGGGACTGAATATGGGTTGATAGTATTAACTTTAATTTGCAGTTTTTTTTTCCTGTCTGTCTTTCTCCAGTTGACTTTTTGTGGTTCATTTGTTCACGAGGTTATCAAATATAGTTACCTGTTGGGTCAGGCCCGTCGTGTTTATTACTCTCTTATCACTGGGTCAAGAGAGTTTGCTGTTGATTTGGGGGATATGGTATGGTTTTGGATTCTACCTTTTGTGAGGCTATGATAGCAATACCAGCAAAAATAATTTTTACAGTTTTTCATACATATATATATATATATATATATATATATATATATAAATATATGAATATCTATATCTATCTATCTCTCTCTCTCTCTCTCCCTAAATAAATATATATATATATATATATATATATATATATATATATATATATATATATATATATATATATATATTTATATATATATATATATATAAATATATGAATATCTATATCTATCTATCTCCCTCTCTCCCTATATATATATATATATATATATATATATATATATATATATATATATATATATATATATATATATATATATATATATAAGTTTAATTAATACTCTCTGTGGCATCACCATTTTCATAAAGACATTAGAAATACTATAAATGTCTATTATATCCTTATTCAAACACGAGAATGTAAAGTATTTAACTACGCATTACGTAAACTTGATGGCCTTCAACATAGCATTTACTTCAACCACCCAAGCAGACGTCTAATTATTACAAGCAGGTCATTTGTCTTTTCTTGCGAAGAGTATGTTAGCAATTTATTATAGAATTGAATTATGCAGTTGAAATGGGATACCTGTTATTCCACATTTGCCTGGAGCTGAAACATTAATTAGCAAATTGACAATAAACGCCAATTGAAGATGTCAGATTTGTTTTTGCTACCCGTATTAATGTCAATTTACATTATACTTTCTAAAATATTTTGTTTTGGATACCAGAATTGACTGGGTATTACGATGCATGATGTTCAACATCATTACTTGATTTAGCGTGATTTTTCAAATGGGAGAAATTGTTTTTTTTTGGTGGGGGGATTCGTTAAGATTTTTTTAAAAGGCATGAAAGTAGATGGAAAGGGGAAAGTAAGAGGGGGGGGGAGAAAAAAGACGAAAAAACATGGGAGTCGAAAAAGAAAAAAATAATTTTTGCTACCGAAACATGATGAAACGTATACTCTTGTTGTTTTTTTTTTGTTTTTAATTCATTGTTGCCCGATGCAAATGGGTATCAGCTTCTCATGAGACTTGCCTCCTGTAATTAAAAAGCTCAAATAATGAAAAAAAACACAAACCCAAAAACAAAAAAACAAAAAAACCAAAACAAACAATGATTTAACAACACCAGCAGCAAAAGTATCACGTGACGTTCTGCCAATCATTTTCGTCACAGCTCGTCGCTTCAATGGAACAAGTACCTTTTATTGCATTCATTTACCTAAATTAAGTGGAGACAGTAAGAAGCATGGAAAATAGGTCGATCAGGCACGTTTGATTGGCTTACGGCTATTGACGTCTATTTTTTTCTTTATCTTTTTTTACCAATCGTGGTTTGTGAAAGTGAGAATAAAAGCAAAAAAGAAAACAAAAAAACAAAACAAAAAATAAAACCGAAAAAAACGGAGACTTCTCAATGGGAATAGTTTGAATTGAAAAATTATTAAAGTAATCGTGTTTCACCCATTTATTTTATTTCTTATTTCTTCTTCCCTCCTCTCTGTCACTCATTTTCTGTCCGTCTCACTCTCTGTCTATTTGCTCCCCCTCTCTCCCCCTCTCTCTCTCTCTCTATATATATATATATATGTATCTCTCTCTCTCTCTCTCTCTCTCTCTATATATATATATATATATATATATATATATATGTGTGTGTGTGTGTGTGCATATATTTTAGAAAGCTTTACAGATTTAAACACTAAATATATATCCTTTAATGTAATCTATGTAATTCCTTCAGTTTTTTAAAAAGACTTTACACAGAATTAGATACCATAGGAATACGTGTGATTTTAAAACAAACAGTTATAACAACACGGCTTCCATTCTAATGTGTGTGTGTATATATATATATATATATATATATATATATATATATATATATATATATATATATATTTTTGTGTTTGTGTTTGAGTGTGTGTTTGTGTGTGTGTGTGCGTGCGTGTGTGTGTGTGCGCGTGTGTGTGTGTGTGCGTGTGTGTGTGTGTGTGTTTGTAATCAAACTATACCATGGCTTGTATATAGTTTTAGGCGATTGATCTTAACACGATGCTCTGACCAAACCATTCTAAGTGAACACATTCGAATAGTATATCTGAAAGAGGCCAAACAATAGATTTCGTAAAGAAAGAATCCAATCGCCCGAAAGGAAACCAAACCAAACCGAACCAAACAAAACAACTTTTGATTCTGCCACGACCTTCATGGGTCATCGGGACAATATAATGGGCATGTTATGAACATTTCTAAGGGCAATAGGTGACACTCAGATGTACTTATCTCTTCTCCCAACAGCATGCAACCATTTGCACTGGAACACAAAACAGGAGGGAGATTGATCCATGCTTTTTTCCAGAAGACATTAGTGAAAAGTGATAACAAACTATCTGAGCCGGAATGGGTACCTAACATGGATTTGAGAGCATATTTGTGAAAGCAGTCATTCACATAAGACCAAAATATACCAGGTGGGAATGCCAAAAAAAAACAAAAAAACTTCAAGGACAATTACGTTGAAAGACTGAAACTCTATCAATCATGAAATTTTTAAAATCAATATATATATATATATATATATATATATATATATATATATATATATATATATATATATAGAGAGAGACAAAGTTCCATTGCTACCAACCAAATGTACAAGTGACATAGATGACAAGAACAAAGAGCAGAGTTTGGTTGGTCACTCAATAGAAACAGACCAATCTTTTCTGGAAGCATGACATATTGGGGATGATCAATTAAAGAATTAGAAAACATGGTTGATCAATCAATAAGTTACCTATTTTATTGGGGCAGTGATAACTAAGATGTCTAAATTCAAATATATGTATATATATATATATATATATATATATATATATGTATATATATATATATATATATATATATATATATATATTTATATATATATAGAGACAAAAAGATGTATGCACACTACCGATGTCGAACTAATGGACCGATTTGGCATAGACTTACATTGTAAATTGAAGCCTGGAACTAAAAAAAAAATATTGAGGGAAAATGAAACATGCTTTTTTTCTTACACATGATAGATAGTGAGGGTTGAAATCATCAGCACTATAACTACTCTAGTTCAACCTGTGCGTGCGGCACATACATAGATAGCGATCCAGCCAGACCCATTTCAAACGGAGGGAACCTATGTTGACTTAACAGTTTTGGTTGTTGGTTTCTCACAGAAATTCGAACGGCTGCATCAAAGGAACACTTGATTGATGCAAGAAATAGATATAGAGCCAGTCATTCAGCAAGTTCTTCGTTCCACTATTTCCTTTCTAGTATCTTTTTTTTTTTTGTTGCTTCTCTCAATTCAGAGCATTCTATCGATTCTGCCGTGGTACGTGTCTGTCAATCAACCAGCCACCCATCCCCCCCAAAAAAAACTGAAAACGGAAGAAGCGTGTGCAGGCACGTTGTCGCCTTCAGGCACGCGTAGCGACGCCAATCATTTCGAGGCCGACTTTTTCTTAAACTTATTGCATTAAGTGCGTAGGCAAAAATAAGGAATTAATAATAAATGAAAGACAAAAAGTACTAAATATTCAAAACGAAACGCAACTCTTTTTTTCTCCTAAGCGTGGTATTGTTTTAAAAGAAACAAACAAGAACAGGACAGAGAGCGCTTATGGTGCCGATGTAAATGTGATTAACATTCTTTTTCAATTTTTCTCCCTTGAATCTTTAATATTGTAGGTTTTGGGTTCTCGAAAAGAATACGAAAAAAAAAATGTAATTCATGGTACCGGTGTACGAAGCAAAGCAATCACGAAAATATAATCAAGAAGAGAAAGATTCTTACCGAGCTTAGCTGTGTTTGGCCCGTAGCATGGTAATGAGTGAGGATCAAACTTACCGGTGACTGACACCAGATGTGCGTAAAAAACTAATTTTGTATACTTCATAACTTTCTGTCTCCCCCACTCTCCGTCTGCTTATCTCCGTCTCCGTCTCTCTCTCGCCTTGAGAGGGCAGACACATGAGTTAGTTTGTTTAGCAAATCCACTTTCTACTATCTATTTCCAGCTCTACTCTAAAACAACTTGACTTTCATAGTATAAAGTTGAATGTATCGAGCACTCTATGAAATAAATCCATTACATGTCAGAAGTTGCTTTATATTATCAATATATTGTTATAGTATGCTCTACCGTAAGCCTGATCCGTACCATATGTATGTATATATATATATATATATATATATATATATATATATATATATATATATGTGTGTGTGTAGTTCATAATATATTTTCAGTTTGTAAAAATACAAATAGAAAGATGTAAAAACTGGATTTTATCCGTTGTAGATTTTAATCCCAGGGCCCAATACTTGACACATTTAATAGAGCTATTATCATGTTGAAATTATGATAACAGTGATATATACCAGTGAATATCAACTTTTCGTACCTACCACACTCATCAGAGATATTGCTGGTTGCTGATGAATGCATTAAGCATGGAATGTTAAATTACCAGATATACATCTCTTACATATATATATGTATATATATATATATATATATATATATATATATATATATAGAGAGAGAGAGAGAGAGAGAGAGAGAGAGCGAGAGGGAGAAAGAAAGAAACTTGCAAAGAAAGAAAAATAGATATGAACAGACTCGAACAGCTAGATGAGTAATCACTGGATGAACACAAAATGCCGATATCTACTCAGTTGAATACATATAAACCATAGTCAATAGTTTTATAGATATAATCCATTGGATGCATATATAAAGGCGTGTATGGATACGAATAGATTGATATTTGGATAGAGATATAAATACTTTGCACACACACACATACATACATACACCCATATATATATATATATATATATATATATATATATTCTAGTTCTGCATCGTGGGCGGGAAAGGTGGTTAGTGAGTAGAAAAAGAAGGAGCGTCAGAATATCATTTCCTATGTTTTATGAGAATCTTTGCTTGTTGCGGTCTGGCATTTTACCGCCTCCACAATCTTATCTGAAGGATGTGCGTACCAACTTAAGACTTGACACACCATGTGATTTTTTTCAACTGTGTTCTCAATGGATTCGGAATTTTGAGTGGGATGACTCCTGCTTTCTGCCGATTCTTTCGTCTATTCTTATCAATATTTTTTTTCTCCTGCCTATATTTGTAATATTTTATTCTCAAGGGATTTTTTTATCCTTCGCTTTCTCCTCAGTGTTCCTTCCCGGTTTCTTTAATTTGTTTCTTTTATTTGTTTCATTTTTTGTTCTTATTCTTACTAAAAAAAAACTTTCATGTTCTCTGAAAAAAATGGTTGACGAATTGAATGCATAAAAGTTGGTCTCCACATGAACCTCGGTAAAACAAATGTCATGTACAATGAATTTGTATTGGAATAAGACTCAAGGATCGAAATCGAAAATGCCACCCGGAAAAAAAGGTTGACCACTAGATCTACCTTGAACAACGAATCTCCTCGAAAGAACAAGAAATCAAGCTAAGGGTCAGTATAGGTCAGCAAGGTATCGGTAGAGCAAGCTCAATCTTCAAGAACAAGAGAATCCAGTTCTTCTTTGAAAGGACGGTCAACAACCAGTGCATCCTCCCATATTCACCTATGGAGCGGAAACATTTAACACAACCAAAACATTGACTTTCAAACTGAGAATCATGCAACGTGTACATGAGAGTATCACGCTCAACATCACACGAAAAGATTGCTAAACGGTACAACATATTACAGAAAAGAAAGCAGAGAGGGAAATCATAGAATCGGTTAGAAAACCAAAGTGGCAATGGGCTGGATATATCGTAAGAATGTCTGACAATCGCTGGACGACTCACGACGTGGATCATCAGAGATCACATGCAAAACTGAGATCGTATAAGATGGTGTGACGAATTGGACAACTTCAAAAAATATTGTGACGCCCATGATAACGAAGTCCAGCGTATCTTGGGGCAGTGATATGTCCAACAACAAACACTGCAATACAATTTCTGCTGATGATCCACTCGGCCTATCTTTGTGCTGAGCTAAATTGACAAAAATTAAGTTTAAAGGACAATTTATCATACGGATAGGTTCGGGCTTATTACATTCTAATCATTACGTTTGGAGGAAAAATATTCTCATAATTTCTATAATATATCTATCATGTATACAGTACAAAAGTTGCCGTAATCATCTATACTAAAACTAGAAGTGGGATTTGATATTTGACCCAGCAGAAACCAGGCGTGTTTTCGTTATTTAATCAAAAATAGTACGGCCATATAGTATACCAAGGAATTGTTGTGAACACATTGCTCTATGGATGTGAAACATGGACTCTGAGTCATCGTAATATCAAGAATCCCGAAAGATTCAATCGATCAAAGCTGCGGTCGATCCCAGGCATCAGGTGGATCAGGCAATCATTTCCCTGGGCGTGCAAATCAGATTAATTAAAGCAACCATCAATTTAACCAACTTCGAAGGACTGAGGCAGAAACCAAACGAGAAACATGCAAGCAGTGACAACAGCTTATCGACAATATGAAAATCACTGGACAGTTTCCATGCATTGTATGCATAAGAACTTGCCTGTCCAGGATTAGATTTCAAGATCTTCGAAAGAGACAGTCAAGGTCTCATCTCGAGAACTAGAATCGCTGATGATGATATGAATGCTTTCACGGTTTCTTTTAATCACTTTTAGGTTGATATGATCACCGGCGTTCAAGTTGAATTGCGATTATTCAGGGGCAGACATGTGACAAAACCTGAACTTGCATAAGGCGTTGCATAAGCTTGCTCTTTCATGTAACGTGATTTATGAAAAAATCTTGGATGCTGAAGTTAGTGTCAACAGGTCAAAGAATTTCTTATATTTGCAATAACCCACTGCTTTTGCTCCGAATTCTTTTTAAACACACATTTTGTTACATACTGCACAAATATGTTCAGTTGTTGGAGTTTTGGAGAATAAGTATTTTTTAAAATATTCTGTGCATTTATTGTTAGTATAACGATTTTATTCGTCTTGAATATTTATCATATATTCAATTTGAACATTGAAGAATAAATCGGCTGAAACATAAAAAAGAAATCGATGGAGCGACCAGTAATAACGGGAGTGACATATTTTTAATTTTCGTTTTGTTTTCATTCTATTCATCATCCTCACACCTTTTTCTTTCCTTATTCGTCTTTCATTTTCCTTTCTTTCTTTCTGATTCCTTTCTTTCATCAATTCTATTTTCAAGTCCTCAGTTTCTTTATTTTCAATCATTTTCATCCTGGCTCCCTTCTCTCTCAATCCGTCCGAATATCACCCATTCTTTCCTATCATTTCTTTCTCCATTTTTCCTATCTATTTCTTTTTTCTCTCTTTCTTTTTCTCAGTCCTATTAATTTTTCCTTTTACTTCGATTTCTTTCATTTGTTTTTTTCTTTTCACAAATAACGTCTTATTTCATCTTTCTTTGATTTGGCCAGACTCTATTTACTAATCTCCCTGTTTGCCTTTCTTTTAGCCTTTCTCCATTCTTTCACTGTTTAATTCCTCATTTCTCTCCATCTTTGATTTCTCCATTTTTCTGATAATTTCCCGAACTCCGTTCATTCTTCCGTAGGTTCCTTCGTTCGATCCCTCTTTCCCTCCCGTTCTTCCTCCCTTCGTCCCTTCCACCCTCTCTCCTTTCTTAATTCTTCACTTCCTTCCCCTCTTCTCCCCCCTTTCTTTCCTCTCTCCCTTTCTTTTCCCCCCTTAGCTCCTGCCTCCTTCCCAACGTTCTTCTCTCCCTTCCTTCCTTCCTTCTTTACTCCCTTCCTCTATCCTTTCCTTCCTTCTTTCTTTCTCTCATTCCTCTCTCCCTTTCTCCCCCCTTTTCACCTGCTTTCTTTCTTTCCATCCATTCTCTTTCCCTAGGCATTTATTTTACTTTTTCCGAATCTATCTATCATTGTTCCTCAAACTTTTGTCTGGTTTAATTTCTATCCTCACTTACCTATATATGTATATAAGTTGTTTCTGAATTGTGCGTTGTTTCAGAGAGATAACAAGACAATGCAATATATTACAGAAAAAATCTGGAGTCCAGGACATCATGGGAGCTTTAAGAGAACTTTTATACAATAGTCAAGTCGTGTTGAAAGAATGGCAGGCAACTGATGGACATCACGACTCACAACATAGATCTCCAGAGATCAAATACGGAACCGAAACGGACAGAATATGAAATGGCGAAACGAACTCGACAGGTTCTGATAGTATTTGGCTTCACAACACTCACGATTGAGAGGTCTGGCAAATCCTAGGGAGAGTATATGTCCGACGACGGATGATAAAAAACTGATGACGTTCCTGTTGATTTGTTTTGGGCCAATTTGTTTCCTTTTTTACTATCCTTTGTTTCATCTGGTACAAAGCTATAAAAGAAAGAAAACCAGTGAGGATTAAACTTTGTATAATAAAGCCATTATAACCGTTCAAGGACCATTGTTCCTTGACTGAGGCGCACTAATTTTCACTCTTTTGAACGCGGTGCACTTAGATTTACTCTTTTAGTTTGTGTATAGCGATATTAACTCTCTGAATGCTTTCAAGCTCATTAATTTTTTCAATTTGTTTCCTGCTTTTTTAAGTAAAGAATAAGTCTTTCTCCTTCCCCTCTTTCTGTCTGTCTCATAAAATTCAATCAGTTTTAGCATTAGGCATTGTTTTACTGGTTACTTTTCCTCAATTCTGTCACACCCAAATTCAAAACAAAAGTTGGAGTTGACTCGGGTTCTCCACCGTCCAAGAACAAGAACAAGAAAACTGCAAATATTTCCACCTGATTAAGGGTATGTGACTCTTCGATGATTACATTTCTGATATTGAAATAATATTGGGAATGCAATCAGTTGAGAGTCGTATACCCCCCCCCACATTATAAAATGCAGCAATCAACTCCGACCCTGCAGAATATACATCTTTCTCATCAGTCTTTCTTTCAAACACTTTCATCAATATTCCGTTTCTATAGTTTGCTTTCATTCCTCGACAATTAATCGGTCGATCAAATAATTTCAATTAATCAGTTTGCTGATTTATTGATCTACATTGCTCGATATCAACAAATTTTGTGAAGCACTGACTAACTCAATCTATTTGTCTTAGATGCATACATTCATTAAAACGTACATTTTTAAATATAGATATTAGGGTAGATGTGTGTGCCTTATATATTATTGTGTACCGCCTTTTCCACAAACGCACACACTGACTCAGAGTAGTACCCTCATACATGATTTCAGATATGAAATTTTGCTATAAAATATTCGATCTGTATAATGAATATTCAATACTGAATTGAATTTTCCTCACGTCAATAATAATATTTCTCATCTCTCACAATTTATCAATATCTATCAATCTATTTTAGTTTGAAAAAAACTTCTTTTGATTTTGATTGTCACTTTTTTATTTTGATTCTCATAAATGAATATATGTATGCATCTATCTATCTATCTATCTATCTATCTATCTATCTATCTATCTATTCATCTCTCTTAGTTTATTAAATCTATTTGCTTACTGTCAGTCTGTTATTTATCTGCTGACTGTACACTCACTTTTATGTGCGGTACGTATCTCTCCCATCACATTCATTCATCTTTGTACGTATTGATTAGTGGATCGATCGCGTAAAACTCACCCATATCTAGAAAATCATTTTTTTCAATTTACCGATTTATCACCTACTGTCCTCGATTATTTATGCTTATGAAAAGTCTATAATTTTTTTCAAAGCTTTCTGAACTGTCGCTCTAATTTATGTCATCTTTTCCTCGTCTCCCTTTTCTCAACCCCGAGTTTTCTGTTTATTTGTGTCAATACTTAATCTTTTCCCATTTAAGCTCGCCTTACCACCTACTTATAAATCAATTGCATTTTGGCCTGAACTATTCGATTGTTACATATTAAATGTCGTTTTCGTCATATCGAGAATGCTAAACGTGAAAGACTTACTTATGTAATTGCATTTTATCTTGCAGAGTCAGTGTAAATTTCTATTGGAAATTTTTCGAGTCCCTAACATGAATGGTATGTACCTGAAAAGTTACACTAATTTTCAAGAACGAATTCAAATTAGGACACAATGCTGCTTAGGTTACGGAAAAAGCGAATACATCATTTGGAATGAAACTCTGGGAGCATATGCCGTTCAGCAATTGTTTAATGGTTTATAAATAAATACAAACGAATAGTAAATTCTGAGGGATGCCCAAATCTACTTTTAATGACGAAAAATCATAGGCAGCAGTAGTCAACGACTCACAAACATGGTTCGAGTACTTTTTTTGAGACGTGAGGACAGCAAAAGCAGCCACATTAGGTCATCTCAGGGTAACATGAAAGGTTACAATGAAAAGTAATGAGTTCTGCATTATCTAAATGTATTCATCTGGTACTAGAGATCATAATTCACAGCAGACGGTGTTCCAGCATGGAAAAATTAGGATATAAACCCTTACAGCCTCTTCTATATTCACCTGACATTTTTTCCTTAAAGCTTTTCGAACATCATATCCTTAATTTTAATGATTCAATTGTAAGGAAGAAATAATTCGCGCTTTACTGAATTTGTGACTACCTAACCTAAAAGTTATTGCTTCAAACTGGTGGACTTGAATGCTTGGTGCAGCTGTCAATTTTACGTGGATTCACATTTTCATGGAGTAACACTTAACAAGACAAATACGTTTTTTCTCTCTTCTATCTTTCCCTCACCTTAAAAGTAACGGAATATTGATGAGGTTGAATTCTTCTAGATATCTGATGCAGGTTAACAATTTGTGAAAGTCTACAGTATTTCAATCCTGGAAGAAATGCATTCTGCAGCTTCGCTTCTCAAATGTGGAAGTTTCATGTACGCCTGATTTCAAATTCATATGATATATATATATATATATATATATATATATATATATATATTATATATATATATATATATACTTTTCATACAAAGTTCCATTCGGCCAAAATACGTAGTATGTTTCATACGTAGTTTCATTCAGGTGTACAGTTAACATTCTCATACATATATGTTGACTTGTAACTCGTAAGAGACCACACACGTGGGAACACATATACATATATACAAATATATATGAATGAATTCAGGAAGCGGCCAGGAATTCGTCGTCGTCGTGGCTATCCCTTGAGGTTGAGGATGATGGTCTACATTCCGTTATGGATTCTCAGGTGGTTTGTGAATCCAATTTTGGTTTTGAGAGTTCTTACACATTCAGGACAGGTAGTTCTAAATGGCGGGTCGGGCTTCGGTTATTTAATGTCTCTTTCCATTTTTCTTTTTTTTCCCCCTTCTTTTAATTATGCACATCTGTTGGTTTCTGAATTTGCCGTTCCTTCTCGGATGTTGGTTCACCAGAGTTTCCTGTCCATTGCATTAGTTTTTTGTTGTTATTGATGCTTACATATATACTATCAGTCGTAAGTATTTGAACAAACAAATTTCACTTGCGTGGATCAGCTTTAAAAGTTCTGAACAAGAACTTTGCACAACAATGTATGCATTATTGTGGTTCTGAATGCTATATTAAGAAAATTAAATAGGACTTTGTTTTTCAATCTGGCTAAAATCTTGTTTATACACAATTAGGAAAATTGAAAAGATTAATTAACATTGGTATTTGGAAGAGTTACAAAACTAATTAGTTAAATAGTTGTATCCAGACAAGTACATGTTTGAAAAGAATAGGCAAAATTACGCTGAGAATGTAATTGTTAGAATATTTATGTGGTTATTTTGTTGATATGAAACAAAAAAAT
>OY735202.1:19051088-19351088 GCA_963457665.1 Thysanoteuthis rhombus
TTTTAACTATTATTCTTCGCTGGTCAAAGTTTCGCATATGATATTTTACGATCAAATTTGTGAGTCTTGATGTCCACTGACTGTCTGCCATTCTTGCTACTTGACTATCCCATCGTAATTTGAGTTTTCTGATGATTTTAATGATATTGGGGATTCTTGCTTTTCCCTCATATATTGTGCTTTCTTTTTATCTTTCAATGTGATCTTCAGCATCATTGTTTTGTACACATTTTGCATAGTCGTCAGCTAGAAGAGCAACAAATAAGATAGAGAAAATTAGTCGAATTTTCATTATTGATTCCATTATTATTTATCTTGACTTTTAGTTGATTTTATCAGAACTTTGAATCGAACTGTAATTTTACGGCAATGATTAAACAATGCAATCAGAAAATAAAAAGCAAGCCCGTGATGAGAATTGAAATCACACCCTCTAGTCACAATATACAGCCTTGTTACTTTCAATTTTACATCCAGGTGGACTTTACAGGGGGCAAGTAGGTGATTTTACTCCTCAAACCTAACACCTCACACCTAATATCCCCTCCTATTTGATGCTTGCATTTGAGACTTAGTATTCAGGTAATACAACAATATTTTTTCCAAATTTATTTTGGATGAAGTGTTGCAACATTATTATTACTATACTTGCTTTTTACTTTCATCCTAACTCTCAGTAGCTTTCTATAACAACTCGTACGGCAACAATTAAACAGCGTAATCGAAAAAAACAAAAACAAAAAGCAAGCCAACGGTAAGAATTATGATACACTTCATCTAAAATAAATTTGAAATTTGAAAAAAATGAAAAATATTGTTGTCTTGTGTGGAAACAACAGTTGGTAACACCTTTTTCTTTTTATTACCGCATTCCATGGCATCAATTAAAAAAAATATATCATTTTGAGTCAAAATCGGTTTTCAAAGAACGAGAGACTGCATTTGGTCACTTGTCGAAATTCCTGCTATTTCGTCACTGCCAATGCATTCACGTAACAGTGCTCGATGAAAGACGGAATTTCACTTACCTCAATCAAAAAATCTATTTCAAGAAAAATTGGCTATTCGTGTTAATTGGAAAATGTAAACCCTTATGTAAGGTAGTGTTAAGACATACAAGGAAGAACGTTTGCAGATTTCGATTGGGCTACTATCAGTCATAACCAAGACATTTAGTAAATTTTTCTTTTGAATCTGTTAGCTTTTCTTCATCAGATATGTCGTAACGAAGTATCAAGGAAAAATACATTGTTATTGCTTACGATTGCATACTTATATAAGTAATCTATTTATGCCTCCTTCGTGGTTGGGTTAGTTGTGAATATTACTTCCATATATATATATATATATATATATATATATATATATATATATATATATATATATATATATATATACATATATATATAAATAATAATAAGATATACTACAAATGTGTGTATCAATACCATCAGTAGAACAGTTATAAAATGTGTATAAATATTTTTTCCAATAGTTTTTAAAAGATTGTAAATTCCGTTTCATTTAAAATTTCCAAATGAAAAATACAGTTTCCATGACCTGAATAATTTTATAGGAAATTTTTTTCAAGTGAAACAAAATGTACAATTTTTAATGAGCCATTGGAAATATCTTTGCATGTTTTATCTATCTTTCAATCTTTTAAGTATAAAAATATAAAAAGGAAGCCATTTTCTTCACTAAATTCATCAAAGTTTGTATATATATATATATATATATATATATATATATATATATATATATATATATATATATATATGCACCCCCCAATATATATATATATATATATATATATATATATATATATATATATATATATATATATATATATATATATATATATATATATATATATATATAAAATTTGAACGATAGAGAGTGAGACAGACTCAGGAGTAAAGTGTATGGAAGTTAGGTTTATTTGTCTGCAAATGTTCTCATTAATGGTCTACACATGTTTTGGTAGGTATTCCCGTCTTCAGTAGTGTGTGCTATGTGCGTGTATCTGTGTACTTTTAGAGATTATAGGTTTGATGTGGAACATGAGTCCAATATCAGGTGCTTTGCTTTGTGAGCAAAAAATGGTATCCCATCTGCTGGGGGCATCCTGTTGTGTGAGAGAAAGATCGGTCAGTGATGAAGTCTGTGGTGTTAGCAGCAGCAGTGAGTCTCGGAGGGGACATAAAATGTCAGGGTAAGAGGGAAGTGCTGTGATGTTAGATTGTGTGGGAAGGTTAGGGATAATATAAATGGAGGGATGATGAGGTTAAGAAACTACATAGGTTTTAATCTTACAGGTCATCGAAAATATATTGGTTCTGATTTGTACGAGTAAGATGATTGACTAAGGTAAAGGTTGCTATGGCTCTAAGTAACTTTGAAGTTCCCAGTATTAGATGTATCTGAGGTGGAGTAGATGTGGATGCGAGATTCTCATTAGTACGAGGTTTATAATTGAGCGATCTGTGTTATGAAGGTTGTCGAGTTTAGTGTTAAGTCCATAAGGGAAGAAAGTTTTTTATCCTCATGTCTAGGATATCAATTATGTCAATGGGAGTATTTTTTTCTATTTTTCAGTGATAGTAAAGCTAGCATTCGTGGCAAAGTTATGGCTGGGTGGGCGAAAATGTAGTTCTACGGGAGGTGGGCGGGGATTGTTTTGTGATTTAATTCTGTTATTGTTGAGTCTAATGTTAGTTTGCCACTATATATATATATAGAAGAAAAAATAAAATCCGATTGTTGACGATATTTAATTAAAGTGCTCAAAATTTATCGAGGT
Organism: Thysanoteuthis rhombus; assembly: GCA_963457665.1. NCBI lineage: Eukaryota > Metazoa > Mollusca > Cephalopoda > Oegopsida > Thysanoteuthidae > Thysanoteuthis > Thysanoteuthis major. Next base: position 19,053,892 of record OY735202.1, read on the forward strand.
GAATGGAGCTATTGATATAGAAAATACAATTTAAAAGGATATATACCCAATGAATAACAGCATTTCATGTTCCAGCAAAGGCCATCTCCATTTACTCTTAAATGCAATCTTCTCCCGTTCAACTCTGCTTTTTTTTCCCTTTATTTCCAGGTTATTTATTTTTACTTCTTTTATATTATATTCTAAATCTCAAAACTACGCATGACAAGCATAGAAATTGAAAATGCAGCCCTGGATAACACTAAATCTAAAGAATCAAGCGAAGAATCAAGAAAAAGACAACCCCACCAGTCCTACGAAAGAGGATATACCACCAATGTATCCGACCAGTAGTCACCTATGGAGCTGAGACATGGAATGAAACCAGAAGATAAGCCCTCAAACAATACTGCAAATTGAAGAAAAAACAGGAATCCGAAATATCATAGGAACAAATAAAAAAACTCAAATCGCAATTGGCTGGACATGTTGCTGAATGTCAGACAATCGCTGTACTCACAAAGTAGATCCCTAGAGGTCATTAGCGAAATTGTGGCTGATAGAAAGTAAGATGGCGTGTAGGGCTAGACAGATTCAGAAAGTAATGGCTCTGCTACGCCCATGATAGGAGGGACTAGTGAATCCTGGGGAAGGTCAATGTCCAACGACGGACGATACAACGCTGCTGCTACTGATGATACTTGGTCTGAACATAAACGCATATTTCTCATCTGTCTCTCACATCTATCTTTCAAAACATTTATGATGAGTGGCGACGCAATAGTTGCTTTGGTAAACATTTATTTTATGACAAATACATACACAGCCTCCACGACCTGAATCTTGAAGTTTTGACGGTGGTTGGGTGGAGCCTGACAGAAGTGGGTGACGCGATGGTCTGCCAAAAGACCGTGCACGAGGCTTCTAGGATTGGCAGTGTTGATAATTGCGAATACACAAGTTCATTCAATGGCGTCTTACCACCAGCCGACTAACCTTATGACTGAGATTGTATGCCACGCAGACACAGTCAGCTCCGAATGAGTTGCCAATTTTCATCAAAGCATCATCGCACAGATCGTCACATACCCAGAATGACTGGAAACTTTCCGAACGCTCTCCGTATAAATAAAAGTCTGTCCGTTACGAAACTGCCTGGGAAGCAAAGAAATTAAATACTTAATTTAATAAATAAACTGTGGAAATAGGAATTGAAATGCTAATTATGACTCGGGATTCATTTCATTTTGTGGTGTACTGTAAATTAACTTCGGTGCAATGTTGATAGCGTACATAACCAAATTCAGCGAATCTTCTAAAAAATCAATTTTTCACCTAGTTTAAAATCAAGGAACAGTTGCTAACAGTTGATTTTTTTTTGCCATACGCGATAGTATTCGAGATTCAGTCAAATCTTCACTCTTGTGTACAGCTGAAGTAGGCAGATTGAAAAAAATCAATTTTTTGCCCAAATATTTGAAAAATAAATTAGGATGATAAAAAATACATAATTTTTTTTTCATTTCGAAGATTTTGTACTATTCCTGTACACGAAAAGAACCAAATATGATGAATTATTTTCATTAATTCTCAAAAAATGAGGTAGAAAAAAAAACTGTCAAGCCTGTTAGGTTTGGTCTTGGACCTTTCATATGATTGGATGATCATTGGTATTATTTTTTTTCTTCCTGTAATAATTATTCATTTATAGATTCTGTAAATAGCGGGAAATTCAGCGAGTGTAAGCATGAAGGATACTAATTAAGAATCGGAAAGACATCTAATTAATGATTGATAAAAAAAAATCAAAAGAGTTGATGCCTTATCCATAACTTACAGAAGACAAATTAAATCTTTGTTTGGACAATTAAATCCCTTCTCCACGACATTTGAACCGATTAATTCTTCGGCCCTCGTAAGATGTATAATTGGAAGAAAAATAATAAACCTTCATGTCTAGTAAATATCATGACACTAATAAGGAAAAATGATGTTAAGGAACATATAAAAAATGATTTTGAAGAACATGAGAGAAAAAGGTGTATTAGGGTACTCTGTCGGCAGTATGGTCAACAATGACGTCCAGTTGGGAAATCAGAAGAGACATGAAACAGTACATTTTTGACAGTGAGTCCAGAGGTTTTTTTTTGCTTTTTTAATTTTTTTTTATATAACTTTAGTTGTTCATTGATGTTAATCTTTACTCCAGTGAGAAATATGCATTTGTTGATTAAAGAAACTCTGAATTGGTCTACTAGTTTAGATATGGAGAATGAGAGTTGGAAAATTGAATTACTAATGATACATATTTGATTTTGAAATACGTTTCCATACATATCTCGTCCTGAGAATGATAGAAGCGTAAGTATGTGAAAATCCGGTGGAAGTTTTCAGCATTTTCAACTTCAAATTATTTCAGAAATATGTTAATAAATTGATACACATTTTCGAACACACACACACATACTGACACACACACACACACACACATATATATATATATATATATATAGAGAGAGAGAGAGAGAGAAAGATATTTTATCAAATCCAATTCCACGTATGTAATTCAGAGTTATCCTAGTTTGCAACATGAGGTTCTAAGGACTACATCATTTACACACACTAACACATGTACGTGCACACACGCACACGGACACACACATACACTCCCACATGCACACATAGCCGTATACATACTTGAATCGTTCTCAAAGGTTCGTGGGATTTTATCAGCTCTTAAGGGCCGAACACCGTTGAAATTTTGCCGCTTATCTTCGTTAGCAATATACTTGCAGAGTTCGTTGTATACAGGAGTAATTTTTTCATCCATCATGACTTTTTATAATATCTTCCTCTCTCTCTCCCATATATATATATATATATATATATATATATATATATATATATATGATCTTCTTTGTTTCTCTATATCCATCGCTTTGCCCCTGTTACTCTGTCTCCAACTCTTTCTTTCTCCCTCTCCCTAACTCTCAATCTCTGTAACTATATGTAATTAAGAAAAAGAAGAAAGTAACTCTGTCATACATGGCATGAACTGAAAATACGCACGATTCAGATGTACACATCTTAGGGTCTAAATTCTTCATACTCACACACACAAACACACTGCATATATATATATATATATATATACAGTTTCTTTAGCTATATGTATAAATACATGCGTTATATATATATATATATATATATATATATATATATATATATATATATATATACATAAAGTACGCATTCATGCATACATCCAGAGAGAGGGAGACAGATTTGTCCAACTCAAAATACACAAAATCAGTGAATGATTCGGATATTAACTTTTGTGCAACATGTCAAAATCTGAAATACAGATAATAAGAGTTCGTGTGAATCCCTGAAAAGTTACTCAATTTGAAATGATATTGAAAAGTGGAATTAAATATTGATTTTGCTTTTAATCGAAAATACTTCGTTCTAAGGTTTTGCTAGAAAGTGAAAATTGATGAATGGTCTTAAAATATTCATGAACACCCACTCCAGATTAGATCTGTAGATTGATTTGAGAATTCTATTCTGAAAAAGAAGGATGTTTGCGCTTGAGGTGTGGTGTTTTGTATGTGCAAGTGCTTATCTGCTTGCAATATCTATCTATCTATCTATCCATCTATCTATATATATATATATATGTATATATATATATATACATATATACATATATATGTGTGTGTGTGTTTGTGTGTGTGCATAATTACACGAGTAATTACGTGTTCAATTATATATATATATATATATATATATATATATATATATATGTATGTATGTATATCTATACAAATATATACTTGTTTTCATTTAATGTTTAATTAATATCCATAGAATGTTACACACTGGTTGGAGACTACAGTACACTTAATAACAGAAAACATATTTTCAGTGGGCGTCTCATCTAGTCAACTATGAACACGAACCCCTTTTCACTAAATATCCATGTTATTTAATACAAAATAATTTCCTTTCTTTTTACTTATCCCTCACATTTATCAGACCCCTTGTAGAATACTTATACATCTCCCTTTATCCGTCTCTCTCTCTACATATACACATAGAAATATATGCATGTATTTATATGTATCCTGTATGCAACTGAACCAACATATACTGGTGTATGACTTTATACTGTATAATGATCCAATCGATGTGCACCATTATATGATACTATACTGTGCATACTGCTGTGAACCGTATGTATGTATCACCACTTTACTGCACTGATACATGTATATATACCGTGTATTCCCGACGTAGGTACGTAGACATGTTATTTATGTAATTCAGAATCACATCTGTACCATGTCTGGTTTTGGCATACTTGTACGCATACAAACTGCATACTTGTTGTACGCTATAAGTTCACATTCTACATGGGTTTTTTCTATCAAATAATCATTGTTGGTTTGCATTGTTGAATAAGCACAATTTATGCTAAGGTTTTTGGTATTTTTTGTAATGTTCCTGCTTTATGTCTGTGTTCAGATTCGTTGTTCACACTTGGTCAGAGCCAAACACATGGTAACTTCCCACTTCAGAACCTGACGTTGCATGTGCGTCCACTGCAACGGCCGCTACCAGAGACTGACTGACCGTCAGTGTGAGCAGAGGCCGTAACTCTCGTTCGTGCACATGCAATGGCAATAACTCATCACTGAGGTAGGACACTATGATCATTTCCATCTTTTTCAAATTTTCCGAAGTCTACTACTTCCAGTTCAGAATTCATCAGAGTATTCAAAAAGTCAACCTACTTGACTAACTGCTGTTGAAATAGTTCACAAGAATTTACTTCAATATCAGCATAAACAAACGAAGTGATAGAACAATGGAATGATGCATCACCATCAACTTCCCCTGGATTCGCCAGACCTCTCTATTATGGGTGTCGCGGAGCCAATACTTCCTGAACTAGTCCTTTTAGTCAAGAAATCTTATATTTTGCCGATTACAGTTTTGCATACGAAATCTGAATCGCCAGTCTCATGGTCATCTTGAAATTTTTTAGATTTTTTAGAAGCTTCTTTAAACTTATTCCTTAATTTTCGACATTTTGATTAATTGCTTTCGGCTTCCAACTTGGCGTTTGCTGTTATTAATTGCTTTTCCATTTCAAAATGTCGTCGCTCACAAGTACAGCGATGGACTTCAAACTAATTTATTTTTCGAAAAACCAGAAGTCACGGTGAGCCTCATCTGGACTCATGGGTGAAAGACCTGGATAAAACCAGCCACACAGTCATATGAGTAACCTAACGGGGATTATGCACAATACGGTATCTTCTGTTACCTAATATCAAGGGACAAAGATTTCTCAAGATATTTAAAATGCCTGGATAGTTTTGACGGGCGTCATCTTGGAATAAGTCTTAACTTCTCTATCCCTTAGAAGGCAGTAGATTTGATAGGCCTTGTGTTAACAATTAAAACAATCTTACAAATTAGTCAAGTGGACGGATTCATGAGCACAGCTTAGGGAGGAGGTGAGTCGATTTTAAACGGACCCAATCCCCCAATGGAGAGGAAACCTAACATGTTTATGAAAGGTATTTCAACTAACATTATACAATAATAAATCTAAGTAAATGTCGGAGGAGACCTCTCGGAGATCTAAGCTCCTGGGCCTCTAAATCTCCAGCCATGACAATATATTTGTGTCATGAAGTCATGTATTTCATATATTATAGGTGTGTATGTGTACGCGTGTGTGTGTGCATACTGACCCTCTCTCTCTACATCTTTTTCTTTCATTCATATATATACTCAACCAATTGATTAAGATACAGATACGTTTTGTTCGCAGAATGATTGATTAGTTTCACGAGTCCGACCCATTGGACAACATATACAAAATTCAAAACCATGACAAAGACCATCAAACGTTTCCTGTTATGATTCAGTAGAACTAGCTAAAGGATACGTTTCTGAGAAACTGACGCTGCTGCCGGACTACAGGTTTGATCCGACATTGCCCTTGCAGCCAGTTAGACATGTCAGGACGCTGGTCTTCAAACTGCTCTCTTCGTGGTTAAGGACCGTATTGCAGGGTTAGTATTTACCAACTGATTCGTGTCTTCTCACTCGGAAAGATCCAGATGACAAACGTTCATGATGGATGAAACATCAAAATGGTTATAATGATTCGAATAGACTGACATCCAACTTCAGAGAGATCGATAAGTTTCATACAATTATTTTGTGTGCCATCGTGAAAATCTCAATGCAAAACTTGGTGTGGAAGCGTCAATAGGTTAGCTATGTGAGACTAATCAAGCATACTGCAAAGAAAATGTACCTGTATCTAAATCAATTTGTGATATATATATATATATATATATATATATATATATATATATATATATATATATATATATAACAAAGGGAGGGGTAGGAAGAGGTTGAGAGAGAGATAGGATGGGAGAGACTGTTCATACGCACATATACACACTTACACATAAATATGTATATACAAAATTTAGATTTCATATGTATGCACATTACTATACACCTTCACATTGATTCTCACACGCAAACATGTATCTATATATGTGTCCAGATAATGATATCCACCGATCATGAGCGTGAAATCTTCATGTGATAAATTGATGTCTAAAATATGTATATATATATATATATATATATGTACACACACTCTCTCTCTATCTAATACACACACACATACGCATACACACACACACACACATATATATATATATATATGTATATATATATATATATATATATATATATATATATATATATACATGTATGAGAGATGGATTGATAGACAAATAAAATTTTTTATTAATAATGCGACATCATTTTCCAGATAAAGTGATATTCATGAAAAAAGTAGCTACGTGCTACTACATGCATATAGAAGATCTTGTTTTTCTTCCTTTATGCCTATTTACCAATCCATTTATCTCTCTATCTCTCTATGTGTGAGAGTATACTCGTGTATATCTGTATATACTTCTACATGTATGATTGTACATACACACTATTACATATATAACAACTTTCAGTGCCCATGTTTTTCTCTGAATTAGTTCTTTCAATACTTTGTGTGCGTATGCAAACCCTTATCTATATATATCCGTCTGTATCCCAACTCATCCGTATATATATATATGTACATATATATTCCCTCAGTCTAACATTTTGTTTGTGTATCTACTTGGCTTTCACTTTCACTTTCAAAGAAGAACTTCAGAAAACTGGAAAGGAATTAGTTAGGCGTCGCTAAAAGCAGTGAATGTGCTTTTGTCAAAGAGATCAAACGCATTGATTATTCAAAGAACAAATCGATTTTTTCCTTTATTATTTGTCCACGTCTTCATCTGTATATGCACATATTCAGGTGCGTCAACGTCACCCTCTTCCGTGGGTAAGTACATTGCGCAAGCAAAGTCTCACTTTTCCCCCGCTGCATAGACTCCAAGCGTGTACATCCTCACGTAGTTACATAACCGCATAATTTCGAGATAAATATTCAGAACATTTTCTTCAGAACTTAGTCGTTCAACGCATCACATGCATTATTTCAATGGCCGTTCCACGATGACAAATAAGCCTAGACATTGTAATTCACCAGCCTCTGTCTCAGGGATGTAGCTTAGGAGGAGTCGGGTGCGATTTTAATGAAGGGGGCTCAAAAGCTTTATGGATAGTACTTCAGGTACTGCATTTCTACCTACAATATGCAATGAAAAATATCACTGGATTGGTGGGGTTCTTCGAAGAGTTAAGCACCCTAGGTTTTTCAAATCACTAGCTACCTCCCTGTTCTGTTTTCTCTTTTAGAAGAAGCAGCACCGAACTGTTTCATTGATTTATTAAATTGAATTAAATTAAATTAAAATGCTCACATTTCTTCTTTTGTCTCTTTACATCTGAGAAATTCTAACAAGTAAAGTGGAAAGTGTTTCTACTGCACTGCGAAATTTTCAAGAAGTTTTTTTCGCTACTTTCAATTATTGATTTCCTTCAAACAAACCCAAAAATTAATATGACATGACGTCAGGCCAAAAAGATTGAATATATATTTGGATCTATATTAATCACTTGAAAAAAACCCAGCCTCTTAAGCAGCTAATGCTCGATATGGAGTGGCTTCCCATTTATAGAATTTATGATTTAATTGGATCACCTTTGTAGTAAAAAAAATGGTAGTCATAATCAAGTAATTTCGCAATTACATTGCATCTATGAATATCAAAAACATTAGGTTACTCAACATTTCCTTGTTTTTACTCTATATTTACCTGAAAATTAAACTAAACGTACGATAAACCTAATTATATTCATCATGTTTAACGTGACGTAAAATTATATTTTGCCAAGTAACATAACCAGACGTCACTGAAGACACGATCGTGACAGACGACAAATATCAATTGTTATATGTGTTGATTATTTAAAGATGCTAAATATTCACAAGGCAAATAATCATTATGTATAAATATCATTGATATACCTTTGTATCTAATGAAGAAGAGTGCTGATTGGTCAAAGATTTTTCCTTTTTTTCTCTACCTTGATATTATTTGATACACGATTAGAAACGACCTCGCTGTACATGAACAGACACTCTCCAATAGGGTTATTCTATCGACAGTAAAAGACCAAGTACTAAACTTCGATACAGAGTGACTGTCACCATCACGATGACTGAACGACTCATTCTTCACGTCTGAAGGTTCTTTTGGAACAAATAGCATTACTCAAGTCTTTCAATCTCCACCTTTATTGTCAAGGTTTGTCCCTGTATAACTCCCTAATTTTCCTGAAGATATTTCCTGCCATGGACGAGATTAAGTAGAACACCACGATGAAGCTAGAGGCTATTCTTAAAGAGGACATCGCAAACTATTTTGAAAAGTGATATGCAAGTTTGGATTAGATCATGAGGTCCAATGAAGCTTACTCTGAAGGGAAGTGAGGTGCCGTTTCCTTACGTAGACTATGTTTTTTTGTTTATAACGAATGTTGCTGAATATCCTCATTGTAAAATCCGATCTTTTGTCAATTTTTCATTAGAGGCTATATTTAGGATTTTTTCCCGTTTTTACTTATCCAACAACTGTAGTCACCACAGGGTTTTATCCCTTTTTTAAATGTGCGTGTTCTAGCTTCTTCGTATACAGTTTTGTCTATAGACATCAGTACTCCACTGGACCCCTTTTTAAAAAGCTTTTTGACCTTGCAGGGACCTTATTTTGTTGGGTATATTTTGATAGCATCAACATTTATATTCTTGAGAATATGAATATCTCTAGACGTTTTCCGTAATCAATTTAATATGCTTTCTAGTGGGAAAGACGAGCGATGTCATAATGAGAAATTATTATGGCCATATTCTCTGATATAATCTATTTTACATGACTTCAAATCCTGATACAACAGTTGTTAAATTGTAGATCATGACAGCGAGTAATTAATTCTCCAAGTCGTTTATGCAATTCATAAATATCACAGGTAAGATTCATTAAGCAACCACGTCGAAATTTTCAACCATTTTAATGACTGTTTACTGACATAGCGAATTTTGTCAACAGAGGAAGAATGAAACAACAATCATGGTTGAATCTCTGTACAGACTACATTTCAACACGATGTACGTTAGCAATGCTTTAGCTTTCCTCATTGTCACCAATAGGCTTTACCATAACTTGCCAATCCTGCAGTAAATTATTTCATAAACAAACGATTTGAATTGATGATTCAGCACCGTGGTCTGTCTGCGTGCTTTCTACCTAAATTTTGTATTATCAAATTTCTGCTTTATGCATCTATGTGTTGCACTGCATATGGAAAAAATGAATTGCTAGTTTTCAGTAATTAGTGCAAACTTTACCGACATAATCGGGCTATTATATGCACGATTATTGTGTGTTTGGAAACATTAATTTTCGTTTTGGACAGCATTAAGAATTACCTTTTTAATTCCTCTAAATGCACATGTGATTCATCATTTGTTGTTTGTTGCTGGAATGGTAAACGAGCCGGTGGAGAATATCCGTGCACTGGTGGAATTTAGAAAAAAAAAAAAAAATGAAACAAATTAATGATAATAAAAAAAAAAAGCAACAAAAAAGATTGAGTTTTTAATTTTTTTTTAACATTCCAATTCTGCAACGTATACAAGTTTCAATGAATTAGAAACATTCGCAAAGACAAGGCGCGAACAATAACGAATTGACATGAAATGTTGGATTTGAGTAGGAGGCGTTTAAAACAAGTGGTGTAAAATTCTTTGCAATTCTTTGATGAAGACAAATAAACAAGAAGAATCGGAAAGAGAGAGCGAGAGAGAGAGAGAGAGAGAGAGAGAGAAAGAGCGAAAGAGATAGAAAGAGAGAGAGAGAGAGAAAGAGAGAGAGAAAGAGAGAGAGAAAGAAAGAGGGAGAGAAAGAGAGAGGGAGGGAGGGTAGGGTGGATCAGTAATTAAAAAATGGAAGTTTTGAGGGAGGCATGTTTTTGCCTTGATTAGAGGAGGTAATCACAGAAAAAAATTTGGATTGGCATTTTAATTAGATTCGTTGCTAACGGCTCATGAAGTGTGACGCCCGTGATAGCCTGACTTGAGAGGACTCGAAAGAGGTGCGCTGACGGGAAAGATTCCATGGAAATTTATGCTGTTATAGTGAGGAAGCGCGTGCAAGTGGCTTAACTGTTAACAGTGCTCAGAATGGAATCGGAGTGCCGAATTCAATCTCCGACTGAGACAGCTTGTGTTCATTTCACTCTAACGCCCTCGGAAGAGCGATGAATCGTACATATCTTCTGTCAGCTATGAGTAAATAGCAGAATGGACTATTCTCTCTAGCCATAGATGGACATCAGTCTAGGAGACAGATAACTGATTAAAAAAATAAGGTGTTCAAAGCGGAAGGATGCTAGCTTCGATATCCTTCATAGAGTTTCCGTAACCAGGCTAATGCCAAACATTTTTTTTGTTTTGGTCAACGTCAACCCAGCCAAGAGGGGATTTGTATCGCGTGAGCATCAAAGAATACTCATACACTTTGACCAATCTTATGCTTCTGGAGAGGTCACTTGAGTGTTGTCCCATTGTTTATCGAAATAAAAGGAGACCCTCTGTTTTTGCAATGTAAATTATAGTTAAATTACTCTAATGTACTGTTAACATCAAGAAAAAGAAGCAAAAAAACACACAAAGTTGTCTAATCTTAATATTCTATTAAAGTATACGTATGTGTAGGAAAGTATATTTTTACTGCGTCAGTCTTAAACTAAATCAACCGGGGAATGCTATACCACTATGGAAAAAATCATTGATGATTATACACACACTTGCACGCATATACATATATGATGATAATTAATAATTGTGTCTTCCACAGACGGCTGTTTCGTTGTGTCGTAACTTTTCAATGTTGTTATTGACTATCCAACATCTACTACCTCAAGGTAGGATCGAAACGTTCGCTTCAGACCTAGAGATTTTACCCCTGCCCTACGCAGAACTGGACTGTCAGTAGGGCCGAACTAAGCAATCTGTCACTTACACACACACACACACACACACACATATATATATATATATATATATATATATATATATATATATATATATATATATATATATATATATATATATATATATATATATACGAGGTACTGGATAGGATAATGGAAAGTCTATAGCCACACTGAAGATATGTAATACATCGAAACAGATGTCTGTGGATGACACAATAATTAATGCTCCTCTTTTCAGGGTTGAGTTCTCTTCAAGTGAGGCAACTCATCCATTGTAAGCTTATGCAATGCTCCTCCATGAATGGAGCACTTTAGTGGATGGGGAATTTATCTGTAAATAAATATATCGATTAAATTCAGCCTTGCTGACCATCAAGCTCCCTAGCGCAGAGGTAGGATTTAGGCCTCCGGGTCTGAATCGAAGGTTTCAATCATGGTACTCGATGGGATTATGGAAAGTCTATAGCAACACTGAAGAGATGTAGTGCACTGAAACAGCTGTCCGTGGATGACACAGTAATATATATATATATATATATATATATATATATATATATATATATATATATATATATATATATATATATTGCAAATGGTTTTCCCATCGCAGTGAGTTATATGGAATTTTCTAATGAAACGGAAATTCATTGAGAATTATGAAAGAAAAAGATTATCAGTAAGTTGGAATTCATGTATGTGTTCTTGATTAACAGAACAAAAATGAAATCGTTATGTCATTTGACAGCAAGAGTAATTGTTCGGTAGTGGAACTGAAATGATTTATGATGATTATCTCAAATAGAATTCCAGATTTTATTTCGAATATTTTTTTTAATATCATTGCCTGAACGTATGGTCGAATGCAAGGCAATACGATTCTGCAGTACTGGACAATTTTTGATCTCTCCATTTCTAACCAAGCCAAAATGCTTGAGGGAATGAAATAATTACAGGAGAACCAACAAGTGCAGGTTAAGCAGTTCATTTGCTTAAAAAAGTGTATAGCTACTTATTACCGTGTAGGCTGCTCTCTTTTCAGGTTCAGTTGAGCGGTCCCTACAATAAAGCGTACATGAAACCGTCAATTACGGTCAATATCGTCAACCAAGATTCTTGAACTCAAACTATCTCAGTTGAATGCATGTCAGAGTTCAGTTTATTAATTCATTAGAATTGAATATTAGTTACTGTTTGGATTTTTGGGTTATATTCATTGGAGAGTGAGATACGAAAATAAAAGCAGTGCAGTTTGTTCTTTAGGGAGGACTTCAGATTTTTTGAGAGATCGCACTTATCAAATCGTACTGTTTTGTGCATTTCTCTATGATATTGAACGCATGGATATTGGCTGTAATTCTTGACCTGAGAATGTCAACATATGCTTTGTTCGTGTACATTTTTGGAAATAAAATTTAAGCATTAATTATTCCAAGTAATATGTTAGAAGTACCAAAAAATGTCTTTAACCTTCTTATGCACGAATTTTTCTTTCCTTATAACATATGGACGTTGAGAGTCCTTAAAAGAGGAGTCAATTGATTTTAAACCCGACCTTCATTTTTCATAACATCCATTTAAAAATATAAAACAAAATATTTTGGTATAATCTTTTTGATTTCAATAGTCTCATAATGATTTAAACCATAAAATTTGGAGGGACAAAATCAATACCAAGACAAGAATATAATTCATATAATTTTTCCAAACTGACATTCTCTAAAATATATCATTATAAAGATATATTTTTGCTGATAAACTATCTTATCTAAAAATTATCTGATTCATGTTTGCAATATGCTGGATGATAAGGTATTACATAATAATACCTTGTGCATTGAATATTTATATCAATAAAGTTCTGATTTCTGATATTACCTGATATTTGATCCAGTTTTGGTCAAGAACTGAATTAGTGACGTTTGATACTTGAAAAACACTGTCAGATAATCAATTGAAAGTGACTGATTCAAACCAACTGGTTAGTCGGGGTAACAACACATTTTGAACCAGCTCCGATGGTCAGTTTTCCAGTTCAGAATGTAATAAAAGGGCAAGATTTTGGATAAGTGATGTTCAAGATTGATGGCCCTTCCCCTCATCGTCATTTTGTATTTTCATGGGGTCCTGACATTTAGTGTTCAACACATTGAATAACTATTGCTATGACAGCACGCTGTATCTTTGTTTAATAAATAAAGGCAAAAAAAAAAAAAAAAAAGCGCTAAACACAAACTAACCCTCGCCCTGACTGACTGACTGACTGACTGACTGACTGACTGACCCTAACCCAGGCTTATTTTATCGATTTGATAATAACCACCAAGTTGCTGAAGTGTTTTTAACTTAAGGAAAAATTACATTCATTCTGAAGGCAAACAAACAATGAGCTGTAATAGCTATAATTATTTTGAGAGTTAGCAGCGGACAAAGAAGACTTTTTTTCCCCAAATACACTGGATATTTTAGATTAAGGGTGTTCAATAACGTGATCCTATAAGTACTGAACCACTAAACAAGGTTCAGATTTTGATCAAGGTTAATTCTTTTCACTCATCACTTTGGAAAAAGCATGAATCCACTCATCACCACACTTTGTCCAGTAGTCTTTAAAGCTTTACAGCTTTAAGTTCAAAGGACTTGAAAGAATCTTTCGAAATACAAATCATTTCAGTCAATAATTCCCCAAAATCTGTTGATGCGATTCATGTAAGCACTTCCATGGGTATTGTGTCTTAAACAGAATTAGAGATTACGGTACAAACATTACATATATATGCAATACTCTTCCATAAGAATGGAGCACCGTGGTGGATGGGGAATAGATACTAAATAAGTGTATCACTTATCTTCAACCTTATTGACCGACCAGTTCCGTGGTGCAGAGGGAGGATATCGGCCTCCGGGTCTGAAGCGAAGGTTTCAATCCTGCCTCGTGGTACTGGATGGGATAATGGATAGTCTATAGCCACAATGAAGAGTTACAATATAACGAGACAGCAGTCTGTGGATGACACAATGATTATACATATAACTTTACACAAGTATATTAGTGTTTATTTTTCCCAAATCAGTTATACATTTGTATGCTTGCACATTAGCTTAATTGACCAATTCGTGCCATCTAAATTCTTCTAGGTTCTCAACGGCAACTGTCCTTATATCGATTAGTCAATATACTTGTAGTGATTACTCGATGAATACATCAGTGGTGACACTAGCAATTGTACGAAAAATCCATTCTCCTAAAAATTGTTCATATCTACTGTGAGTCAGATCCTGTGCCTTGTGCCCAAACTTAACGTTTAGTCAATATCTATACAAGGTTTCAATGTTGGCTTTATTCAGATCGTAAATTTAAAAAAAAAAATCGAATCACCGCAGTCTCGTGAGTGGCAAGCTCGATCAACCAGTCGAGTTGGCTACAGATTCTTCTCTCTTTTCCTTTCGTGTGTGAATGCGTCTGGTCACATTTTGGGGGCTACAACCTTAAAATATACACGAGTACTCGACTAAACATCATCTCTAATAGTCTTTTTTCCAAAAAAGTACATGCTTGCTTCTCTCTGGGCTTTCGAATTAACAGTGTCCAATTCTTACACTGGTATCTTTAGATAACTTTACAGAAACGATTTGTTTTTGAGATAATGTTTAGATAATTGATTCTGGTACACAGGCAGGTTGTTGTGATTCATTCATCAAAGTACAGATATCATATTCTTTAATCGGTAATCTATAATGAGAGTTTCATTCATTCAATTTATGTTATAACAATCAGCAAAAAAATGAATAAACAAATAAGTCGAGCAGGAAAGAACTGAAGAGCTCTATAATTACCTTATCGTTTGCCAGAGGGCCGGACTGTTCTGGAGCATGAAGGGGGGTAACAGTAGTACCATTCGTTGCTGGAGCCCTGGGAACAGTTCTGAAGAGCACACCAATGAGGCTAGAATAACTGGAAATCTTAGGAAGAAACGAAACCATCCAAACAACACTAAATGCAGCTCAAATACCAAGGACAGTTCTGAGGTATTGTAATTCATTGTCAATTGATACCAGTGAAAGCCAAGGGTCATTGCTTTAAGCTAAAAAAAGAAATATTAATAATGGCCGAAACCCAAGGTCATCCCAATGAATTCTCGTGCATGAACAGCAGTCCGTCTTCGTGCCAATCATATATACACTATGGAAGAAAAAAAATCTTCTTGGAAGACGAAAATGTTCTTCCACTCATCACGCACCCATAGGCTAGAATTGATTGAAAGGGAAATAAAACGCTTGACTAAAATATAATCAAATCACCAAATCTGAATTTCTGCCAGCGATTCGGCAGTCATTCAGTAACCCGGACACGTCAACCAGTGACGCATGGCAGATGTGATTTGGATCTAAAAATACCTTTTTTTTCTCTTCAACTACGACCGCGTTATGAATGAAGGGATAGAACTGAAACAAGTGACCGTTTTTTCGGCCAATGGAACCTTGTCCATCATTAGGGTGTTGGTTTCGATTTTTGTCAGCAACTGCTTTGAATAAGTACGCCGATTTCGGAAGCTGATTCATACGAAAGAGGCGCCTGAAAGAAAACTTTCTTTTTTCGGTACTTTGCAAAACAAGTTGTTCTCAAACTTTATTACATGGTGGCATATCAATATATTTATTTGACACACGTGGCACAAAGACCGTCTACTTTGGTAAAATATGAATTCACATCATAAGCATCAAGACGTACTTAGGACTTAAATAGTGCATTCTGGGATTTTATAATTTGTAATGGAGCTTTGAACATTCGAAAAAGATACTTTCAAGTATTATTTACTACCAAATTATTATTTCTAAAAATTTTCCCCTGTAAGGGTGTACTCATTTTTGGAGGCAACATATTCCTACGTTTGGCATTAGAGTTTCAAAGCGACTGAGTTGGGTCAGACATAAAACTTTATAAAATCCGGTAATTGTATAACACTCCCTTGAAAATAACAAAATGGTTTGGTTCAGGGTAAAAATTAATTTTCTATAAAATAGTTGCAGAGGCGTACTCATTTATGGGTTATACTGTATGGATGTATGAGTGTGTGTGTGTGTGTGAGTGTGTGTGTGTGTGTTTGTGTGTGTATGCGTGTAACTTTTTTGGACTGGAATCTGGAAATCAAAACTGTAAGTTTTAGGAAAAACTCATTACTGGTTAATGGGACACATGTATTTTAGCTTCATTTGTATATCATTAGGAACACTTTTGACATCAATAAACAAAGCGTTTACATCAGCATATATATACATATACGTACCCATTGCCTTATTTCCCTTCCATCAATTGATAAAGAGGATGAAGTCACTAGGCCGGTGACCTGAGCCTAAACAGGATTGGCATAATACCCACATTTGACACATTCAAGCCTCAGAACACATATTTGCGTACTCCGAAAAAAATTTTGCAGCAAACCTTGGAGATAAATGCGATACACTATTTCGCTGCTGCAGACAGTTTGAGAATCACAATGCTAAACGGTATGTAGAACCGTATTCCTGAGTGAATACTTATCAGGAGATATGATATTGGTAGCAAAGTAGTGGCTGCTCTATGAATGCACAATATGTATTTATGTATCATCTCTCCCTGCTTATATCCCCATCGAAGGCGTCTTGGGTCTAGGTACACACGGGTAACAACTAATGAGATACACTTATGGTAGCCAGGCTTATTGGAGCTTTGTTATTCTCACCGTACTTACTATTCACCAATAGTTAACCATTTGGGAACTGACCATGTTTGACAATGACCGACTTTGGTGGTCCTACGAGAACTGGTGAATGCATTATACTATAATTTGTTCCAAATGATACCAATGAAATCTTTAGGGAAAATCTTTCAGGGGAAAATACATCCGTCCAGGGTGAATTTTAGGGTTTCAAGAGGGTGGGAATAGAGATCACATTTTGAAAGATAAGAGTTTTAGCCCGGCTAGTATAGTTTGATTAATTCATTTTTAATGAAAATATTTTATTGCATTTGCAGTATATATTTTCAGGATTATATGTACTTTATTGGAATAGATATTCAGGTAGGGTGGATGATATTCTGAACTATGGTGACGAAAGTGCATGAATAAGGAAGATTATGCAGCTTCAGAACACCAGTTTTGTTGACCCTGAAATTAACGGCATAAGTATTGAACACTCTTCGAAAGTTGATCTTTTACTTCAGGAAAATAGAGCTTATTTCACTGGAGAAAAACGGTGTGACACTTTCATTCACATTCTAAAATTTCTTATCGTTTCGTATCTTATCAATAAAACTATCATACCAAAAAAGTAAATATTTCGTGTAATTATCAGACAATATACATATTTCTTTGCTGAGTTACGGACTGAATGTAATGATAATTAATTTCTAGACCGCTCGCAAATAAGTATATATATGTGCATTGACAACAATAAGTAACCCAGCTGTAGACATGGCAGATAGATCGATCTCCCGGAAACTATATATCCCTACAATTCATACTGCTAAAATCTATTATTACTCAGCAAAAAAAATTTTTATTCTTGCCACAACAACAGTTAATAATAATGATAATAATAATAATAATGATAATAATGATAATAATAATAATAACAATAATATGTATATATATATATATATATATATATATATATATATATATATATATATATATATATATATATATATATATTCTACTAATGTATGGGTTGTTATGCTATATTTACTAATAAGAATTTTAAGCGATGCCGGCATTTTAGTGCTATTCCTTTTCTTCCTATTTGATACATTTACTTGAAGTCTTTTTGTCTGTTTAGCAAAATTTAGTATTTCAAATTTCTCGTTTAGGCTGAGATTACAAGGATTTTGTATATTTCGGCATATAGTGGTTTGTCATAAATCAAAAAAACAAAAAATATAACACAATATACCGAAATATAGAAAATCTTTGTAATCTCAGCCTAAATGAGAAATTTGAAATAATAATTTTGCAAAAAAAAGCAAAAGACTTAAAGTAGATTTAGTAAACAGGAAAAATGAAGTAACACCGAAATGCTGGCATTGCTCAAAGTTCTTATTAACAAATACAACATAACAACCCATGCATAAGTACATTAAAAATAACATATTTCGTTTACCTACAAATCAATCATCCCAAACAAAGTTTAATCAACATTATGTACTACCTCACTTGTCTAAGTAAATCAAGAACAATACATTCCATTAAAGTCATAAAAGACACTAACGTAAACAATAAAAATGAAGATCAGAACATTCCTTAGAACATAATTCAGCATCCACTCTCACATTTAACTCATACCCTTTGACATGTAACTTTTAACCACCAGCAAATACACTCTAAAAAACAATAAAACGAAAAAAAAAATCATACCACCTGTAGCGACACCTACAAGGCTATCCCCAAGGTCCTCAAGGAGGAATCTAAAACACATATAATCATTCGCCTGAAGAGGCCCAGGGAGGGCAGAATCAAAAATGTATTTGTGTAACAAATATCCTTGCTACTATATTTCCAGCACTACTATAAACCAATTTGACTCTCGTAGTTTAGAGTTGAATGTATCGAGCACTCTATGGAATAAATCCATCACATATCATTTGTTTCTTTATATTATATCATCGTATATTGCAAACCCTACATATATATATATATATATATATATATATATATATATATATATATATATATATATATATATGATCAAATATAGCCTCTAATGACTTCTCAAGATTTTGTCTGGGATATGATGCTAGAATGTAAATGTCAGGACCTACAACTACTGCAAGTTACGTGATGGAAGTTTTGTAAGGCAAACTTGTTGGTACAACTCATTGTTACAAATACTTAATGGGATTAAGATCTAAAGGTTCTGTCGATCTGGGCAACATAGTTAAGTCTTGTGCAAACTGGAGAGGTGCGTTGTTGCGGCAAAAAATCCCTCCGTGGCCGTAAAAGACTGATACCAAATCTCTGAGATCTGAGGAAACTTGCTGTGTATAATAATAATAATAATAATAATAATAATAATAATAATAATAATAATAATAATAATAATAATAATAATAATAATAATAATAATAATAATTCAAACGGATCATCCGATTTAAGTTAGAAGACCAGATCTTGAGGCAGTGAAAAAGAACATACATATATCCATAGGGATAGAGCACCCTGGTGGATGGGGAATATATGCTAAAATAAATACATCGCTTATTTTCAACCTTACTGACCATCCAGTTCCGTGATGCAGAGTTCTGAAGCGAAGGTTTCAATCTTGCTTAGTGGTACTGGATGGGATAATGGATAGTCTATAGCCACACTAAAAAGTTATAATACAAAGGGGCAGCTGTCTGTGGATGACACAATAATTATATATATATATATATATATATATATATATATATATATATATATATATATATAATATACTTGCTGTTCTTGCGCACCAAATACTGAATCTGATGGAGTTGGAAAGCTAGATAGATATTCAGATATAGCTTTGGAGCTGAAGAAGTTATGGAAATTGAAGGTGACAGTAATACAAATAGTGATCTGGACCCTAGGAACAGTCCCCTAAAACCAAACCAAAAAAGCTGGATAAACTAAGATCACGAGGAAAGACGAGTACTATCCAGACAACGGTACTACTGCAGTCTGCTAGAGTATAAGAGTCCTATAGTATTAGAGTCCTTGGGTATAAAGACTTGCTGTCACTTGATCTTGACTAAAAATTTGCAGTCGTTGAATTTGACATCATGGGTAAACTAGTAATAATGATGACAAACCTGTATGAGGCGCTCTGGTTTGAACAATAAATAATTACACCGTCGATCAAACTATTAGTGACCAATATATCTCCTGTGCACATATTTGCTATTGTCTTCTAGTTCTTGGAGTATGTTTTATTGCCAAAGGGTTAACAACTGGGTGAGATTTTGTGAAATATGCGTTTTTAAATATCCTTGCTATTATAGAATATCAAGGCTTTGCTGGCGGTATCGCGTCTTCCTCTTTTTGGATCTTCCCTCAGGCAATGTAAATAATTGTTCAGCAACGAAGGCAAGCGCTAGCGTTTTGTTTTCATTGGCTTTTTCTCAACGCAAACATATTTCACAAAGAGGCTCTGACGTCACTAATGGCGCGTATCCGTAAGCAAACAGGCTGGACATCAAGCAGTTTGATAAATGAATTGTTTACCAAAAAACTTTGTGTAAAAGAAGAGAAAAAAATCTTTGATATTTTTATTTATATATTGTGGGGAGTTCGGGGTTGATGTTGCAGATAGTCTAATGGAAAATGGAATCATTTTACCGACATCAACCTCAAACCTTGAACAGTTTGCGTGCACTTTGCTGTAATACCTGCAAAGAAGGCATGAATCCACTTTTCCTCTGAGCAAAAGTTAAAAAGCTTGAAAAATTGAACCTTTTAGACTTTTAAACTTTGTCATTGGGCTAGCACCCTTGCAACGTAAAAATACATAATTGTTGAAAATCAATAAACAAGTCTCCATGGTGAAAAAAATCGTTTAAGGAATAGAGACAACACCATTGCTACATGGGTCATGTGACACGGGTACAACTTAGAGTGAGCTGTGGGGGCTCCTCAAGGGGCGAAAAAAATAGCTAAATAATGTATTCCCAATTGGTGCCCGTGGTTGATCTTGGAACCAATACCTTAAGGATAACTTAACTCGGGACAACTGAGTGTGAGCTCAAGGGTTTTTTTCCGAACTTAGAATAATAATCTCCAATCTGTGCTTGGGGTCGACTTTGGAACCCACATGGTTTGCCATTTTTCGTTGATTTTCCAATAAAGTACAGTGAATCTCCCTCCTCGAAAAAATGGTGCAACACCATTCTCCTACCTTTCTATATTCTTTCATTTGGTTTTTGCAAATAACAGAATGGCCTGGATCCAATTAAAACTGTAAAGCTAGCTATTTCATTCAAAATATATTTCAACCACGAAGCAATATTCTGATGTGATGTGTCTTAGTAAAACAGGTGCTTTCCTTTGAGAACAGTAACTTGTAATGAGTTTTCTATGAATAACTGAGGAATAAATATCAAGATTGCCTTCTGTATGAAGATACAATAGTTTTTAGCTTAACCATATTACATTCCTACAGCTTACTTCTCTGAAGTTTTCCTTGGTGATTCGAATCGTAAGACTTCAATCCAAGTTGAAAATATATATTCTTCTCACTTCTTTGATATTGAAATATGTATCTTCAGGCTGGTTCTCGTGAGCAAACCTTAGAACTTTCAAAATATGAACAGAAGTTAATTTTGAGACTTTACTGAAAACACATTAGGAAGACTACTAAAATATAATGTGTGTTTCGGATTCTATCTTACTGGAAATAGGAAAATAATTGTGATATAATCTCGTTGAGTTGCAAAAAAATTACGATTGATTTGCGGAGACGAGTTATACAGCAATCGTTGCCAAGTTAACCTCGTAGGCTGGTATGAATTCGATCCTCAACTGGTGTTTAGTTATCGTCGATGTTTGTGTATATTGTAGTCCTCATTGAATTTGTTGAAAATTCTGTATCAGAACCTGAAGTCACCATTTCATCCTGAACAACAATCCAGAATTTCAAATGGTGATTTTCAAGGCAGGAGGGC
This sequence comes from Thysanoteuthis rhombus, assembly GCA_963457665.1. NCBI lineage: Eukaryota > Metazoa > Mollusca > Cephalopoda > Oegopsida > Thysanoteuthidae > Thysanoteuthis > Thysanoteuthis major. The sequence goes on from OY735202.1 coordinate 19,076,075, forward strand.
TTTTCCCATTAGTGTAACACTCTTCCCCCGATTCCCTGCATCGAATCTCCTGTCATACCAAGCTGAGCTTAATAAATGACAGATATCTTTGAAGATATGATATGCATACTGATAAAATCACCCTGTAATCGCATCGATATTAAAATGATATTAATTCTTGCTATCGATTAGTCGTCGCCAAAACTCGTGATCAAATCTCCGTCCTATAAAAACTTATACACGAATCATCAAATCATCATTTATTATAATTTTTTTTCTGAAGTATCAAAATTCCATCCTTTCAATCATCCAAGAATTCTTGTTACCTGTAAAGATAAACAATGGTAAATCAAGATTTGATACTTCCATTTTCATGGTGTAATTCGGTAGGCAGCTGCAATAAAATATCATTATCAGCCTTTTGGCGTCCGTCGTTGGACATGCCTTTCCCAATATCAACTGGACATCCATATCATGGCTATTACCTTCCCAATTCCTTCTGAACCTGTCCAAATCTTTTGACTAATTTGCCAATTTTGTATATGATCTCTTGGGATTCATGTTCTAAGTCCTGGCATCCTGCAGTTGTCTTGCACTCTTGTAACATGACCTTCCCATTGTCATTTGAATTTTTTCTTTAATATTTTATGATATCGGTGACTCGTTTTTGTTCTTTAATATAACGTGCTGTCACATGATATCTCAATATGATATTAAACATGGTCATCTTTTGTGTACGTTGCATGGTTCTTAGTTTTGGGTCCAATCTTTCGGTTACATTCAAGTTTTTCTGTTCTGTAGGAGACTATCGAGAGGATTCATTGGTTGTAGAAATTCAAAATTGAAAGGCAAAGGAAGAAAAAAACAACATAATTAAACGTGAACATTTAGCATGAGAATTAAATAGGCAAACCTACAATAAAATAGATATTCTTAGAGTAGGGTTTGATTTTTTTAAACCCTTGTCTTAATTTTATCTCTCCGGCAATCTCTGCGTCATGCCTTCTGTCACGTTTAGGGATAGATGACTGAGTTGCAATTAATGGTCTGTTTTCTTTTTTTTTTAATCCAAGGGGCATGAAAACGTAAGCTTATTTTCTTTTATTATTTCAGCCATACCAAACTAAACCAACTGGCATTGGTAATAAATTCATAGTTTTTACTAAGATCTAAGCCACTAAAAAGAGGGATTGTATTGCACATATATGAACAGTGGGACAACATTGAGCGAGATTGTGCACTGAGTGACTACCACATTTATGACGATCAATCTAAGACATTTTCCATGTCTCCCACGTTTTTTAAAAAAAAAAAACATTGATTTACTCAGGTATTGTGGCGAATACTGCAGAAGATGCATGTCCAACAACGGACGTTATGAGACTGATGATAATGATGATGATGAAGACATTATTGTCTAAGGTATGGTATTTTTCCGTTAGTACTAAGAGTCTGTATACTTCCCGGGCAGAACTTGAAACTTAGTGACCAAAGAAGCGGATGGTAAACATTGAGAACTTAGTTTCTTTCTCTTCTTACAAACAAAATCGGATTCATTTGACTCGAAATGCTTCCTATTTAATAGCTGAGAGAATAATTGTTACATGGCCATTTTCTTTTAGAAAAAAAAAAAGGACGTTATCCCATCTCGCTTATTTTGTTTATATTTTTCTTATCCTTTTTCTTAAGGGAGTTCTCATTTGTTTCTGGTATCAACGAGTTGTAAAAACAGGTGCACTGATATCGCACACAGCACCCCAGGAAACAATCAGCTTTCTAGATGGGGAACAAGTATCTCTTACCCTATTTTATTTATTCTACGTTTTTTTCATAGGAATACCTCATCAACTTGTGTATAGTTGTCATGGAAAAAATGATCCAGGTACCCGAGAGCAAATGTGATATAACGGAGATGGAGGAATAATGTACGCTAGGTCGACGAAAGTAAAAGGAAAATATTAAATATGACGATAGACTCTAACCCACACCTTAAATTTCCCAATTCGATGAGTACGTTCATTGGGATGGATTTTGATCATAGCTGCAATGAGAACAGGTCTGGTTAGTCACTCAAGTGAAACTGTCACATTCACCTGACCGACGTCTTTTCGTAACATGCCGTGTTACGGGTGATCAATTCAAAGAATTTGAAAAAAGGAGAGATTAATTAATAAGTTACTTCTCTCGACTTTTGTTGGATTACTAAAAAGTCTCATTCTAAAAAAACGGACAAGCTAAAAAGCTCAAATGCCTCAGGACGCCAACTGAAGAATCAATTTAGCGGATACTTATCTTGTAAAATTGATCCTCACTAAAATTACCAGAAAAAAAGAAAGAAACGTTTTTTTTCTAGACATGAATTTCATCCCTTTGGCTCCATTGATGCTGTCTGCATACACTGCCTGCCAGTCAGGCAGACGAGCTTAAAAAATGAATTTTGATAGTTCTGGTCCACGGTTTCTAATATAACAAAAAACCTCCATTATAATATTCTTAGTATGACGTCAGCACTGCAAGTCTTTTTATCGGTATTAGAATTGAGGCATTAACTGCCGAACTCGAAAATGCACAACTGGGGAAAGTAAACTACTACATCTACCTAGGACAACGAATCTTCTTGAATTTCACAACAGAAGAAGAAATCAAGCAAATAATCACTCCAGGATGGCAAGCCTTTGGCTGTGCATGCTCAACGTTTAAAATTCAAGAAGATCCCATTTATCCTGAAAAGAACTTTATACAACCAATGCATCCTCCTGATAGTCACTTAAGGAGCTGTAACATGGACTCTAACCAAGAAACAAACCTGCAAACTGAGAAGCATGCAGCGTGCACATGAAAGAGTCATGCTCAACCTCACATTGAGAGACCACCTGACAGCACAATATATCAGAAAGAAAACAAGGGTCTGAGACATCATAGAATCCATCAAAAACTCGAATGACAATGGGCTGGTCATATTGCGAGAACAGCAGACAACCAATGGGCATCACCACACAAAACATGGATCCCAAAACACTGGATGCAAAACTGAGGCCGAAAAATTTCAATATGGAGAGAGGAACTATACAAATTTAGAAAACACTGGCTCTGCAACGCCCATGATAGAGAAATCTGGCAGATCCTTGGGAAGGTCTATGTCTAACGACGGACGTTAAAAGAATGATGATGATGATGATGATGATGATGATGATGATGATGATGATTCCCAGTGTAATGGATTCAACACTGGAAAATCGACCGTTTCGCACAATTCCATAACACAAAGTCTATTTTCTCATTGGACCCCATTATCAACTGAAGATGCAGCCTTTACGATTCTTCAGGCCCAAAAAAGTAAATCAAGCTCTTTCATGAAAGAAAGAAAAAAGAGGATTTATTATCATATAAAGTACATTAAATAATTGATGACAAGCGGGATGTTCCTGGGTTATTGACAATTTGCACTTTGGAACTGACTGCCATCGGGAAGAGTTGCCAAATTGGCTATATTTCGGCTGGATGTAGCTGATCATTTTCTAATGTAGCCGATACAAAAATCTACGATAACCGATTAAAATTTAGTAGAAGTAGATGTTCAATTCTTTTTGATAATTTGTTTTTGAATCTTGGCATATGGTTATTGTGTTTGATGAATATGATTCAAATAAGTATCCATAAGTATCGAATATGTGTAGCTATAAAGGTAAGTGGAAATTTACAAATTTAGCAGTTTTTTTCTATTTTAAAAACAGTTCTAGCTATGAATAATAAATAACTTGCAATATTGAATGCGTATTCGTTAACACTAAGCTGTCTGTGTTATTAATGTACTTTGTTTGTATGTTAATTTTCCGCAACCGATCCCCAAATAGGTATTCTGCCCCCCAAATTATGCCCTCCTATAAAAGGACTAGATTTCTATAGACATTCTCATTTTCAATTTTTTTCACCTTTTCTTAGCAGAAACCCTTAATTTGTCAGCATATATCACTTCTCTCCTTTTTTCTCCTTTTGCCTTTCCGTCCTGACTCATTCTTTTCATTCCCTCATTTTTCCTTTCTTCCTTTCCTACCTCCTTCCTTTTTTTTCTTTATTCTTCTTTCCACGTCGTGGGCTGCGTGGGTCGACTTTAATTTCTCCTGATCAAATCTATCAAATGGAAAGTCAGTTGAACCAAGTATCACATAAATTAAATCAAAATATCAATGCAAATTCACCCAATCGCTCTCCTATTCTGAAAGATTTATCAAAAATTACAAACGGTATGTTTCTTACTTCAATTGGAAACTAATTCCCAAAAGACCGGACAAATAATGTCTGTAAATCATTCGGGCATATTCTGAAGAAACCAATGAACTGGAAAGCTTTCCAAATACCACATTTAATAGAAAGACTACATCAAATAGATAAAGTCATGAAAACTTCAAAAGATTGGTTTATAGAGAAAAGAACTATTCGTTGAAGGATATTAAAACGGGATTGCGAAACAGATTTCGTCTTGCTTGACAAATTACAGAAATATGATTATATAGATAACTTTTTCAAAGTATCGATTAAAATATGAAAAGCTGATGATTCCTTAGGAAGAATTGCTGCTAAACCAGGACAGCAAAAAAGATTGGTGAATGCGAGGACCCGTGACGACTTGCAAAAATACTGAATACGGATGATATGGTTTGAATAAGTTCTGTCTATGATATCCATGGCGATTTCCACTGGTAAACATCTAAAATAAAGTGAAAAACATCTAGAAATATCTAAATTCTAAAGAATCCAGGTGTTATCAATAAAACTATCAGAATAAAGTCCCCAATAGGTCAAAAAAGCTTTTTTTCTGAAGTAGAAAAAAAATTGGGAGTGATCTAGTGGAGTCCAATTTTCAAGTCTATGAACAAAACATTATGGTCAGAAGTGCTGGAACACAGACACACGCACACACACACACACACACACGCACACACACACACACACACACACGGGTGTGCGTTAACAAACAACAACACATACACATACGAATATAGAAGAAAAAGATAAGACCCTTCACCATCTTTGATGACTACGTTCGTTCAATTATAATTTTAATCGTCCAACTCTAAAACTAGATTGACTTGATCTTTTATTCCATAAAGGGAAGCAGGATAAGCAAACGATGATAACTCACCTTAATTATGGATAGAAACCAATATTAGAAAATCACATTCACGACCAACTGATTGCCAGAAGGCTGTCTCACTGACTGAGCTAGAATGATATGTTCAGGACAATAAGATTATACAGATATGCGAGAGCTTCTATCATTCAAATGAACACATACGATTGTACCGAAAAAAAATCTTTAAATATTCTAAATTTTATTTACTGTCTTTCCGTCACTCTGTCTCTGTCTCTCTGTCTCTCTTCCCTATATATATATATATATATATATATATATATATATATATATATATATATATATATATATATATATGTATATATATATATACATATATATATATATATATATATATATATATATATATATATATAGTGCAAATGTTGCAGTAATTATCTACAGTCGAGATAAAAATTGGGGTCGCATTTGACCCTGCGGCAGCCATCTTGTTATTTTATATTTTTTACGTCTGTTTTGATTATTTAGACAAATGGATATTTCAAATATCAATATTCAAACATGAAGTATGGTTTTAGATGCTACACGGTTGAATTTAGAATATTGTAGCCCAAAAGATGTGAAATACCATGTTTGAGTGCCCCAACGTTTAATTTAGTTCCTGTGAATACCGGGACAGCTTTTAACGCTGACATTTAGTTGCTCTGAGTGTCTGGACGTTAAGCGTCGGCATCTTTTGGCATCCAGACTGCTTTTAGTGTCATCTACAATTATACAATAGTCATGTGGGTATTTGCTCTGGAACAGTGGTTTGGAAACTAGTCCCATACCTGGTTACCATTTCCATACCAATGGGTTCTCAACACTTACATTTGTTCCAGACTATGGTTGGCTTTGAAAATACCTTTATGATATATCTATATTGATTACCTAGCTATTTTAGATTTCAAGGCTTTGATATTTAGTCTAGTACATATTTAGAACTAGCATATAACCATCCGTAATGACAGGGCTATGATGGTATTCCTAAATCTATTTCATTGGATAATTTGTCCATAATAATTCAAGTATCCTAATTAAATTTTTTAAAAAGTTTAAAAATCGACTCAAGCTGCTTTAATGTATGATCAGGCATAAATTCCTAAGTGTTTCACTGACGTAATCTTCATTTCACGTCACAAAAAGAAGGTATATAAACCAATGAGATCAATTCAAACAAATAGAGACAAAATAAGTATACACAACCATTATATCATTGAATGAATTCTACCAATCTCAAAAGCGTTTTCTCTCAGATATCCTACGATTTGGGAATATTTTTGTTCTAAATAATCATTTGAAAATATATGGGAAGTTACGACGCCAGCTTTTTCAAATGCCAACCTCTAGAATGTTTACAACTGCTAGGATTTACCTATAAGTAACCAAAAGCATAATACAGTTGCAATTCTGAGCTCCATTCAAGATTGAAATATCTGCGAAGCAAAGAAACGTATTCTTACTCACATGCCATCGAACATATCTTAGTAGGAGAACAAACAATAGTAGAAATAATGATATTGAAAAATCAATGTCCCTAGCTGTTGCGATAGTTGCTCAAAGCTGAACGATGAATGAATTAATCAACGGATCAATTAATCGTATCTCTATTTCAAGTTATTTACTTTCTTAATTTAAAAGTCTTCTCCCTTTACATTTTACTCTCTCGCTTCACTCTATTTATCTTTCAATGTCTGTGAAATTCTAAAATCAATAACTATATTTGAATAGACAATGAGGAATATTTGTTTAGAACTTCCATCGTGTAATACAATACGATGGATTCTGTGTTCAGCTGAATATGCATTTGAATTTGGACTCAGTATACGCGTCTTTTATTTTTACTTTCACGATTCATAGACGGAATTTGAACTTGATATTTGATTTTCATTACAGCTCATTAGCTTTTGTGTGCTAATACGCCTTTGCACGCGCCTCTTTGATTCTTTGTAATTTTTCAATCGTTCAAGTCGAAGCAACGTTTATTTGGTCATGAAATTTAAACCTTTCATTCTTTGAGCCATCTTAGCAATTAGATCACGTTTTATTTGACTTGAAGTATACTTAATTCAGACGCCTTTATCGTACACATGAGTTGTTTGCCTCTGTAATTTACATAGTACTTTTAGCTTCTGTTTATCCAACCGTCTGCTTCTCAATTGATCGTTCGAACTCTTTACTCGTTAGACACTTTCAGAGTCAAGTACTAGATAAATCTACCATAATTTTTCTTATTTGATCTTTGATTTAAGTTACTTTTAAATCATATTTAGCGACTATCTTCTGTGTCACGTACTTGGAAGTGGTTTCTGGCGATTCTTCGATCCCCATAGTTAATTTCTGATAATTTGATCAGATGTAAAAAAATACAAACAAACGTCATTCTCTTTTTGTTTTTTTTCTCTTTTACTTCCAAATCTCATTCTTTTCTTTGCTTTTTAATCGTTCGCTTTTTTTTTCATTCCGTCTTTCTTTTTCGTTTTTTTATGCTTTCCTTATATCTTTTTTTTTCAAAATCTCCTGTCAACCTTCAGTCTTTCACCTCTTCTTGAATCTTCTCTTGATCTTTCATTCTTCTTTTTTCCTCTCTTTCTATCATCTTTTATTCCATTTCTCCCTCATTCATCATACTAGTATTTTGTAACTCAACTTATTTAGTTATTGAGAAGATTGTGTTTGCCAAATATTCCCAAAAGAAGGGACCCGTGTTCTTTGGAAATCTTGGCACGGATTGTGATCAGTTGCACTGGTGAAAGATGTGCATGCCACCAAGCAGGCAGAAAGTCAAGTGTACATGGTTTCCCCGATCTTTTAAATCTGAGAATTACGCATAAATTTGTGAAAAATTTAAAAAGAAAAAACTCATGTAAATCGGCAACAATAAACACCAAAATTTGGAAATTTTTTTTAAAAATTGGATAGTGACAATAACCTGCATATTTGAAAGCATCGTTTCATCTTGGGGTAATCAATTCGGAGAGTGACATAAAAAAGTGATTAATGGATTAGATACTTCAGAATTTTCCATGAAAGTGGATGGGAATATAATTTGGAAATGGAAAAAAGTATTAATGAATAAGATACTTCTCACTGGTTTTGTTGGCCATGGGTCATTAAAAACGACTGAATCTCAACCTACCCTCCCAAAAAGAACTAAAAAACAATAAATTGGTGACTAATTTAGCATGAACTCCTGCTGCATATCAAACCATCCACTAAAAACCTATTTAAGCGATAGGGGATGATCGAAGACTTTTCAGAAGGCATGTAGGAGGACACTAATGCAGTTTTTCAAGGTTATAGTATCTAAAATGCCTTTTGAACTGCTTTAATCGACACTTTTAAACCCACATAGTTTTGCTGTTCTTTGGGGACCCCGGGACCCCAAAACTCAGTTTTAAAAGTGAAATTGTCAGTCTAATTTTTGATTGGTGCCACCAATAGATGTAAACGTTCCATACATACACACACACACACACGTGTATATATATATATATATATATATATATACACATACACACACACACATATATATATATATGTACATACATATATATATATATATATATATATATATATATATATATACATATATATATATGTGTGTGTGTGTGTGTGTGTGTGTGTGTGTGTGGAAAGAGTGAAAAAAGGAAGCCCAACTTTTTCGTTATGGTTCTGGAAAACAGAATCATATTAGCTGTCCTAAGACATGTACGAACCCTTTCAAAGCTTATTAAGGATTATTATACGTTAAACCATACCTAAAAAGGTTTGGTTTTTCTTTTTTCACTTTTCCTTAGATTTGTGGTAGAATTCATCCAACTCACTTTCATATATATATATATATATATATATATATATATATATATATATATATATATATATATATATATATATATATATGAATATATATATATTTATATATATATATATATATATATATGAATATATATATATTTATATATATATATATATTTATATATATATGAATATATATATATATATGAATATATATATATATGTATATTCATATATACATATATATATGAATATATATTTATATGAATATATATATATATTCATTTATATATATATATACATGAATATATATATATATATATATGTATGAATATATATATACATATATATATATATATATACATATATATATATATATATATATATATATATATATATATATATATATATATATATAGAAAGAGAGAAAGAGAGGGGAGAATAGAGTAAAAACTAATGTAACCAATTTAACAGCTATAGTGACAGTTTGTTTAAGGTTTGAATTTGAATTGGCAACGGTGCTCGAATGAATACAGGCTATCATCATTACTTTGACCATCATTTTAAGGCAATGAGTGGAAGGTTCAATTGAAAGTGAATGACTGAAAGGATGAAAAAAAAAAAAAACAACAAAAAAACAAAAAAAAAATTAAATGAGTGTTGAAAATCCTTTATAGCATCAGTTTTCCAGGTGGAGAGGATCTACCCCCATTGGAATAGTGATAGCTTAGTTTCAACACCGGGCCTCAAGCATTGGGTCAAAGCTACTCAGGAAAAATGAGTTATAAGACCCGGGAAAACATTATAGTAAGAAAAGGTTACTGCATTCAGGGAACTATCTAAAAGCAGCGGGTGGGGGGGCAACGGGGGTTGAAGGGAACCAAAGTCCGTTCTGGCACCAGAGGAGATGACACTAAGAGGACTGCTTAAAATATCTTCAGATAGATTTTTGAAATGAAATATTTATCCATCCAAATGATATTTCCGATATCTCTCAATAGCTTTAAATGGAATTTCGTCGACAAATAGTTTCAGGAAAATTTGGTTGAATTTTGGTTCAGATTCAGGAATTTTCCTCTGATTGAGAGATATTCCAGTCTTTTTTTTTTCATTTCATGCATTCTTGTTTATGTTCATGACTGTCTACGTTTTATCTCCAAACTTTGTCGGTGAACAACTATGAAGATTTGTTGAAGGATGAAGAATAGACTATGGAGGAAATGATTATATTATAAATAAAAACATTTTCATCGTATCCATTCTTATCTTTTTCATATACTTTCATGAAGTCTGAACTGAAAAAATGAAAACCAAATATGAATAACATTGTTGGTAAATGTAGGGCTATGCCATTGCATTGAAAAATACGTGATAATCGTGATGAATGATGTATATTATATCAGTATAAAAAGATCACCAACATTCTAGATATCCTCGAAAGAAAGAAAGGTCTGGAAGTTACAAGTTTTACGAAATTCGATATTCAATGGAAGCTGATCCTTTCCACATGGAAAACTGGCACAATATAAGATGTTAACATCATTGATTATCTCCCCAGGTGACATCAACAATAGGTCTGCCAATGACAAAAAGTACAGGTATTTTGAGCAGAGTGAAAGAACAACCGCATGGCATCTTGGAAAGTCCATTGGCTTCATTTTATGCAACGTAATAGCGTGATAGTGAAAACGTGGACGTTAAGCTAAGCAAGATTGTTCCGTATTCAAATTCCATGAACATTTGTGTATAGTTTAAAATCCTCTCCAGTTTTGAACACTAGAGATGTATGTGGATTTTCAATTTATATTCATGTCATTTTAGTCAGTTATTTCCAAATATCTATTTAATCAATTAATATGTGTTCTAGGTTTTACACCAAATTAGATATAATCTCAGCTGCATGCAAAACAACTTATGTTATCATCTCTATGAGTACTAGTAACTCAACAAAGAATTCTTCCAATCGATTTTCTACCAACATATTCAACCAAGGGTTTCAACACAAATATGTCATTTATATCTTTTCTCGAACTTCGACATCTAGAGCCGTTGAGATTATATCAGGTTCTAGGAAGATGCATATTAATTTATTGGGGATGGCTCCATTTTGGCACCGGGCCTCAAATATTTCAATCAGCCGTTGTGCATGAACTGAGGCCTCTCCCATGAGACAAGCGTGATTCCGCTAATCAGAGCCATGTCTCATCAGCCAACTTTCTTCTGTCTCATCTATTCATCTTGTATCTGGTCTTTTCCTACTGAGTTGACAAACCAACAGGTAACAAACGCTTGGCCTTTTGGTCCATACGTCGCGTCTTCTCACTATATTTACTATTTCTATTTTTGCAGCTTAATTATTTGTACAGAATTTACGTTATTTTGATAAGGTTATTCCCTGCATTGGTCTTTCCATCGACCTCTGCGTTATGCAAGTGGTTCTGAGAGTTTCCAGGATCTGCATCCGTGCCTCAAGATTGATATTATGAATTGATTTATGCTTTACGTTTTAAGCATATTGGTAATCGTTTTGCACCGTGTACAGTATCTCTCTCTGGCCTTTTCTCTAAACCTTGGTAAATGCATTTCTAAGCTTCTTCTAAGGCCTCTTCTTCTACGCTCATGGTCCTTTCCAGGACTTCATTATTGATAATTTGTCTTTGTTTTATTCATCCTTTTTTGGCTTAAACTTATTTTGTACTTTCTCTGTGATAATTGGGACTTAATCCCCATCAAAGTATCCCCATAGGATCTCATGCCGTCTGTTGTCTGAAATCTTTTGAACAAAAGCCAATAGTTGCGGTGAGCAAAATTTTCCTTCTCCCTCTCTCGGTATATATATATATATATATATATATATATATATATATATATATATATATATATATATATATATATATGAAAAGTCCTGTACTGTTTCAGAGTTCAGAAATACCCGTGATCAGTAGATATATATTGAACAAAAAGAAATACATATGCCAACGTATATATATATATATATATATATGATAACACTAAATAAAATTGTTCCCTGACACTCTTTCTTGTCTGGCGCTGTCTATTTCATCATATTAAGAGTCTCTGTAAAAAAAATCATTCCAATGGAAATTTAGTCTCCCTCTCTCTTTCTCTCTCTCTCTGTGTCTGTCCATATATATATATATATATATATATATATTGTGAACTCTACTCATCGTGTCTTCACCCTGTTTTCTCTCTCCTGTGTTTGGTTCCTGTAATATAATAGCAATGTCACTGTTCCAGAATATGATGGATTGCCTCTCCTTGTTACGAAGTAAAGACTTCTATTACAGTGCGATATTGATGAATGTAAAAGGGGTGGTTTTTGTTCTTAACCCCAGAGTTCATTCAATCATTCATTCCAGTAATGAAAATTCTAGCAGGGTCACAGACGTTAGCATTTATGCTTCAAAAAAAGTTTCCTCAGTATGAAGGATAAGCTGAATATTTGTCTCTCTTCAAATATATCTCTGTATTGCAATTTTTTCATAATTATTCATTTATCTCAGTCTTTTCATAGCCATACATTGATGAATCTTTCATATCTATCAATTTGATTCATTGTACTTATATCTATATCAGCCAGTTCATATCTAATTCTGTTTATTCGTTTCTTTCTACCTATCCATGTATCTATGAATATATCTATCTATCTCGGTCTGTTCATATCGATCAACCAATAAATCTTTCTGTCCGTTTGTCTGTCTGTCTCTCTATCTGTCTGTTTACTCCAGTCTGTTACAATCTATTATCTTAATTCGATCATCTTCATCATCCTCCTCATCATCCTCATCACCATCATCATCATCATCATCCTCACCACCACTACCACCACCACCACCACCATCATCATCATCATCCTCCTCCTCATCATCATCTTCTGTCATCTCACTTTCTTCTCGTTTCAATTCTTATCTTTTTGGGAATAACTTCGATTGCTGCGACGATGGCTAGTTAGGTCCTTAAAACTCCTATTCGGTGTTGATTCCACGTAAAACCCAGGATTTCAAATGCAAATCTAACGAGACAGATGAGTATTTTCTCTCAACCACGATTAACAGATCAACTCAATCATCATTTCCCCGAACAGCGAGTATGTCTATGTATTCTTAAATTCTGCAATACTGATGTGGTATGTCAAATTACTTCCTATTTTCTTGATTTGTATGCTAATTTGTTCACTTTTTTCGATCTATCTACATACATTTGTTCATAGCTTGAGCACTTCATTGTTTGGCAGTAATTAAGAGTGCGTCTCAGACCATTGCAACCGTTTTGAGTTCGACCCTGACTGGGTACCGTAGACTTGTAGCTCATTAAGCGGAAATTACAACCTTTGGCAACCTACATACCAACGTATCTATATATCTATGCACTGCCTTTGCGAATATATATTGCAAGAACACTAGTATGGTAAGATCTGTCTGTGTATTTTTTAACACAAGTATTCCTATCTCTAGTAATCTGATGGTTCTAGGTTCAATCTCAGTGTGAGACGATAATAATTTGAAAATACTACTACTGCTAAGAGAGGAGTGTGGTATATATACCCCCGTCGGTTAAATAAAGGGTTCGGTTCGTTACTTCTGCATACTTACCTGATGATACCTGATGAAGATTGTAGAGTACAACGGCCGAAACGTGGTAGGAAAAACAACCAAGATGAGGATAGTCCAAACAATAATAGAGATAATAATAATACCTCATCTCAAAAATTCAGAGAAACACAAGTATTCCCTCTATCTTTCCTTCTAATTTTCTTCTCATCTCAGCACTCAAGGCCATCAATTCTAGACTCTTTTAACACTAAGGCAAACACCAAGAAAAACGACTGGAAAGGTTATAAACTCAGATTTTGGTGATAGTATTTGATCTAAAGATAATAAAATAGCCATTTTAGTTCGTTTCTTTATCTGGGAGCGTTTACATATATTCACTTACCTAACAGAGGGTGTTAATATACCTTAAAATAAAGTAAATCAGTCCCTTCATATCGATGTATCTGAAGGATCTCACATCTATCTATCCATCCATCTATCTATCTATCTATCTATCTAGTTATCCTGATATCTGCCCAAAATGAGACTTGAACGAATTATTTTTGAAATAATCCTGGACGCTCTAACGCAAGCAGTGTTGTTATTTTGGTGAATGGAACGTGCGGATGCCGCTGGGATAAGTGCCGTGTCTGCTTGCTTCAAAAATAGCGATCGCATATTAAAAAAACTGCGGGGTTAGGCTTCCAGTAAGATGGCGTAGTTGCCCACAGTTTGACCATTGCAGACAGAAATTGATCGATACGGGTTCTGTTAAATTGCTGTCCCATTTAACTCAGCTGATGAAATGGTGGTAGATTCATGAGGAAACTTCAGAAAAAAAAAAGGAAAAAAAAAGTTTTTTTTTCTTTCTTGATCTTGATGAAATTTTAATATAGTTACTCCACTAATTTTCCGACGGAATTGATTTCAAGACAGACCGTGCTCGTTTATCAGTTTTGGCGAGTCAGCAGAGGTCATGTAATATTAATTCAAAACTACACATTCGACACACGAATTGTGAGCGTATCATTAGAAACTGTCAACCAAATAAGTTTCTTCGGTTTTCAAGTTGGCTGGATGGTTATATATGTATCATGCGTAAAGACCACACTTATTTAGCTAGATGACTGTAAAATTAAAGCATTTACCATTTATCATGTCTACTGCAACTTATAAAATGTCATAGCTCATTTATCAGGCTACATAAGAAGCCTTTTCAGCTCTAAAATGGGTAAGACCAAATGATACCAGCTCACCCAAATTCTTCACAGCCTGTCATTAGATGATCGTCAGAAACATAGACTGGGAAAATGAAAGATTTGAAATAGACAGCAAATATCTAAGCAACCTCAGATTCGCGAACGATATCACCCCTTTTGGCAGGAAATTAACTTCTACATCTACTTAGGAAAACGAATCTCCATGAAACCCTTAATGAAGAAATATCAAGTAGAAAATAACTCTTGGATGGCAAACCTTCGGTAGAAAAATCTCAACCTTCAAAACCAAGACGATCCCAATGATCCCAAATAGTTATAGCCAATGCTTCCTCCTGATAGTCATTTATGGAGCTGGAACGTGGAACCTAACCAAGAGACAGATCCGCAAACAACGCGCACGCGAGAAAATCATGCTCAACCTCACATGGAGAGAACATAAGACAGCATAGTATATCAGGAAGAAAACGAGGGACATCATAGAATCCACAAGAAAACTCAAATGGCAATGGACTGGTCATGTTTCTAGAATGGCAGACAAACGATGAAGATCACAACTCACAAAATTGATCCCTAGAATCACTGGCAAAACAAATGCCAGCAGAATACAAGATTGAGAGACAAATTGGACAAATTGAGGAAGTGTTGTCTCCATGACGCCTACGAGGTCTGGTGCTTCCCAGGGAAGGTCTTCAACAACAAACGTTAAAAGAGTGATGATGATGATGATGATGATGATGATGATGATGATGATGATATCTGAAAAAAACAAAACAATTATTTTATAAATCAATTCCTTAAAGGTATTTAATGTACATTCAATTTACAATATAAGAATCTTCAATGATCTCTCAGTTTGTGTTCACTTTATTTTTTAAAACTCAGAATTTTTTTAGTAATCACAGTCTAACAAAAGGCTTGAGGGGTGATCTGTTCACTTGTCACCTCTCTTCCCAATTTTGTAATTGATCATCCAAACATGACACGCTGTCAAAAGACTGTTAAGGATTTGAATGGAATGTCAATATAATAAAATGGTTAATTGTAATACATGAATATTAATGGTGCAATTTATAGATATAGATAAAAATTATTCAAGTGTATTAGACAGACAATGCAATACTGTACTTACAAATTGTCCTCTTGCACTCTACAAATGATCAGATAGGTCTGAAAGTGGAGAACTCTCAAGATCACTTAGTGTTCCACAATTGACAGATGATAGGTTTCATGGATAACTTCCTTGCCATTCGAAGCTGAAAAATTTGTAGATACTGGACTACAGCTTTGAAACTCGTAATTCTTTGTTATCTTCTTTAACACATCGTCGAGACGAAGTCGTTCCTTATAATTTGTCTTCTGTTAGAGCTCCAAGAAATTCCATGATCTGCTCTTAAGGTTGTCTGGGTCAAAAGGGGAACAGGATCATCAGTTGCCAGAAAATCGGTGTTGTATCGGTGGTGAGCAAAGACATCTAAAAATCAAATACACGTATGCTTATAGCTATTTGTTGGGTGTAGCTTAGTCCAACACAAGATCCCGGGAGACTGATACTTCTGATATTCAAATTTGCTTAAATTTTTGTACCATACTGTGGTAGGTGCCCATGTGTACTTGTATTGTATCTCGCAAACTGTGGTTTTAGATACTTGAGAGAATAGAACTTGCTACACCTCTAAATTGGTTTATCGGGCTAGCTGGCTGACCACTAAGCCCAGAAAAGGTTCAAAATGGCTTGACCAGGTTTGTTTGAGACCATGAAAGTAAGTTCTTTCTTTATTTTGACCTCTAAAATGAGAAAAAACTCACCAAGCTATTTAAAAAATATGTCTCAATCAAGAGGGTATGTGTATTTTCTCTGAAAGAGAAAACAATCTCAATCCTCTATTTAGATACCGAAAAAAAAAAAGACATTCCCTTCGATTTGACGCTTCATAGTAAAAAATCCCAAATATTTCGACCTCTTGAAGTAAAACAAAGATAATACATCGATTTTGAGCGCGAAAATGATGAAAATAGGAAAAACTCCATCAATTCATATCAAGTAGTTTTTATAGTGAGCAAGTACACACATATAAGCAGACATTCAGCGTATTATAGTAGTATAGGTCTTTTAAAAGTTACTTTTAGTTAGAAGTTCATTTTGCATCGATTATATTTTGAGTTTGTGACAAATTACGATAAAGATACTTGTAATCCTTCTTTTTTGGCAAAGGTAAATAAGTTGGACAAATCTCACAGTAGAGACAAATTGGGATCAAAAAGGGACACTTAACTGAATTTGAATCTTTGCTTTTAGTCAGTTGAAGTTATGTTAATATTGATAATTTGATTTTTAAAACTACTTTTTTTTGTTAAAAGGTTTATGCAACCAACTTTTTTTCTTATATTCTATAAGGTCCCGTGTTATTTTACGATTCCCCATGTCGCTTTACCAAGCCTCTTCTTGTTATGCTCAATTCTAAGGGATGGTTGTTTCCAGGTGGAATAGGTTCTCTTAGAAGCAGTCCTGATTAAGTTTTAAAAATACTTTTTGTTCATCCCAATAGGAAACTTGTAATCTTTATTTTCATCTTTTAGTAAAAAGCCTTTTTTGGAGCAAACTCAGCCTTCAAGAACAAGAAAATCCCATACAGGAGTATACAACCAATGCCTTCTACCGATAGTCATCTATAGAGCTGAAACATGGAATCTAACCAAGATATTGACCCTCAAACTGAAAATCAGGCAACGTACTGATGAAAGAATCATGCTCAATATCATATGGAGGGATCACAAGATAGCACGATATATGAGGGAGATGACAGAAGTCCAAGGCACCATAGAATCTAATTGGGAGCTCAAATGCCAATGGCCTTGTGATGTTTCAAGGATGGCCAATAAATGTTGGATATCACGACTTGCAACATGGATCTCCACAGATCAAATGCAGAACGGAGGCCAACATAATATGAGATGCTGATACGTATCGGACATGTCCTGAAAGTTTGGGCTCTGCGACACCCACAATGGAGAGGGATGGCGATCCTTGGGGAAGGTATATGTCCGACGACTGATGATGAGGTTTGGTTAAACGTTACATGATACACAAACAGTGAAAAGTTCATTCTCACAAATTTGCTGAGGATCGTTATTGTTGTTTTTGTTACGGAGAAAAACAAAGTCAACTGCAACTTAGTCTGAAGTTTGACGAAATTCGGAGACAGGTTGATAGATCTGCTGGTAGAATGATAGAATGCAATATTTATCCTGCACATTCAGAGACATGCCAAATACAACACAAGATATTTATACATGGGTTTCAGCTGGTAATTTCCGTATTACTCGGTCTCTGTCGCAGACATCAGCATGTGCTCTTAATCTCATTCTTCCTGGTGGGTTTTGTCTGAAGGGTAGCTTTTCGATTACCAAGCTTAATTTACATTCTTTGAACGCAAGACTAAAAGCAATCGAAAGAGCAGATATAGCTTAGTCTGGCACAAGGCCAAAAAACTGAGGAAATTAAGGTGATATTGTTATATTATGGAAAGACAAGAGAATATCTCTATCTGTTGGCCTTGTGAATCAATACCAGGAATTCTGGCTTTTAATTTGGCTTGGAAACGGACCATTGGTGCTTGTGGGAAATGAGTAGCTTTCTCAGCTGCTGTAAAGTTACTCGGAAAAATAAAGAGGTCTTGTCAGTCATTCAATAGGAATTGTCACGTAACCAATGTCTTTTGACAGCATGTCATGTTGGGGTGATTAATTAAAAGAATTAAAAAAAAAAAGAAGTATTCTGTGAAATGGTTGTGTCAGTGCTGCAAACTTGAAAGTTTTTCCCCAAAGTCGAAAAGCATCAACAAACGCCACAACGTGCAAAGGAATACATAATAAACATACTGGAGTGATTTTAGATAGCTAACAGTGACTGAATTGGTTAGATTTGTCTAAAATGGCTATTTGCTAAAATGTACCAAAAATCACACAGAATATCGAATTTTCGGATTACAGAAAAAAAAAGAAAAAAAAAGGGCACCTGCTGAATTTATCCCCTAAAATCATGAATTAGCAAAACTACAATCTTGTGTCTGATCACAAAGAGTCTCAATTTTCAAAAAACAAGCATCAATGCCACCAGCCAGCCAGCCAGCCAGCCAACCAACAAGCCAGCCCGCCAACAAGCCAGCCAGACCAAGTCAAAAACTGAAAAAAAAAAAAACTGAAAAAAACTCATGTTGACAATTCTGGTGACAGTGTAGATTGAGTGGTTTCTAAAAGAAGGGAAGAAAAGAAAGATGGAACCAAATATAAAGAAAAATAAAGAAAAGTAGATGAAGAAACAAATTGATAGATAAATTGATTGATCTGGTCATATGCTATGGTTATTTAATCAAAGCCTGGTAGTAATTCGAAACAAAAACATAACATATCAATAGCACTGAAATTTAATCATAATATCAGGCACAATTAAAATCCTCGTTCTTTCTCCTCGATTTCTAAAATTAATAAGAGAAATATCTTATCACCATTATTATCCGGTTTCAACACTCAGCTTTAATATATCAAACACACAAAAGAAAAGAAAAAAAAGCTACTACCAACGGTTGTTAACGTAAACACAGGTTTAGCATTAAAAACAAGTCAAAACAAGTCTTCTCATTTTTTCAAGCTTCATGACTAATTAATCAAAACTATTTTTTTTTAAAAAGAAAAAAAATGTTCTTAGGATGTGATTTGATGGAAAAAGGTAATTTAACATCTGAAATTGATAATATCAGAAATGGAGCTTTATGTATGAGATACTCAGTAGGTATCAATCATTCAGTAATTATACGTATATATATATATATATATATATATATATATATATATATATATATATATATATAAATGTATATATATAAATATATATATATATATATATATATATATATATATATATATATATATAAATGTATATATATAAATATATATATATATATATATATATATATATATATATATATACATATATATATATATATATTTATATATATATACATATATCACAAAGACCAGCAGAAACATCAACACCAACGAGTAAATAAAAATAGAAGAAAAAAAATGTAGGTCTTGTTTTTTTTTTTACCCAACACTCCCCCAAAAGACCCTAGGGATATGAATAAATTGAATAATTCGCTTGGAGAAGCCAAAAAGGGAAGAAACATAGACGTGCTTGTTCAAAGAATCCATCATTTCAATATATATATATATATATGTATATATATATATATATATATATATATATATATATATATATATATATATATATATATATATATATATATATGTATATATATATATTTATTTATATATACATATATATATTTATATATTTTTATATATATATATATATATATATATATATATATATATATATATATATATATATATATATATATTCTGCATAGTGGGTCAGCTGCATGTTTCCCAAACGCCCCGATAGTTGATGTTCTGACTAAAGAAGATTTGCATTTGGATTGTTTGCACAACACAATATTTTTAACCCTATCTCCAAGTTACATTCTTCTCACACGCTGACCGACGCTTAGTATATATTTGTATTTGTGCTCGAAGATGTCCGATGAACTAGATACTTGCGTTCTTGCCACCATATTTGGAAAAATTACTAAGCCTCATCACGACCATTTAATGTCACGCCAAACGTAGTTAAGTTTACTACACATTCATATCAAATTGGAGTAAGACTACGTGATGGTTGAGGTACTTGAGTGTTTCTTACAAATCCGAGTGGCCACTCTTCGAACCTCAGTAAAAGACAGGTTTCGGAATTTACTCAGTGATTAAGCCCACTTCCATTTGGAAGACTAGAGCAACAGAATTTTTCCCTTCATCATTACTCCCTATTCTGATATTTTTCATCTTTTAGTTTTCTGGCTGGTCTCTGTGCAGTTTCTGATTATTCTTCGTCATTTGTGACCGAGGGTCAACAACTGTGTAGTTCGAAGGGACCTGTTAACAAACGCTACCCGTCCCCACTGTACTTAGATAGGTAGGGACAGGGTTAATCCCTGATACTCGATGCATACTAAAAAGATAATGCCAAGGGGATTATGCAATTTTTATCGCTACTCGCATGTATATGTGTAAGGCCTTACATTTAACCTGATATCATGACAATTTTTCTCTCGTGTGTAGATGAATATTTACCCTTCATTTTTCTTATTAAATCTAATATCGGACTGAACCATGATTTGTAAATATCTGTATTTACTTAAAAAGGAGGCTCAACTCCTGCCTGAAATAGTTCCATGTTTCTTAAAGCGGTTGCTGTTCGAAGAAGGGTACCCCCCCAAAAAAAACAGGACTTTTAATGCTTGATTCTGAGATTGGAGATCGAAAATCATCCTATTCATTATTTTCTTTGCTGTTCTTCTTTAATATTGTGATTAACAAAAATCACCGACACATCCATAAGGGCATCTCGAAGTGGGTGTATTTTCACCCCCTGGAATAGTACTAAAAACATTTGAACTAATTTTGTTATATTTTGTTTTTGAATTATGATTACTCCACCAATTTAATTAGTTATGTCTTCAAAACTGTCTTGAACGCAAGGTGTATTCGATTTTCGTATTTTTCAAATATTTGTGCAATTTATACGAGAAAGAAGCGGCAAATTTTGAATTCCTTGACCCTTTTGACCCCAAAGCGATCCAAACCTTTTTTTTTCCGTATAATTTTTACGTTCTGGTTCAATGGTAGTCTCTGTTGATATTATAGATAAGATCAGGTTTTATGGAACGAAGCGTAGTTTCAGAACAGAACAAAAATAGTACCTGACACTAACACCTGCTGTACCACAGGTACCATAGCTCAGTAACAGTATAGGAGATGTTATGAACAATGAATAGACATCATTTTCAATGCAGATACTAATCTTTTCACTGTAAAGTCGCATTTGAATATTTTCAAAATATAATGTACATTTAAAAGGATGTCTAAAGATTCTATTCGATAATTCATATCGGAGATCACAAATGCTAAACACCTCACGTTTTGTATTCTGTGAACATAATGGATCATTGTTTCTTTGTTCTTGAGGAAATCTCAAGTATAAGTGTAGCCATAACCATAATCATGATAATAACCCTCTTTTAAACCGAATATCTAGAATTTATGTGGCGAGACAGATAATAAATTTTAAAATGTATGTGTCTATATGAGCATCTGAATCGAATTGGGCTTTCAAAAGATTAATGCATTTCTATGAGTATGAGTGAACGAGCCTTTAACTCTTTCAAAATTTAAAAATCCGTATAAGTGAACAAAATCGTCTCAGAATTTTTCAATTAAATAAAGCATTTAAAAATCAGTGCATTCGTGAGCGAACAATTCCTTATTCAAATTTGTCAATAGGATTAAGCATTTGAAATTAATTCAATCGTATGAGTGAACAATATCTTCAACTTGATTGATAAAATAGATTAATTACTATGTCTTCTCTGGGTCCCTTGAGTTTTCTGAAATTACGATGGTGTACAAATAAACATACCTCCCTTACATTGCATCAGGGTTGGTGAGGATGTTCAACACTTAGAGGGGGAGATGTTCAATCGACAAAACTGACAAGGGAAAATGATCAATTGACAAAACTTGGGGTAGGTTGTTTGACTGACAATAAATGGGGTGAGGATTTTCAAATGTCCATTCCTCTTAGGGAATGATGAAGTGATCCGATTGCCCTTTCGTATAAATGAATAATTTGTGTTTTTGTCTCTTCAAGAATCATTGTAAGAATGACAGTTTTACTGCGTTGACTTGATGCTTCTACCCTAACAACAATGACAAGTTCAAAATTCTGGTTAATGCTATAACAAGAAAAGGTTATGGGATGTAAATGATGGATAGAGAGAAAAAGGGAGAGAGACATACGATTTCTGTTCCTACGTAATATATTTAACAAAGAGGGAAAAGGAGATAGAGAGAGAAAGATAGAGTGAGAGAGAGAGAGAGAGAGAGTGGGGGGGGGAGAAAAAGAGAGAAAGAGAGAGGGAGAGAGAAATATTGAAGGGAAAAAAGAAATAGAGATAAAGAGACGAGAAAAAGAAAGGGACAAAGATAGAGAACAATGAAAAGAGAAAGAGAAAATCGAAAGCTATGAAAACTAAATAGAAATATCTGGTGTCGCTTATACATCATCATCATTATCTTTTTAGCTTCGGTTATTGACATAGACCTCCTTCAAGATTTGCCAGACCTCTTCATCATGGACGTCGTGAAGCTAAATCTTTCTCAACTTGTCTTGTTCGCCACGCTATCTCAAATTTTGCCGGTCACATTTTTGCATAAGATCCCTGGAAATCCACTTTGTGGGTTGGGATATCAAGTAGTTGATTGGTATTCTTACAACATCGCCCACTCTCTGCCATTAGAGTCTCCTAATTATTTCAATGATATCTTGGACCCCTGTCTTTCCCTTAATATAGCACTGTTACTGTTTCTATACTTACTATGAGGTTTTTTTTTGTCTCTTCTCTGCTTCTTATAAACATTTGAGATATTTGCAAACGTACTCACCTAAGAGTGTTCTGAAATATTATGTTGATAATAAATTTCTTTTAGAAAATTACTGTAAATTCTAACTCGTGTTATTTGACCCCAATGTTTCTGACGCAAAGTTTGTAAAATCAACTTGGCTTTTGAAATACCTGCCGTTGTTATGAATCTCCAGGTGTCATCATTCTTATCTGATTTTTTTAACGCGATTGCATTCGTTTAATTGGAAGAGTCGACTGTTTTAAAAGTTCGATGAAGTACATTTTTTATCTTTCAAGACAGGCTGTAAACCAGATAGATGTTTTCCATAGTCGATTCTGATCGTACCTTAACAAGTGTAGACCGAATTCAGAAATGTGTACAACCTTGTGTGTGAACTTCGTGTATGAGTGAGTAAGTAAAGGGAAGCCATTTTTTTAGTGTTATTGCTTTCTCAATATAATCCTTTAGCTTCAAATAAATTCCATGTAATCGCCCCCTGGTTGTTTGTTTAACATTAGAAACAAAATTGCTTGCTTATTACGAAGAACTATCACCCAAGGGAGACTAATCTCCCTTTTAATTACGGTTTGACTAAACGAAAACAGCCGAAGGATATTTTGAACAAATTATTTTTCCCCAAGATTGGAGAAAAAACTTTTTCAAGTCTGTAACAATTAATATGAAACGTTTTTTTCAAGAAAATATCTTCTGAAGGGGTTATTGGGCACTTGTTCATAGAAGTTTTAAAAAAGTTTTCAAAGCATAATCCACATTATATACACTTTTTTTCATCAGATTGGAACTTCCATCGTGCACACTGAAATTCACAGGTTCGTCTTCCTTCATATGTACAATGTTTTGATGATAGATTCCAAGAATCCATGCGTGGAATGGAGATTACTCCTGTCAAGTTTTACATAGAAGATTATCCCTCCCTTGAAAAAGCAAAAAGGATTGTTATTTCTTTGAATTGATTTAATTGCTTTTATTTGTGCGTCTTTTTTTAACATCAAGTGAGTGAGTGCGTGAAACGTTAAACGTTTGTATGGAAATAGAACTGCTCCAATTTTATTTTTGCAACGTTCTTAACATTAGATGGGTGAGTGGTTGTTGTGTCAAGGGTTTGTATGGAACTGAATCGCTGTTTCATATTCGTGCACTTGCGTTAACATCCTTGATTCAAATCAGAACTAACAAGAATCATCTCCATCGAAGTGAGTTCGATACTTGACGAGTGCTTTGGCAAACGAAATCGTAGCTAACATCACCTCGTCTATCAACCAGCTTTTTGTGATCAAGCCTTAACATCTTTGGTAAATAAATCCGATTCACAAATATTAACCAATTCTGCAGATGAAAAAGATTCCTTCGGCAATGCATGGCAATATTTTTAAACCTTTAAAACATTTGTCTTCTATGATGTACACTGCCAACTCTAGAGCTCTTAGTATGCAACTTGTAAATTGTGATTTTTCTACTCATTGAGTCTTTAAAAAAGATATGCTTCAGCAAAAGAAGAACTGGTTCGAGAGATGAGAAGCATATTTTTAAATATAGTTGAAGGTACGATTCCAGGTTGAAGCCAGGATTCTGAATATCGATTTTTACAGCGGACCAACACTACCAACTGGTAGTATGGCGGAGAACCATTCTTTAAGTTACATTTCTTTCTAGTTCAGCTTGTGTCAGACATCAATACACATGTTTTTAAAGAAAATTCATATCTACATGTTCATGTAAAAATATGCATCTACGACGAATCTCTATGAAACCCTCCAAAAAAGAAGAGATCAAGCAAAGGATCACCCTAGGATGGCAAGCTTCCGGTTGAGCAAGTTCATCTTTCAGAAGCATGTCGATCCCAATAATCCTAAAAAGAAGAATATAAAACCAATGCATCTTCCCATTAGTCACTTATAGAGCTGAAACATCAAAGCTAACCAAGAGACAAACTCACAAACAGAGAAGCATGCAACGAACAAATGACAGAATTATGCTCAACCTCACATGGAGATATCACAAGACAGCACAGTATATAAGGAAGGTAACAGGAGTCAAACATATCATAGAATCTATTAGAAAGCTTATATGGCAAGGGGCAAGCTAGGTTGCAAGAATGGGAAACAACTGATGGACATCACGACTAACAACATGGGTCCCCAGAGATCACATGAGAAACCGAGGCCGACAAAACACAAGATAGAGAGATGAACTGGACAAATTTAGACAATAAAGGCTCCGCGATGCAGTAATTCAAAACTATTGATGCATATACATTTGAATGTATATACGTGCATATATAAGATGAGTGACCCCTGATTATTTTTTTGAAATTTTTCGATTCACTGCTCAATCAAAGTAAAAAAGTTGATAGATACACAAAAGTACATACAGGCCAAAGTGGGAGGAACTTCTCACCCATCTTTCATATATATATATACAGTTATAAAAGAGTCTCTCTCTGTACACACACACGCACACACACACACACTCACACACATATATATATATATATATATATATATATATATATATATATATATATATATATATATATATATATATGTGCTTACTGCGCCACAACCAGTATTTTGATGAGGATTATAAATCACCACACAGTATCAGAGTAGAAAAACTATTTGGAAGGATTTGAGCTAACGCAAGTTCAAATTGGATGAAATATATATTTTGTACACTATTTTATTGGCTTCAGGATTATCTTCATTCTGGTATAGTTATACTAGCTAAATACTAGTCTTACCGAATTATTCAGAAAATAATGATTATAACGATAATAATAATTAACTGAGTAAACGAATGGTATTCAACCATGTGGAAAAGTGGTATCAGCACAAACCGGAGACAGCCCTGGAGAATGGCAAGCACAAATTACTCCGGGACTTTAACATCCAAACCGACCACCTCATCCAGGCAAAAAGACTTGACTTGGTAATCGTAGAAAAGAAGAGAAAGACCTGCCAAATAGTGGACGTGGATGTACCTGCAGACCATAGATTAAAGAGGAAGGAGAGTGAAAAACTCAAAAAATACCAGGATCTAGCGAGAGAACTGAAGAAGATGTGGAAAATGAAAGCCACGGTAGTGCCAGTCATAGTCAGTGCATTAGGAACTGTCCAAAAGACACTGAGGGTGACACTGGAGAAGATTGGGATAAAGGGAAAAATTGAGACTGTACAGACCACAGCACTGCCAGGAACTACGCGGATACTGAGGAAAGTGCTAGAAATATAAAGACTGCAACATTAATTGTTAACAGTGACCCAACAGAGGAAGGGAAATGAAAGCAGAAATGTAAACCACAGCACTGGCATGATAGGCAAAAGAGAGAGGAGATTTTGGCCGAAAACCTGAGGAGACTTATTGTCACTCAGCCTTCAGCAGTGACCACTGGGAAACAGATGTGAAACTGTAAACCACAGTATTACTGTGGCCTATGAGAACTAGGAGAGAAGGGCTGGAGACTTGGGGAGACTTGCTGTCACTCAAACTCCAGCGGTAACCACCAAGCAACTGGTGTGAGATTGCAAATAATAATAATGATATTAATATTAATAATAATAATAACAATAATAATATTAATATTAATAATAATAATGATAATAATGATAATAATAATAATAATAAGTGCAATCTCAATCCCCACAGAAGATACTCTAAAGCTAACTCTCAAAAACAAATCAAGCCACTATCACTAACTAATACCCTTTACGTACACACTTCCCAACCATTATTATTAATTAAAAATGAATGAGACATCCTAATAACAAAACTTGAATATAGAGAGATCTCAAAGGAACCAGGCATCATACCTTTTCTTTTGTAAGGTCCATATTACTGATAACATATTTAAGTGTAATGCTGTAAAAAGGTAATACAGTGTCCTGTAGAACAAATAACTCCCAAACTGTTCAGTTCTACCAATTATACAATAGCAAAAATGGCCAGTGTTTTAATCATCTCAAACTCACTAACTCATTCACCAGTTCCACCACATTAAATACTTTCATCATTTATCACAGTTCTAACTGCAATAGTTTCAACATTATTTACACCCATTGAATGCACTCAATTTAAAATTCAGTATGTGGGGAATTCTGACTAGCCATTCAACATCAGAATCAATAATTACAGACATTGAGTTAGATCCACCAATTATAACAATCTATTCCCCATGGAGCAGCATTTTCTGCGACCAAACCATAACTTTCACAATAATGTTAAATCCACCATTATCAAAATCACGGAGAGGATTATATATCACAAGGCCACTCAAATCCTCGAGAACCATGGAAATATGTGGATATTACTTCTACAACCTCTCTCCCGTAATGGACCGAATATCAATTAAAACAACTGGATACCTAACTCCAGCCCATAAGATCATCACCATCCCTACAGAATACCTAAATTGCCCACTAGCCGTAACCAAAACACACCATAAGCCAAAAGATTACAATGTACGCAAAAAACAAAAATAAAAAATTCGTAAAGACCCCAAGGAATGGAAAGCCATAATCATATTGAACAAATTTAAAAAATACATAAATAAAGAATTGAAAAAATAGCTCAGAAAGACTTGTAGAGTCAGCCGTATACTTCACAAAAATGTAATTGACTGCATATACCATAACGTGCGAACCTTCGAACGCTGGTACCCTTCTTAAAACTACCCGTTGTATCATCTCAAATAATTCATTAAAACAAAGATTCCTAATCATGAATGTTTTCTAGTTTTTATACCTTTCTTTTGTTTCACATTTTTCCCAAGCCGGGATGCCCACATGGTACCTGCTCTATTTGGGACCTGACCCCTGAGTGACCCCCTACTCACAAAAACCTTTAGCAAAGACAGTGATTCCCCGGCCCACAGTTGGAAGAGGGACTTCGAATAAAATATTTCATTTTTTGATTCTATCATCGACTATTCAATCAAAACTGAGAACTTTGGACTTTCCTGCTGAATACAAAGCTTTTCACTTCGAAGTGTTTTCGAAGAGACTATGTAAGTAATCTACTTCGTATACACAGGCCCTGTTTTAGCCCTTTACAGTACAACTCAGTCTTTCTCTCGATATATATATATATATATATATATATATATATATATATATATATATATATATATATATATATATATATATATTGAAGGGTAACTAAGCGTCAAGTTTTGTATTATAGTTACATTATGGGTTTCAAAATGCTTCCTAATCCCCAAACTATTCTAATTAATCTACTTTCCGAAAGAGCCTCCTACACTTTCGACCCTTCGAAGGGTGTTTTTTTCTCACTTCTCACCATTTCAAAGGGGTTATATACAAACACATGAAATAAAAGGATGTGTGCAGACATGGAAAGGAGATCCCATTTAGGCATAATAGTTAAATTGTACATTGAACTCCCTAAGAAACCATCAAAAAACATTTTCCTCTAAATGTTTTTTAGGTACCTCGCACATATATCTTTAAAAAAACAGATACCTCTTTTTTATATATATATTTAGGATATATACATCACTCTACACACGTTTGCAAACTCATACACACACGTACATATATATTAACCAACAGTGCACCTAATAAGTCTATTGTTACAAAGTTCTGCAATGGGTGATTTTTTGTCAAATTGTAATTGCATTTAATTGGATTAGTGAAACAAGAAGGTTAACTGAGACTGCAGGATGCTCTGATTCTCTCGGAACGAGGCAACAAAAAATAAATGTCGTTAACGAATAACAAGCAACGCTGCAAACTGGCTAAGCCTTTTATTTCACTGGCAACGAATTGATGTACGTCAGCATAAAGATCAAAGCAGAACATTCAACCAGATCAAAAAGATAAAAACCCTGTTGACAGGTCTTTACTTATTATGAGAACTTTGTATCTGTCTCCAGAAGATCATTCCAGCGTTAGAAAAAATTCTTCTCCATTTTGGCAGCCTGATCCCAATATTTTTCTGTGTGACAACGTTTGAATCCTCTTAGGCCAGAAATAGTTCGACCGTGTCTGAAGTGTCTGAAGTATTCTTGTTATTGAAGTTACACCTGTCTTGAAAAGCTACATTTTCACGAGTATTATATGTCTCTAGAAACGACAAACCTCATATTGCGAATGCAATATGTATGCAGTCACAAATTCTGTTTATTTATCACATTTTGTACGAAAAGACAGGAAATCGTAGGGTCAACATCACAGTTCATTATCATAATTACAGCACTTGGAGGAGCTTAGTTATTGGCTGCAATAGTTTACATCTTTCACATTACTGACAGAGGTCGGTGAACAAGTTCAGGTACAATCCAAATGCTGATTTTCTAGGCAGGAAAACAGGTAGGTATCTTCTCCTCACTCTCTAACACCATCTTTCCTATATCTAGAATTGTGCTGCACTCGACAAAGATAAATATATATCAACAATGACCCGATTTGTAATTCATCAAGTCACGTTTTTCCCTCAAGTATGAAATGTCATCTTCATTATTTCCCGAACATGCGGGTAGCAACTAGTTTGCATATATGTTGAAGCTTATGATGAGATGTTGGTTCATCTTTGCATTTATCTCTCAAAAGTATTTCTTATCAATAATTATGGGGATGAATCGGAAGGGTCCCTGCTGCGTTCTAGCGCTAACCCATGTTGGAAATAAATTACATACTAATGTGAAATGATGATATACCTAATGAAAAAAAAAACCACAAACAAAAAACAAAAACATCTTTAGAAATGCAGAGCAACAAAAATGCCTAGGTAAATACTGTGTTGATAAGAATCAACTCAACTCGTAAAAAAAAAAGCAGCCCCATCGAATGCGACCGTATTGAAAGAAATCTCATTTGGGTACATATTTTTTTAGTCATGAGGGGGTGGGAAATTTCCAGTTTGTACATATGCTAAAAGTTGAGTAAAAAATAAATATCTCTACACTAACTGAATCTTCTTTCACAAGAAAATAAAGAGAAAAGATATGAGAATTTCCTGTTGCAGTTTTTCGTTACTGATAAACCAGCTGCATAAATTTTTGAAACCCAAAGACCATCATTTCAAATATTTTTTTCGATGATAAATGATATTTGCCTGAATCAATCGACATTATGTAGTAAATTGAACTACGTAGTTGACCAGATAATGTTTCAGTAGCATATTCAAAAGGACGTATGAATTCTGCACGAGGTCAAATGAGGACAAAATATTGTAAATTGATCCGTTATTTGTGTATATAGTGAGTATTACTTGATCCTAACCATGAGAATGTATGTAGCAGATCCGTACAGAAAGTATCAATCTATTCAGTATGGAAAATAGCCCATCTAAGATCAGTGGCGCTTTGTCCCCCCTCAAATTACCAAGAACTTTATATAATAACCCCGGCGTTCCTCTCACTTTCCAAAACAGTTAGCAAATGATGATAAATTGTGACGAGCCACCCAAATGCATGATACGTGAAGAATGGGCAGGTGTGAATATTTTTAAGGCCCCTAAATGTCGACTGAGACAACTCTGTGGCCTATTCACATGAGTCATCGAACTGAATTTTGAGATATCGAAAATACCTTTATATATATATATATATATATATATATATATATATATATATATATATATATATATATATATATATATATATATATATATGTATATATATATGTATATATATATATATATATATATATATATATATATGTATATATATATATATATATATATATATATATATATATATATATAGGGTTGTAACGGATAGGATGGCTGCTTTAAATTTGCATCGCTCTCACCATCGAGTTGAACAGGACCAAATGACTCTTTTTAACCTGAATCCTCATCTCATTTGGTCTATTTTTTTCCAACGTGGAAGTTATGTATGAAATATTAAGTATGATAAAATAGACAGTTTGCAATGTATCGAATACTCTTTGAACTCGCCTCATATAACAGCTACATGATAACTATTCCCATGATGAGGGCAGAGAGCTTGATTTGCCAGAAATTTTACACATTGAAAATGAAAAAGCAAGCACTTTTCCCCAATAAAAAGTAATTTTATCAATCGACGAAGAGGGGTGGGGTCTATGGCTCATACGTCTATGCCTTATATGCACTCATAGTTGGCAAAAATCTTGTGTTGTATGACTCTTCTATGTAGGCAGGTTTGCTTCCTCTGACTGAATCTAACACTGGCTGCCGGGATGGGAAATAAACACGTGACTATTTCACCACTGAACAGTCCTTTATTAGTTATCAAGAGGATAGAGAGATAGACAGACAAGACAACATCAGCTTGATGGGTGGATGAAGAGAATCAAAGAATTAGAGAAGGAAAGACAGAGAGAGAGAGAGAGAGAGAGATAGGGAGAGAGATAGGGAGATAGTTACAGGTTGATGTACGATTACATAAGTAAAGAGTCAGGCCATTGACAGAAGACAAAACATGGGCTAGAAAGTAAGGTACAAACAACACTTCAATCAATAGACACTCCTTTCTCTCTTTCTATATATCACACAGAAAGAGACCGAGAGAGAGGGAGAGAGAGGGTCTATATCCTGATGTCGAATTTCACGTACGATGCTATCTGTATATACAACATCATCAACATGACACACTATGAACCAATAGTGAGCATATCAGTCTTGTAGACGAATATAAGCACAGTGAAGGAAACCCTATAAGCCTATTCAACTGTGTATACAAACTTTTCACAAAGATCATCACCAACCGAATCACAAAAACACTCGATGAAAACCAGCCACGTGAACAGGCTGGCTTTAGAAGAAGCTACTCGACCATGGACCACCTGCACTCGATAAATCAACTGAAAGAAAAAGCAGCAGAGTATAAACTACCACTTGCCGTAGCATTTATCGACTTCAAAAAGGCCATCAGTCGGCAAGGTGTAGATCCAGTATTTGTTGAAGTGTTGAAACATACATACAATCACGGCAGCTCATTTATCAGGCTACATAAAGACTCGGACCCCTTCCAGCTCCAGAAAGGAGTAAGACAATGTGATACCAGCTCACCTAAACTCTTCACAGCCTGCCTCGAGATGATCTTCAGAAGGCTAGACTGGGAGAGTAAAGGAATTAAAATAGACGGCGAGTATCTGAGCAACCTCAGATTCGCAGACGACATAGCCTTTTTCGCAGAGAACCTACACGACCTGCAACTTATGATAGATGGACTAAATGAAGAGAGCAAGAAAGTCAGCCTACACATGAACTTCAGCAAGACGAAGATCATGTGCAACAACCACATTGGAGATAAAAACACTAAGATCGAAATCGAGGACACAGAACTCGAGAAAGTAGACCACTATATCTACCTAGGGCGATGAATCTCCATGACACTCTCAAAGGAAGAAGAGATCAAGCGTAGAATCACACTAGGATGGCAAGCCTTTGGCAGAGCTAGCTCAACCTTCAAAAATAATAAGATCCCATTAATCCTAAAGAGAGGAGTGTATAACCAATGCATCCTCCCAATAGTCACTTATGGAGCTGAAACATGGAATTTAACCAAGAGACAGACCCGTAAGCTGAGAACCATGCAACGTGCACATGAAAGAATAATGCTGGGCCTCACATGGAGAGACCACAAAACAGCACTGTACATCCGGGAAAAGACAAGAGTTAGAGACATCATAGAATCCATAAAAAATCTTAAATGGCGGTGGGCTGGCCATGTTGCAAGAATGGCAGACAATCGATGGACATCGCGACTCACAACATGGATTCCCTGAGACCACATGCGCAACCGAGGCCGGCAAAATGTTAGATGAAGAGACGAGCTAGACAGGTTCAGGAAGTACTGGCTCCGTGACGCCCATGATAGAGAAGTGTGGCAAATCCTGGGGAAGGTCTATGTCCAACGACGGACGCTAAAAGACTGATGATGATGATGATGATGATGATGATGATGATGACTCAGTCCTCACTTGAACAGTACAACGGCCTTGTGATGATTCACAAACAAGCTCAGATAAGACCATATGAATAGTTTTGATAGAATATCAGTACTATTAAGTGAATATCCCACTGCTACAGTTTATACATCTGGACTTGTACTGAAAGAATGTTAAGAATAATGATGTTTACAGTCATTTAATGAAAGTATAATATGACTGATGTCACAAATATGATGTATCCATCAGAGAACTATCATACTACGTAAGTATTTGTATAAAAGTCTGATTCGTCGGTGAGGCGTCCAAATGAAGACACTTTTTATATTAAGTGAACTATAAGTCTACCTCAAATTTTGTTATTGGTTTGAAAACTGAGGTTCTGATTGGTAATATTTGACTCATCATCATCAGTCTCTTAACGTCCGTTGTTGAACATAGACATTCCCGTACAATTTGCCACACTTTGAGCCATTACTTTCTGAATTTGTTTCGTTCGTCTCTCCATTTAGTATTCTGCCAACCCGGTTGCGCATGTGATCTCTGGGGATCCATCTTGTGAATCATGATGTACATCGTTTGTCTGCCATTCTTGCAACATAGCCAACCCGTTGCCATTTGAGATTTTTGATGGATTCTATGATGTTTTGGATTCCTGTTTTCTCCTGAATATATTGTGCTGTCTTGTAATTTCCCTATATGAGGTTGAGCATGATTCTTTCAAGTTCGCATCACATGCTCCTCTATTTGCAGGTCAGACTCTTGGTTTTGCTCTATGCTCCGGCTTCATAAGTGAATATCGAGAGGATGTATTAGTTGTATACTCTTCTTTTTAGTGTCATTGTGATCATCATGTTTTTGAAGGTTGAGCTTGCTCTATCGAAGGCGTGCCATCCTAAAATGATTCTTTGCTTGATTTCTCCTTCTTCTGATGGTGTCATGGAGATTCGTTACCCTAGGTAGATGTAGTGGCTAACTTCGTCCAGTTCTGCGTCTTCGATTTAGATTTTTGTGTTTTTATTTCCGATGTGGTTGTTACGCATGGTCTTTGTTTTGCTGAATGTCAAGTATAGGCTGACTTTCTTGCTTTCTCAACTCGGTTCATCTATCATTAGTTGAAGGTCGTATTAGTTGTCTTTGAAATGGACAATGTTATCTGCAATCTGGGGTTGCTGAGATATTTGCCGTCTATTTTGATTCTTCTATTCTCCATGTGTAGGTTTCTGAAGATCAATTCGAGGCAGGATATGAATCTGGTATCACCTCGTGTTACTCCTTTTTGGAGCTGGAATAGCTCGGAGTTTTTTTGTAGACTGATAAAGGAGCAGCTGTTATTGTATATATGCTGCAGCACTCTGGCGTATATGGGGTCTACACCTCGAGAGTGTTGGCTGTCATGACCATGGGGTTTCCACTGAGTAAAGTATTCAATAAAAATGCATTAAACATCAGAATATTTCTCTAGGTATGATACATTCAAAATATTGATGTTTTCTATAAATAAATATATCCGATCATAATAGTTTCCAGTTACTGAGCCCAGAAGAATCAGTATATATATATATATATATATATATATATATATATATATATATATATATTCCAATGATATCTATAACTATTTTGAATAAAGATTTACTTGATATATGAATACAAGCGTGTTGTGTATCTATTAATGTTATTTCTTTCTCTCGCACTCATTCTCTCTCTCTCTCTATCAATTCATCTGTCTATAACATCTATCTATGTATGACAAAGAAATGGATATAAGATCGGCTAATGTAATTATAAATGCATTTTTTTAAATTTAAAACTTTATTTGAACCAAAATCCCATTTTCACCCGGCCAGAAATGATAAATGGATCGAATCAATATATTCAGGATATTCAGGCCAACCGACCTAATCATCGTATAAGATCGGATTTTGGTTCAAATACAGTTTCAAATAAAAAATGCATAAAAATTATGTATCTATATATGTGTGTCTGTTGGGGGTTAATCCATCTCCGAATCCACACCGAATGTCATGATTTTGCTTTTTGGGGCATTAACCGATGGGAAATCAGTATTAAAATGTATTTCTCAACTGAAGGTGCTGGGAACTTTTGCCTCCAATTATTAGTGCTTTTTTCATGTCCAAGTACACTATATCATCGGATTCTGGGTGCATTTTTTTACGACATGCTGGACATGATTAATTCTGACATCAATCCAAACTCACTGAACAATATCAAATCATATTCTGAGAGGGAGTGAAAAGACGATTGACATTCTACAGGTCACTCACGTATTCTTTTCAAAGTTTGAAGATCAGAGACTCACTGCCACTGATTGTCGATCAAAGCACTATATACAAGTGACTCTTGAGTAGCAGAAACTGATCTTTAGTATAAATGGTCTTTTTCCAAGCGCCGGAAATCCCAGAAACACTTCTTTGAAAATAAGTAATTGAGTGTAGGGTACCAAAAGCGACTCCTCACTCCCTCTTCTAGCGTTATTTTACTCTTTTTATCTTTAGACATTCACACAGAGAAGGATACTATAAAAGATATGTTTTTTACATTGCTATATTTTCTAATTTATCCGAATACGGGATAAACGAAATAGAAAATAGATTTATCCGTTGCCCTTGTTGCCCATTCACAACGCGCAATATTTAACACAGCAAAAAGCCATTGATATAAAAAAAGGATATTTATCCGGAGGATGGTAACATTTCGTGGGTAACGCACTCATAAACAACCTGCAATATGGTTTGATCTAATAAATATGAAAACAAAAAGTTCATTTACATTTGAATAATTTATTTCTCTATCACCCAAGAGGTTTAATTCTTTTTGAAATCTAACAATTCTAACCCGTAAATACTATGTATGTATAATGGCGATCCTTCTGATTTATCCCCTCTCTCCCCTAGGATACATAGAATATATGCAATCATTTTTCCGATTAAGCTTTTTCTTTTTTCTTCATGTATGTCTGTATTTCATTTTCGCATATTTCTAATCGTATACTATCTTTGAATCATCTAATAAATGTTTCCTGAAATAGAATTCATAAATTCAAGTTGAAATTGGCTCAGAGAAATCCTCAATCAATTTTCCATAAACTCATAATATAGCACGTAAATTAATAAATTTTAAAATCTCTGATCTCTTGAGTAAGAAACAGTCCTAAAAGCTATTGCAATTTAATTGAAGACATATTATTGAACATTTTCTAAAAAATTTACGATCAAATTAAAAAGTACATTATTAGTATATATTTCCGTATCATTTTATTCTAATTCTTAATACTGAAAAATTCATATATATATATATATACGTGTGTATATATATATGTATATATATATGTATATATATATATATATATACATATATATGTGTATATATATATGTATATATATATGTATATATATATGTATATATATATGTATATATATATGTATATATATATGTATATATATATATATATATATGTATATATATATATATATATATATATATATATATATATATATATATATATATATATATATATATATATATGTATATCCTGCGAGGCATTAAGTCTGAATCATACCCTGCTCTGCACGAGGTGTTATAAATCAAACCAAGTATTACGATTAACTTGCTTTATTTATTTAATGAAATAAAAAAAATTTCTTGTATTTTTTTTCATTGTCATATCCTTTTACATTACAGGGAGTAATATTTAAAACAAAATTTAAAGTTTTAACCGATATCTACTGGTAAATTGATTATGTTTTACTGTTTATATTAGAATAATTCTGTTTTATATAAATATGTCTCGGTTAAGATCAGCTCTGTTGGATTGTTTTAAGAGAAGATATTTAATAAAATTGAAAAGTTAAGGTCTCGAAGTGTGCCATATATATATATATATATATATATATATATATATATATATATATGAGAAAAATTAGAAAATCGGACATCGTCGACTTGGTGTTTCTAATATGACATCAGTTCTTTTCATGACTATTAAACGACCTATAAAAATGATGTACAAAATTCCAGCCCGTACTCGTGAAAAAAAAATATCTGAGGCCATCCGTAGCAAGTTTAAAGTTGGTGTCACTCAGGGCAGTAAATCATGGTATTTTGCCACCGCCCTTCCCACAACTAGCTCCTCACACTGGATATCTAGAATTGAAGATTTGATGAAATTTTTCGTCACTCATTTTAATTTGACCTCTTCTGATGGTGTCACCCGGATCGGGCAGCCACTTGGTTTGCCTTTGAAAATCATTATATTTTTCAAAAATATCTGTGAAGGTTTTGTAAAATAAAAAGAAAGTAGAATCATTACAGATTCGTAAAAGAAAAAAAAAATCAAATTCATATCCATAATGTGGCAAACGTTAATCCTAATTACAGATGCAATTGCAGAGCTCGCTTCACAATTAGCAAACATGATGGAAAGGTGGTAGAATTTTTTGTTTTTTTTTTGTTTTTCAGGGAGAAAGGAGAGCTAAGCGCAGAGAGTCGATTAGTAGAGAAAAAGGAAGGAAAAATACAATGATTGTAACTGCTATGTCCCCAGCGAACGCGATATGAGATCAGTTATCTGTAATCTCCGCTTCGAGCTCTTATAGTTGTTTCAATCAGTCAACTGGATTTGTTTGGATATTTTTTTTTGTTTACAGCTTCTTTGTTTCACACCAAAAATGTTCCAACGTTAACACTTTGGTTTCGGAACTTGAAACGTTAATTTTATTTTAAAAAAGTTTTTTTTGTGTGTGTGTGTGTGTGTGTGTGTATGTGTGTATGTGTGTATGTGTGTGTTTTGCTTTTTATTTAAGTTTTATTCCATTTTATTCTTTTTTTCATTCCAGAGATCTTCAATATCTGATCGAAAGTTTTCAACTGTTTTCTTGTTGGTGATCAGATTATTTGCATCAGGAAGAGATAGGATGAGAAGGAGGAAGGATAAAAAGAAAAAAGCCCAACAACGACAACAACAACAACAACAACAACAACAACAACTACAACAACATAAAAAAACAAACAGAAAAAGACCCGGCAGCATCAACAAAGAAGTGTGAAAATAGAAGCGAAAGAAGTAGTTTGACTCTGTGGTTTTCTTCGACGAAAAAAAAAAAAAAAGAAAGAGACACGCGTCACAAATAATTATTACTCAATTATCCACCATCAAAACTTATTTTAAAGTCTTCTAGTGCGTATGTTTACGTGTGCTTTCGTGTGTATGCAATCGTGTGTGGTTGAGTATTCGTGTACGTGTACATGTGTGTATTTGTATGCTAACTACCTAGAGTATTTGTTCAACGAAACTTCGACAGTAATGGTGATTGGCGCTAACTCAGGAGGGAATGTTTTTTTGTTTACATTTTATTTCTCCCGAGGGTGTTTTCGACGAGTTCTCAAACAATTTGAGTTCTTCTAGTCAGTTCCATGTGCTTCGTATTTTTTTGTCATTTGCTGTTTTATAGCTTCACGTTCCTAATTTTTTTATATGGTGTGCTTGTTCATGTTCATAAAGTTATGTGTAATACATTTGATATTTTATATATTATTCTGCATCATATTTTATGTATCATGTTGTTTCATATTTTATCCATCATATTTTGTAGCTTATGCACTCGATATTTAATATGTTATGGTGTTTCACATTCTATAAATAATATGGTATTTATTTAATGCCTGATTTGTTACGTTGCTTCATGTTTCGTGTGTTTTACTTTTTAATACCTGACCCTACTGTTCTATGTAAAATGCTGTTTCATTCTTTATATAATATGCATTACTTATTTAATGTTTTACGTCTTATGTTGCATAATATTCTATAATAAATAGCAAACTCTCTCATATCTAAGTGATATGTTATGCGTTTATTTGTTACGATATTCCATGTATCATATATTATAAGTTTTATATTTATGAGTTACGCTATTGTCTTTTGCCTAATTGATGCTTGGCGTATAATGTTCAATGCGAGGTGCTTTAGCTTATGAATGTTTCATGTGATATATTAGGCTTTTTCTTAATATATTATGTGTTTTTTGTTTCATAGATATGTATCTCGTATCATCATACCGTGCTCTATCGCGAGCAAACAAACAAAATGAAACAACCATTATTGGTTTATTCGGACTAATAGTCTTATCCATGATATTTTGACATAATATGACATTTTGATTGCACGTAATCAAATAATTCTCTTTGACATAATTAATTTCTTTTTGATTGAGGGGAAATTAAAAACTTATATTCTTTTTTTTTTTCGAAAAAATGAATTAGTGTGCACTTTTTTGTCGACAGGCGTTATCCTACCTCTTCAGTCCATCAGTTCCATCACTAAATCAATTACTGTTGCATGGTTCCCAAGAGCGTCAGTGGGATTACAGCTCATTACAACTGATCCAAGCCACATCGTTGTCTATTTTGAGTTTCAGTAGATAGTCCTTAATCATTACACTAGTTATTAGAGTTAGTCATACTTCCGATTTTTCCTATTTAGATACGTGTTTTATATATCGACGATCGTTGTAGACACCAACGAAAGGAACAACCACTGGTTTTATTCAGCATTATAAACCAACGATAACAGAAGGAACTAAACAATGATGATCATAACCATTGTTTCATTACTGATATTGGCTGTTGCAATTCTTTTGTTCTTGATTTTCAATGCAGTATATATTGAGTGAGTACCGAAATTCACTTAAACCAATACAGAGGGTCCCGATTTATGAAGCAGCATCAGGACAAACGATTTTAAACCCAATAATCGACCTGTCTGATTAACAATACGACTCAATTTTTTTATGCACAAAAACCAAAGTTGTTGTTTTTTTCATTCAAGGGGAACAACTTGCATAAAACAGCATCAATTCAAATCCTTTTTCCCCTTTTTTCCTTTGTTTTTAAAATTTTGCTTTTTACTTCAGCTACGAGCTAAAAGTATTTGAAATATAGCCGTTTTGAAAACATATAGACAATATATCTAATTCTATCAAATTTTACTTGTTTTTTTTTCTTTTTTGGTGCCAGATAACCGGCATATCGGTCATAATAAACTAAGTACATTAGCGACAGCCACATAAATTAGAATGGTTTCTCAAAATATTATTCCTAAAGTGTACCTTGCCATAATAACCTTTGGTCCTATATAGCATATTGTACTAATCAAAATCACACGATTTGTTGCTTAATCATCAGAGGTTTCTCTGATATTACGTACATTTAATTAGTACGGAGAAATAAAATAGTGAATTGAATGCTTGGTAAGAGAGAGGTCAAGTCAGTGGACAGAGATAAGAAAAGCCAGCCACCAGTTTGCAATAATCGCTTAATATTTATTGTTGTCAATATTTAAAACCTGTATTGTTTTCAAGTAACGCTGATATTTCGTTCAGGTGTGCCTTCGAATTGTTCGAAAAAGGAGAGTAAAACAACGGAATCCAAATCAACCTGTAATTGCTCCTCTATACGAACCTCTCCACGAGTGCCCGCACACCATGCTCTAGTTGCTTAGCAACAGGGTGTAATAACAACCGACAGGAACTAATTAGCGTTGTAAGATTTAATTATGTACGACAAGATGAAAATGCTTTGCTTTAATTGGCACCAAAACTTGCCAAAACCTGAAACCTAATCCAGTTTTATTTCCCTTGTACACTCGACGTGTCCATACTCTCTCTCTCTCTTTGTCATTCCTTCTCTCTTGTTCACTCTTCTCTCTGTATATATATATATTTCACTCGCTTACTCTCTCTCTCTCTGTCTTAATCGTTCTGTTTCTCTCTTTAACTCATCTCTTTTTCCCTCTCCATCTTTTCTTTCTCTCTGTCCCCTTTCTTTTTCTCTTTCATTCTCCTTTCTCTCTTTCCTCCTCTCTTTATCTCTTTCACATTTCTCTCCGTCTCTCTTTTCACGCTTCTTTCTTTTCCACTCATCTTTTTTTTATTTCCCCCTCTCTCATAATTTCTCTCTATCTCTCTCTTCCACTGTCCTTTCTCTCATTTCCCCCCTCTCTCTCTCTTTATCTCTTCCTCCCTTCACTTCCTCTTTCACTGTTTTCTCTCTGTTTATTCATCACTATCTGTCTTTTATTGTCCGTCATTGGAAATACGCTTTACTCAGGATCAACCATAATTCTCTATCATGGGCGTTGCAGAGCAAGTATTTCCTAGATCTGTTCAGTTCATTTCTCCATCTTGTATTTTATCGGCCTCAGTTTTGCATGTGATCTCTGGGGATCCATATTGCAAGCCGTGACGTCCATCGGTTGTCTGCCATTCTTGCAATATGGCTTGCCCGTTGCCATTTAAGTTTTTTAATAGAATCTACGATGTCTCCTGTTTTCTTTCTGATGTACTGTGCTGTCTTGTGATATCTCCATGTGAGGTTGTGCAAGATTCTCTCATGCACACGTTGCATACTTATCAGTTTGTAGGCCTGTCTCTTGGTTATGCTCCATCTTTCAACTTCATGAGTGACTATCGGGAGTATGCATTGGTTGTAAACTCTTTTTTCAGGATTATTGGGGTCGTCTCTGTTTTTCTCTGTTGAGCTTGCTCTGCTTTTATCAGGCTACATAAAGACTCTCAACCCTTCCAGCTCCCCAAATCGAGAATGAGAACATAAGTGTCAAAATCAAGATGCAAAACTGGGGGAAGTTGAGCACTGCCCCCCAGAATTTCCATGAGATCCTTAATAGAAGAGGAAATCAAGCGAAGAATCACGTTAGGATGGCAAGCCTTTGGCATTTTTATAACTTCCCATTAAAAACGAACGTTCATGATTTAGATGTACAGAAGCTTAAACAGAAAAATGTGTATTCACGTTTTTCCTAATGATTAGTCGATAAGATATGGTATGTTTCATCTAATACAGTCTATTAGTTAAAACAGATAAATCACAATGGATCCTCATCGTTAACAATCTTGAGTGAGGTGTGAAAAGTAATTTACGACCATAATCTCCAGCTTTGGTCCATAGAAAGCGTGTCATTGTTCAGGATGACAATGTGAAATAATACGTTTTGTCATTCCCTGTAATAATGATTATGTTCCTGCCAAATAAATCAAATATTTGTTACATTTAAACAGGTTTGTATTCTGTCAGAGAAAATACTGCATAAGAAGAGAAATACATGAATTACGTTAACAGATGTCGGGAAATAATTGGCAGAAAAGTCATAAATTTATTTGGAAAAAATGTTTTTTTATGTATTCAGTATATAAAGCAGTAAAAACTTTCTAAAATATCTATGTATCTATATCTATATCTATATCTATATATATATATATATATATATATATATATATATATATATATATATATATATATATACATACATATATATATATATACATATACATATATATATGTATATATGTATATATATATATATATATATATATATATATATATATATATATATATATATATATATATGACATGAACAACGAGTCACATCTACTATTATATACTCACCAATCCCCCATCGTTAACCATGTTTTTATGGTAATTTACGTGAGTGATCCTTGTGTTTCGAAAAATAATTCAAAGAAATTAAATGATGTCGTATGAAATTACTTCCATTACCGATACCTTACGGTAGTACCCTTTTTAAAATGTTCGACTTTGCGTAGTGTGACGCGAGTTATATATTAAAATCATTGCTGAGATGGACTTTTTTTTCTTCAGCACAACTGGGGTTTCATGTTAATATAACTGCTTTGTTTTAAAGACTTCGAAACGGTTACATGGTAAACATCTGATGATCACATCAAGAGAAAATTTA
Organism: Thysanoteuthis rhombus; assembly: GCA_963457665.1. Classification (NCBI taxonomy): domain Eukaryota; kingdom Metazoa; phylum Mollusca; class Cephalopoda; order Oegopsida; family Thysanoteuthidae; genus Thysanoteuthis; species Thysanoteuthis major. Next base: position 19,118,986 of record OY735202.1, read on the forward strand.
CCCAGTACTGTAATATAAAAGTATGTATAAAACATAATTGAAAACACCGAAGAAAATTACATGAAGATACACAAAAAACTGACTGAAGATATACAAAAAAAAAAAAGAGATTTCTCCCATTGTTTCAGGGCTTAAAATGATAAAGCTTTCTAGACTATATATATATATACACACACACACACATATATATATATATATATATATATATATATATATATATATATATATACACATATATATATATATTGTTTCAATGTTTGTATGCACAAATCATCAAAGAAGGCCTGTTCAGTGATCATGACGGATTGAAAAAAAATATTTCAATGGGAAAGTGGGCAAAATAGAGAGGACAGTCCTGTGAGGTGGTTACGACACTATCCGACTTTTGCTAATATTTCAAATATCAATCTACTATTGTCGTTCATATATACGTATATTTCTCCACATCTAGTTCAATTTACATCATGTATCTATAAACTTCTTAAGTAAAGTTAACATTCATTGCCGACAATATTTTTTTCAAAGAACTTATATGAAATAAGTATTGGATTTCAGTCAACAACATACACGAAAAAAAAAAAGTATTTTTCAAAGCTATCAGGTGAATTGTTTTAATTTATATCGTAAGAATAGTGCTGAAGTAGACAATTTGTAAAAAAACAAAAACAAAAAAAACATTGTTAAGAGTAGAAAGAATTTTTTTAATGAATTCAATGTCATCGGAATCTCGAACCCAGACTTCCCTTTCAAACATTTTGATATCAGTGGTATGTAAAGCTGTGCAAAATATATTGATCTGTCCGATGGTTCACGCAGGCATACACTGGAATTTCCAGAAGGTGTACAAACCTGCTCAAGGATGTCACCCACCAATGCCAAGATTCGATCACTTAATTGGTCAGTTTTACCCGGAATACACTCAATTTTTCGGGCTTTCACTGTTTCACGCACCTGTGTGTGTTTTTACAAAGATAGAGAAAATGTCTTATTTCTGTGGTGTCAGATGTTCGATTATTTTTCTACGGGCAACGGCAGGGTTCCCTCCGAAAAGAGGTTGAGAAGTTCGATTTTGGGTTTAATTAAGAGAATATCAACTGGTTCTGTCACTTCAACTTAACTCCGATACCAACCACCGACGAGAGATATGCATGTAACTTACATCAGTTACCACTGCATTCTTTGTTTTTATAATGCAAACATTAAAATTGCTGCTTAGTCCTGTGCATGGAAAAGATTATTATTGACAACGTCCAGAACCCACTCTGGCAGATATCATCCATTAAAACTCTTCTACGCCCACGTTGTGTTTTCATAGACCCATCAGAAAGGATGTTGGCAAGGTTGGTTGGAACTTTGTCAAGCTCAGCTGGTCCAGTCACAAACAAAGTCAGCAATATTATTGGCAATTCCAACGATAGGGAAGACACTTTGTTAAAAAAACAAGTTTAGCAAGAAATTATTCACTTGAAGTGCATGAACTGTTTTATCAAGTTGCTTGCACAATGCAGCCGATCTCCAGTTTTAAGATTCAGCTGCTGAGGAAATGGCATATTAACAGAACTCCGTTTCAATGTTGCAGGCCTCCATACCTTTTGTCCTTGGCGGTGATTCTGGTGGCTCCCATGGCGCTAAATTCGGCAATTCAATGCTCAATTTGAAAAAATTAAGGAAATTCATGGATTGAATGGTCCAACAGAGACCAATTAAAAATTGGCAAATCGACTTTCATATCAAACGTTCCAATATGGAAGTACTCCCCCTTGCGTCAACATGGGAAAATGTGTAGGATCACTGAATTTATCTGCTGTCATAATTTTCCCCCCAGAAGACACGTTGTGTGCTTATATGACTTTGAAACAAGGAGTGAAGCCCCTTACTCTAATTGACAGGTTACCGTGAACATTATCCATAATTGTCGCTTGAGATCCTCGTGATAAATCTGGTGAATCTAAAATATGAAAGTTAAATTTTTTGTTGGGAATATTCTTAACTTACGATGTAAATGTAAATTCTATGTACATTCAAAATCTATGCTCTTTCACCGGACGAGAAAACTCATCAGTTGCACTGGGCGACAATACGTAACCTGCCAAGCCGTTACTCCAGGTCAAATCGTCCCGGTATTAAATTTCAGGTTGCTAACACACTTTTTTGACGAGCTTTAAATACTGACACGAGAATCAGACGTGAAAACACGTAGCTTTTTCTATCGTTCGTGTCATTAGGTGCGCCGACAGCTGTACCAATTAGAAGGGTGTTTGACGAAGGGGCTCATTCTCTACATTTCTAAACGTCTTCGTCTGATTTCAAACTAACGAAGCATACAGGAACAATGCGTCTAAAGAAAGCGGCGTATGGTACTGATATGTTTTGCAAATCAAAGGGAAAAAAAGGAAGAGAAGAAAATGAAACATGAAAAAAACAAAACAAAAACAAAACAAAAAAATACAAAAAACGAATCAATCCAGAGCGAGTAATTATCCTCTGCCATGCCCAAAGCATAACACTTGTTAAAGACGAGAAAGAGAAGAGAAAAAATATGCAGCAAAATAAGTGAAATCTACTTATATAATGAACAGTGAGATTTTTTTTTTGTTGTTTGTCCGTATCCATGGACTCTTCCACTTAAATATGCTCATCAAAACTATCTCCTATCAATCACATTAAACGATGGACTTTTCCCTGATACCAGTCTTTTTTTTTAACTTTTTTTAGAAATATTGTTCTAATAGGATTCAAATACAGGTAGTCCCTCCTTTTTGAATGTTCGCTCCGTGCCAATTTTTAATTTTTCGGATAAACAAAATTGGAAACACAAAATGAAGATCAGTTTTGAAGCGAGCCTTTGCAAAGGTATTGTACACTCTCTTCCTCTTACTTTAACAGTAAAGGTTCCTGTGGCTACCATAAATACGATCACCAATTACTCAGCCATACATACTATCCTAACCATTTTGTTAGATCTTGGGAGAACTGAGACTTTTACTGAAATGATTTAACGGTAATTGCTTTTTTGGTAATCTGTATTTCTTCTTACAAAAAACATTTATAGGAATACCTTACTTGTGGACAGTGGGGTAATTTTTTTCTACGAAAATTCTCAAATGTATGAATAAAAGCCTGAAAGAATAGCACATGAATGAAAATATACGACACACATACCTACACACACAAACACACACAGATATATATATAATGCTGATATATGTAGAAACACATGTACACACACATCTATGCTAAATATGTTTTAATAATACGTGTATTACTTACAATGTCAATATACGAATGAATATTTTATAGATTTTAAACCATTATGAAATAAAAGAACAAACAGAAACTAAGTTAATAATAGATGGAAAAATTCTAGTTCTGGCACTGTGATAATTCCCAGTGGGAATTTTTTGAATAAACTAATGAAATCAATCAGGCACGCTAGAGGGATCTTTAGTGAGTAAGGATATCTTGAGTAAACATTCCTGATCAGATGCAAAAACATTTCAGCACCATAATGATGGATTTTTGCTGTGGTGCTACATTCAGAAAAATCTTTCTTCTTCAAGTATCGACATATCGATTATCGATGGAAATAAAATGCTGAGTAAAGTCAACGAAAAAAACAAATGCCTCAAATAAGTAATTCAGAGCTATTCACCGTCAAATGTCATAAAATATCGACACCTATGTGGGCCAATTGCTTTAACATTAGGGATGTAATTGTTGATCAGCCCAAGATTTGAATAACCCCTTTCGTAACCTATTGTCCATCGTTCCACGAATTTTCATTTGAATTCATTGAAAACTTTTGGACATAGAACTTTTGGTGCTATCGTGTGGTTGGGTGAGCTTGCCACATAATGGGGAGATAATTGTATATGGATCCTCTCTAAACAATTCGTTGAAAATCCATCTGGAATTCCTGGAGGTATTATTCATATAGGACTTCTGGAGATATGTGTACAGACTATTTGCACATAGATCCAGCCAAGATTTAATCGCCTTTTTCTAATCTATTGTCCACGTTTCGACAAATTCTTATTGAAATCCATTGAACACTTTCGGAGATATCTTCTGGAAGACCTTTTAGAGATAGATTGTGTTTGCAGACAGCTATGACGTAGGAGATATAATTGTGCATCGATCCTAAACTTCCCCTGATTATTGCTCGGCCTTCCACAAAATTGCATTGAAATTCATTCAGAACTGTCGCAGATATCGTGTGAACGGACAGACGGGGAGAACAATATGAAAGTTTCTGATCGGAGCATTCCATTTCGTCCTTGCTGCTCTGTATCTCCAAAATTTTCAAATGAATTCAAATGATCGATGAGGACGCCTGAACAATTGCCTCCCCTAAACGCCACAGAACAACTTCGAAATCTCTCAGCCTGTACACAAAATGGCGCTAAAGTTCTTTGGTAACTGATTTTTAATTTTCACCAAGCTTATTTTCACTCACTGAAGGCGCTTCAAGCACGTCTCATTGGTTCCATTTGTTAACTCAAAGATTCCCACGGGCTTCTCTAACAGTACCAGGACTATATAAACCGGCAAAGAATTTTCAATTTACCAAAAATGAATAATGTTAATCAAACAATCAATATATTCAGTGGTATGTCCCAGACAATCAGCTCCCATATCATGACAGTGTCAAATCTCAGATATATGTTTCTTCGGGGTGCTGTTTTGGAATAGAAACATATTCATGCTTGTGTAGCAAAATAATTTATTTCACAATATATATATATATATATATATATATATATATATATATATATATATATATATATATAATGAGAGCATTTTTATGGTAGATACATAGACGACATTTTTTTCATATATACAGGCGAAAAAAAAACAACTAGATAATTTCTTTATACATCTAAACTCGGCACCTGACTCTATTGAGGTTTGACTTCACGACATCCACTGACTCCATAGCCTTCTTAGACACCCGCATATACATAGATGACCACAGAAACCTCCAAACTACCCTCTCCACTAAACCCACGGACACCAACAATTACCTCCACTCCAAATCAGCCCATCCCTAACACTTTAAAAGAAGCCTACCATTTTCACAAGCTCTTAGAATTAGAAGAATCTGCTCTACTAATAGTGAACTAAACGGACACAAACATAACCTAATACAATACTTCACCCAACGAGGTTATCTGCTAGATGACACTAAAAACCAAATAAAAAAAGCGACTGGAATACCCAGAGATGAAACCCTTATACTGTCCCTCAATAACAAACCCAACCGCATACCCCTTATAACAACCTTCAACAACACACTCCCACCCTTAGCACGCATAATCAATAATAGATGGAATATTCTCACGATCAAAACAGATCTAAGAGAAACATTCACAGACCCATGTGTCATCTCCTACCGCAGGCCCCAAAACATCAGAGTCATGATTAGTAGCAATAATATCATTAATAATAAAGTTGTACACAAAAATACACCTAGAACAATTAAATTCTGCACGCCTTTCAACATAAGAAACAGTCTATGTTGCAACCACCTCAAGTATACCAACACATTCACAAGCACTACCACAAAAGATAGTTACCACATATATCACAATAGCAACTGCCGCAGTAAGAACATTACATACCTTCTAGAGTCCAATAGATGTAAGTTACAGTACATAGGCAAGTCCGAGTGGCAATTTAATATTAGACTCAACAATTATAGACAAAGGATCAAGTCAACAAATAATCGTAGCCCACTTCCCGTAGAACTACACTTCCGCACACCTGACCACAATTTTGCCACTGACGCTAGCTTTACCATCATAGAAAAAATAGAAAAAACTACTCCAATTGACATAACTAAAGTTCTAGAGAAACACGAAGACATGTGGATCAACAAACTTAAAACACTATATCCTAATGGATTAAACACTAAACTGAACAACCCTCATCACACAGAACCCTAATACACAAAACTCCTACCAATAATATCCTCACATCCACATCCAAGACACATTCAATAATGGAAGCTTCAAAGTCACCCAGACCCATAGGAAAAACTTCACCTTAGCCTGTTATAACCCCAGTCCAAATCGTAGCCAAAACATTTTCAATAACTTTTAAGGTTCATACCTATGTAGCTCCTTGACCTCACCACCCCTCCTTCTACACTACCCCAAACATACCAAAAAATCTAACTTCACATCACTCCCTCCTACCTTGACACACTCTGCCCTCCCCAAGACCAATTGCTGCTGCTTTACCAAAGACCTGATATCTACTGGACATTCTTCCATTCAGCAGGCCTCCAGCAGCCCTGACAACACAACTCACCCACAATGCATAGCTCCTGGCTGTGGACTTTGGTTCCACATGGTACATTTTAATACACACTAACACAGCACACACCACTGATGATGGGAAAAATCCCGAAACATGTATGGACTATTTACTTATAAGGATTAATAAACCTTACCACCAAACACTTCACTCCCGACTCAGTCTCACTCTCTACAGTACATTATATATATATATATATATATATATATATATGGTGTTTATGATGTACCTTCACAACTTCGAAAATCTATAATAAAATGAATACTGTCTGACGTGCTACGCGTAGGATGTACAAATGTTCGTAAAACAATCTATTGCTTTGCCTTTATTCTGCCACGAAATCCGTACAATGATGTCTACTGGTGTATTTTTAACAGATTTAAAAAAATTGCAAAGATAATGTAAAGACTCCCAGTATACGCATATGTATACGCACGGATATGTACTTATACTCAGGTTCAGTTCAATCTGCTATAATTTAGGGCACCAATTGACCATAAAACTCACTAAAACAGACCATTACCTATGCAACTTCAATATAAAAGCAAATTCCGTTTTATACGACAATCAACGCAAAAATCAGTCACAGCAATTCTAGAAACTGCAGCTATACCCTAATTTACATATGCAATCTTTCAGTTGAGAGACTTTATAATGATCCTAGATGAACAGCGTATAAAAACAAAGCAAATTGGTCTTCAAACAAACTTCACTGAAGCAAATGTCATGTACGATAAACATGTTGAGGAAAGAGATATAGCAATCAAAATCGAAAAAGCCGACTGTTACATCTAGCCAGGAGAACAAATCTCCATTGAGTCTTCGTAAGGGGAATAAACCAGGCGAGGAAACGTTGTAGGGTGGCTAACTTTCAGTAAAGCCTTCAAGAACAACAAACAATCGAATAGTCCGGAAAAGAAGAACATGCAGAATATTCAACTATGGAGCTGAAACATGAAACATAATCAGAAGATTGACCCTCAAACTGAGAAACTCACCCCGTGCACATGAGAAGATCATGCTCAACATCATATGGATATTTCACAAGAAATCACAGTATATAAATGGTAATGGGTTGGTCATGTTTCAAGAATATCAGACAACCAATAGACATCACAACTCACAGAGTGGATCCCAAATGATGACATGCATAACTGTTCCTGCAAAAAAAAAAAAAAAAAAAATTAATATGCATGAACGAATTAATAAAAGTTTATAAAGTACTATCTCCGAAACGCCCATGAGAGAGATGCTGGTGAATCTAAGGGAAGGTCTATGTCTAATGACAGATGTTGCAGCTGCTGCTGCTGATGATCTTTCTGCAAATTTCTGGAGAACACAAAATCATTCTGGAAATCTCTGGAAATCTTGTGTTATATATGTGAGGAGCCTTAATATATGCGCACAAATTAAAATTCGACACGGTGTGTGCCGATTCATCCTCAGACTTGGGCATCATAACAGTATGCCTCGAACATACTTTATAATCTTGCCTCCAGTTACTTTATTTCTAAAAGAAATCCTTCAAAATTAAACCCTCCGTCCATAGAATACACAAGTGAATAGCTTGGTATCCGAAGAGAAATGTGCAGAGCAGAGAGGGATTTAAATCCAAGTTTGCTCACATCATGCTTTGCCCTTGATCAAATACAGTTGGAAAAGTATCATGTTGTGGCAAAAAAAGATAAGGACCAGTCTGGTTGGTTACTCTATAAAAACTTTCGTGTGACCCACGTATTTTAGCAGTATGTCTTGTTGTGGATGATCAATTGAAAAATTGAAAAAAAAAGGTAATCAATGTTCAAGTCATTTCTGATCCTTTTTGTTGGGCAGTGATCATTAAAAAGTTTGAGTTATCAAAGAATAAGCGTGAATGCTGCATAGTACAAATAAAATATCAGTTTATCATGAATTTACATTGCTGAGCGAAGCCTTTCTAAAAACTCTTCAAGGGGAAGGGTTCTTAAAAATGCACTTTTTTGTAGCCATGATTAGGAGTATATTTTAAAAGTTTTAGTCATTTTTTACCATTGCCACGGCCTGTTCTTTTGATAAAAATATAGTCAGTCATCCAACTATCCAGGTAGCCGTCAGCAAGACCTGCTTGAGAAATAAAGAAACTTAAATAGGTAGTTTTGGTTGTAGGTTTCTAATAAAAGTATTTACTTAAAAAAAGCTTAGATTAATTAAGCATGAAGACATTGCCATCATTATGAAAAATCGGATACGATCTGCGTAATCAACGGAAAGACAATTCTAAGTAAAAAACACGAATACAGAAAACAAAGTAAGGCTGCATCAGTTTTTATAAGCATCCTCGAACACACTTCTTGAAAAAGAAGTCCATTGATGATTCGAATGGCGACTTCATCTTCAGATTGAAAATTATAACCAAAAGTGATTACAACTTTTTATTAAAAGTATTCAAACCAAGGCTTTAAATCTTTTTTGACACACGGAGAAAATGAATTTCAAAGGCACGCTAAAACGTTTGACGTGAGTTTAGGTGAGATTGAATATGAAACAGGATTACAAAACATAACGATTACTTGATAATCTGCTGGGACTGATAAGAATGCTGCAGCAAAGTTTCTTGGCTTGATTCCAAAGGAAAAAAAAGAAGATATAACTGCTATTAAAAATAGCATGTTCCAACGTAGGAAAAAGAAAATATACAACAGTTTGCAGAATATGCGTCTGGAATAATTCAGCAAAAATGATCCTTAACAGAATGACCACCAAAATTTGGAATCTACCGTGCCCCAGTTCTAGGCTGGCTGCCTTCCTGAAGTTAGAAAAACAAATTCATCCTACTATTCTATCTGGCGGAGAGCAGATGGATTCATGTAGTTTCCAAGGGCATTAATGGGGAGTGTACGTAAAAATCTCTAACTCACTTGCTGATTCCATTGTCTGAGCTGTTACCGACTACCTGAACCACATCTTTGATATATTGATATGATGTAAGGCAAGGTGATACCAGCTCACCCAAACTCTTTACAGCCTACCCTGAGATGATCTTCCATAACATGGACTAGGAAAATAGAGGAATCAAAATAAACGGTGAATATCTGAGAAACCTTACATTTGCAGACGACATAGTCCTTTTTGCAGAGAACCTACCAACTAATGCTCGATGAATTAAACAAAGTGAGCAAAAATGTCGGCCTACACATGAACTTCACTAAAAAGAAAATCATGTGCAATAATCATATTCGGAATAAGAACATAATTGTCAAGATAGAAAATGCAAAACTCTGCAAGGTAGACCACTACATCTAGCTAGAATAATGAATCTCCATGAGATCGTCAAAAGAGGAGGGAATCAAGCAAAGAATCACCCTGATATGGCAAACCTTTAGCAGAGCGAGCTCTACTTTAAAAAATGCGACAATCCCAATAATTCTAAAAGGAAGGATATACAACCAATGCGTTTTTCCGATAGTCACTTATGGAGCTGAAGTATGGAACCTAACCAAGAGACAGACCTGCAAACTGAAAAGCATGCAACGTACACATGAAAAATATCATGTTCAGCCTTACGTGGAGAGATCACAAGACAGCAAAGTATATCAGGAAGAAAATTGGAGTCCGAAACATAATAGAAACTATTAAAAAACTCAAATGACAATTGGCAGGGCATGGTGCAAGAATGGAAGAAAACCGATGGACTTCATGACTCAAAACATGGATCCCCAGAGATCACATAAGAAACCGAGGCCGACAGAATACAAGATGGAAAGATGAACTAGACAAGTTCAGAAAATACTGGCTCTTTGACACCCATGACAGACAATTGTGGCGATGAATGTTTAAAGACTGATGATGAGACAATTGTTTTTTTTTGTTTATGTAATAGTACCCGCGGGAATGACGGTCATAACACTTGTCAAAACAGATGGCAAAATTCATCAGCTCGTTTATTGTCCGTTTGAAGAGTTATAGACAGCGAAATTTAGACAAGTTGGGTGGGTGACAAACCAAAGTTTTTTACCCAAGAAAAATCATGCACGAGAAACCCTGTCATTGTGAATACAACTGTCATAACACGGAAGTACCGAAAATGGCTCCAAAGATATTCCAAATGGCTGGATACTTTATGGGCAGGTCTCGGATAGAAATCCACTTCAGTGGAGTAATTCTTACACTTTCTTCTGGTATTTGCAGACAAATGGGCGTGACTGAATCCAATAAAGGTCAATACAAAATATGTTTTCCCATGAACTCAGTTTATAGTTGTCTTTCAATTATGTTTAATTAGGGTAAATGCTTCAGTCTTCTTCGATCTTACACCTTATTCAGAATGAATTCTTCATAATTCATCATCCATAATCAGCCTTTTATTGTCCATCGTGGAATATAAACCTTCCCCAGGATTGGCTAGACTTCTCTATCATGAGTTTCAAAGAAACCAACACTTTGTCTTCCGATTTTATATCCTCCCAGCAATGGTTTTGCATTTGATCTCTTGATATCCATGTTGTGAGTTCTGGTGTTCAGCGGATGTCTGCCATTCTTGAAACAGGACCATTCTTGCTTTTGAATCTGCTTTATTGGGTTCGATCCATAGGTGACTATCAGGTTGATGCATTGGTGGTATATCTTTCCTTTCGAGACTAAGAGTATTTTTCTTGTTCTTGAAGGTAGATCTCGCTTTACCGAAGGTTTTGCATTATCACAAATGAATGGAATCAAGACAGCATTGTATGGTTAATATTAATCTATAATCAATTCCCCAATTATACATTACTTCAATTAACAATCGTCATTGAATATAACATGTTCAGTAGGTGTCCGCTTAATTGATTAGTTTAGCAGCCAAACGTGAGTTTTTTTTTCAAACTCCCTCCATCGACAAGACCTCATCCTGTAATCACAGCAGAGGGGCTTGTGTCGCCCAAATCAGTTCTTGCTAACAACCTGATATTCTGAAGAGGATAACGTGAAAAATCTTACTTTGCAAAAACCGAAACCATACTTAAGAGAAAGGTTACCTTTCCCGACAAACATGCTAAAACACCAGGCGTTTTTAGCCCGAGGGTCTGCTAGGAAGACAGTTTTTTTTGTTTATATGTACGACCCTCACCCAGTCTAATTTTTGTTGAACAGTATAAAGTATACTTTTGAAAATCGATATTCAGAACTGATGATTATTTAAATGATGTAATTTTACATTTCATCTCCAATATTCAACATTCTTGATGGTGAACATTAAAATATTTTCTTTTTTTTTTGTATGCTTAGCTTCATTTTGCTACTTTCTTCCCTGTTGCATTAATTAGACAAAGCCTTGAATTATGACTTATTCCAACATTTTCAAACCTATATTATTGAAGTAGTTCATTTTAACCCTGTATCAAATAGTATCTTAGCACTTATCGTAAGTAATCTCAAAGTCTCAAACTTTTTCCCTATTCCCCTATCTTGATTTTTATATACCAAAATCTCAATTCCAATTTCATCCAATCAGGGGTGATATTGACTCCGTACACGATGATTCCTCAAATAAACACTCATGTTAAGTGGGTTTTGGTAGGAACTTCGCTTTCCACTATAGAATGCCTGATCTTGGTTAAGCCATGAGATTTTCATAATAAATTGTTTACAGCAGATAATTAGAGCTTCGGAACGTCCAACACGCACTTGTATAATGAAATAACACGAATGGAAATTAATGATCAAATTGGAATAAACATGTTTATCATCCATCAAATGTGAGTAACTTCCTTTTATCTTCCTAACTCTACCAAAAGAAAATTACAGATCGACGTTTTATATATATATCATGATCATCATCATCATCATCATCAGTCTTTTAACGTCCGTCGTTGGACATAGACCTTCCCCAGGATTTGCCACACTTCTTTATCATGGGCGTCACGGAGCCAGTACTTCCTGAACTTGTCTAGCTCGTCTCTCCATCTAACATATTGCCGGCCTCGGTTGCGCATGTGGTCTCGGGGAATCCATGTGAGTCGTGATGTCCATCGATTGTCTGCCATTCTCGCAACATGGCTAGCCCACCGCCATTTAAGATTTTTTATGGAGTCTATGATGTCTCTAACTCTTGTCTTTTCCCAGATGTACTGTGCTGTTTTGTGGTCTCTCCATGTGAGGCCCAGCATTATTCTTTCATGTGCACGTTGCATGGTTCTCAGCTTACGGGTCTGTCTCTCGGTTAAATTCCATGTTTTAGCTCCATAAGTGACTATTGGGAGGATGCACTGGTTATACACCCTTCTCTTTAGGATTAATGGGATCTTATTATTTTTGAAGGTTGAGCTAGCTCTGCCAAAGGCTTGCCATCCTAGTGTGATTCTTCGCTTGATTTCTTCTTCTTTTGAGGGTCTCATGGAGATTCGTTGCCCTAGGTAGATGTAGTGGTCTACTTTCTCGAGTTCTGTGTCCTCGATTTCGATCTTAGTGTTCTTATCTCAAATGTGGTTGTTGTACATGATCTTTGTCTTGCTGAAGTTAATGTGTAGGCTGACTTTCTTGCTCTCTTCATTTTGTTCATCTATCATTAGTTGGAGGTCGCGTAGGCTCTCTGCGAAAAGGGTTATGTCGTCTGCAAATCTGAAGTTGCTCAGATACTCGCCGTCTTTTTTAATTCCTTTATTCTCCCAGTCCAGCCTTCTGAAAATCATCTCGAGGCAGGCTGTGAAGAGTTTAGGTGAGCTGGTATCACCTTGTCTTACTCCTTTCTAGAGCTGCAAGGGGTCTGAGTCATTATGTAGCCTGATAAATGAGCTGCCATGATTGTATATATGTTTCAACACTTCAACATATACTGGATCTACAGCTTGCCGACCGATGGCCTCCATGACCTAAGGGATTTACCCTGAGTCGAACGCCTTTTTGAAGTTGATAAATGCTACGGCAAGAGGTAGTTTATAATCTGCTGCTTTTTCTTTCAGTTGATTTATCGAGTGCAGGTGGTCCATGGTCGAGTAGCTTCTTCTAAAGCCAGCCTTTTCACGTGGCTGGTTTTCATCGAGTGGTTTTGTGATTTGGTTGGTGATGATCTTTGTGAAAAGTTTGTATACAAAGTTGAGTAGGCTTATGGGCCTATAGTTGTTGAGGTCTTTCGGGTTTTCTTTTTTTATATAAAAGCATTATGATAGCAGTGTTCCAATCGTCTGGGACTTTACTGTGTTTTAGACACAAGTTGAAGAGGACGGCCAGTTTCCTAGTGATGACTTCACCTGCTTTTCGGATTAGGTCGATGGTGATGTTGTCTGGTCCAGGGGCAGTCCCTTTCTTCGTCTGTTTAATGGCTTCTTTCACCTCCCACGGGGTTACTTTTGGGAAGTCCTGGAGTTGATAGCTCATGTCTTGCGTATCTTGCTCATTGTTTTGTAGTCCTTGTTTGGACGAATAAAGTTTTTGATAGAATTCTTTGGCACGTTCGACAATCCTGTCTCTGTCCGTTGTTACGTTTCCATTTTCCTCGAGTATACTTGTTATTTGCCTTCGTCCCGAGTTGATGAGTTTGTTTATAGCTTTGAAGCCCCGACCTTTTTCAAGAGTTGATTCAATGACTGCTGTCGTGTATCTCCTTCTGTCTTCCCTTCGTTTCTTCTTGGTCAATTTGTTTCTGCGTTTTTCCATGAGATTTCTAGTCTCATCCGAGATTTTGCTAATGGGTTGTTTGCTCATTGACTTGAATGTAGAGGCCACTTCAATTATCGACGTTGTCATTTTGCTGCTTAGTTCGTTGATGTTGGTGCTGTCTTGTTCAGTAAGAATTCTGAATCTGTTTTCCAATTCGAGCTTGAAAGATTGAACGTGCTCTTTTGATATGTTTAGAGGCTGCGATTTTATATGGAACATTCTCCTGCGTTCTTTGTTGGTGTTTATTTGTACTTTACATCGTACCGTTCTGTGGTCGCTGCCTACATTGACTTGATTTAGGACTTGGATGTCCTTGACTATATCGTTTTTGTCCGTTAGGATGTAGTCTATTTCGTTCCTTGTTTCGTGATTGGGGCTCTTCCAAGTCCATTTCCTATTGAGTCCCTTCTTGAAGAAGGTGGTCATGATTTTGTGTCCATTAGCCGTTGCAATGGTTACAAGATCTTCTCCTCTCTCGTTGCGTATTTCGTATCCAAATTTGCCGACGCAATTTTCATTTCCTTGTCCTACCTGTGCGTTGAAGTCTCCCATGATAACATTGAAGTGTTTTCTGGTGTCTTGGAGTAGGGAGTTCAAGTCGTCATAGAAGTTGTCTATTTCTTGTTGGGTTGATTGCGAAGTGGGAGCGTAGACTTAGTTTATATTGAGTTTGTATCGTTTTGAAAGTTGTATGGTGACGCTAGCTACTCGATCAGAGATGGCCTTGAAGCCAGTTACATTGTTTTTCAGGTCCTTATTGATGAGAAAGCCAACTTCACTTTGTCTTACTTTCTCTTTACCGTAGCTGTAAAGAAGATGCTTGCTACTCAGTTCGATTAGTTCTTCTCCGGGTCTTCTTACCTCACTAATGCCTATGATGTCCCATTTGACGTTTCTGATTTCACTTTCTAGATCAGTTAGGTGCATGTCAGTTGATAGTGTTCTGACGTTGTATATGCCTGTGTATAAATTTGTCCTCTTGTTGGCAGTCTTAGAGTTCTGTTTAAATGGTCGTTGTTGGAACTGTGATTCAGTAGGAACAGGTGTTCCCTTGGTGAAGGATTTGGGTAGTCACTTTCAGAGCACATCACCCCTACCCAAAGTAAGTGATGTGGCTGAGTCTTTTGGGGCCAATGACCCAGCCGGAATTGACGCGCTCTTGGTGTAGTGTTTGGGTAGTCGCCCTTGGAGCACATCACCCCCACCCAAAGCAAGTGATGTGGCTGGGCCTTTTGGTACCGAGGTCCCAGCAGGAACGGCCGATGTAATATTTGGTGTGCAAATCATGGGAAGTGATGGGCCATGCCCTGCCACGCTGGCCCAGGACGTGTTGGAGGGGGTCTGGTGGATTGTCCACTGCGGGTCAGTGGCTAAAGAGCTCCATCGGCTCTTGATACATATCCAAACTGTTCGTGTGAAACAAGAACAGATGTTTGGAGCACCAGGGAAAAAAATTAAAAAAAAAAAAAAAAAAGAATAAATAAATAAAAATATATATATATATATATATATATATAAAAAAATATTTATTTTTTTAATTTTTATTTTTTTTCACAATTCGATCAATTTTCACAATAAGTTGGATGCAAATTCCATGGGTAACGATCTCTTTCTTTCAATCTCCAACCTTTTAGGGTCAGTGATGCAGCCTTGGAGAATACCTCTCCCTTATATATTAAGTTTTTAACTTAAATAAAGACCACAGAGGTTTAAGTTTAAGAACAAAATTGCAACAGCATAGTTGGTCTGGGGACTTCATTTTAGCAGTTGAAAAAGTTTCAATTTTTCATCCTTCCTTGCTAAATATTTCATGCCCGTCTCCCAGCAAGAATTCACTACTTATTTACGATTAGACAGACCCATCCAACACTAGATTCGTTTGTTTTTTATTGCAAGTCAAAGTTAGGTCGAAGTAGTGGGGTGGGTACGGGGATATTTTGGTTTTCAGATATATATATATATATATATATACATATATATATATATATACACACATATATATATATATATATATATATATATATATATATATATATATATATATATTGTCATCCACAGACAGCTGTTTCGTTGTATTACAACTCTTCAGTGTGGCTATAGACAATCCATTATCAGATCCAGTACCACGATGCAGGATTGAAACCTTCGCTTCAGACCGCTAGCCACGGTACGGGACGGTCAGTAAGACTGAATTCAAGCAATATATTTATTTTAAGTGAAATTCCCCATCCACCAGAGTGCTTCATTCCTAGGGAGGAGCATTGTATTTGTATATATATATATATATATATTTCTTTTTTTTTGCCATAAAAATATATATATATATATATATATATATATATATATATATATATATATATATATATATATCACACTGTGTATATATTTTTTATCTCTCTCCCACCCCCGTTCTTGGTGTATAATCTCTCTCTATCTCTCTCCTATCTCTTTTTCTCTGTCTCTTTATCTGTTTATTTTTTACTTATCTTCTCCCTTTCTACCCATCTTTCTGCTCCGATCACTCAATCTCACTCTTTCTCTCTCGATATATATATATATATATATATATATATATATATATATATATATATATATCACTCTCTCTTCTCTTTGTCTCCCTATCCTTTTTTCTCTCATATATATATTTATATATATATATGTTTATCATCTATCTGTGCCTCTCTCTACCGACTTCCTCTTTCTACCTCTTGCCCATCTTTATTTTCTCTCTTTATCTATATCACTCTCTCCCTTATTTATTTTTTTCCTCTATCACCCTTTATTTATCAATCTCTCGATTTCTATTTCTTTGCGTGTTTGTGTGTGTCTCTCCCTCAATCTCTTTTTGCGTCCCTCTTTCCCGCTTCCTATCTCTTTTTTCATCCTTTTTTCCTCTCTATATACACATACATATGTACTATCTATCTATTTATCTATCTATCCATCCATTTTGTCGTTGTTTCCCTCTTTTCTTAAATTTTCTTCACAATTTCTTCCGACTTTTGACATCTCTGTGCTTCCATATAAGTGGGGGCGTGCTATTCTTTGCCAACGTAAATGTACCGTCACGTGCGCTGTTTGATACTTATTGTTTTAGTTAGAAAAGAGAAATTGAATTTGTAAATATTACAACGTCACAAATTGTTTCATTTGTATCTCAAAGATTCATTAGATTAAGCATTGTCAACCATTAATTATTTCCGGTTAGCATTATTTTCGTCTTAATTTCAGCTGCATTCCACCAGAACTCCTCAGTCTGATATTGCAACAACCCAAATAGGAAATTTAATTAAAAAAAGAATAAAGTACTGACCAGGCTCAATGCTGCTTAACTTCGATGATTGAACAAGAACCATTACTTTCAGTGTGATCTGACCGTAAACTCAGATACTATAATGGTTAGCAAGCCCACCTCACACGTGGACTGTTGCTGTTACGATTCCTGGTACGAGTTGAAAGCATGGAAATATATTCAAACTTTCATATTTACTCAACAGCTAATTGAATACACTCCAAGCTATGTCGTTGGGTCGGAAGGCATGAAAGCGACTGTCTCACGGTTGTATCCTCATCAGGACTAGGAGCAATCACACCTTTTCCCATCCACCAAAATATCTGGGAATCAGATAATTAACTGAAACCCAAAATTGGTTACACATCTTGCAACGTAACAGGGCAATCGTTTAAAATCAAGCTCTTGGCTAGACGTGACCTTGCATTCCCTTTGCTTTCATCTCATCGTTACAACTACTCTTACTGATTGAGCTATAAGAAATTTAAGACTGCTCAAAGTTCCAATCTAACCATTAACTACATTCATAGTAATCATTGGAGTAAATTAATTTTGAATTTTCTTAGATGCAGATATGTTAACCATCGTAAATGTTCAGCTATTATTTCTTTCATCACGATTGAATAATCCCAATATTGTAACAAAAATCATAAACATCTACATTTTCCTCAAGAGACAGAATCAGGTGCATGGCTTGGAATGAAGCCATTGCAATCTGTAATTTAAAACGACTAGAATTCTTCGATCTCTGTCTTTAAAAGGATTAAAATCGGCTGGATTATATTCCCAGAACTATATACACATCAGTCTATTGGTAGATGAATTGATTAAGAGATGGATAGATAGCTATATAGCTATAAATGTTATATATATATATACATATATATATATATGTATATATATGTGTGTGTGTGTATATATATATATATGTGTGTGTGTGTGTGTGTGTATGTGTGTGTGTGTGTATACGCCTAAAAAATCACACCAAAGCTCCAAAAAATTATTATTATGGAATGTCTTGATATGATATCAACACAGTGATGGACGTAATCATCAGTCTTTTAACGCCCATCGTTGAAATAGACCTTACCTAGGATTCGCCACATCTCTCCCTCGTTGGCGTTGCAGAGCAGTCAATTTCTGAATTGGAAAGCCGTTAATTTTTTTGTTGCTTTTTCAAACCTTTATTAAAATAAAACCTGGTGAATTTTCGTCATTTCAAAAGTCAGTAATTGAAAAGTCTACTTGCTTTCACACATGTAAAATCAAAACCAAAGATTGCTGGAAACCATTACTGTAAATAAGGAAACCAGAAAGATTTTTATTTATTCCTTTTGTTCATCTGTTCAGTTAAAGTCAATAGAATCGGTTTTAGGCGCAGATTATGTAACTTTTGACAAGTTTCTTTATGGCATCTGCTCTTTTCACCCTGCCCCATCTTCAGGCAAACCAACGCGTTACCCTGAGTAAATAAGAGGTGAGTGAATAAATAGACAATTTGCACTTCTATAATTACCTCACCTGCCTAGCTAGTGGCAACAAATGACTGTTGAAACATTTGTCACCCTTAACATATGGGGTCCAGTGATATGTCGTTGAAGTTTGCAAGGTTGCAACATGCGCATCTAATCATATTAACCTCGGTGAAAAAGAATGGCTGTTGGATGTGAAGCTTATTTTCTTTTCTTCAGATATTTTTTTTTCTTCCCAAATGATTCTTGCTAGTAATTCAATTTGCGATTCTACTTTTTTTTTAACATTCGCCTAGCGGTCTCTCCAAAGATCTTTGTGTGTCAAACACACATCGAAATCCAATATAAAGGTAAATACAATTTCGAGTGCATTACTCTACTTTAGACTTGAAGATTCAAGAACCACAGCATCTTATACCAGACTCGTGATGCCCACAACTTTTTTTCCTGGGATGGAATGTTCAGATTTGATGCAAATATTTTCAGAAATAAACATCGGTATAAAATCAAATACTTTAGATCACGGATAGAAGACATAAATTAGATTTATGCTGAAGCTCCTAGCGAAATAATTCATAGCATCAATATTTGAGTATTAATGTTTTTTTTTTTCCAATCCTACATTTCCGAATGTCTGTATGTGCGTATTTATACACCGAGCCAACTCAACATCTGGCCTCTCTGCCAAGTTGATATCTACAAGATATGATGGTCTGTACACCGAACAGTGCAAGTTTGAAGTCGTTTGGATTTACAGTTCTCGATATGAAAGGGGGGGGGGTCCTGATTCACAATAAAAATTCATCCTGAAGTTTTTGCCCGAATATAAAATACATTACCAAAGTTTACGAGAGCAAGTGAATAGAGTCAAAAAGAGATTGTTCATGCACACGAGTGTGAGATTGTGAGAAAGAGAAAGAGTATCAAGGTTTTTAATTACAATTGTTGCTTGATGGTACAACAACATTGAAAAAATATTTAATTGTTATCACTAATAACAATGATATTTTTTGTATTGTTGTTATTAACGACATCATACATTAAAGAATAATGTGTCATTATTTCTAGTTTTAATCTCTAAAGATTTTCACGAGACTGGATACATGTTTTGAACGGACATGCCCCAGTGAAACAACCGCAGCCATCTTACATGGCAATGGGTTTTATTCTGTTTTTACGTGTTTGTTTTTTGTGTTTATATATTCCAGCGCTCCTGACCGTACTGTTTAACTACAGACTAGAAATTTGGCATCAGTACTCTATAAGATACTTTCTAGACATATTGTGTCTGAGTCTTGGAACTTGGGCTTTGTTACACTTGTATTATCTAGGATGTAGATGTTTTCAACTCTATTCTAAATGTTTTGATTCGAATAATGTATCAATGAATTTTACAAGCTATAACTACAGACCAAACAAATAGTGTAACGTAGAGCAACAAAAGCAGGAGTATCAAGTTGTTGGTTTTGGAGAATAGTGTCGGATAACTCATGTGTAAGGCTCTAATCGAAATCAGTAGTATAACCAAGCTCATGTAAATGATTCTAACTCTTCATTAGGATATTTCTAGTATGCTGGTCCCCTTGTGTCATGCAAGGTGCACTGAAGATAATCATACTTGACATCATATAGGGAGATCACAAGAGTACGGTACATCACAAAAAAATTGGAGTCAGATATTACGTAGAATTCACTAAAAATTCAAATGGCTATGGGCTAGTCATGTTCCAAGAATGTCAAACGACCACTGGACGTCACATTTCACAATGCAGGTCCAGGGAGATCTTATGCAAAACTGTAGCTGGCAGGAAAATAAGATTGCAAGAGAACTAAACAAGTTAAAAAAAAACCCCAAAACCTAGTGCGTCGACGTTCATGATAACGATTCTGGCCAACCTTGGGGAAGGTCTCCGTCCAACGACAGACGCTTAGATGATGATTGTGATGAATGTCTTGACATTATTATTATTGATGCTAAATGTTTTATCCATCGATGGAGCATTCTTCAGTGACGTATCCTCCATATAAATATTTGCAAACCACGGTTGGCACGTTCGTATACGGTACTTTTTCAATATAACACCTATCTTCAATTTTATTGTTGCTATAATTGGTTCCTCTCATTCGAAATGATAAAGAAAGTATGATATACCACAAATATCGCTTTTTTTCTTCCATTTTCAATATTAGAATTTATAAACAAAATACAGCGATTCCGACAACTTAGAACAAACAAATTACATTCAAAAGCAATCTTTCAAAAAGAATTCGTTCATAGTATACGCTCCTCATGCCAACTGACAACAAACACGGAGTAATCCAACATCTATTTACTTCTTTGTATGTATTGGCATGAGCAAACAACAAGTTGAAGGTACTTTTTTTTACCTTTTTACTTCCATCCCTACCTTCGATGTAGATAACAGATCAAATAGAATTTGATCGATCTCTATTTATATTCACTCTATTTCTTTTTATGACCAAGCTTTTATTACCTTCTTGATTACCGTTTTGTTATTTGGCCAATTCGAAGTAAATAAATATCCGAGAAAGAAGCATAATCTTTTGGCTCAGAGAGAAGTTAGTCTTCTGGCTTCTACCGAAGTGTAATTGAGAGAAGGCAGACAACATGAAAAATGAATCAGTTCGTTATGCATTGATTTATTCGAACAATTATTCTCATCTTGGTTGTTATAGATATGGTTAGAGATGCAAGACTCCGGCTACCTACTTTGAGCGACTATTTCACCGTAGTCCCACGAATTGCCAACCAGCTAACCAAGTAAGTTACAAATTTTTCTCTCTTTGAGTGTCCCTATGTCTGTGGATGTGTAGCTGTGTGACTCCAGGTAATTCTTACAACATTGTTTGAGATACAAGAAAGTGTTTCGGGGGTCTCTATGATCACTTTGACACCAGCAACTCCCAAACCTTCTGCTGATATTTTTAGATGAAATATCTATTTTTTATATAACTTCCTGGATACTTTCTTTTAGATAATTAGTACTCGTTCAATCGTAAGTTACGGATATTGTTCTTATCCTTTGTTTATAATTCTGGGAGGTATATGTATTAGTTGAGTTGTTTTGTTATTGTGATGCTGTTTTTGACGTTTCCGTTGAACCATAATATTTTATGGAATTCACAACCTGATCCAGGGTTCGAATTCAAGATCACTACATACAAATATTAAAGATTCTTCATCTTGAAAAATCAGACTTGAATGAATCACCTAACTTAAAAAAATCGTTGAAGAAAAAAGAAGAAAAAACCTAAAAATTTATAAAAAAACAACCTTATGTGAGATACTCAATAGAAACTGTCACATGGCCAACATCTTTCGGCAGTAATTTATGTTGCAGATGATCAATAAAGATATTTGAAAAGAGGTGTGCTCATTGAATAAGGGACCGATTCAACATACACTTACATTGTAATATGAACTCCAGCATAAAACCTATTTTAGGGGAAATCTTAAAAAAACAAAACAAAACAAACAAAAAGCGTTTTCCATAGGGAAGATAAGGAATGAACATCAAATTTTTTAGCCCTCTAGCTCTATTGGTAAGGTTTGATCAAGTGACACACACTTAAATACATGGATATGTAACCAGGCAGAATCGTTTAAAAACAGGATCTGCCAATGTTACTTATGTTGATTGCCTTGGTTAATCCCTTCTAAATGAAGCGATCACAAAAAATGATGGAGGCAGATTCATCTAAAAGGCATAAGGAAGGACAGATGACAAAGACGGCCTAATTGTACAATCATAGCCACCAATTGCACCAAAGAGTTCTATTGATTGTATTTGCGTATGTGCATCTTCCAGTGTTCCCGAAAATACTTTTGTCTACAAGCATTGGCTTTCGTACTCCACTAGTTTCACTCAACAACTGATAGAGTACTCTCCAAGCTGGTTGATTGGGGTTATGATGTATGAATCGACACGTCCTTCCTAGGACGAAAAGCAATCATGCCTTTAACCATTCCCCAAAATGTCTGGCCAACACAGAATATTATTGTTAACTGGAACCCCAAATGGTTTACACAGACAGCAATGTAGCAGAGGAAGCATTTATAATAAGTTATGAAAATAGAAAGAGATGGACATGCACACAAACGCACACATGCACCATCACATACACATATATTTGCATAAGAATTTCTAACCAGAGCTACATACATATTGTGCATGTGTGTATATGATATATATATATATATATATATGTGTGTGTGTGTATGTGTGTGTGTGATTTTTATTCCATAGATATATGACGTACATACAGATATAGTCCTGCATATTCATGCAGATACATATACTTCTGCATAAACAGATACGGAAACACTCTCAGACACACAGACACATAAACACACACATACACACACATATATATATATATGGACCTGTTTAATGGAATTTTTAATGTTATCAACCCAGTCGGCTGAGTCAATTTTATAATTCACTTAGTGCGGTGGTTCTCCTAAATGTCATGTCTATATCGGCAAATGAACTAACGTCATCAGAAGAATTCTTAAGTGCTCGAAATATTTTCGTTGTGCGCTTCAGTTGATGTACCAGAAGTTCACCCGCGAGTAATGTGCAGAGGATTTCTTTCAAAATATTCTGATGTTCATTCGTATCACTGTCAGAATATATGGAAAATCGTTGCGAAATTATTCCAAATATATTCAGCAAAACCTGCCTGCATTGATCAAAACCGTACTGTTTAAGGATTTATTATAAATTCATTTTATCAGAATACTTAGTTTCATTAGTTGAACAGTAATGCAATAACCTTACTTATGAAAAGCGCATTATTTAATGTATTGCTGTTATATGTTGTGAAAGGGAGACTCAATACGTAATTTATCATTTCCCAGGATTTGGTGTCTGGTGTAGAGTGATGTCTAGCAAACCCCTCGATTTCTATCTTTGTTGTGTAATGCTCTTGGTAGATAAAGCTAAAATAAGCTAACATATTTGGACAACTCTCCAACTGATTTCTGCTAAATTCATCTCGATTCTAACTAAGGAGTCTGCACTTATGGCCTTGTGCCAGACTAAGTCAAGATTGTAAATTGTGAAAGATGGAGCCGTATCGAACGAAAACTATTGAAACTGATTGCTGTGGACATCTACCTACCTTTGCAAAAAATTACTACTGAATTCGTATTTTCAATTATTGTTAAGGTTTGAAATGGAGGTACTGGATTTTATTACTTTATTCCTGGGCAGGTGGTGTCTTGACAGGTGATATGAAAGCTTAGTTTTTCAAGACATTTTTTGCAAATTTTGGACTAAAATTTAGTATGAAGAGGACATTTGGCATAAAGATTTATCTTTCCGTGGAGAAACCCATATGCGATTCGGAGTTGACCTCAAAGTCATTAGAGGACACCAGAGGTCATTTTTACACAATCATTCAAGTTAACAGCAATAAATTCCTACTATGTAACTGAAATTTTGCATAGGGATAAATCTTTTCTGAAGATCATAGTATTCCCAATACTGAAGTCATCTGAGGACACTTTAGTCATCTTTAGCCAATATTCCAAGTTCTTCACCACGATTCTGAACCCATGAAATTGTAATTTGGCATAAAGGAAACTTTTTTCACGGCCAGAGCAATTATTAATGGGATTTTGACATGGGGGGTCATTCGAGGTCACCATATGGATAGCAAATCTTCCTCAGTTGTTGGCCAAAGTTTTCATAAGTTGACATGGTGCATGTTATAAACGATGTGAGGTTGATAGTGGAGGTCACTAAAGGTCACATGAAGTAATCTCTAGAAATTATAACGAGGCACAATTACAATTTCTCAAGATCACTAGCCTTTACCGGGTTCATCCATGCTCTTTCGATGGACACGCCGATATAGATTGTTCTAGAGTTGGATCCCTAACCAGTCTTTCCATATCAGCATCCAATGGGCGGGGCACTTATGCAGTGTATCTAGAAACTGTGTCAGACTAAGTGGGGAGATCATTTGTTTTTTAGTGCATCAGAATATTTCCTATTTCATTTTCAACCATAAATAAAGTAAATATCCCTTTTTTTTTATTTTTCTTTCACTTTTCGTTATTCATTAGAAAAAATATTTTTTCCTGTTTAGTTATATTCTAATTTTTCAGCCACCTCCATTGAGCAACACCAGGTATCCCTGCCAGTGTTATATAAATTATATCTAGATATAGTGTTCTATCTTCCACACTTTGAAGAAAATCTGTTTTCCTACACTTTACGTGGTATGGCACTGGCTACAACCTAAGTTTGACGGAGTAAAGCAACGCAGCTACACTGCAGAGTGAAAATTAGCACCTTCAGTCGGGATTCAAGCTTGATTCGTGGATTCTGTTCGGTAACAAAAGATACACTATCCTACGTTTTCAAGGATGAAATGAAAAACACCAATAAATTTCAAGATAAAAGTTGCGTATAAAGGAATGCTGACTGTATGATCAGTTTGGTATGTTACCACGATAAAGATATATTGGGGCTGTTGAGATAAAAGAAATTTTCCGAACAAATTATGAGAGTATAGCTTTTGTCCTTACTGACTGAAGACAACAAGGGAAAATAATTCAATTGATTGTATTGTGCAAACTGTCCAGATATTATAAGTTCGGGGTTTTATTATATGAGTATAAGCTTTTCTTAAACTGCTCTGTGATTAACTGCCCGGAAACTAAGAACCAATTGCAACCAGTGACCGTCAACTTTGAAGATTACAAACAAGCATGTGCACTCGACAAATACGGATTCAAGTCTTTGATGTCTCTAGAACAAAACGTAATATAATAGACAATGTGGATAATTTCCTTACAATGATTGGTCAGGCTTTTCTGATAAAGTTTGATATGTCGCAGTTTTTGATTTTATTGCCTAGTGAATTCCATAGCTATTATCTGTCCGTGGTTTGCGTATTCTCTTCCCGTCATTCTGAACTTCTTGCACTCTAGTCTTCAATGAACTCAAAGGAAGAGTTATCTTTATTTTCATTTTATCGTTGGTGAATGCGTTAGGCTATTCGGTCAAGTTTCTTTGTTGCAGGTTTGCAGCTCTTCATGAAAAGCTAGTTGCTCATTTATTGAATGGATGTGCAGACCGGAAACGAAATTGGCTTTGGAAGCATTGTTGGTGGGCGAAAAGTTAGGACTTGACAATCTCATGCAGGAGGAAGATAAGAGGAATAAAAGAAACGAAAACGCAACATGGGCCTATTTAAGTATCTGCCATTTTGAATGAATCGAGTGGATGATATTTATAAAGCTAAGAATCACAGCGAAAAGGAACAGAAAAACATGAAGGGTGATGAAGTTTGCATTATGATAAAAGACAATAAAATGTGATAACATGTGTGTGTGTGCGAGTGTGTGTGTGTGAGAGAAAGAGAGAGGCTGAAAAATGTATTATAACTTAGTAATCATGCCATGAAAGAGGCTGAATCGTTTGTTAGTTTTGAATGTATTGACTACAATGTCGAAGGATGATTGGGTAGCTTTTTCAAAAAGAAGGAAAGGCTTTCCTATTTCAATAATCGTTCTAAAGCCAAGCCTATAATTGTGATTGAATATCTAATATTGGTAAATCGGGCGAACCTACCGATAAATAAAAGGAATATATGAACAAGGGAATAAATATAAAGGTAGCAATTAAAAAAGATACGAAAGCATTGAAAACCAGCGTATCGCTAAAGGCCTATTTGTTGAATGATTTAATTGAATGATTTAAGTGCATTCCTCTGAGGGCCAACGGTCAGCTTCGAAACATTGGTAAAGGCACGGCAGGTGAAGGGGTTTCCTTGCATGGGGGATTGGCATTACTCAATTTTCCTATCTCTACCACTCATTCATTGGGTCTTTTGTTGTATGAAACAATCATTAATAATTACCAAGAATATCATCTTCAGAAAAAGATATATATATATATATATATATATATATATATATATATATATATATATATATATATATATCGATGAAATCAGGTCTGTTATATATATATATATATATATATATATATATATATATATATATATATGTATATATATATGTACACACACACACACACACACACACATATATATATATATGTATATATTAGGATAAAAACATAGAAGAATAATGAGAGAGGTAAAAATCATACACACAGAGGAAGAGAAATATATTTATGTAAAGAGAATCCGACAGAAGGTAGTTGAAGATATAAAATATATGTCCATTATTCTCTATACTTAACAAAAAAAAACGAGCTTGTCAAAGTAAAGAGTGATTAAATGATAATTTTAAAAAGATTTATATATCCAATATGAAGCGTTGCATTTGTAAACATTATTAACGTGTTTAATGCTTGCAAGAACGACGCCAAAATCGAATTCAATTATGAAATACACATTTTCTTTGAAGAAAAATTCCGTGTGTTATTTCAGATTCCCAAGCGTCAGAAACTTGTTCAAGCAGCAATAAACGTGGCCAATAAATGTCGATGGAAGTTATCGGCGCGAGATGAACGATTGATTTGATTGGAGCACTTATCTTCGTAGGCGCACACGGATACCTACGCCTTATCCATTGTACGCAGTGCACGTTCATGAATATATATACGTGTGAGCATATACGAGGGCATACACAAGTGTCTATTTGTACGTAAGTTTGTATATGCATGCGTATACCTTTGCGTGCGCACACGTGTGTGTGCGTGTGAGTTGGTGTGGGTTAAGAAATAATAAAGGGTCA
Source organism: Thysanoteuthis rhombus (assembly GCA_963457665.1). Taxonomy (NCBI): domain Eukaryota; kingdom Metazoa; phylum Mollusca; class Cephalopoda; order Oegopsida; family Thysanoteuthidae; genus Thysanoteuthis; species Thysanoteuthis major. The sequence goes on from OY735202.1 coordinate 19,146,422, forward strand.
TGTTAGGATTAAATCCTATTTTCTTTGAAACGCACATCAAGTTATGCCCAGAATCGTTAGGTTCTATTCTTTTTATTGCTTTCGTTTTCTCTACGGATTCTCGGCTGGTCCACCTTTCAGCCTCCCAAAGTTATACAATGCGCCACTTTAAGGTCTATGCCAAACGATAGACGCTACAAAGCTGCTGCTCCTGCTGCTGCTGCTGCTGCTGATATCTACTTGTTCTCTTTTTCTTATGAAGGGTGACCAAGAAGCAAACGATTTCCTAATGAACGAAGATCCGACTCTCAGATTGCACTGAGACCGGTTCAGTCAAGTGTAAACCCTAGATCACATAGATATTGATGGATACTGGCTAAAAAAAAAAAAAAAAAAGATACAGTTCGCCTTTCTCCTTACAGGTTTTATACGTAAGAAACACTGAATAATGGCCAAGTCAAAAGGTGATAACTGCGAAAGTTGAAAAAAAAATTGGATCAATAGTCTGAGCAACACTTGAAATGATAATGACTCATCTCTAAACTGCAGAATGTAACTCGTAACTAGTTATGGCGTCAAAAGTTAACGGTAAAACCTATCTTGAGATTAATCAAATTAAATTTCCCACAGCAATTTAAAGACAAAAGACTAAGAAAAAAACGAAAGTAAATGTTGACTCGAATGTAGTGTCTTGCTGAATTGAATTAACGGACCGAGTTCAAAATACAATTGCGATAACTTACGTCGACTCTCACGCCAATGCTTTTTACTAAGAACTACCTGAGCCAATGCGCAAATTTTGATCGTATCTCTTTGATCTGGAACGTGGTAGGTATTGTCAATAGAAAAACAGGTTAAAACATTCTAGTTTATACTTTGCATGTCTCGTTGACGAGCACACTACTGTCTGCTAATCCATAGATCTATTATATTTTCGTCGCTGGTCGATTTTCGATTGAACCACTTCTTTTTTGCGCTTCTGACTCAACCCAGCCTAAGAGGTTTAGGTAGACCCAAAATAAACTTTATATTTAAGAAAAATACACGGGTGTTTTCTTTTTTTTTCTGAATGAATTCGTGGGGTCTGCTTTCGCTCTCATTATGATAATAATGACGTGCTTTCCATCTATATCTTTATGATGTCGAAACCCTGATCAGTTCACCAAATTTGGCACGTATGCTCGATGGGTCCATGGGACTGTTTTAAGGTAAATTAAATACAACAGTACAAGGCCAACTGATGATGATAATTGTTAAGAAAAGGCGTGCATCCTAACTGGAATAGTTATGTATTCCGACCTGGGCTGAATGTCTGCTCCAAGACCAAATAAAAGGCGACTATTTCGAAGGATGATTTTCAACTTGGGAAGGCCCTGCACTAGGAATATCAGCCTAATGCAATGTTTCTATTTGTAATTTAATTGCTATGCCTATGTGCTGTGTAAATTAAACTTGAATATCAATCCAGTGTTTTGTTGAGGAATAGTGATTTGTAAGGCAGTATCACCAACCATTTTGCTGGTGCAGTTAGTTCAATCTCTGACAGGTGCCTACACTTGTAGCCTCGTGCCAGAGTAAGTAAACCCGTAGGGGCACTGTTTTTTGACCAACACTGATAAATCCTCTCCGTCCTAACATTGTGATATCCTAATTTGTGTCATGTGAGTTCTCTGAACCTTCTACAATTACCATAGAAAGAAAAGTGACAGGCACAAAAATATAATGCAGTGAACTTTTCTCTGAACGGAAATGGAATATTTAGGATCATTGATAGCTTTAGATAACTTGTTTGGTTTGCAAAGGGGAAAATGGGTGCTGCTGAGACGAAACTAGTTGAGTTGAGTTTTCTATGTTGGAAACAGGCGTGGTTCATAAAAGTTGACAATATACTCGTGCCTAAATGTCGGTTCGCGTATCGAAGCTACTGCAAGTGAGTTAATTCCCTTTGATAACTACCTCTTCAACTTGTCAGCTAATCTTCCGGTAACTGGTTGCTCTGAAATAAATAATGGGGTTTTCATCATTATTTCCACAAAACAACATTTTACGATGATTAGCGTTATTACACCCGGTTTAAAGGTGCTAATGTATTTCCGCTTTTTAACAGTGTTTAGCATATATTGGGAAGTCTGAAAACTGAGTCTTATATCAGGGAAGATTTGTTATGCTTTGTGAAGTTTTATCCTCTTTGAAATTTCAGGGTAAAATCCATTTATTTCGAATATGACTGACGACAGCCTGAGGACACATTATGCAGTTTTTAAATGGCGGTGATAATATGGTTTGCAAGAAATATTAATCAACTTTGGCATCGATAACGGAAATCTTACAAAATGATTTCGCCACCTTCGTATTAATTCTATTAATTTTCACGTACGGTTTCCCTTCAGACACGTGAAAAATTGTCTTCTCCCCGGAACATATACGTTGTTTACAGAGGAGTGCATGAGGTATGTCCAGAAAGTATCCAGCTATTATGAATATCTAAAGAAAAAGGTTGCATGTCTCCGATCCAACTAGGCAACCAATCTCTGGGAACTTTACTGCGAATACATTAACTGACATTCTCTTGTTTGATGAATCAGTTGGCAGTGATACGATATTGAGTGAGATGGTGTACCGTGAGACTGTCACATTCACACGGACTGAGCCTGCGTATTCTTCTGGTCTTGCGCAGGGTCTTTCAGCTAATCTTCGCATCACCCATGTCTGACAGACCACGTGCAATCTACATTCAGCTCCATGAGATGTTTTACTTTTCAGATGTTGAAAAAGGGAGATTTCAGGCCGTGGACGAGATTAAAGAAAACATCGATCCTAGGAGATCCCACAATAAGTGTGTGATGAAACAAACTGAGTATTCTGAAGGAAACCAAGGAATCATTTCCTTACATGAACGGTTCTTGTCTTAAATATCGAATGCTGGGTACTTCGTGGGCAGATCTCGTATAGAATGTATTTCATGCATTTTGAACAAGTATCTTCATCATTTTTCCATCTTTGATGTTGTTATTCTTCCATCAAAATACTCTCGGCGAACATATTCATCAGCTTTGAAGTCAAAATAGGCGAATCAGAAGTAACTTCTAACAAGACACGCATTCACATCTCATACCACACAATATTGTTATATCATGTGACTACACGCTTGTCCTTTTGGTCTAGCAAAGCCCCGAACAGGAAGTCGAGGTTCCTATCCTGACTCTTCTTCCCATACTCTCTGTTGCCGCTCAATCAGGACTATTCTCACGAACTCAGTCTCTCATCAGGCAGATGATCAAGTATCGGAGATTAGTCCGATGGGTGTATATCTTTCTCTCATAGAGCGATTTCCCATCGTGTTCACATCAGTGGGGTTTGGAATACACACTATTACCGAGTAATCCAAGTATTTCTTGGCAAGTACTTATAGAAAAAGATCGTTGTATTCTACCCCAGTGCTTATGGAAGATATATACACCATACCATTTCTGTTGACTTTGTCCCATTATTGTTTTTCTTTCACACCATTTATCTGTTGATTAATACTAGTAGTCAAGTGACATCATATTCTGTCAAATAAACAGTATTTTTCCTCGGTAGTCTGACCTAACCTAGCACTGCAGTGACCACTACAAAGTCTTCAATCTAATATACCTCTAATTCTCTCACTGATTTCTTTGATATGGCCTTAAGTGCACCAGTTCTCTTGGACACGGCCATGAGCCTTACTTCCCATAGGCTCCTTAGTTCCTGGGTTAGGACCTGTTATTACACTGATGAATTTTTCGTTTCTTCCATTTTTACTGGAACATCTACTTCCACAACCACGTCTCTGGTATGGTATACTTTCTATCCATGCCAGGAGTTCAAATATAATTGGCTTAGTCTTCTCGCTTGTTAAGTGGTCTATCAGGATCTCAAAATCACAAAGTACTTTACTGATTTCATTTCTAAACCCTATCTTGCTTCCCCTCATGCAATTCTTTCACACAGTCGAATCAAAGATGTTTTAAAATACTCTACCCTGCAATGACTGCTTTTAATTCTCTCTGTCAGATTAATTTTTGATGGATTTTTTCTCAGCTGCAATGTTAAGATTCTAGCATTTCAAGTGCCCTTTTCGTAACCAGGTCGGACACTTTTGTTTCATCTGTGACGGATTCTATACGTCTTTTACATTTGCCATGGAATTTCTCTTCTCCACCACCACCACCATCATCATCATCATCAGCAGCAGCAGTACTTGTGGAATTAGTAGTAGTATTACTTTAGACCTCTCAAAGTTCTGAGATAAAATATATTCAATATTCCCGATCACAGATTAGTCAAAAATGTGCGAAATAATAGAAATCCTACCTCTCATATCCTCGGGCAATTTGATATGTAAATACATTAAAAACAACATTTCAATAGGAAATATGAATAAAGGTAAAATAAACAAATGAATAAGATTTCCATTTATTAAAGAATTCTTGAAGATATTCAGTTGGCAGGCAATCATCTGTTCAAAAGAAAATGACGATGTAGAATCAGGCAAAGAAACAAGAATTTTGTGATACTGTAATGAGGTATGGATATATAATGAAATTTCAGGAATGTAATTCATTTGCAATTATAATTTGCCATGCAATTTCACACATGAAACATTTGCTCTTTGATCTGATTCCTTGCATATCATATATGGTATAACATGTTTTCGATATTGACATTTCAGGGGTGTGGTTAAAGGTAGACCTGATTTGGTAACTGGAAAAAAGAAGTATCTATCTATCTATCCATCTATATGTATATGGATATCGATGTCTACGCACATGTATGCTTTTATCCATCTCACCGTGCTCATAACTATGAATACAGTTTCTATCTATCTATCTATGTAAGTATCTATCTATCCCTATTAAGTTCAACACATTTCATGCAAGAAATACTTGCAGACGAATTTGACAGATTTTAGGCAAAGGGGAAACAAAACTTGAACAAAAAAACCCTCAAACAAATGAAACTAACCAAGGATGCGATATATATATATATATATATATATATATATATATATATATATATATATATATATATATATATATATATATATATGCATCTACATACCTATCTCTTCATCTACGTATCTATCAATGTCATTCATTCAACTATGAATATTCATGCATACATTTGAATTATCTATCTAATTTTCGTTCTTTCTTCCTACCCATTTATATAAGTGCGTACGTATATACGTACGTACGTACGTACATACGTACGTATGTATGTATGTATGTATCGATCAATCTATTCATCCGCCTTAGTTTTCCTCTATCTTCTGTGGTCTCTCCGTATAAACGCCATTTTAAAAACAAGTCATTTGATTTGTTACTTCAAAGTTGGAAGATTTATTATGATTCAGTCTGTTCTACTAAATCTTCTTTTTTTTCTCGTAAATTGTTGCTACGAACTGAAGGAATTGCAGAATTTAGACTTATTCTTGTAGATGTGAATCGATCAATATTTATATCAGTTGGACGCAACGTGTTCTTGTCAACAAATCGTGTTTGGTTGATTAAAATGCTGAAATTTATGAAAAGAACTTGGGGTTTGCGAAACCGGAGCAATAAAGAAAAAAGAAAAAAAATTGAACGATCTCGAATATATTTCATGATTTCATGTAAATTTATACTTGTTCTTAATTTAGACCTACAATATTTTTGAGTTCGGTGTCAGATTTGCAATGTTTCAGTCCCTCTCTATTGAGTACTTAGTGTGGCTGCGGTTCAATCGACGTAGCAAGAGATGAAGAACCGGGCGATTTACTCTTAGGCCTTATGATATTTTAGTACTTTCAATGCAACCTTGGTAAACTTAGTTTTGCTGCTTGTTTTCCCGAGACCTCCGATGAAACAGGGAAACTTATATTCATATAGTTACATATATTCACATCAGGGAGTATAAAGAATAATGCGGTAAAAGAAGAAAAAAAAACGACGATATTTGAATTTAGCTATTCTGACCAAGGGAGAATATCCACAATGATCTTTGTATATCACTGTAAATATCAAAATGATTCCAAACTTCCAGGCTAAGTGTTTTCACATAATCCTTCATCGATATACGTTCATAGCTTGATTTTACAGTTACAAAATCATCCCATATTTCAATGCTGTTATATCTTTTAGTCAAATTGCGTATTCTGCAATAAAAAGACGATTCCAGTTTTAATTCGATTAATCCTTTGAGGAAAATTGATCTTAAACTTTTTGAACCACTGACCAGACGAGTGTCAATACAAGATAAAAATCACTTTTTGACATTATCTATCATAGTTGATGAGAAATACACCTAATACAGGAATAGGAAATGGGAGTTAATCGTGGTTATACGCAGAGCTGCCTACCGTATTTCATTCTAAAAGGAATCTATCGTTGGAAAATTAGTTTTATGTGTTTTGTGGGATTCTTAAGTGATTATTCATTATGAATTCCCTGAACCTAGACAAACTATCATTATACAACACTGCAGTTAAGAATTGCTTTTCTTGGATGTTGCACCATAAAGGAAATGACGTTTAAGCGTCAAGGAATATGAACTGGTTATTTCGTTGCATGACAACACTGGTTGTAAACTCGACGCAAGAAATAGAGCTAAATTTTTGTCTCCCCACCTATAACCAATTTAGATGAAGAGTGTTGTAGAATTGGGGGAAAATAAATTGATAGCTGCAAAACGATGCTGGCAGTTTATGTAAATAATTTGTTTATCAACAAATACTGACATATTTGGCATTGACCAAATGTTTTGGTGCTAATTTGATGCATCTTTTATCGCATATAAGTAGAAACGAAGAAAGTCTATGAATTAGGGATATGTGCATTAACATCAAATGGTTTCTTTTATCTCTATAGATATATAAAATTGCGTGTAAGCATGTTGCATAGTAACTCTGATATACGGAATGACCGAGTAGTTCATCCTTTGGAAAACTAACGTCGTAAATAAATTCCTCCAGGTAAGATGGAAGCTGTACTCCATTTTCTTTGATCTGAGAGATCTCTAAAATTCACTTCCATCAAGCCCACTTAGGCTGACTGTATGTATGTATGTATATATGTATGTATCCCAGCCATTTTTTCTATCTATGGTGTCTTATTATAGGTTAGCTGCTGCTATTTCCTTTTGGCTTACTTTTTAAAAATGTAAATTCGGAAACGCATCAGAGTTTCCTTCAAGAAATAAAAGCATTAAAAATGATCATTCTTTTTATGATGGAGCACACTATTTAGCTGAAAAATGGTGTAAAAACAGAGAGAACCGTGGAACATATTCTGATGACTAATGAATTTATATAAGTAAAATATATCTTTAAAATGCTGGAAACCTTGACATTAACAAAATACGTATGTCATTTTTTGTGCATATGGAGCAAAATCATGAACAAAATATGAGTTACATTTATGTACATCGGGATCGAACAATGTTGTATCTGTATATGAATATAAACACATGTATGTGCATGTTGTGCAGTAATCTAAATAAACGAAGTAAGAGGGTAATTCTTTCCTTTTCGAAAACTAACGTCAGAAATAAATCCCCCGGGTAAGATAAAAGCTGTGCTCCATGTTCTTTGATCTGAGATATCTTTAAAATTTACTTCCATCAAACCTACTTAGTCTGACTCAAATTTCCTGATGCAATCTTTTGACGTCACTTTTGGTATGTAACAATCAAGTAAATGAATCTATGAATCTATGAATCTATCTATCTATCTATCTAGCTATCTATCTCAGTCATTTTCATCAGTTAGAATACTATTAACAAATTCTTTGGTTTATTTTTTTAAAGATGAATTTTGGTAGATATTATTGCAAATTTTATTTATTGGAATTCCTTAAAATCCATTTTCTTGGAAAGAATCGACTTTTTCAGTGACCTATACGTATCAAAATAATTCAGTAATTCATATATGTATATGTATGCGTGTGTAAATCTATACATGTAAGTGTGTGTATGTCAATCCCTTTACGTGACATGGTTTCAGCCATCTTGTCTACCAGCATTTCTGAGGCCTGCATTAGTGACACTCCCATATCGAATAAATTTATTTTTTATAACATCAACTCGATTCCCTGTTCATTCTTCAAATACATTCACAACTTTTTTTTTTCTAAGAGAATTATTTTCTTCACCGATGACTTATGGTATCTGATAAAACGTGTCTGCAAACAGACTTTTTTGGAATTTTTTTAATAACTTCTCGGCAAAGGAAACGAAGGTAGTAAATGAGATTAGGGAGAAATTGAAGAGGATAATATCAAGAAGGAGTTGGAAGAGATTAGGAAGAATAGAGAACGAAGGAGAGTTCATAGAAGGGGCAAACGGGAAGAGCTAGAAGAAGGGGGAGAGGCAGAGACGGAAGAAGAGGAGAAGAGGGAAAAAAAAGTAAGTAAGGACCAGTGAGAAGTTTGAGAAAATGACTCCAAAAAAAGTTGAAGTAGATTGCAGTAGGAAGAAGCAAATCAGCAATGGATGAAGAACAAATAAGAAATATACAGAAAGAAGAAGAAGAAGAAGAAGAAGAAGAAGAAGAAGAAGAAGAAGAAGAAGAAGAAGGAAAAAGATGAATAGGAAGGAAATAAAAGCGAAGGAGCTGATATACAGAAAACCATTGAAGAAGGAAATAAAGAAGGAATCAACGTTTCGATGTATATTGGACGAGATTAAGCTCAAACTTTCATCTCAAAATCCTCTTTCTTTGCAGCCTCGTTTTCGTAGATTAATTTGACTTCCTTCTCTGAAATTGTTTGATGTTTTACTTTACTTTTGATGTTGCAGGGTTTTTCTGTTGTGTTTTTTTTCCCGTTTTTCTTCCAAACTCAATTCTGGTTTTTATAGGTAAGCCTCTTTAATACCGAGCGCAGTCATCATTGAGTTTGTCATTGCAAATGCTCCCTCTCTCTCAATTTCCTCTTCAGTTTCACTTCCAACGTTCACCTCTCTTATTTTATCGTCTGCCAGTCATTGAACTTTCTCATGATACAGAAGCTTTTTTTGTTTTTACATTGCTGTGAGATCTGTAGCAGTTTTTGTTATCAAATTCTTCATCCATCAACCTCATCAGTATTTTCATTATCGTTTTCTTCTTTTTCTTCTTCTTCATTACATCTTTGAAATGTTTCGATTGTTGTATTTTATTCTATGCTATTTATACTATTTTAATTGGATTCTGTTAGCCGTCACTTTTTCCCTCGAATTTCGGTTTTGCTTTTCATTCATTATTTTCATTCTTCTTTCTTGTTTTCTTTCGCTCATAATTTATAACTTACATCCTAATTCTTATTTATTCTTCCTCCTTTCTTTTTTATTTTTGAATTTTTTTTTTTGTATTTCATTTTTTGTATTTCTACCATTTGTATAATTTTCTCACTCTTAGACATCGTCAACCCAAACTGTCGCCAAAACGACCCACATAAGTTTCTCCATTTATATATATATATATATATATATATATATATATATATATATATATATATATATATATATATATATATGGGAATGGAGCACTATGGTGGATAAGGAGTTTCTGCGTAAATGGATATATCACTTAAATTCAGCCTAATTGACCATCCAGTTCCGTAATCCAGCGGTAGGATATGGACCTCCGAGTCCGATGTGTGAGGGTTTCAATTCTGCCTCGCAGTACTGGATGGGAAAAAGTCTATTGTCACACTGAAGAGATGTAATACATCGAAACAGCTGTCTGTTGATGACACAATTGTATATATATATATATATATATATATATATATATATATATATATCGTACGTACAAGCTGCACCGACAGAAGTATAGTGCTCAACATTTAAATATTCAATTATTATGGTACGAAAAGACCTTTTATTTTTTCTTGAAAACTGACCCCGCTTAATAAGTTTTCTGATGGTTGGCTCAATTTGTTATGTAATGTATGGTAAATTGGACACTCAGATTTTCTTCCATGCTCGGCGAGAGAAGTAACTCATCTATTGATATATTTGTCTCCAAATTTTTAATTTATCACCCCCCCACAACATGCTGCCAAAAGATGTTGGTCGTCTGATGATTTTTATTGGGTGACTAACCAAACCTGTTTTTCATACGATTCACTTTCGAATCTCTTTATCGATTCTCCTTTGCATAATCCAAAAACAATCAGATGTACGTTACAATTTACTAATCAATAGATGTAAAGTAATTTACCTAACAAGAAAATTTCGTTATCATAAGAGAAAACCAAAAAGAAATCTCAGCTTACGATTTGATACACTTGTTTCTGGTCATAGATTTTTAGCAGTGGACGGATTTTGAAAAAAACTTGCGGGAATTAATTAGGAACCACTTTTTGGTTTCATAATCAAATGCATTTTTCTTTTCTATGCTGCTTTATGACACTTACTTGAATATGTATGAAATAGAAAATTAAAAAAAAAAAACTTGGGGGAAACCTTCTTCTCCTAATGTCTAGGTAGGAAATGCATGTCTTTTTTTCGTTTTGATAGACAGTTGTAGCAGTTGGAAAACTCTAACAGCTACGCCTGGGTGCTTATTATGGAGGACGTCTGGTGCACAAGTTCCACTCACCATTTCTCGGCCATGTTGAAGGCTACCCAAAGACAGGAGTGCTTCATATTGTTATATGGCTATATCAATACTACACAGCTAGACTATTAGTGGTACTAAGATAATTACGTCCCTTTGCTACTTAGAGAGTTACATCCCTTCTCTGTGACATAGCACTTTCAATCAAGCATTATTAAACTCATATTTTAAAACTGTACACGTTTCTCTTTCTCTTGTTTATATCTTTATTTTAATCGTATCGCAATTCATCAATGTTTTGACCATCGACTCATAAGAGATACGTTAAGAAATCTGCATGGCTTTAGGGGACGTTGCCCCTGCTAGTTACGGCACTTGGTATTCCCAAACGGTCACCCATCTAGGTGAGGACACCAGTTGGTACTTCTTAACTTCGGTGATCGTATGGGTTCTGATATATGTAACAAGATTTCCTCGTAAAGCAGGTAGGAAATGACAATTGTTTAAAAGCAGAAACATGCTGACTTATACAGGCTAAATTCAGAAAGTACTCTATTCCTTCCTATGTTGCTTTTTAATTGATGACCAGCTTGCGCACATGGAGTTCACTCCTTGGGCTTTATGTCCTTAAGTGGTTCGGTTGACGGAAACAGCCAAGGCGACTGCAAAGCTGTAAACTTTTGTCAAAGTATCTTTCTCTTGGATGGAAAACTCTGCATGTAGAAAGGACCTGTTTGTCGCTTTATTTTACTCGTATGCTTGCAGGTCGGGGGGAGGGTGGTGCACCGGAAGTAGATTCATGTCTTTTCTAAAGTGTTCACAAACTACTCCAGCAGCGATTTGAACTTGGTTCTTCGATTCCCTTTCCGTGCCATTGAAAGTGGAGACGCCCTGCATGTCAGCTGGAAAGGAAATATAACTACAGAAATAATCTGTCCTAAGAGAGGAAACTTGGATAGGCTTTGGGGATCAGTTCTGTCATTTCCTGCAGATTAAATATCCGCTAGATGAAGCAAACTCTGTAACAACCCACTCTCACGGACATCTAAGATTGAACTACTATAAACTTCAGAGAGTTTTGGGGAACTGAAATAGAAATTATCTCTTTTCAATGGGCTAAAATATATGCTAGAGCGAGGTTGGTAAATAGGTCTTGCTATTTGATAAGTGAACTCATCAAAACAGACACTGGCCTCAGCTGTTCCGCAAAAGAATGTACAGGGTCTTTTTTCCGACCCCACCACACCAAATAATTACCCTGAAAACTGAATCTGGAAGATTGAGAAGCGTCACTCCTCGATGGATTAAATATTGTAATACGTGTATAATCAGGTTAGATAGCAACCAGGGTTTTTTCCTCATCCAAGATGTTTTGTGAAAATTGGAGAGATCAAGTAAGGCCAGATAAGGGACCACACTAACTTATCACAAATTTCTTGAACTCATCTTACTATCTTGCATTTTCCATAACATCTGGAAGCACTGACTTCTACGCACGAATGATCTGCACAAGATACACTTCCGATCGGAAACGGTTTCTAGTTGCTTCCTGCATACGTCCCTTGATCGAATCTTCATCAGTGTGACGCATTCTTACTTTGAGACACTTCATGTCACCGGATATGTCAGATGCGCCCTCTTGACCATACCAACTATGACGCTCGAATCAGGTTGCGAATGTGTCACAATAGGCTAGGTGGATGATGTTCGCATAGATTAAATCTATGTACACTCAGTGTACTGTAGGACTACAAAAAGGAGTATATTGCAACAATAGATACTGAACAAGTTAAAAATAACAAAAATAAAAAAGGGATAAGATATTCTATTGGATTGATTATTACAAAAAAAGTATAAAAACTTCGATACACTTAGAAAAGAGCATCATATTACTTTGCCTGACCTTTAGGAAGCATCACATTAATCTGTCTTCAAAGCTATCAACATAAGCTGCATTCACACTTGTCTTCTTATGAGAATTCAAGTAATTCTAGTGATCACTGCACAACAAAATTGATGACCCCTTTTCCCAATTTCTAAACACGAAATGCAACCAGAACACGTTAGCCACGTGACAGTTTCTGTCTAGCAACTAAACAGCCCCGTTTGTATTATTCTTAGGAAAAGGTGTTATCAATGCTCAAAAATACATCGACGGGTTCATATAAATGGTGTGCAACACTCTCCAGCCCAAACCGGTTTTCGACGTTGTATTCAGTCTTCAGCTTTCTATAAAGAGCGCTGGGAACTTTTGCACACACTTGATACATTCTCCTCATATTTAATTAATCAGTTTTCGCTCACGCTTTACCCATGAGTCAGAATATCGATTTGCATTGCAATAGGAGACAGGTTATTTAGTGTTTCTAGTGCATTAATATGTGTCTATAAACATTTATATCTTTATAAATGGGATTTTTATCTCTTCATGGTAATATGTGTTTGAAAGCACGAAGTTATTGTGAACCACCATAATAAAAACGAAATATCCCGTTGAAGAGAGGTCCTTGCGTTCACTAGATGCATGATCATGCACGATTTGTAAAGTGACATACATAAAGTTGATGACATAAAGGTTTAACGATATATATATATATATATATATATATATATATATATATATATATATATATATATATATATATATATATATATATATATATATATATATAGTTTTTGTTTCCACCGTATTCATACCTACTTATCGCTGTAAGAGTACCAAATAACATTGGTTTTCGGGTATATAAATTGTCTTTAATCATTTACAGCCAATTTTGTCGGAACACATGTATCATAGTAAGCATGATAATAAATATTTATGCTGGTCATGCAGGACACGCGTTCAGAATGCACCTAAATTCATTGTATAATCATGGTGTCAGCTAAGTGCCAGAATATTTAGTTTGGTACACACACATACACACGGAGACACACAAATTTTTATGCGTTAATTTGTTCGTGCCACAATCACGCTAGAACTACATGATCTATCGACGTAATCTTTGACATAGAGGCTGGCAAGACATCAACTTATGACATGGGCTACGTGTGGTTGACTTAAAAGGTCATTTGAGGTCACCAAATGTCATTTAAGGTCATATCTAGCCATTTATTCTCCCAAATAGTAAGGAGCAATTCAGCACCTACAATGCTGGAATTGGGGGTACGTCCCCTCACAAAAAGACCATATGCTATGCAAGGTTGACCTCGCCTGTTCCATGTCACCAACGATAATTTCTGAGGATTTTAGCCAATTTTCAAGTTGTTGGCTACAGATTTGCACATAGGAATGTTTGGCATAAAGGTACATCTTTTCTGGCTGTAGGTTATATGCTACGTTGGGTTACTCTCCAAAGTCATTTACGGTCAACAGAGATGATTTGTAGTCATGTCTAGCCAACTGAAGCAATTTCTTGCATAGTATTATTTAGTAAGAAGTGCAGAAATATTTTTGACCTCATAAATTATGAGGTGGATGATGTCAAATTCGATAAGATATGCAGTGCTCGTCTGGTGTCACTTCGGAATTAAAATAACCCTTTTCTAAACTATATTGCAGCGAAGCAATTACTCTTCCTAGGGGTTAATTTGTACGTGGGTTTTCAATTTGGTAGAAAGAATGTGATAAGGTAAGAGAGCCCGACTTCCATACAGACTCTTTATGGAAGGAGAGCTAATGTTGTTCACACAGAAGTCATGTGAAGCTAAGTGACAATGTTGTTTGTTTTAATATGAATACCAGAATATTTACGATAACAGGTACTCTTTCATGTGTAAATAGTATAAATATTCTCCAATTTTTTCTGCTGTTTAAGGGTGAATATGTGTAGGAACGTAACTCTCCTTCGTTGTTATGTACATTGTATATGATCATAAATTGAAAGGCAGTCTCCTTTTATCTCTTTTCAAAACAGTTTGAAAAGTCCACTTTCTGGATCATCATCGGTTTCCACATCTTGGCCCTGTTAATATGGTTCACGATATGAAATCACTCCTGGAAAAAGACAGGTCAACGGTATAAGTTCTTTATATGAATAGTCAGACGCTGCGGGTTGTTTAATATAGACTTTATGGGTGTTGACAGATCTAGTTGATGCGATATGGCAAGAGATAGAGAATTTATTGTTTAGTCATCGTGAATTAGGCAGTCAAGTGATACACACGCTCATTCAGTGGTGTCTTAGTACCGACCGAGTTAATCCACTAGATTGCTTTGCTATTTGAGTACCGGCCCTTTGGATTAATTGTCAAGTTACATTAAAGCCACAAAACCTATGCTAGAAATACTGAAAATGGCTGGATACTTTCCAACCTGACCTTGTATTTTCAAGACAACTGGAGATAATCGATATATCTATGCATAAAATATCCGTGTGACATTCTTGCAAAATGTCCATCTCATTATCATTATCTCGAAAAATTTCCTAATTATGAATACCCTTTTCAAGACATTGGTACCATCATTTAAGATTTGTTTTTTAATGTCATGCATCACATAGCCTGAAAAAAATAATGCAGAAGGAATTGTACTTCAAAATTAATGTGTATCATCTGAAAACTCAGTGATTGTATTATACATGATTATACATATAAATACTCTGCTTTCTCCCCCTCTCTCATTTTCTTTACCAATGATAATTAATGAACAATAGTAAGATATACAACAAGTGTGTTATATTGTTATCAAGATATATCAGTTATGATATGAGTAAATATTTTTTTGTGGTTCATTGCAGATTGTGCATTAACTTTAAATAATTTCATAATCTCCTTTAGGCGACACAGAATGTACAATCAGAAACGAACCATCGACAAAAAATCGTCACTATATAAAAAACGGGGCTGCTGTAAAAATCAAACTTGCATTCAATAGGGTAGTCACCTTCGTTACTGGCAGCTATTTAGCTCAATGCTAAGAGCAACGTTATGTTGGAGCAGCTACCCTATCGGCTGCAGGATCGATTCCTGCAGCAACCACACACAAACACACACACACACGCATATATATACATAGCAGCATCAAATTTTCCGCTGGCAAGTGTTTTACCTATGCTATTTAGAGTGTCACGATGTCCATTTGTCGTCTGATGTTCTTGCAGCATGAGATTATCCAAATGACCTTTTAGTTTCCCATGATGTTCTTGAAAACTGCTTTTTTCTCTAATGTACTGTGTTTTTTTGTGACCCCCCGCCCCATATGATGTTGAGCAATATTATCCCCTGTACAAGTTTCATGGTTCTTAGTCAGTCTTAGGCAATTCTTTTATTACGTTTCAATGCTTGAAAAACATTCATTTTTAAAGTTAAAGTACTGATATTTTGGATAACAGTGTACTGTGGATAAGCATCGGGTTCTGCCAGATCTCCAACGCACTGGCTATTCTTAGCACGTTATCAAAATCATGACTACTACTACTATTACCATAAACAATATTTACAACACGTGATTTAACTGTAATTGCTTGCAAGTACCACAAAGAATTTAAATATTCATGGAAAAACTTTATCTGGCACTTCCAAGCATTTATCATATTGATAGAATGGCTACCTCTTTTTCAGTATGTGCAATTCCGTTAGAAAAAAAAGTTATCTAAAGTTTATAAATAATAAATTTGTCTTGAATTGAAGCTCGACAGATTGCCTCTTCATTTAAAAGATTAAAGTCTGTTGTCATATTTTAGGCTGAATACATAATGTTGCTCTCGCAAAAATTACCGTTGGCGAAAAGTTCTGACACTTTTAGTGAGTTATTGGAAGTCTTTGAAAAGAGTCTGATAAAATTTCTTCTTCTGAAGTTATTGCAACGGGCGACTATTACAGTGAATTCTCTGCTGATAAATATGATTCTTAGAAAGATAGTCTCCATATCATGAATGTAAGTTTTTCATCAGAAAAACTAAGTAAGCGGTGATTATTCTTATCAATGGAAATGAATGGAATTTTGCACTTTTTACCCCCTGTATATTATAAAATACAGAAGATTAGACACTAGATCGACCGTCAAGATAGTGTTATACTTAGCACGTCTGCCTTACAAGCAGAAAGACTTAGGTTCGATTTCCAGTATGATGCGTGGAGAATCGGACAATTTTCCCTGTTCACTCACTAGCTAAATGATTACACAGTAAGCTGTATAATTAAGGTAAAGGTATGAATCGGAGACGTCTGTTGCAATTAATCAGATCTCAAAGGATAATAGTGAACGAAATAGGAGCATTGGGGTCACTCCCAACTAAGGTTAAGCATTTACCTATTTATTAACTTTTAAATGTTCATCCATGAAATTCCACTATGATTCCCAACTTCTGACTTATCTAGGCTCATATATGAATAAGGAGAAGGTCTATTGTGAAAAGAAAAGATAACATTGGGAATGACAGTAATACAATCTGCATATATACTAACACGATGAGGACAGAATCTTTTTCCCGGGTTCAGAATGGATATAAGTTTTCCAATGTGGCTCATTAGTTGGATAGGCGTTGAAAAGATCCTTTTTTTAAAATTTCTTTCTAATGTTTTAATTGCAGGTTTTGAATGTTTCATTGCTGCTTATTTAAAAAAACCTATATTTTCCTTTGTCATTGGAACTTTGTAATTAACAAAATTATAACAAGTATGTGATGTTTTAACTCCGATGCAACGCATGGTTCAACTAACAAATAGAATATATATATATATATATATATATATATATATATATATATATATATATATATATATACATATATATATATATATATATATATATATATAGAGAGAGAGAGAGAGGGGGAAAGAGGGTTGGAGAGAGAGGAAGAGAGAGAATGGAACCGTGTTTGGCTGTCAAATCGAGGGAGAAATAAGGAATAAAAAGCAGCCCTTTCGGAGCGAATACAATGGAGGTCATGACATCCCATTTAGATTGCAAGAGAAACATAACAAATTGAAAGAAATCAGCACACAATGCATTCAACTACTGTGTCATGAGTGAGCCAGTTCACAGCAAGCTAGAATAAACCCGAAATATCTTATAAAAAAGGGTCATAATCCTCAGCACTAAATGTATTGATGTGTAACTGCGCTGGGTCAACTGAGAGAAGCGACTGAAACGTTGAAAAAGATGCAACAACATAGCTGCAGATAATATTGTAAAACTTTGTTCAATGGAACATTGTCAAGAATACCCACCGGGGATTAATATTCACTGTGGGTGACTGCCGTCTTTGTCATCATCGTCATTGTTTCCTTTTTCTCAACTCGAAACCTTCGTTTTTTTCCCAATATATTTCAATAAGATTTTATATGAATGCTTGTAGAGTGATTCCATCTAGAGGGTGATAGATTATGACCGGTTAAATTGTCTATTCACATTTCAGAGACAAAATTTGAAGTATCCAGGACTTAACAGTACTAAAGAAAAATTGATTTCCTATACCGCCACTCTCTCTCTCTCACTCTCTCTCTCTCTGTCCGTCTATCCGAACTCATATCGTTTATTTTCTTTTAGTGAAGATTATCTTACAGTAATAGATGTTATCCCTTTTCTAAAAATCAGTTTGTAAGATAGAAGAATAAAATACAAAAAAAGAATGAAGGGAGGGGGAAAGAAAGAAAAAAAAAGGTAAGAAAGAGGGGACGAATAAATGAAGTAAAAGGAAAAGAGAGAAAAAAATGCAATGAAGAAAGAAAAAGAAAAAAGAATTACAGCAGCTAACAGATGAAAAAATAACATGAAGTCGGGCATGGCAGATCATATGGGAAGGAAGACAAAAAACTTTGCTACTCAGAACCACCATATTTGATGACACTGTTCAATTTTTGCAAACTAATAGTATTTGTAATAGTATTGTCCTTAATTGTTATTGGATGAAGAATTTTCAAACATTATTCATGAATGAGTAGCATTTCTTAGTAACTTTCTATTGCAGTTAAGTTGTTCAACGAGCAGTTCCCAGGATGAAATGAGCCTCTCCAGATTAAAGAGATGTTGGTTCTAAAATTCATCAAATAAAAACTATATATAAACTAATATTTTGAAAAAAGTCATTAACATATAAAGCGTTTTTCGGACGACCGAACTCCTTTTCATTGTTTATTTTGTAAACAATACGTTTTGGCCAATCAATTCTAAGTTTTTTTGGTGTACTATCCCCATGTAAGGGTGGAGAACATTTTTTCTATCCAATGAGACCAGCACGTATAACGAAGTTTTTTTCCTTTCCTCTATTTTTGGGTGCGATTTCCATAATTTGTCTCTCCTGGGTTGCTGAAACCACATTTCATTCAAAAAGTACACCTGGAGAAAGCTGTAGAATGGACTATTAGGAACCTTGTTTAAACAAAATGAACTTTAAAAAATTCACTTGTCCGAAAATCACTTTGACAAAATGGTGTTTTTAACTGCAACGTGAGTCACGCTTAAATCTGAGAACGGCTCAAATATCACATTAGGACCAGAATTAAATAGCTCTATAGTATCCAGAAAGTATAGAAACGATGATTAAAGATCGATCCTCAGCATTTCTGACAGAAAACATGTTATCTTGATAAGATTGGGAATAATAAGAGAGAGAGGGAAAGAAATTTATTTATCTCACATTACGTCATGTTATTCTTTTTCTAACAATCAGTCGTTGAGATTTGAAAAAAGAATACATGAAGGAAAGAAGGGAAGAAAAAAAAAGAATTAAAAAAGGGAAAACAGTGAGGAAAAAAGGAAAAAAAAAAGAAAGAGGCAAAGAAAGGAAGAAAAATAAAAGAAAAGGGAAAAATAGAATGAACAGGGGGTAAAAAAAGGGAAAAAGAAAAGAAAAAAAAAGAAAAGAGAGAGAGACAAAAGATGATACAAAAGAAGAAAGAAAAGGGAAAGAAAGAAAAAAGAAAAAGGGGAGGAAAAAGAGACAGATTAGTGTTTATGATTAAAGTATACACTTTATATATATATTTATAACTTTTCTTTTGCCAATGAATTATATTGCCAAATGCTGTCAAAGATTGTATGCACAACGTCAGAGTTCTTTCTTAGTTCACAAACACTAAAGTCCACTATTCTGATTCGTAAGTGGTCAGTGTTTTCTATGTGTCATTAAAATATACAAATCAATATTCATTCAATCGATTTGTCCCTGTCAAAATTGACAAGGAAAATGGAAGATTTTCTATTGCTGCCTGGGCACAAAAGTTGGTTGCCAAAGAGGGGTTTCTGCAAATACTAAGTCCATTTATCCTCAGCAACCATTATGGAATGCCATTGACTATGTGTTTTTGTCAACATATCTGATCACAAAACAAAGGACAGGGAGACACAGGCCATTTTTTTGGGGGGGAGGGGCTATGACGATTTGATAATGGACACTAATTACCACTTTATGAGAAAGAATGAAATTCTTTCAAGAAACCCATTGTTAGCTGAAATGGTACAAGGCAAAGAAGAGATTACCAATTATTTGTATGGGAATTAATATTGAGCGATCGAAGACCCCAAAGCATATTAATCATCAAGCTGAGCATTCTCAGTTTCAGTGTTGGTAGGAGGTATAGGAAACTAGTGTGTGTGTGTGTGCATGTGCGTGTGATAGATAGATAGATAGATAGATAGATAGAGAGAGAGAGAGAGAGAGAGAGAGAGAGAGAGAGAGAGAGAGAGAGGAAAGGAGAGAGAGAGACTGGGAGGGATACAGAGAGGTGTGCACTGCTTCTACAACTGGTTGCTACAAAACAAACGATGGGTACTATTGGCTCCGCGAACATTTGAGAAGCGGGGATAACTACACCAGTATAATATTTGAAATTAACCTCAGTTTTATTTTTACATGGTCTTACTCGAATTGTCTGCATGATTACCAGTGCAGTGCTATTCCCGTACAAATTTGGGTTAGTGACAGCTTTTGGCTCCTACAGCCTGGGCAGCAAAACCTGAATTTAATGAAGCCATTCAACTCCTATGCAGTGAATTAGGCAGACATGTTAATCGCTGCACATATAGAAAACCCGTGCAGCCTATCAGTGTAATCTCGATATTGTTAGGTTAATAATGCATTGAGAAAATAGATATTGGGAACCTCTTCTGTCTATTGGACAAAAGACCGCCATCAGTTTCTGAATGGAGAATATTTTCAAATACTTGGGAAATGAGTTTAATCATGTATCCAATCTTGCAGCTCCGTAGAGAAATTAAAAGTATCTTTATTCGTGTAGATTCCGTCTGCATCTAAGAATCCACTCGCTAGGAAAATCTATAAACCCAATTAATAGACAAGTCTGGTTAGCCGCTCAGTAGAAACTGTCACGTGGTTAAGTTATATCGACCGCGTACGATGTTAGGGGTGATCGATTCTAAATTGAAAAAAATTGATCTTTGAATAAATTACTTTTTTTGCATTTTGTTGTGCATGATCGCCCAAAAAATGTCTTGATTTTCAAAAAACAAGTGTGAACGCTACTGGACACTAACCAAAAGTTTGATTTAGCATAAACTTGCATTCAAAATTGAACCCCCAGACTCAAAAAATTTGGGGTAAGTGGATCGAAAAACAAAAACGTTTTTGAAAATATAACATGGTGTAAATATTCACATTTCAAGTGCTTGTACGCGAGTGATACATACATATATAGCTAAATCAACTTAAAAAATAAAGAAACGTATGTTTTGATTGACGGTTTCTCTTACAACTCCGAGGTATATGAGAGAAATTACATGAAGTGAGTTCATATATCTGATAAGTAGAGCTATATTCAAAGGAGACGTGTGCTTTATAACTGGCATTGCAAAAGATATCTAGTCCAGTAGAATGCAATTGTTTCCGTGTTAGAAGATGGGGAGGAGACTTCAACAATCGATTATAGCTAAAAGAGTCAGACTTTATTCATTCTATGATCATAAATAAAGTCTAAAAACGCGATGGTGAAAAAAAAAGTGAAAAATTTGAAGAGAATTAAGAAAAATAAAAATACCCTGATCATACCCGGGGGCAACTAAGAGTATGGAACGTGAAGAATGGAGCTGCGCCTATAATAATCACCATACAGCGCCAGGAACACTAGAATCAAAATAAAATGGATTAACAATACGAGAAAGAGTTAAAAAATCACGACATTGTTAGAGTCTTAAAGGATACTTGGGAAGGTGCTGGAGATTGAACAGACCTGGTTAAGGAACCGAAGAAGTTATGGAACATGAAGGTAACAAAAACATAGTTAGAACCAGGAACCTGGGTTATCCAGAGGACAATACGACTGTAATCGGTCAGAAAAACCGAGAAGAATCCCTGAGTATTGACTGGACACACTGTCACTTGACCACCACTGAAACCCACCAGTCACCCGTGTCGTACCAGTGATGCACTGAAAACTAAGCAAATGACCAGGATTCGACCATGCGGTCAAATGATATCAGCACAAACTGGAGACAGCCCTGGAAAATTGAAGCCACAAAATACTCTGGAACTTGGACTTACAAACAGACCACCCTATCCGAACGAGAAGACCAGGCCTGATAGTCATGGTGGAAGGAAAAAAACTGCCAAAAAATAGACGGGGCCGTACCTGCAGATCACAAAATAAATAGAAAAGAAAGTGAAAAGCTAAGGATATACCATGACCGAGCAAGGGAACAGAAGACAGTGTGGAACATAACAGTCTGAGTAGTAATCATAGGCACTAAAGACACTGAAAACCAAATAGGAAGAACTGGATATAAGACAGAGGATTGAGACTCTGCAGACCACAGCACTACTGGAGACTGTCTGAATACGGAGGAGAGTACAGGAACTATGAAACCTACGATCCCGAGTTTGTAGCAATGGCCGAACAGCCAATAAAAAGGCAAAATGGAGACTGTACAATCAACAGCGCTGCTGATAGGTAGTGATGATATGGGAGAAAAGCTAGAGACCTTAGGACACCAACTGTCATTCAGGTTTCAGCAGTAAACACCTGGTGTAAAACTGTAAGAGTGTACTGGAGAGGGCTTGAGCCTCGAGAAGACTTGCTGTCGATTAGTCACAAGCGTCGACAGAAAGGAACTGGCATGAAAATTCAAATGATAATAATAACAATAATGATAGTAATAATAATCATGATAATAATAATCTAAGAGATTGGGATAAGTAGATATAGAGATTGTAGCACTTCTGGGATCGACACAAATACTTGAGAGGGCACTGGAAATTTTGCTAACGACTTTCAGACGCCACCAATGGTTTAGAAGCTTAAATGGAGGAGGCAACTATAAGTATAGCTGGGGAAGGTTGGTACAGTAAAGAAAATCATTGCACTTCCGTGGAATGTGAAAACATATAGATTGATACTGGAGACCTGAGGAGAAATAATGTCACTCAGCCTTCAGCATTGTACAGAATGCCAACCACAGCACTGCTATGGACAGCAGGACCAATGGTAGGAGGATCAGAACCTCAAAAGGAATTATTTTCACTCAGTTTCAAGCAATAACAAACATGCAGGAATAAAACAATGATGGTGACAATGTTGAATGGAAAGCGAAAGAAAAAGTAGAGAAATACAAAGACCTAAGGATAGAATAGCAAAAAAAATATATATATATATGGACAAAATCAACTAGGATCGTACCAATTGTTATCAAAACGTTGAGAGCAGTAGCTGCATATATATATATATATGTAAACAGACGAATACACAGAAAGAAACAAAAAAAACTATCTCCTGAAACTGAACACAAAAGACACATCAACCAAATGCGAGAGACTTTTTATACTTCATATATAACCAGGAGACATTTTGAACTGATAGTATCTGGTTGATCTCAAGTTCAGGATGAAATACGAACAACTTTGCATTAAATTAAACGCTTCTATATTATCAATAATCTAAACATGTAAAAGCCACGAACGAATTTTTTTTTCATCTGCAGTATTTGCGTAACTGATTATGACCTCAAAGTCATAATGGATTGGTTAATGTGACAGATTATCACATCTAATCAAACCGATAATAGGGTTTTTAAATGAGATGGTTTATTATGACATAGCCCTGGAGATTACGTCATAGAAACTCCCAAGAGTCTATGCCCGACCAGACATTGAAATAGTTTGAATATAGCTGAGAATTGAAAAAAAATTAATATTAGGATACTTGAAAATAATATATCTGATAAAATAGCTTTAGGCTCCTTAGTGCCGATCCATTATAAATCTAACCGTCATTTTTGATGGGTATATAATAATAATAATAATAATAATAATAATAATAATAATAATAACAACAATAATAATAATAATAATAATAATAATAATAATAATAATAATAATAATAATAATAATAATAATAATAAAAAAATTTGAATTCTGAAGCCATGAACAAACTTGATCTATTTGATTCTTTCCAATATTTGAATTTCCCTCCCCCCCCCCGTCCTGTAGAATTAACGGGTCTCAGTCTTTGAGATAATGGTCGATACTAACAGAGAAAAATAAAAGACATCAATCACTTCTTTTTATAAAATGTGGTAAAATGCCTCGAAAGTTGTTTTATCAGCGCTGGGCCGAAAGTGTAAAGACATCAAACAAAGAGAGAAGGAAGTTTTGTATATTCACCGGGTGAAAAGCCATGGATAATCTTATTTTGAAAAAAAAAACAAAAGAAAAACAAAAAGTATGAAAAAAGACAGATGAGGGATAGGGGTAGAGAAAGGTGGAGGCGAATAATGGAAGGGAAGAAGGGAGAAATAAGCAAATAAAAGAAGAAAGGAAAGAAAGAAGAAAAGGGGAAAGGAAAGGAATCGGGTGGGGGGGAAGAAGTGAGGAATGGAAAATGAATAAAGAAAAATTAGGGGAAAGAAAGAAGGAGAAGAAGAGAGTGAATAAGGATGGAAAAAAAGGTGCACAAATTTAGAAAAAAACAAGAGGAAGAAAAGAAGAATGAACGCAAGGGAGAAAAAAGAAAAGAAAGAAGGAAAAGGAGACGAGAAAGAAAGTAGATAAAGATAGTGAGGGATGGATCACTGTAATGAATGAAAAGCTCTGCTGAAACGTAACTGGTGCCTTTGAGAGCCTGACTAAGCCGACCAATGAAGGAAAGGAGAGAAAATTGAAGAAAAAATAATAAAAGAAAGTGAGAGAGAAATAAAGAAATAAAAGCGTCATAGAAATCACGAAATGAAAAAAAAAATAATGTTAAAAACACTGGAAGGGTTGATCGATGGAAAGAGACCGTAGAAAATAAAAAAAACAGAAAGTACAAAAACATGCGACAAAATCTTAATGGAAACAATATCCAATGTCCGTGTTTGGGCTCGATAAGAAAGAACGATGGATTATTACTTAAACATCATAAAAAAACAAAACGATGTATACATTGCAGCAATACACAATACATCTATCAAAACGGGGAGTTCTGATACAAACACTCCCTTTGCCAGACACAAAGAACTGAAGAATGGTGCACTTTTAGGATTGTAATATTTTCAGAAAAATGGCGTGAAGAAATGGTTACTGTTAATGTGATCAAAAAACGAGTCCTCCATATTCGGTGACACAGATTGAGAACAGGGTACGTAGTATAATCTCGTGAAAAAAAGTAAGGACAGTTAACAATGCGCTGATGTGGATAAGGTCAAAGAAAAAAACATGTAAGGTCGCCTAGGAGCATTTTTGAATGGAGACATCTTATACTTTGTCCGACTACGTTTCCCGTTTCTATTCTACGTCCAGAGAGGCAAGTGCGACAATAAACTGAATAATAGCGTGTAATAATAATAATAATAATAATTGTGTGCTTGTAGTTCAAAAAATGGCAACCATTTTTTTGAACTACAAGTACACAATTTCTTGCTTGGAATTCTGAAAACTGGGAAACTTACCAAACTAAATATTTTCTCTACTGATATCAGCTGCGCATCAAAACTCACGTTTGTCACTGAAATGATCTAAGTTGACTCACACGACGCAAGGGTCGGCTTGGTTACTTCAATCAGAAAATCAAATGTGCTGCACTTGTGGGATAACGGTAGGTGACATTTCGTCCATATGATATAAGCGTGGAGACTATGGCAGGGAATTTTTCGCTCGAATATTTCATCACCGGGCCCGGCCGCCATGTCCACAAATGTCGGTTGCATGGTTTCTTGATGTGTGCATACTATATTTGTACCGAAACCGTAGATGCAATCATCCAGAAACCACATTGTGTTCAGATTCTGTTCGCTCAGGAACATGGCAAATCTGCAAAAAGGGAAACACTGCATTAGTGGACAGATTCAACGGCATATCAAAAACCAAGAGTCTGGTAATGAGTATAATCCATGTTTTATTTTGGTCTGTCTCTCACTCGATTGTGTAAACAGGTGAAACAACGCTGGAGTATTCCCACATTCAAAATGCTACATTTTCCAAGCTGGATTTCAAACAAATGGTATGCAAAATTCTGTTGGTGTAAGCTCCTCTTCTAAGATACTCAAATACATCTGCTGGCTCAAGGGCCAGAGGCGCACGGCTATCCACCCCAACTTGCTACTCTTAAATCTGTCTCCTTATCACTCTAAATGCACACAATTCCTAACCTCTCCAAAATTATGTGCTGATCCATACACACAGATGCTTCCACATGTATCTATGAGTCACTTGAAACATGCGCACTTTTACACCAAGGTTCCTCCATTTTCTCCGGTCTCTTATCGTCCATGTAAGTGCTAATCCCCAAATCGTCCCTTCACTGATCAGCTATCTTTGGGGAAATGTCGGCAGCTCTTGGTCCCTGGTTCGATTCATTTTCTCATGGGGTATGACAACAATAACAATGCACACACACACACACACACACACACACACACGCACACATACGCATGCATGCGCGCACGTAACCAGACATTCTATCATAAACAAGCACAAACATCTTTGGCATATGTTAAAACGCACGAATTTCTGACCTTGTGCCTTCCAAGCCCCTATTACGTAACACATAACGTGCTTTGTGTTAATTGCAGGCCGATATCTTCACTAAAATGTTTCCTTAAAATAAAAGTCCTCAATAGTGAGGTAACTAGTGAAGCTCGAACTAAGTACTCTGGTAACGGACGGTTTTATCCATACAAAACTAGTACCTAATTCAGTATTACATTGACAGTCAGCAAAAATAGCTTACTTTCCATCACTTTGCAGTTGAAATTCGTTTAGAGTTTTTTAAGCTTAGTGTAATTCAAAGCTCCAAACGTGGACACCCGGTGATAATTGAATTCTCCATAATGTAGAATTTGATAAACTTGCGTGATGACTATCGTTACACAGTGAGCGGCTTCTTAGTAGTTTGCTAAGCTCCATGCAGTCCGACATCATGCCCCAACAGTGAGAAACAAGCTGACAACTGAACTTAGTATACTGCAAATGATAATTGGAACTAGCTTACCCATTTAGACTGGAATAAAGCATCCATTTATGAATATTCTCTAAGCTAAGCTTCGTAAAACAAAAAGGCTATAAATGTGTGTAATTTAGTGAACATCGAACCAACTACTCACTAGTCATAGTTTATACCTAAACTAATTATCTCCAGAATTATCCAAAATTAGGTAAAAAAAAGAAATCTTTCTCAGGAAAATTATCTGAAGAATACCAGCTTAACAACAACAGTAAGTGCCTAAAAGAGTAATCAAGATTGTAGCCCCAGATATCCCGCTAGCAGTGCCCGTAGATACACACAAACGAGCAGAAAGTGAATAATCCGTAGCCCAGTGTGCTGATTGGTCGGACTGGCCACTTGTACAACTATTCGATAGTCAATCAAATACAACGACACAATACTTTTAAGCGTATTGGTAGAAGCTGCACTAAAATGGCTGTTTTATTCTTAGCTTCTCCAAAGGGATAAGCTGTCAGAGCAAATGTCATTTCAGTTTCATAAAAGCCAAATATCTGTATGCCATGACATTACAGCATACGATCAAAGGAACTGGAATCCAGCTATATATGGAAACTGTCATAGAATTGCCATATATTGCAGTAGGGTTAGCGAATTATGCAATATGTACCCACAACATATCTTAAATTGACAGATCTCGTTCGGTTGCTCTTATTGTAAATTATGTAAAAATAAAACATATCTTAAGTGGAAGGGTCTTATTCGTGATTCATTGAGATAAAAGTGTTTAAGAGGGATATTGATACGATTGAGGAAGCTCCTACACATCTAACAATTAATTTAGTTGATATTGTTTATCGTTTAAACATTCAAATTATGAGAGTTTTTTCATCCGAAAAGTCAAAACATTTCGGTTTCAGACAAAGGTATGCCTATCTATATATCTGTCAAAATATATCTTCTCTCCCTCTTTCCCTTTACATATATATATATATATATATATATATATATATATATATACATATATATATATATATATATATATATATATAATTATGCACACACACACACACATTATATATATATATATATGTATATATATATATATATACAACCGAGACAAAATGCATTTGGAAACATACTTTGTTTGGCACCAGAATAAACCCAGTGGCAAATTGAAGTGCTGACCACGTAAGTGAATGAAAAAAATGAGTTCTATGCAGGACTTGGATCTGCATCCACGGGGAAGCAGTCTTAATGCGACTCCGCTCTACCGCCTTAGCTATCAGCTCTGTCAATAAGCAGGAGTTTGGTAATAGAGCACTCAAACCCCCATCACTCTATTTTGCGATGTAGGCATAGATATTTTCGACAGTACGTATATATCATTAGTTTGTACGGTTCATGTCCTATAGAATGTGATATTTATAGAGACAATTTACTTGGAGACATATTCAAGTTGACACCAGAAATAATTGAGTAAGAAATCGAAATGTTGAAATATAGTCTGGAACAATGGTTGAATTTTCTTTCATTATTTCGTTAGCTAATCAAATAAAAAAATTTAGTGAGGCTTACATTCTCTTTATATACTAGAAAACTATTCCAGCACATTGAGTAAATATAAACCTTAATTCACTGTCTATCTGATGAACTAACAGCGAAACGATGGATAACCTTAGTCATCGACCGAATTTCCACATTTCTTTGCGGTATATATACGTATATGCACTTTGGGAGTTGTGTTTTCCATAAGGGGATAGTGGTTGGTATTCGTGTAGATACATAAATCAACACTCCATGATAACTCCGAGGTTCACGATGCTGCAAGCTTCAGATCATGGTCAGTAGATCGATTAAAATTTGGAATCATCAGTATTGTTTTCTATGCTAACACAAACACACTCAGTCCCTCTCTCTCCTTTTCCCTCTCTCTCTCTTTGTCTCTCTATAGCTATAGTAAAGAATCTGACGAATTCCATGAAATTAAATCAAAAAAATAAATATCAAACTGAAATTCATGTACCAAGAAACTAACTTTTTATGATATTATAGTTATCACACAACACGTTCAAATGATACTTGCATTAAAAACACGTATTTACGGATTTTCTGGGACTATGATTCTTTTTTCAGTATTACAAAATGATGAATTCTATGCAATATATATATATATATATATATATAATGTGTACTTTAGAGAGTGAGACAGACTCGGGAGTGAAGTTTTTGGTGGTAAGGTTTATTAATCCTTATATGTCAATAGTCCATACATGTTTCGAGATTCTTCCCATCATCAGTGGTGTGTGTTGTGTGAGTGTGAATTAAAATGTACCATGTGGAACCAGAGTCCACTGCCAGGGGCTATGCATTGTGGGTAAGTTTTGTTGTCATGGCTACTCGAGGCCTCCTGCTGAATGTAAGAATGACCAGCAGGTATTGGGATTTTGGTAAAGCAGCAGCAGTTGGTCTTGGGGAGGGCAGAGTGTGTCAAGGTAGGGGGTAGTGTTGTGGAGGTGGATTTTTTGTTATGTTTGGGATAGTGTAGAAGGAGGGGTGGTGGGGTTAAGGAGCTACATAGGTATCAACCTTAAAAGTCACTGAAAATGTTTTGGCTATGATTTGGACAGGGGTTCTAACAGGCTAAGGTGAAGTTTTCCATATGGGTCTAGGTGACTTTGAAGCTTCCATTATTGAATGTGTCTTAGATGTGGGTGTGAGGATATTAATGGTAGGAGTTGTGTGTATTAGTGTTCTGTGTGGTGAGGGTTGTTCAGTTTAGTATTTAATCCATTAGGATATAGGGTTTTAAGTTTGTTGATCCACATGTCTTCGTGTTTCTCTAGAACTTTAGTTATGTCAATTGGAGTAGTTTTTTCTATTTTTTCTATGATGGTGAAGCTAGCGTCAGTGGCAAAATTTTGGTCAGGTGTGCGAAAGTGTAGTTCTACAGGAAGTGGGCTACGATTATTTTTTGACTTAATCCTATGTCTATAATTGTTGAGTCTAATATTAAATTGCCACTCCAACTTGCCTATGTACTGTAACTTACATCTATTGCACTCTAGAAGGTATATAATGTTCTTACTGCAGCAGTTGCTATTGTGATATATTAGGTAACTCTCTTTTGTGGTGGTGCTTGTGAATGTGTTGGTGTACTTGAGGTGGTTGCAACATAGACTGTTTCTTATGTTGCAAGGTGTGCAGAATTTAATTGTTCTAGGTGTATTTTTGTGTACGACTTTATTGTTAACGATATTATTGCTACTAATCATGTCTCTGATGTTTTTTGGTCTGCGGTAGGAGATAACACATGGGTCTGTGAATGTTTCTTTTAGATCTGTTTTGATCGTGAGAATATTCCATCTATTATTGATGATGTGTGCTAAGGGTGGGAGTGTGTTGTTGAAGGTTGTTATAAGGGGTATGCGGTTGGGTTTGTTATTGTGGGACAGTAAAAGGGTTTCATCTCTGGGTATTCCAGTCGCTTTTTTTATTTGTTTTTTTGTGTCATCTAGCGGATAACCTCGTTGGGTGAAATATTGTATTAGGTTATGTTTGTGTCTGTTAAGTTCACTATTGGTAGAGCAGATTCTTCTAATTCTAAGAGCTTGTGAAAATGGTAGGCTTCTTTTTAAGTGTTGGGGATGGGCTGATTTGGAGTGGAGGTAATTGTTGGTGTCCGTGGGTTTAGTGTAGAGGGTGTTTTGGAGGTTTCTGTTGTCACCTATATATATGCGTGTGTCTAAGAAGGCTATGGAGTCAGTGGATGTTGTGAAGTCAAACTTAATAGAGTCATGTGCCGAGTTTAGATGTATAAAGAAGTTAGAGAGAGAGAGAGTGAGAGAGAGAGAGAGAGAGAGAGGCAAAGATACGGAGAAACGGGTTGGCAGTTAGTTGCACAAAACTAAATTGAGCAACCCTTAATCGGCAAAGCATTCGTTAGTTTTTTTATATAATGTTGTGCAAATCTGATTTTCTCATTCCTTTTTTTCCTTTTTTAGATTAATTAACACATCTGTATTAGAAGCTATCTGGCCAGCCTGTCGGTCGGTCCAACCAATGTTAAACATCCGAAATGAGATGGAAAATTTGATTTTATCAAAGGATGTGATGACATTGAAAGGTCTGATGGATTATAAGTGACTCTATTCCAATGAATTTTTTTAGCAGCCACTCATAACGCCATAATAAGAAAAAATAAATCAAAATGTCCAAAAATGATGAAAATGACCATTTACGATTTTGATTGAAAATGAAACCTGCAGAATATTTCATATAGCAATTTTACATTTATGAGAATCATTTGATTTAGAGGAAGACTGCTTGCTACCCAGCTTCCTCCTCTTTCTATCACCATGATCACAGATGGTTGCATCAATGAATTCGATGTTCTTGTTTCTTCCTTCCTTAATTTCCCCCTTTTCTGGTCTCTTCTAATCTTAATCTTTTATTGATATTACTATCATTTTTCTGGTTGTGTTTTTCCTTTCATTTTATAAAGCTTATCAGGCGTACTCTTTCTTATCTTACTCTTTCTCTCTCCCTCTCTCTCTTTTCCCTTCTTTTTGTCCCCTTGTGAGAACCAAATCTTTTTCGCACTATTTATCATTTTTCTTTTCCGTCAAATTTTCTACCTTTTCGTTCTTCTCTAATTGTTTTTATTGCATTCATTAACTTTTCACGATTTTTCTCCTCTGTCATCTCCTCTTGGCATTGATTTTAAGTTACTTTTTTTTTTTATTTATGAAGATGTCTGGAAGTCTTGGTATTGCTGTCACACAGCTTAAAAACATTTTTTTTTTACATTAATTCAAATAGGCTATGTATACAGACTCTCCTTGAAAGAGGTGTCTGAAGGACACATTTATTAGGAAACTTTTCTAGATATAATTCTTTTTAATTACATTGAAAATTAATTCAATTCTTCAGGGACCTCATTGACCTATAGCTCTTCTTTATGAATTCAATCATGTTACACAATCAAAACCATTTTAATTCAAAATGTTAGAAAGATTCTAGAGAAGTTGTCCAATTAACGAGTTGGTGGCGATTCATGTAGGTACTTTTGTAAATGGTTGAAGCCAATCAATGATGATTTATGAAAATAATATAGGAACGTTTACGTCTCTCGATCTATCTATCTATCTATCTATCTATCTATCTATCTATCTATCTATCTAGCAATCGCCTTTTCCAATCTCTTTCGATTCATCTTTGTTGCTATGGCTCTTAGCACTTTGATGATACTCATTTTTGGTATCTTTCGACCCATCTCTGTATGTATGTATGTATGTATGTATGTATGTATGTATGTATGTATGTATGTATCAAAAAGTATCCAATTCAGAATGTCCTTATTTTTCTTTACTTCTGGAACCGCCAATCTATCTATCTATCTATCTATCTATCTATCTATCTATCTATCTATCTATCTATCTATCAGAAACTATAACCTAAAAATGTCAACAGATTTTTCTCATATCTTAAGTTGGTTAGTTGATGGCTATATATGAATCGTACCTACACGTACTACATTACTGCAAATTCAAACATTCTGTCCTTTTATGTTCAGGAACAAACGGTATTCTTGTTCAGAATTTCCTCCTCTCGAGGTTTTTCAGTGTGGGATTAAATTTGAAATGTAAGTTTATGCTAAACTGACCTACAAGTCTGTCTGGCAACATTCACATTCCTTTTTAGAAAATTTGGATTTTTTCCAGTGATCATTGCCCAAATTAAAAACAAAACAAGAAAGCTTTTCATTACTAACCTCTTCTCCCAACTTATTATTCGATCACCCTCAACACGACAAAACTTCGGCCACATGACAGTTTCTATTGAGTGAACAGCCAGACCTAACGAAATGAAATTGATATATCAATCTCCACTGATCATAAACCTCTTTGTTTTGGGGGGACAAACTGATAAGCCCCATATATGTCATGTTCAGAGTGATGAACTAAAAGGTTAGAAGAAGGGGTGATCCATGAATAAGTTACTTCTCTCACATTTCGTAGGGCTTTGATCACTATAAAAAGCTTGCATTAGAAAAAACAATCAGCGAACACAAAGTAAACACTAATTTAAGATAAACTTATTTTGCAAATTGAACCTAAAACTAATTTTGGGGGATGGGGGTTGGATTTTTGAAAAACAAAAATAAAAAAAAACCCCAAAACAAACAAAAACAAAAAAACATAAGTATTCATTGACAAGCATGTCTATGCAAAATTTCAAATTTCTGCTATGAACTGTTAGGGCTGGTCAAATTCCTGAGTTATACATAGATACACCAACTTGTAAGCACACATGAATAAATTAAACCCAGCAACAGTGTTTAAATTCGTCTGTTGTGGGTAGTGGTGATTGTTATAATCAAGACAGACCGTTTAGGAGAAAGCTGAAATATTGTAATTTTACAAAATCGAATCAGTTTGAAAATTCGACCACGGACTGACACCACGCATAAAAGTTGTTTTCGACGGGGAAAATAAATCTTAACTGAACTTTTTTTTTTCAGGCCACCGTACATTAAAATTCCGAAAGTTAGCTTCTTTAGGAGACAGATGTAAAGGCCTTGAAAGCTGGTACAGTTATTTACTGTGTTGATCAATCTGACTCCCGGACATGGTGCTTAGGCCCCCTGCGGAAATCGTACCCATAACACGTTTGCTATGCCTGTTTTAGAACTATTGTGCCACTGTTGGGGCCCTACAAAGCTATGTCAATCTTTCAAACTTTTATTTTTCACTTGTTGCTGGCAATATAAATTTGTCAAAAATAACCAAATATAATTCTGTTCCTTAATCCGTATTGATCATTCTTTTGAAAAACATATTTTGGGACATTCTGATATTGCTCACGTGATTCTGTTTTGTTTTTCAAGTGTTCTTATCTTTAGAATTGATTTGTTTTAGCATTTTTTTTCTATCTTAGCTTTCCTCTCTCTTTATTCCCTTTGTTTTTTTTATCTCGTTTTTATCCATTTTATATATATATATATATATATATATATATATATATATATATATATATATATATATATGTATATACGTATATATGTATATATATATATATATATATATATATATATATATATATATATATATATATATATATATATATATATGCCTATTTTTGCTGTTTTATCCCATTGTCACGTAACTACCGTTAACGACATTTGGCTTTCACATTTGATTCTGTTTGCTTCTCTTTCGAACTTCGAAAAAAATTTTCCGTCTATTTCTCCCCTCTAACTCGACACAGATATTTTTTACTGATTGTTGTTACTTCCTTTCTTCCTTTTATTCTTTCTCTTTACCTTTCTTTCTTTTCTCCTTTTTCTTCTCTTTTAGCCCTCTCTATATAACTGAATGTTCCTTCGCTTTATTTCTCATTCATTTCTTTTTCGCTCATTAAACTATGCTACAGTATCGTTCTTATCTTTAAGAAAATACTGACCATTCATAGTTATAAATGATACTGCTGCATCACCTTAGAATCTGGATATCCCATCTTAGGGAAGGTTTAACGGAGAAAACAAATAGGCGATGAAGTGATTGGAAGTTTTTGAAAAAATTCTCATTCTTGTGCCCTAATTCATTGAGTATTGCTAAAACATTTGCCCAGTTATTGACTAACTTCAATTTAGCCGGTTTTCTTCACATTGGCTATAAAAAGTCAAAGTAATATACGCACTCTCTAGTAACATTTCAAATGTAACTAACGCAGTAGCACGTTTTATATCATTGCACAAATCACTTTAAGGCTGCCAAGGTAGAAATTCATTCCAATTCACACATCGTCTCGTTAACAAATACGACGTTTATTCGACAATTTATTCATGCATCCTGAGTGGACATTATCAAAGATATCAGCTTCTTTTTCTAAAATAGACCCAGCATCACCTTTTTGCTTTTACGAAATCGTGACGTAAAAGTGTAAGTATCGATCGGCATTCGTTTTGGGGTGAACCATTTCAGAGAGAGCACATACCCTCTTCTTTTGGCTCTAATACTCCAGTCACCAGTATTTTCAATTCTCCAAAATTCTGACACCTCAGTCTAACGAAATACCAATGATTATTTTTTTGTCTGACGGAGCTAAAAACGTCTTTTCCATGTACAATAATAATAATTGCTTTTTCACTTCGAGTATATTTCCACTCACAGATGGTGTTCTTCTTCTAGGTAAAAGGGGAAACCAGTGAAGCTGAATTAGTTAAAGTACTTGCAAATGAACTCTTACATTTGATTTGATTAGATATTGATCGGGGCTGATTTACATATATTTGATTATTCTAAAAATAATGATAGTTTTTTTTTTTGGTATTGGTTTTCGTTAAATTCATGTTGAACCCATATATTCAATTGCTGATCGATGTTCTCAGCCCTCTCAAACTTACAGACTCAAAATTTCGCTACGAAACCAACGCCACACAGTACTATTGGCAGTGGTTTCTTTATTCAATTTTGGTTTGATATCGGAAGCTGATGGAACGAATTGTGACCAGGTTATTACAAGAGTGAAAAGATGAGGTACAACTCTTTCTCTATCCACTATTTCAGAGGTCTACATTGTCCACAGATATCTCTTAAGAAAAGAGCACATTTGAATCACTGGTACAGTAATGCTGTGGGACACAACTAAAAATTGGTATAAAGGATCATCTTTCCAGAACAACCCCATGCGTGGGTTTATGAGCCCTAATTATATAAAAGGAGGTTTAATGTAAGTATATGATCAACTCGTACAATAATCGAAATCACATATATTTAGGATTCTTAGCAAACTTTAGGTTAGGTTTGGTTCATTCAGACATAGAAGTCTAAATATTGGGAAATATTTGATAAAACTTCAAAGATGCTTATATCGTAGTTCAAGGCTGACAATGGCTTAGATTTCAAAAACAACACATGTTTAAGCTATTATTAAAGATTTTACCAAATTTGAACAAATGTTTTGCAGGTATAAAAGATGATAAAAAATCTGATTTACTAAACTTAGTTTAATGGGAACCTTGAGCAAAGTGACACTGAATTCCTTTGAATTATTCCGTTATCGAGTTGTCATTTACGTGAATACAAGTATTCAAGTTTTAGTTAAATGCTTATACACACGTGCTCTTTTTTCTAATATATATATATATATACATACATATATATATATATATATATATATATATATATATATATATATATATATATACATACACACACGCATATATACATATATATATATACATACACACATATATATATATATACATACATACATACACACACACATATACACCCACACACACACACATATATATATATATATATATATAAGTTTATATATATATATATATATATATATATATATATATATATATATATATATATATATAAGTTTATATATCTAGGTATCAGATGTCCACTATCAATGAATAGTATTGGACAAGGATACAAGTCCAGGGCATCAAATGAGAATCAAATTCACAACCAGAACTCGTAGTCTTCTAGACTAGCTTGCTAACCAACCGTCCATGGTGATGCTAATGATATTGGAATTAAACTGGCAATAT
Organism: Thysanoteuthis rhombus; assembly: GCA_963457665.1. Lineage (NCBI taxonomy): Eukaryota > Metazoa > Mollusca > Cephalopoda > Oegopsida > Thysanoteuthidae > Thysanoteuthis > Thysanoteuthis major. The sequence goes on from OY735202.1 coordinate 19,182,826, forward strand.
TCACATGGTTATATATTATAGTCTTTCTCCATGTTTATTTCGTTCTGACTGATGCACAGTCACAGATTTTTGCGTCAATCATCTAACAAGTTAATCTGTTTGCTTGAAGATAAGCATTCGGTATTTTGATATTTTCTGCGGGGGGAGGGGGGCAAATACCGATCATTTGCAACATTAGGAAATAAATAACTAACTGAGCCAGTAAGCGTGATATAAATTCATAGCAATCTCCAATTTAAACCATCTAAGATCTCAAGAAGAGACTTTTATTTGTACAGCTCACTTTTATCTAACTAGAATGATTTGATTAGGTTTCGTACTTATAAAGTCTTGCGACTATCGGTACTTCACTCTGTCTTTTAATCTTGAAGAAAGAAAGGGAAAATATCTTCGAAAATCGATTCAGAAAATCTCCATTGCTTTTGTTTTTATTGCCTTGTATCGGATTAAGTACTCAGACGCGATTCTAACGGACTGAAAAGCATGACGTCTCAAAGGCATAAAAAATATCTGTCGCCATGCCTGACGTCAAAATCTCCCGGTGTTTAAGTCTCTAGTTCATTTTCCCGAACAGGAAGAAAGAGAGTGAGAGTGATTTCCTGAGAAAAATGTAATATCTTGCTTCCAATACTGTCCATCAAAGACTTTTTTAATGTTTAGCCACAAATGCTGTAATTACAGTGAAGTACACGTGATACTGTCATCCAATGACAACTTGAGACTTTATTTCCAACATTATTTTCTCTTGAGTTTGGACTGGGAGAATGTGAATCTATTGTTGTTTGGTTTCTTTTCAAAGTTCGTTCGCCGTTCAGAACTGCTGGATAGAAAGTTTAAAACATACTGAGTTGATCGTATCTCTATATTTTGATCTAGATTGATAAAGAATCAGTCGTGTGTCTCCTCAGTTTTTTTATATTTCGTACTGCTTGACATTTCAACACTTGTACATTAGAGCAGGCCCAATATACATGGTGCATTCGGAAAAAACATCCATTCTGAATATCATGAGAACAGGTTGCTCATGTAAATATAACTATTCAATGATGACCTTCCTGTGCATGGAAAATCCGATGCTCTCTAATGGGGTTACCCAAACAGCAGTTAGAGGCCACTGAGTTGATTCGTGTACTATGTCATCGTCACATTTTCAGTACTCGTTTTTTTGGGTTTTATTATCAAGATATTTTCTGAACACACCCCCAGTCAGTAAATCATCCATCGATAGTCCAGATTTGGCTATTGCCAGGCTTACCTAAAGCTCAAAGGGACATTTCAGACGGTGGACACGATTAAGTAGAAAGTGATGGGGAAACCAACAACGGGAACAGGCTGGATTTAGAAGAAGCTACTCGACCATGGAACATCACTATTCAATAAATCTGCAGAAAGAGAAAGTAGCACAACACAAAATGCCGCTTGCTGTAGCATATAAAGATATCAAGAAGACATTCGACTCTTGTAGAAATTCCGATGGTCTTGAAGGCTATCACTCTACAAAGTGTAGATCCTGTATACGTCAAAGTACTGTGCCATATATGCAAACACAGCAACACCTTAATCAGGCTGCTCAAAAGCTATGAACCATTTGAAGTCCAAGAGGACTAAAACAAAGTGATATCAGCTCACCCAAAATCTTCACAGCCTTCCGTAACCTGGACTGGGAGAATAGAGGAATCAAATTGATGGAAAATAACTAAGAGACAAACCTGCAAACTGAGAAGCCTGCAGCGTGCACATGAGAGAATCATACTCAAACTCACATGGAGAAAATAAAAGATGACACAGTATATCAGGAAGAAAATAGGGGTCCGAGACATCATAGAATGGGCAATGGGATTGTTATGAGGCAAGAATGAAAGACTGCCAATGGACATCACGATTCACAACATGGATCCCAAGAGACCACATGCGGAACTGAAGCCGACAAAATTCAAGATGAAGAGTTGAACTTGAAAAATTCAGAAAATACTGGCTCTGCAGCACCTATGATAGAAAAATATGGCGGATCCTGGGGAAAGTTTATGTCGAACAACAGTTGTTAAAAGACTGATGATGATGACAATGACGATGATGATGATGATGATGATGATGATGCAAGTGATAGTGCTTTAGGAACTGGGATAAATGCAAAAGGTTTCGAGAAACTGAAACTTCATCACCCTCATGGTTTCTATCTCCCCCCATCCTCTCTCTCTCTCTCTATATATATATATATTATGCAAATTGCACTGTGAAATTCTTGGTGGACAGCAAATTAAACTATTGGATAATTGGTGTTGAGTACTTGCTTCGGAATATTACATATATGTTGTGCTTTTCAATGTAAAGTTCTTTGTCAAACGATGCTACATTCTCTCTTTTAAACATTTAAAATTGATCATGTACCTAGATGCCAAGGTAAGAAAAAACCGTTCCCTCACCATGGAAGTTTTTTGTTAATCGTTACCTCAGCACTAAGTGTATCAACTAGACTTTAGGAAGTTCAAGGGCAGGAGTATATATATATATATATATATATATATATATATATATATATATATATATATATATATATATATATATATGTATGTATACTCACACACACACACACACACACATATATACACACATGCACACATGCACACACACACGCACACACACATTTATTTATATATATGTACATATATATTGTATACAGGTCTAAACAGTAAGATTGTCGGATCGACACGCTGACTTGACAACCGAAATGTATGTATTTTCAAGAGTGTTTACTTGATTAGATGATCATGCGTATACTTCTGTTACCTGAACTTGTACATCTGCCGGTATCACTTGAAATCAGGGGAGAAAATAATTGTAACGCATGTTTAAAAATTATTTACAAATTGTACAACTCGATGACTTCGCCTTTTTTATCTTTTGTGAGTGTGCATATATTTGTATGTGTATGTATTTCGACTGCAATTTTATATTGAACAATTTTTGTCAGGAACGACTGACATATTATGTTGAGTCAACTTTTTATTTAGCTCTCCCTGTCTGTGAATCAATTGTCAAAGTATTTTGCCATAGGAATGTATAAACTGCTTCAAATTTTAATGTCCATCTCTTTCCTGGAGCTCCCAACTGTCTTTAATATATTCCTTGAAAAAGAATGACATAATTTATCTGTTCGTTTGAGGGAATATATATATATATATATATATATATATATATAATATATATATATATATATATATATATATATATATATATATATATATATATATATATATAAATATATATATATATATATATATATTTGGTGGATGGGGATTGTATGTAAGTAAATATATTGCTCAAGTTCAGCCTTACTGACTGTCCAATTCTCCGAAGGGCAGAGAAATTTGCCAGTGTCTGGGTCTGAAGCAGAGGTTTCGATCCTGGTGGTACTGGATGGGATAATGGATAATCTATAGCCACACTGAAAAGTTGTAATACAACAAAACAGCTGTCTGTGGATGACTCAATAATTTAATTATCTTATATATATATGTATATATCTATATATATCTATATCTATATATATATATATATATATATATATATATATATATATATATGTAAATTCACCTCTCTATCAATTTTTCTCCAGAATAAATGTTTAGTGACGTAATTTTTCGAAGCAGTAATTGTTTGTTAGTCCTTCCTTTTTTTATTCCGTGCTAATAACCATGTTAGATTGTTCCAACAATTCGTTCAAGGTTTATCGATTAGTCAAAGAGGAGGTTGGATTGCATGTAATCAATCTTTTCACCTGTTTGTTCTAAACATTCTCGTTCATAAAAGTTTGAATCTGAATGTGTCATAAAGACCTTCAAAGTAACAAAAATGAGTCTTTATACTCTTTATTCTAACAAGAAAAGGAAAAGTATTGATTTCCTCAATGCTTTTTTTATTATCCGAGCTCTAAGACAGACCTCTAACTATTCATTTTGTAAAATAACGTGTCATTCTGAGAATTCAAGTGTGGTAAAATTCATTATTATTATTTTTCTTTGAGAAAAAAAAAAAAATATAAAAATGTTACTCAGCCAATTTTATGGATTTCATATTAACAAAAAAATCTAAAAATTGTATTTTCAGCTCGTTAAACACAACCAATAACGAGTTTATAATGAAAGAAACCCGGGAAACAGGATCAAATCTACAAATTATAACCATTCAAAAGGAAACACCTCTGATATGTTCATTGTATATTGATTTATCTCACACTATCTGTATTTCTGTCACACTTTTAGGCGGATCAATAAATTCATTATTGCACACACCTACAATCCATCTAAGCATCCGTCAGTTCATACTTATGCATCTATACGACTAAATCACGTTGGATACATCGTTTCTCGAACAATCACCGAAGTTAAGTGACTTTGAGCAAGGTCTTTACCAAAATAAGTGATCGTCTGGGAATACCAGGTTCTGTATGCAACAACAAGATCTTCTGTGGTTGTTTCAGTCGATGCTCTATTGTTAATTAATGGAGCATTCTTACTAATCTGGGACCGGGCGGGGCTCTGGTCCTTTCTCATACCAAAGCCATTCCATGAAGTGGTCATACTTGTAACAAATGCTAGGGATTTATCTATCTGGATTGCAGTAGCAACTATAGGTGAATACTGCCGAAGTTATCAAACAGGCATCTGATTTTTTATCATAAATAAGTTTTGAATGAATGCCCATTAAAGGTGGTCTACTATTTCTTTGGCTAAAGACGCGACTGAGGCGGATAAATCACACGTATTTTTTTCATGTACGTCATTAAAAAAAAAACAACAAAAAAACCATTATTGTCTTACCTGAAAACGAATATTCAAATGAATTTTTTATCATTATACATCAACTTACATGAAATTCTGAAGCACCACCATCCTCTACTGTTTCTTTCTGAGTAGAAATCATCAGTCATGTGGTCATGATGTCATAAACTTGAATCAACGCTTTACAGACACTGTATAAACCTTAACATTTTGCTCCACACACACACACACACACACACACACACATATATATATATATATATATATATATATATATATATATATATATATATAACATTGTCTTATTACTCTGCGAGGTTAAATAGGAGGATCGTGTGATGCCAATTTTTCAAGAAGGATGCCCGCGTATATATTCATGCTCATATTAACTTTATGGATGAGCTCAATGAAAAATAATTCTTTGGATTTGAACAGATTGATCCATCTATTGATATGTCAAGTTCCCCATCGTTTAACATGTCTCCACAAATAGCTCACACATCCCTAGGAATCACTCCAGCAGGAAATGAAAGAAAAGAAATCCCTTTTTTTTTTCATAAGAAGCCATTTTGGAAAACTTTACAATATCAGGAGAAGAAAAAAAAATATCCACAATTGGCCATATTCGCAGTGGATCACGCAAGAAACGAACACCCTGACAATATCCTTTAAGATCAGCACACGATGCATCTCCGTGTCATTGAACAAGTTCACTTTAAATGTGTGATAAATGTTTTTTGCTAGTGTTTAGTCGATAGTGCAAACTTCCCCGGCTTTTTGTAATATTCATATTCATTGCTGTGTCTTGCAGATATTTGTACATGAAATGTTGGTCGAAAAATCCGCAAGTTGTTTCTTGGAATCAATTTAAGACATTATTGCTTTATTCAAGAAGATGATTAATGAGGTGAAAGACAAACATCGCGAGACAGAAAAATTGATGGGAAAAAGGAATGGTGGAGAAAGGTTAACAGGACGTCGAGATACAAAGAATTCTTAATAAATAGGTTGAGGAAAAATTGAACAAAATAAATAAAAAAGATACGAAAAATGCAAGGACAAACATTGATGAGAAAAAACGAAAAAGAAGGGGAAGGAGAAGAGTAGGGATAAAGGGGATATGAATAATGAGAAAAGTGAGAAAGAAAATAAGAACAATGAAAGATGAAAAATAAAGGAAATGGAGAAGAAAGAAAAATAAAGAGGGAACTTGGGGTGGAAGAAGGTGGTTGAAGAAAAGATGAAGGAAAATGATAAATTGAAGAATTAGTTAAGAAAAAAAAACGATGATATAAGATGAGGATGAAGAAAAAAATGAGAAACGCGAAAAAAGATGAAGAAGTATGAGATTAAGGAAAGGCTAACAGAGGGCGGAAAAAAAGTAGGAAAGAAAATAAAGATGCAATGAGATGAAAACGAAAGAGCATTGAAAAAAGAATGAAAATAATAACGGGGAAATATGTGAAAAAGTAATGAATGATACAACATGAGGAAGGTAGAAGGTAAGAACAGAAAAAAAAAAATAAGTGAAGAAATAGAAGAGAAAGTATAGCGTGCTAAACGAGACAAGTTTAGAGAGCACTGGCTCCGTGACGCAGAGATGTTCGGCAAACCTGGGGAAAGGTCTATGTCTAACAATGGACGCTGAAAAGCTGCCAATGTTGATGATGAAGCAGAAATAGAAACAAAAAAAAGGATGAAATAGGGAAAGAGAAGATGAGTTGATCAGGGATGAAGAAAATAGCAGACACTGTACGAAAAGAACAGACTTGAGGAAAGGGTAGTTCATAAGAAGGAAGAAATAGAGAGAGAAAAAAAGAAGGATATAAATAAAGAGAAAAGTGAGAAGGCATGAAACTAGGAAAGTAGAAAATAACAAAGATTAAAAAAACATAGTCACAATACAAGGACACAAATGAATTGAAGAATGAAATAAATAAAGAATAATAAAATAAAGTCGTACGGAAGGAAAGAGAAGGAAAACGATTTGGGTGGGTCAAATAAGGGAAGATGAAACTCTACTCAAACTGAACAAGATTTCTGCTCCTTTTGTATTCTTCAAATAACAAATAATTTTTTCGTTGTATAAATGTAATAATTTATTGGCTTGATATAAGCCCCCGTGTATCCGTATGATACATTTTTATTAATATCCACGACGTGCCAATTTAGCTCAATCACTAAGACAGCCCCCTGGCGTTTAGTTGGTCGTGAGTTCAAATTATTGTAAAGGAATATGGCCTTTGCATAGTGGTTCACACTACTAATATTGTTAGAGGTTGTTACGGTAGGAAGACCGAGTCTGGATTTCGACGATATAACCCAAGAACATTCACGTAAGGAAGAGAAAGGGTGATGAAGAGGAAAGAAAGTGAAGAATAGAGTAATCTTGGAAAAAATAAAGAACAACAATATATATATATATATATATATATATATATATATATATATCAAAAGAAGGAGGCTAATCAGCAAAGCATCAGAGAGAAAATAATGAACGCAGAAATGTGTAAGAAAGGGAATAAAGATGTAAGTAACTAAGAAAGGAAAATTATAAGGGATGAATGAACAAAAATGAACGGGGAAGAAACTAAGGAAAACTGATAAAAGACAAGACTGGGTAATGGAGGGTCAGAATTCACTCATTACAACCGAAGTTGACAGTGACCGAGAGAGATGAGGAAAGATAACTAACTAATCCACATAAGGTATAATTCAAACCAAACCACATTGCTTAGAGTGTACTCAATTGGCTGCTGAGTGTGCCGGGAAATTTGACAAGTTCAAGGTGTACTGGCTCCCGGACACTCTAAATAGAGAGGTCTGGCAAAATTCAGGAAAGGTCTACGTCCAAAGATGGAAGATGAGAAATTGTCAATGATGATGGTGACACAATAGTTAGAACACCAAAAATATAACTGGTTGCGAATAGGTTGGTAAGAGTGAGGAAGCCATGCAGAAATTGAAAATGATTATCCGAACGATAGGAGACGAAAGTGTGGAATATGATTGTGAAAAAGAAAAAAAAATCGAAAAAATCCTGATAGTTGAAGTAAAAAGTGTAAAAGAAAACAGGAGAAAGACGAACAGAATATGGTATGGCCGGAGCAGGATTCAAAAGAGGAGTCGAAAAGATGATGACGATTATGACGTTAGTAATGACAATGATGGAAAAAAAGATTGATAGATGATACATGAAGCAGAATGACAGAAGACACAATAAAACATTGAGATGAGTATTATGATAATGAGAATGAATTAGCGATAAATGAAGCAGAAACAAATTGGAGAAGAAGACAGCGGGCAGAAAACAACAAAAAAAAAAAACAAAAAAAAACGAGCAAGAAATAAAGAAAGAACAAGCTAAGTTGCTGCAGGATCAAAGTCTACTCCCAATTCTTCTCCGACTGAAGATCATTTCTGCAACTTTTTGAATGGTATACATAGGTATATGTTAGGCTAGAATTACATAATAGGCTAAATTTACGTGAATAAGTTGGATTTCACGTAGAAATAATTGTTTTATATCATTTTTTGGTGTTGAATAAACCCATCATATCAAAACTACATATTTGGTTATTTCTATTAAAAATTGATTTCACAAACTGCTGATTGTGAAAAAATATTTATCTTATGAACTTGTTTGGATCAAGTTATTACAATGTATTGATTTTTTTTTTCCTAAGGAAAAAAGTTAAAATCATGCCAATATGTTAATTTCACCGATTCGCTGTGCCATGTATGATAAAAGCCAAAAAAGTCTCTTGTGTAAATGTGTTCATTCATGAGAATGAAATAATCCTATGCGTATTTGTTGCATTATGATCGTAGATATGTAAGACTTGTCAGCCGGGCTTCATCTGTACGAGAGCTTCCTGATGATCACATGGTCGTGATTTTAAATCACGATATTAAAACGTTCATTTGAATTATCACTTTTGTTAACGAGACGTGATAGAAAGAGAAGAGTTTGCTCCCTTAAATCAGGTGAGGATCGTTGATGTTACGGCAAAAAGCTAAGTCAACTCCAGATTTGGTAAATTATGAAATGATCCTTGTTGGTGCAGTGCAAAAAACAAATTCGACTCCAGACTTGGATTTGAATTCGATGAAAGACACAATGTGTGAGTGAGCGTAGTTTTATCAAAATAGAATTAAGAAAAAATGTGGAAAATCATTCATAACAGACGAGAGGAATAAGAAAAAAAAAAGAAGACTTGTGGACTATTAATTGAAATTATTTCCGACGCAAATATATTAATAAATATGAAAAAATATATAAAACGAGCAAGTTTGAGAACCCACTCCCACTTTTCCTCTGTGAAGTAAGGGGATTGGTCGATAGACGTCTCCATTGACCAATCAGATGAGAGAATTGAAACTGCGCAGCTGTCCGATAACGAGGCTTAGGAGAGTTTCTTTCCAAAGGACGATGTCTGACACATCGTTGATTGAACAGCGTGATTCAATTGACGTAAATGTCGTGAACTCTTGACTAGCCAAGAACTCATTTCTCACCATTTAATTAAAGCCATTGTGCATTTGTTACGTCACGGTGGATTGCAAGGAGGGGTGGCGTGAGGACATAAAAAGACTTAGGAAAAAGAGAGAAAGGGTGAAAATAGAAAAATTGAAAAGGTGTGTGAGAAAGGGCAAAGTATCGGATAGAAAAGGGGAAGTAAAATGAGAAAAGAAAAAGGGACACAGTAAGGAAGAAAGAAACAAGAACCAAAAGTTCAATGAAGCGTAAACAAAAAACTTAAAAACCCATTATTGCCAGATCACGTTGCCCGTAGTAGAAGATAACTTTTGGTAAAAAGTATTTCATCGATTATTCTATTTCAAATTTTAAGTAAATCTGACTCAAAACACCCGAAGAAACTGATTTTAAAGCTAAGTTCTTGGGAGAGACTGACTGACCAACTGACGGACCGACACTCTGTAGGGGATGTCTCTAAAAGGACCAAAATAGAGAAATGGTAAAAAATGAAAGAGAGAGAGGGGGGGGGCAAAAACGAAAAAATGTGAAATTGGGAGACAAGAAATGATGCGATTGAGAAACAGATAGAAAGGAAGTAGGCGCTCGAAGTAGGATATTGGATATAGGATACAAGATGCAAATTCATACCACAAAGCTCTAATCGTCCAGTCTTGCTTAAAATAAAGCTAAACTTAATAAATATCTATAAATTTGGAATTCACGATCATGTCTAACTGAAGAACTTGTAGAAATTCTAAACATGGGTTCAAAACATTTTCGTTACAAAGGACCTATTTTAACCACAAGCTCACAGATCATCATTGATACTTTTGTGTGCTGCAATGGATCCTCAGATACCTGGTAAAGAAAAGCTTATGTAATGCATCGTTTGACTGTAAGCGTACCTTTTATATGAAAGGAAGTGTAGGAAGAGCTATAGCCTTTAACGTATCACAATAGACAGAAAGATCAGTAGTGTTATGCTCTCTCTTCATCGTAGAAAGAGTATGGCAGAGTAATTGTGGTCGGTGTGTGGAAAAAATACAGATCTGAAGGATTGTTCCAAAGGATGAGGCGTTGAATTTACAGGGCTTATGAATATTTATTCATTCTCTTTAATTTGTGTTCAGGGTTTCATCCGAACATTCTAGGATTTGTTCATTTTTCGTTTGTTTCAAATTTTGTTTTACTCATTCTTTCCTTCTGTTTTCATTCAGGGAACTCATTTTTTTTCTCTCTCAAAATCGTCTTCCGTTTTTCTTCCTAGTATTCTGACGAATTTTTCCTCCCTCTTTCCTACTCTGTCTCATCTTACTGATTTTCATTCCTTTCTTTCTATTTGTTTCTTTCATCTCCCTTTAGTTTTCATTTCTTCTATGATTCTTTTGCCATTCTTTCTTTTGTCTTCGTAATCATTTCGGGGTTTTCTAATAAAAGCATCCCTCACTTTTTGAAAGTTCGTTTTACGTCAGTTTTTTCGCTTTTACGGAAGAAAAATGCAAATACCTCCGAGTGTCTGTTTTGCAGGAAGCTGTTATAGAGGCAGCAGGCATTCTCTTCCACTTCCTCCCACACTTTAGTTTCATGTACCCAAAGCCACTTTAATCTACGATGACTCAGCCTGGAATCCCATCATCACCATTTCCGGGTCTAGAAACGTTCAAAACATTTTCCTATGTAAATCAACGTTAAGTGCTTCCACGCTTTACGACGTTTCGACTTACGAAATGTTTTTTTTAAAGAGAAACTCTAGTTTCGGGTAACGAGAAAAAACCTTTATCTTTTTAGCCATCAGCCATTTCTCTTTGTTCACGTTAATTCTTTCTTTCTTTCATTCTATCAACATCAATTTCTTTCCTCCAAATTCTTTTTTTCCCATTCATATTATCTTCCACTTCTATTCTTGTTTTTTTTCTCTCGTCTGTCTTTCGGTTGTTATACTGTCTAAATCCTTTTTGTTTTAGTTTCTTTTCCAAAGTGCGTATTTTTTCATTTATTCCTTTTCTCGATTTCTCTGCGTTTCATTCCTCTATTTTTTTGGCAATTTCTTTCGTCTTTCTTTGAGTTTTTCTTCTCCGTCTTCTTTTCCTGGCTCATTATTTAATGTATCCTCTTGTTTCCCCCCAAGTCTTTAATCTTTCGCTGTTTTGTCGTTTTTAAAAGTATTTTTCCCTCCATTTTTCCCCACATTTATTGCCTTTCGGTTACTTTCGTGGTTTGACATCCACCCATTCTAGACACCGCCAACTAAAACTGCCAACACAGTTCTTTTTCCCGTTTTTAGGTTCGTCTAGCTGGCTGGTTTACTAGCTTATTACGTATACATCACCCGTGCAGACCAGACTGAAGTGAGCTTGAGGGCTGAAAACTAAAACATTTACTATTTGTTATGTCTTGAGAAACCTTTTTCTTCCTTTTAAACCCTCGTTTAAAAGTTTTTAGTGTTCGCTCAAATTGCAATCCAAGTTCATACTAAATTGGTCCCTTAGCTTATATCCACCAGCATTCACGCTTGTTCTTTGAAACATCAGACTCTTTCGGTGATCACTGCCTAACAAAATGCAAGACTGTAGCATATATATCGATCAACCCTTTCTTTCAAAGTTTTAATTCATCATTCCAAACACGATATGTTTCTGAAAGACCTTAGTTACATGAAGGTCTCTATTAAGTTACCAACCAGACCTGTTGTTCTTTTGTTGTTATTTTTTTGAAAATATCTTTGAATTTTCTTCCTTTTACACATTCGTCTTCCCTTTTCTTCCAATCTCCGTTTACTGTATCTCTCCCCTTGTTCCTTTCCCTTATTCTCATCAGCGTGATGCAATGGCAGAGTTAATTAGCTTCTGGCTCAGTGAGGATCCGATAAGCTGACAAGAAATGGCTCTGCTGCCATTATTAACATCGCAAGTAGCCAGAAGAACGACTATTTTTCTTCGTGGAGTTGCCATCAGTTGAAAATAAGAGATGGCGTCCTGTTGGGGGAAAAAAACACTAAATTTTTGTCATGCAAAAAAATGATAAAAAGGAACAATTGTTTTTAAAAATGCTGAGCTGTCTTGAAATATCAATAATTATACACGCACATCCTGTTTCTTTTCGAATCTTTAGTATCAGCAAATTCAGCCAAGCCAAATCGAAAGAAGTTGGAAACGGAAAAGATGATGTAGCCGTACAATACACGATAAAGTCAGGGATAACGGTGATTTCTTCGTGGTTACGTCCATACACTGTAGCTTTTTAGCTGTGTCTCAGGAGAAAAGGACCCAATGTGGATATTGCAGAATTACAGTCTTAAAAATCTCTGTTCTCTGTCTGGTTACCAAGCTGCTGTGCAATTACGTTCCAGTAGGAAAGTTCAATTCTTTAGAGGATTGATACAATTCTTTTAAAGGCGAATACAGAGAGATAATCCTGTACTAATACTGGTCTTGGTCTCACAGATAGTTGTAATTCGACTTCCAATTCTTGTTTTGAACAATAGAATCTGATTAGTTTCTAGCTTGAGTCTAAAGCAAAGTATTTAATCACGTTTGCCCAAATACACTGTTAATTTATATATATATATATATATATATATATATATATATATATATATATATATATATATATATATATATATATATATATATGTATATATATATATTTATATATATGTATGTATGTGCATATATATATATATATATATATATATATATATATATATATATATATATATTAAATCATCATCAACAGTAATGAGTCCACTGCTGGACAAAAGTGTGTCCATACTCCTACCATGACGACCCCGATTGCACTGACCTTCAATATATCTTACCAACGGGCTTTTCAATCTCAACCCTCCATTTTATGTTTTTTGTATGCGTTCATTATCCCATGGGTAACAATTGCTCGATCTTTACTTTTTTCTGTGGTCACTGCTTTTTGTTAAGTTTTTGGACCATCACCAAATTTCTTTTTCGATTGTTTGTATTATATATTCCACTTTTTCCCACCCATAGATCAATTCGTTTTTTCTTTCCCTCCAAGTTATCCCTAGCATTCTGTGTGGTTCTCCATTGGTTTTGCTTATTTTTCTAAATATCTATCTTTTGCATCCTTGAGTAACAGCTGTTATTATATCTTTCATCGCAACTGTTTTTGGTACGTTGGCAAAGTGATCTTCAATACGTCTCTATTCATACCAAATGCTTTTCTGTCAATCGTGATGCGTCTTTTTATTCCGCTTCAACAGTCTTTCTATAATCTCATTAGTTGACCTACGTAAACCTATTTACCAATTCATATTACCTCAGCTTCTATTCTTATGGTCTTTTCTTTTTTCGACTTTACTGTTGAAGATTACTTTTGTCTTTGTTCTGTTCATTTTTGACATTATTTTTTTTTACTTATCAAATTCATATCAGCCAACTAATTTTGAATCCGCTGATGCCTCTGACCTCATTGATCTATTGTCAACGAATCACAATTGGATTAAAAATTTTTTGTCTACTTTTACTTTCATTCCTTCTTTACCGAAAGACACTTTTCAGCTCGCTGTAGATAGTTCAGGTGATATTGTATACCATTGCCTGACTCCTTTTCTTATCTTTATCTTGTTGGTATATTTTGTGCAGACTTTGAATAATTAGTATTTGATCTTCCTTAACACTGTCTACACGTTGAATTGAAGACAACTGTATTCCTATGAGACGAATGCTTTTTCATATTACATTAAGGCCAAAACAGAGCGGTTTTTTGCCTTTTTATGACTTACAGATTAATTATATTCACACAAATATGTGCACACACACACACACACACACACACACACATATGTAATATGTATATATTAAGATGATAACGAGGCAAAAATTTATCATTCAATCATACATAGTTGGAAATAGAAGACGAACTCTATCTAATTGTTTTGTGAGTTTTTGGATGTTTTGTACTAACCCTTTATTTAATGTCATCCAAGTGTTTTTAAAAGGACCCAGAGATCTGGAGCCACTAATTTTAGAACAATTTGAGAAAATATTTCCAATTACATAAATGGAAAGGTATGTATTTTAACCACAAAATTTATTAAAACTCAAAACTCTCTCTCTCTGTATATATATATCTAGATATTTAAACACACACACACACACACACACACACACACACACACACACACACACATATATATATATATATATATATATATATATATATATATATATATATATATATATATATGCATACATGTATCAGAAAGAAAAAAATAGAAAAGGTGCTATTATCCCACTGAAGGGCAGCAAAAATGGTAGAGTTTCTACCCCCTCCTCTCTCTCATATATATGTGTATATATATATATGTATATATACATATATATATATATATGTATATATATATATATATATATATATATATATATATATATATATATATATATATATATATATATATATATATATATGTGTGTGTGTGTGTGTGTGTTTGTGTATGTGTGTGTGTATGAGTGTATGCATATTTTGGATATAAAGTGATGGTAATTCTTCAAAATACACCGGCTATATCTTTACTGGGATTTTTGCTGATTCTTGCAATTTTGTTGTCCTGATAATTTTAGTTATGAATGACACCATCATCATAGGCACGCTTGCACAATTTGTTCAGTTTTCCATCAAGATCCAAAATATTATTCAGCTGTTCCCTCTCTTTTATCTAATTCAATGCTGGAATGATGGCATCCTCTGTCTGACGAATTTTAATCTTTTTGGCAATGATTGAAACTAATCTCTTGACATGGATTGGTTCATTCATTCGAATTTTAAAATCTCCGATGATGTTTTATTTTTGATTATATTTTGTTCTCCTGGGCAATTGCCATTATTACTATTATAATTTATTCCTTCCAACGTTCAAATCAAGTGTCTGCTGTTTGACTTGGAGAATAAATGACAACAAATGATTTCATATTCCCAGAAAAAAGATTGGACTTTCCAAATCTCTCGTTGAATATATAGTTGCTGCAGTAGCACCCTTAGTGTTGTTTTGAACGTTGAACTAATTTGCATTTATGCAATGGGGGAGTGCAGTATTAAAGGAGGTTCCCTGGTACTCAGGCGAAAAGACTTTTTATCCTTACCCGGAATTGGGATTTGACGATCAGACAAAAAATGCCCAGCTCAGATGGTGAGAGTGACGACGCGTTACGACAGCATCCTGTTGGACACACGCATTAACACACACACACGCACACACATATGTATATTTATACACGAAAGAAGGGCGTTTCATGATTCATATGATTGATTAATTCTTGATGGTGTCAGTGTTCGGTGTTTGGGTCTAGCTAAAACACAAGGCAGGAATATCTCCTCATATTGATATTAAAGTAAGTTTAATAAATATACAGCAAAGAAAGAAACGAAAGAAATAGAAAGCAGTGATATTAAAAGAAAGGGACGAGAATGCATGAAGGGAATGAGTAATGAAAACAAGAACCATAAGTTCACCGATACGTTCACCAGCTGCAGTGGTAGTAGCAGAAGGAAGAGGGAAATAGAGGACAAAAAGCAAGTAGTTAGTTTGTTTTATTCAGTTTGTTCTCATAACTGTAAAATATTGCAATATGAAATATCAAATAGGTGTAATTTTCAATAAAAATTCTAGGTGACCATTTTTTACCTTTTTTGATCGTTTATGGCCTTTTTTCGTTATGACATCAATAGCCGGTAAAAATTATTTTGTTATGCATCACAACTTTTCATGACGTCACACATTTTAATACCATCATACTTTTTACTTACATCACACCTTTCAATTCCCTGCCTTCTATTTCTGTTATATAACATAGGATGGGCCGACTGACTGACTGTATAGTGTGTAATAGGGATGAGCAATCACAACTGAAAACGAGGGTAAATATAAGATATAAGATGGGAAAAGGAGAGTATCACATATAAAATGGTACAATACTGTATTTGACACTTGCATTTTTCTTGATCAGTGGGTATTCCCTTTCCCATCGTTTCAAATATATTCCTATGATGATAATTTTCTACGTACTCCTATGATGAATCATTTCCGATGTATTTCTACAATAAAATCATTTTCGACGTATTCTTTCTATAAAATCATCTCCAATGCATATCAATCATAGAATCATTTTTGATGTGCTTCTATAATGAGATCATTATTTTGATGCATTCCTATGATAAAATCATTTTCAATGCATTTGTATATAAAGATCATTTATCAATGCATTCATATACCAGACAACACTAACGACAACATTTGGATTATCCATATATAATAGCCTATTTCTGTCAGTGCATCTTGCCTTAATTCCTGAACACTGATTCCATTTTGTCCGGATTTTCCACAAATAACATAAAACCTGAAAAAAAAAAATTAATTCAAAAGTTAGAAATTTCTGTACTAAATCACCGAATATTTATGAATTAATCTCTTGCCTCAAGTGACACCCCTCAAGAATAAGTCAGTACAAGGAACGTATTGCTACACCAGCAAAGGGGGGGGGGAGTCTCGAGAAACGAAACATTTTCAGGCATTCCTTGGTTGGGAGTTCTGAGTCTCAGTGCTTCATCATTGGCCTTGTTTTGTCCCTCCGAGGAGACAAACACAATTTTCCATTCCTTTTTCCTAAGGGACCTGTCTCTTAGGTTGCACATTTTCATTGCATTAACAGGTTTTAATCAGGGGGACTTCCTGATGACAGCAGCAAATGCTGATGAAACTAGAAAATTTTATATTTCTAAACTTCTGAACTCCTGAATACTCGTAGGGCTATCTTCAACGTTGTGTCAGAGCCTGGACAGTGCCGATATTTAATTTCAAATCCTCTGTACGGTTTGGTTTGTGTTGCGTTACAATGTAACTTGGTTAGCTGTAGGGTTTTCAGAAAGCAACTTCTTGGATTACGGTGCAGCTGTGAAAAAGGCATGCTATCACAAAAAATGCATAAGTGGAAACTGTACAGAAAAAAATCTTGTTTTCCACTCTCTATTCGTACCAAGAGAAAGTCTCTTTATATCTTAGAATGGAAAGCAAACAGTTGGGGCGCAGTAAGGGAGTCGTGTAAACTGCGAACCTTATTTTGCTGTATTCAATAGAGTCATATTAATTTCTATAGATAACGATTGCTTGATAACACCAAGCGGATCTCAATAAATATTTAGATAAAAAGGAGAGAACGAAAGACGAGAGATCTTGTTGCCAACTGAAAATTTGACTTTGGGGAATTTCACCTTCAATAGATGCAGACATCTTTCACGATAAACACTGGGGAAATAACAATTTAGAGATTTTAAAACAGAATATTTCTTTGTCAATTCTGTACGTGATCGTATGGAGTGCAATCCTCTCACGTAATCTGGATGTGAAAGAAAGGATATATCTGTACCTCGCATACATGGTATCATGAATCACCTTAGGCCGCGAGGATACCACGACTGATCATTTGAAACAAAATATCAAAAAAAATTAAAAAATAGATTTTTCATCAGGAATAATTAGAAAAAAATAATATTTTTTGTCTAAATTTATCTAATATCAGCTCATGGTTTGGTCATGGTGTTTGGTCTAAAATGACCATACAGACTCTCCACCAACCCTCACCACCCCCACAACAAATTGAAAAACGTTTTAGATCGTTCTTATCGGTGAACCTGTGTAGATCTTCAAGGTTGAAGCTCCCATGTGACCGGAAGTGCGTGGGAGTGAATACAAACACCGATAGATACACAGACACTCAAAGAGAGAAGAATCAACTTGGCTGATTATGTGGCTTCGGTTATACGATATAGGAACAGCATCTCAGTCTAGCATGGAGTCAAGACTTCGCAGAAGCCATAATTCTCGTATGATCACTGATTAATCATCAGTTGATTTCCGTTATGCTATGGTTGGAAAGCACGTGCGTTCAAGCACACGTGCACAGATTAGTGGAGTGGTCGGCAACAGGTTGTTCAAGGCCGACAAGTAGGTCATTTATATGTTCGCTGTAGGCTCCAGTCTCTTCTGAAACAGAAATTCATGTATTTGTGAGACACTGAGCGGTTGATAATTATGTCTTTGTCTCCAATATATACGTTGTAAATGATATTTATTTTACTGATATTTCTTTTTTCGGTCAGTCGATCAAGCTTCATCTGGGAATTATGAAGTTTCTCTGCTAAGAGCACAATATCGTCCAAAAATCAGAGGTTGCTTAGGTATTTGCTGTCTTCATTTTCCTAATCTACATTCCGGAGGATCATCTTGAAGCAGGCTGAGGAGAGTTTTGAGTAGCTGGTACCTCCTTGTCTTACTTTTTTCAAGCTATAAAGGGCCCGGGTCTCCCTGTAGCCGATAAAGGGACTGCTGTGTCGGCAGATATGCTGCAATACTCTGACATGTACTGGCTATACGCTTTATTGAATGATAGCATCAATAACTTTGGGAGTTTCCACTGATTCGAAGGCCGTCTTGAAGTCTGCAAATACTATAGCAAGTGGCATTCGAAATGCTGCTGCCTTCTCTTCTGTTGATTTACCAGATAGAGGTGGTCAATGGTTGATTAGCTTATTATGAATTCAGCTTGTTCCCGGGGTTAGTTTCCATCTCGTGTTTTAGTGATTCACTTTGGTGAAAAGTTTATAGTAACAGTTGGGTAGGCTTATTGGCATGTATATCTGTGGGGTTCACTTTTTTTTTTATATACAAGAGCATTATGATTACAGTAATCCAATCTTCAAGGATTCTGATTTGTCTATGGCATAAGTTGAATAGAAATGCTAGCTTCCCAGTTCAGAAAGTAAAACACTACATCTACATAGGACAATGAAATTCCATGAAATCCTAAAAAGAAGGAAAAATCAAGTGAAGAATCACGCTAGGTTGGCAGGTTTCAGGAAGGGCAAATTCAACATCCAAGAATGAGAAAATTGCCAGTGCTGGAAAGAATGATATACAACCAATGTATCCTTCCAATAGTCTGCTATAAAGCTAATACATCGAATCCAACTAAAAGACTGACTCTCAAACTGATTACCACACAACGTGCACAACAGAGAATCATGCTCAACCACATGTGGTGAGATTACAAAACAGTACATTATTTTAGAAAGAAAAAAGAAGTCAGAGCGAGGAAAGAATTCATGAAAAAACTTAAATTTCGATGGGCTGGTCATGTTGGGAGAATTTAACACAACATGGATCTCCAGAGATCAAATGCGAATGGTGTGACAAACTAGATGCGTTCAGAAAGTACTCAACTCGTGACGTCCACGGTAAAAAGGTCTGGCGAACCCTGGCAGAGGTGTATGTCCAACGACAGATGCTAAAGGGGTTGCTGCTACCACTGATGACGATGATGAGCAGTCGATGTCTTCCAGATTGTCTTATGTGACTCGATTTGTATAATGCTTTCTTGCATAACCACTGCATTGCACGATTCACTGACTATATGCCCAAAGACTAACTGTCACTAACATGCCCAAAGACTTTTGACAAATTGCGGTGTTGATGCACCAAGATTTTGTTATTTTACCGAAGATCAACTGATTGGTCATCAAAACGCCTATGAATAGATATAAACACTCCATGCAGATTCTTATATTACCTGTTACTTACAGAGTTAATATTTGAAACTTTCAGGCCTCAAGAACAAATTTTTAATAGTAAGATTTGATGTAATATATACGTGGACCATGGGAAAATTCAAAAGAAAATCCAAGTTGGCCATTGCAAAAAGAAATTTCCAATACTCTATTTAAAGGGAGCTATGTATACTACTCAAGAACACCAGGTACTGTAAGTGGTTTAGAAACTTGTGGTAGACTAAGGAAAGCATTGCAAGTCTACAGCATCGAAGTTACGATGTATGCAGATTTTTTTCAAGGAACTAGTAATCACTCTATATTGAAAAGGTAGAATATATTAGATTTGGCCCAATCTCCCATGCATAAGTGGCCAAATTTATTAAACGTTCATGAAAAATCAATTTTTCTCCAATCGTCGAAAAGGGCGAAAACAATGGAAAGATGACGTTTTTTTTGTGATTCACAAGGATGCTGATGTTTTAGTCATGTTTTTAGGCACTTTAATTGGGCCAATCTCCTAAAATTTGGAACTCTTCTTTAAAAAATTCTGAAAATGAATTAAACATGGGAAAAGCTAATTTCTGCTACTATTCGACTAGAATTCTGCTGACGTGCAAAAGTAAATACACAAATTAAAAAAAATGTACTTGATTGATGAAGGAATGTGTTATGTTCTATGGTGCCGTTCATAACAGTGCTGTAGGTTACGTCATCGATAATGAACTTTGTAAGCATGTAGAGATAAGTATTAGGAGTGTTCAAAAGTTTACAACTCCTGGCCAAAACTGAAAATAGTATACTGATGAAAACGAGATGACGGTCTCCAGCCGAAATTCAATAATTGAAACAACAGTGATCAATATATCAAGCACTGCTATTCCTTATATCAGGGGTTCTCAACCTGGGGTATCCACACTCTTTTTGGGTATTGCAAGCGATTTCCACTGCACAGCAGGAGAATATCGGAAAACTATCATTATAATAATATACGCACGTATGAGGCCTATATTGAGTATTTCTGTGTAGAGCTAGGAACACGTTTTTTTGGTTTTGTTTATTTGTTTGACTTACTTGGTTTTTTTGCTTCATTGTTCTTTAAAGAGAACGATAATGATGATGATGATGATGATGCTAGTGCTTATTTTGATCGTCGGGTTAAAGAGAATTGGGATATAATGGACGGTGCACTTGAGATTTTTGACTTTGAAAAGGTCCAGAGCTCCTGGGTTAAATAATGGCAACGTATTATTTCCTAAATTAAAACAATGTTCGGAAGGCCGAAAAGCACAACTGTCGAAACAGAGTAACAAAGTAACTGAAATAAGGAAAATAATCGATACAAATCTAAAAAAATGACGATACTTAATTTAAAACATCCAAAAGCATTAGGGGGTGGGGGTACGTCATTGGAACGAAGTTATCGTAACAACTATGATATCAGTTTGTATATTATGTGGACTAATAATCACACCCTAAATCTTAGATTTACAGATCACTCTGACCACTGTGGAGTTTTTTTATGGATATGATTAAAAAAGAATGCAATTCCCTCGTAAATTTTACGTAAACACAAGAATATCAAAAATTGCGAAAGAAATGATCTTAATCAGAAGTTATTCCCCTTAAAACTGTACTCAAATTCCCTTCAATGAATTCAAGAGTTAATATCCATATTCCGATAATGCCAACAAACTCTTCCAATTGATCAAAATCGCTTTTGAAAATTTCGGTGAAAACAAACCTCCATTAATTTCACCTAATTGTTTGAAGTATTTCTTTTTCTCCATCGCCGAACGAGATTCAAACACATAAGCCGACTCCAACTTCTGATTATTATCCCGTCGGAACAATAATTACTCGTTGTATGCAAAGTGTTACTCGAAAAGATGTGTCGCGCTAGCAATCCAAACTGCGTTAAGAACACAACGTGGCCGCTCCATTAATTAATCAACGCCGTAAAATAAATTATTTACAAAAAAAAAAATAGATAAAATAAATAGAAGAAATTTAAAATAAGAAACACTTGAGGAAAAGAGAAAAAGTCCACTGTCTTTAATGAATAAACTTAATTAAATACGAGGGTGCGGGATTGATTAGCATCTTTAATTGGCGCGAAAATCAAGTGCAGTTCTAATTGCAAAAGGCAGAGAACAGATTAATGACAAACTAATGGCAGTTAAATGTGTATTGAAGGATTGGCATTTATTCGAAGAGAAAAAAATTTACATTATTTGTTTCCACGAATGTACACGTATTCTTACCTTCCCTCACCCTATCTATACATATATATAGTCTTTGAAACTTTACACATTAACCATAAAAGATAAGTTTTTCTTTCACAAGTTTTAGGAATTTTATTCAGGCGGTTTGCAATGTCATGTCATGTAAATCAATTCTTTTCCCAATCGCTGTTTGATACAGAATTCGATTTTACGACTATTATTTACATTCGGATCATACTGTTATACACCTAATTGTATTTAAGAGATCATCAATTATTTTACCATAGATCTGAAAAGAAGAAGAAAAAAACAGTACAGGTATTTCAAAAGGATATACCCTGGCTGAGCCGATCAAACATAACCACTTCACATATATGATGATTTTTAGCTTTACAGTATTATGATAATTTGTGAGACATATTTCCTCTGTTACTAATATCTTAATGTTTTTTATTAAATTGATCCGACGTATTATTATACAATTTTGAATTATCTTGATATTTGAAGAGTATTGTTCTTTTGAATACGTAAATCTGATCTTCTTACTATTGGTTAAATTCTATGGAGATACAGTTACACTTGAGTACACTATACGTATAATAATTTATAAATAACGTGGAAAAGCTTTTTTGTGTCTTGTATTTTTCATTCTATCGTTCATGTCAATCTGCAAAATAGCCTGACATTTTTCCTGAATGCACAAAGTGGACTAATCAAAAACATAGTTTCTCCACACCACGAGTTGGAATCGGCAAAATCGAACCTCTAAATGATTCTATCTTATCTGAAAAAAGGACCTGAGATTCCAACATTAATGGGTTTTAGATGAATTCTTTTTTTAGATGAATCCTTTGTTCTATATACTCAACCACACACACACACATTTTTTCAATTGAGGAACTTAACTATACGCACAAATATCCATACATACACGTCATCATGTTATATGCTCATGCAATACTCCTCTCAACATATACATACAACTGTAAATATAAGTAAACAGAAATATGACTCATATACTTACCCTAACACATCTTTCTCCAAATAGAGACCTTATCTATGTGTACACACTTATATTCATACATACGTATCATGATGCTAAACCCTTACATGATACACACCACCTTCATATGCATACGCACACCTATATCCGTATACGTAAGCTCATATAAATATCCTTAGTCATTTTAAAAATAAACTGCTATTCAACTCTATCCGCTCTTTATCAGAATGAAGTGGGTGCAAAATCCTCGTTTCATGCAATCTGTACTAATAAGTTGTTGAATTTTCATATTTTGATATTATTTTGATGTCCTGGGATTGCTATTCATTTCTTTAAAACATCGTCTAAACAGTTCATGTATATCTCCATCTTCTTTAATTAGTCTGATCCCAAATTTGAACATTTCCTGAAAATTCCACATTTTTTAGGGCTGCCCAAACTATCTCAACATCATCAGCCTCAGCCTATTACCGTCTATCGTTAAACATAGACTTTCCCCAAGAATCGACAGACCTCTATATCTCTACGACGACGCCAATACTTTCTGGATTTGTCTAGTTGGTTTTCATCTGATATTCTGCCAGCCTTAATTTCGCATGCGACCTTTTAGGATCCATGTTGTAAAATCGCAAAGTTCATCAGTTGCTTGTAATTCTTGCAAAATGACCAACCCATTGCTATTTGTGTTTTCTAAAGGATCCTTTATTATCTCCGATTCCTGCTTTTCCTTGATATATTGTACAGTCTTGTGATTCTCTGTGTTAGGTTAAGCATGATTATTTTAGGTGCACGTTGCATGCTTCTCAGTCTGTGGGTCAGTCCCTTGGTTAGGTACAATGTTTTAGCTCCTAAATGATTATCGGTAGGATGCATCAATTGTATACCCTTCGAATCGGACGATTAGGAATTTTTTTTGTTCTTGTAGGTTTAGCTTGCTTTGCCGAAGGTTTGGCACCTGAGAGTGATTCTTTGCTCGATTTCTTTTTTTTTTGAGGATTTCATGGAGATTCCTTGTCCTGGATATCATCATCATCATCATCATCATCATCATCATCATCATCATCATTCCTTTATTGTCTTACCGTTGGATCTAGGCCTTCCCCATGATTGCCAATCCTGTCTATTGTGGGTGTCTCGAAACAAATAATTTCCGAACCTGTACAGCTTTTCCTGCCATCTTATACTCAGTTAGCTTGGGTTCTGTATTTGATCTCTTATGATCCAAATTGTGAGACTCAATGTTCATTCGTTGTCCGGCGTTCTCTCAACACGAGCAGCCACTTACTATTTGAGTTTGTTTTCTTTTTATTGGTTTCTATGATGTCTCAGACTCCTGTTTTTCTCCCATATTGCACGCTTCTGTCTTTTAGTCTGATGTAATTTCCGGTTTTTGAAGGTTGAGGTTGCTCTACTGAAGGCTTGTCGTCCGAGGGTAATTCTTTGTTTGATGTCCTGAAGATCCATTCCCTAAAGGTAGATGTTGTTGTGTTCTTTGTCCAGCTTTGCGTTTTTGATTATATAATTTTTGTTTAGCTTGAGTTCATATGTAGATCAACTTTTTTGTTTTCTTAGTTCAGTTTGTTTAACATTAATAGGAAGACCTGGAAATTCTCTAGAAAAATGATGTTGTTGTCTGCAAATCTGAGCTTACTTAGATATCTGCTGTCTATTCTGATTCCTTTGTTTTCCCTGGATATGTATCTGAAGATCATCTCGAAGCAGGCTGTAAAGTGTGTGGGTGACCTTATATCACCTTGTCTTTCCCTCCCTTTGGAGCTAAAAGTACCCTGAATCTTTAAGAAGCCTGATATAAGAGCCGTTGTGAGGGTATATATGCTTCAATACATAAATATGGGTTGTATATCTTTTAGAGGGATACAATCAATGAACTTAGACATTTCTAAAGATTCGAAAGCTCTCTCAGTGTCCGTAAATGTTATTTCGAGTGGCATTTTAAATTTTTTGCTTTCTCCTATAGTTGATTCATTGAATGAAGATGATCCATGATTGTTTTTTGTCTGAGGTCTTTTTTATTTGGTTGGTGATAATTTTGGTAATGGTTTGTTGATGCAATTGAGTTGATATATTGATTAGTACTTATTTGAGTCTTTAGGGTTCTCATTTCCTGTGTAAGAACATTATGATTGCAGTGTTCTAATTTTTACTTTGCTTTTGACAGAAGTTGAATAAAAAGGCTCGTTCCCTTGTGATGATCTTGCCAGCTTTTTTGAGTACGTCGATGGTGATGTTATCTGGTTCTGCAATTTTTTTGTTTGTTTGATGGTATATTTCACTTCCCATTGTGTAACTTCTGGAAATTCACCAAACTGATTGCACACCCTTTTCGTTGTTTCATGTTCCTTGTCTGGAAGAGAAAAGTTTTTGGTAAAATTCTGGGAATGTTTGTCGACCTGCTTCCTGTCTGTTATTAGGTCTCCATTTTTTTGTAGAGCACAGAAGTTATTCATATCTGTTCAGTATTAGGAGTTTTGTTTATAGCTTTAAGCTTCGGTCCTTTCTCGATTTGTTTCGATGATTTTAGTTATGTCTCTCTTGTTGTCTTCTCTTCGTTTCTTTTGGATCGTTTTATTTACTTCGGTTACTGCAATTTGTTCTCTTGTTGTTGTAGGTGCTTGAGATTTCTATGTTCTTCAAAGAGGTCTTTGGTTTCATCTGAGATTTTACTGATGGTTTGTGTGTTCTATGTTCAAAAGTTGTTGCCACCCCGATTAGAGAAGCTGTAATTTTATTGTTGAATTTGTTGATGTTACTGTTGGGCGTCGTTCTCCTCTGGTTTAATAAGAAGTTCATACCTTATTTTCAGTTCAAGCTTGTAGGATCAACTGAGCTCCTTTGTTGTGTGTTGTGGTTGAAGTTTGAGGTGGAACATTTTCTTGCCTTCTTTGTTGGTGTTGATTTGAATTTCACATCTTACCAATCTGTGGATGCTCCCTACGTTGACTTTATTTAGGACCTGAATATCTTTGATGAGGTCACTTTTGTTCGCTGGGATGTAATCTATTTTGTTGTTGGTTTTATGGTTGGGACTCTTCCAAGTTTTTTCTTTTTTTTTCTTGAGGAATGAGTCAAAGATTTTGAACCTGTTCACGGTTGGTAAGTTTACAAGGTGTTAATCTCTTTTGTTCCGTACTTTATATTTGAACTTGACAACTCAGTGTTGCTTTACCTGTCCGAGCTGTGCCTTCATTCCTCCCTTATAGTGTTTTCTGGTATCTTGGAGTAGGAATTTCTGGTGATTGTAGAAGTTGTTTTTTCTTCTCTATTTGAGTTCAAAGTGGGATACTTGGATTATGTTCAAAATGTACCTCTTCGAGAGTCGTACAGTGACAAGCTATGTATTCATACACAGCTTTGAAGCCTATGACGTTGTCTTCGAGTTTATGTATTGACAAGGAAACTTACTCTGCTTTGTTTTGCTTTCTCTTCTCCGTAGTTGTTAAGAAAAAAGTTTGCTCTTCAGTTCGATTAGCTCTCCTCCTAGTCTCTCCTTTCGGTTTAACCCTTCTAGCAGTAAAGTCTTTCATCCTCCTTTATTTAAAGTTTTTGACTTTAAAAGAGTCCACAGAGATTTCACGTCGGTAATAAACATTCATCGTTTATTTGGAGCCTCAACTTTCAGTCGGTTGAATTACAACATTGATACTTGAGAAGATTAAACTTTATTTTTGCTAAAACCCATGGTGCGTCTGTTCAACCGGTGTGTATTTCCTATCTCGTTTATATTACCTCAACGCCCTGTGTTATCATCACAAGACTTGACGTTAACCTTACTTACTTTCAAACTTTTAAATAAGTGACAAATTAAAAAAAAACAAACGAACAAACGAACAAACAAACAAAAAACAAAAAAACAAAAAAGACTTTTCTAATCTAGAGCTTTTTTCAATGCCGGGGATTTCACTGAAACGGATAAATTTTGAAAAAAATTGAAGATTTTACAGTAAGAGACAAATGAGTTACACTCAACTGAAATTGAGCAAAGGCTTTTTATCAGATCAGATATTTCCTGATATGGATAATTTCGATAGTTTAGAAAATAAGATTATATGTTTCTTTTTGTTGAAATCTACGCAGCGTCCATTCAACTGGATATTGAATGGTATTTCATATTTGTTCATATATCCTCAAACCTTGGTGTTCTTTCTGCGTTGTGTTCCAGGAATATATAATGCGTGCATAGCATGCACTATATATATATATATATATATATATATATATATATATATATATATATATATATATATATGCTCCTCTATTCAGGGTTGAGCACTCTTTAAGTGAGGTAACTCATCCATTGTAAGCTTATGCAATGCTCTTTCATAAGTATAGAGCCCTCTGGTGGATGAGGAGTTTCTGCGTAAAAATGAATGAATCGCTTAAATTCAGTTCCATAGTCCAGAGGTAGGATATCGCCTCCGATGTTAGGGTTTCAATTCTGCCTCACGGTACTGGATGGGATAAAGTCTATAGCCACACCAAAGAGATGTATTACATCGAAATAGCTGTCTGTTGATGATACAATAATATATATATATATATATATATATATATATATATATATATAATGTTGCTACTATCGTGTGACATGCATGCTATGTAGTATGAGAATGTTTTCCGGTAATCGATGAGTTAATTTATAGACATTCTAATTTGGATTTTGAAAGCAAGAATGTTACATGTGTTCCTCCGTGCACCGGTTCAAGTTTGAGACACTTACGGTATGGATATGCCTTATTGGATTTTCAAATAACTTTCCATCTTTGTGCTGCACATATCATATCTGAATCAGATACATCCATGGAATGAGTGTGCCCTGTCAATATTATTTTGAATTAAATGATAAATCTATTTTTGCGTCTATGTTATTAAGAAATTGATATGTGATCCGACAGAATGATTATAAATTGTGTTAGATTTTATTGAAACTCCCATTTAATATGATAATTGGTCTTCACATGGTTAATGTATCATATCGAATGATGAAGAACCCACTTCGACGTAATGTTGCTCTCAGCTTCTGGTAATATATGGGCCCAAAGTTCAATTCCTGCTTCAGCCCCATTTTCTTTATTGCTTATTCTCTTTACGTTGTCTAATTCAAGTGACGTATTCATCATGCTATGACGGAAGATCACTTGAAATAAGAGTTTTACTATAATATAACGCAATTCATAATCATTCTGCTTGATCATGTATACATTTCCATAATAACATATCCGTCGTATTGAAGGAAACAAATAGAGCAAACATAGACCGTGAATTATCATTATAAAGATTTGGAGTAGTCGCAGTTATTTGGGCCTTTGCATTACGGGAGGCTGTTTAGCTCAATGATGAAAGCTATGCTATACTAAGTAGCTATCTTATAGCTCGCAGGTCGATTCCTGTAGCAGTCCTATTTCCTTTAATTGCTTATTCCATTTATGGTATCATGGCCAAGTGATCTATGAACCGTATGATGATTGAGGATCATTTCACATATGAGTTTCAAGATAGTATAATGCAATTTATAATCATTTGTGTCTATGAAAGTATTATATATGGATATATATATATATATATATATATATATATATATATATATATATATATACATATATATATATATATTGATATTTTTATGTGTGTGTGTGTGTATATATATATATATATATATATATATATATATATATATATATATATATATATATATATTTGTATGTATATCCCAGAGCAGTTACATGGTAAACAACTAGTGACTCTCCCCCCCCAAATACCCAAAGTACAATAATATTACAGAAATCACCTTCATAGATATCGGGAAATAAGTGACACAAAATCATTTCAAAAAGTTTTTTCAGTATGTTTAATGGTTACAGCTTTTAACCTTTTTGAAGACTCGAGCAATTTTTTCACCCCAATCTGATCATATATATTTATATATCTAGCTGTCTTTGTGAACATTTCCTTTCTATCCACCTCTGTCAATTGACAGTATCATCGAATGGTCCATTAATCAGATTCTACTCCTTCCTATCTATTTATCTATCCATCTATCTATCTATCTATCTATCAATCTATCTACGCACTCAGCACTCTCATACGTAAATTGAGCACCGTTCAGAAACTAATAATTTTCTTGATAAAAAATAAAAATCTGTTCAAATATAACAATTCAAATTCATTCCTGAAGAATACAATTTTCATCCTGAAAGGTGTTTGAACTCTAGAATTAATCCTTGCATTTTTTTTGATTTAAGAAAAAGTCAAAACCGACTCTGTAGATTAAACTCAAGTACAGATCTATTCTAAAGGTAGGAATTTTATCGTGACCAAAATAATTACATATCTCTATATGCAGGCAAACTCTTCGATTCCTTCTCTGCAAATCACGCAATAGAAAAAACCTGATCAGTAGTATTAGCAATCGATGGAATCATAGAATTCATAACTATCATCATCTTTAGCAACGAGAGAAACTTGCCGTGGAATTAATTCTCTTGTTCTGTCCGTAATTCCGGACGGTGAAACTAAACCAAAATTTGAACTAAATTCTTATTAGTAAAGTTTTTTTTCGCGGACCAATCATGTTGGATTCATCTGTTCTCATACAATCACCGAAGTTAAGCTGGATGACCGTCTGGGAATACCAAGTGCCGTCAGCGATAAAGGCAAAGTGAGTGACGTCGCTCTGGATGCTTGTCGCCTGTAGGTCTATTTTACATATTGCAAGCCGTGACAAGAGGTTTAGGAAGACCAAGCAAGGACAGCTAATGCTCTCACCAGCTTAAGGGCATTAACTTGCTTGTAAAGTCTTGATGAGCAGTAGTAGAATTCTGTAGATTCCCGCTATCACAAGTTATTAGAATAAAGCATGACAATTAAAATGGATCTTTATTGTCAATAAATGGAATGATTGGAGAGTTGAATTTACGTTCTTTTATGTGTCTTCTACATGTGAGCCCAGAGTGAAAAGTACTCAAGTGTAGATTAAATCGTTAGTTTTGGATATTTTATAGTCTTTCCCAAACTGACGAACCTCTCGCCAAATTATTACACCTTTTCATTATCAAATCTTATTAGCAAGAGCTTTGGAAGCTGGGAAGAGATATTCTCGTTCCAAATCACAGATTCTGCCAACAAGGAATAAAATAATTGCTCCCATTGCAGAAGTTCCATTCTACTAATGATTCCATACATGGCGAATATTAATAATGTTCATCATATTTGAGCTGATTTTCAACCTTACCACTGAAAATACGACATCATTTTTTCTATCAACAAATATAAGTATTGTATCAATGTGTGTGTATAATATTTCTTGACCACATACAAGAACACACATACAAGACCACATACAAATATATACACCAATATATATATATATATATATATATATATATATTTTTACAATCTAAAATGATCTACTGCCGTTACATGGTTAATATATCACTCAATTTAGACAACAAAAGTAGAATAATGAATCAAAGTAAATGGAGTTGCAGCAATAATCAAATGTACCACTGATAAGCTTGCTGCTTAAATATAGCGATGCTTTTACCATTGAGCTAAACAGCTGCATGTGATGCAAAACTTGAATAGCTGCTTTCAACTGAAATTCTCATCTGGTTTATTCATGATATTTTTTGTCTCTTTCAATGCACACAGTATGTATTCAAGAAATGGACATGTTTTGTTCCACGGTATGAATTATAAGCTGCATTATGATATATTGAAACTTATTTGAAATAATCCCCCGTCGTTACACAGCCAATATACCACTCAATTTAGACAACACAAATAGAGTGAATATTCAAAGGAAATGGTGTTGCTGCAAGAATCAAACCTACCACCGATAGGGTAGCCGCTTTAACGCATCGATGCTCTCACAATCGAGTTCAATAGCTACCAGCAATGCAAAGGCCAAATAATTGATGTTCCTGTTCGATTTGTACTTCTCTTCTCAAAAGAGAACGGTTGTAACCATTGACCTAAAGATTTTTTTTCTGATCTGATGGCTTTCGATTATTCTTCAAGTCATCATAAGGATCGTTGAAGCTAACATTATTTTTCATGAGTTCTATAATCTGCTCATTACAAATCCGTGAAATTGAGATTGTGGAGTTTCATTGTGGTGAGCTAGATAATTCTCCTTTTTGGGGACAGGGAGCATCTAGTTATCAAACGGATTGAGCACTCCCTGCCTACTTCCAGTTGGTATTTTCGATTTTATTTGAATTGCTTCGAATATTGCAAGTTTTGACTTGTAATTACACACACACACATACACACACACACACACACACACATATATATATATATATATATATATATATATATATATATATATATATATATTTATATATATATATATATATCCGTGTCTGTGTTTTTGTGGAAAAAGTAAAGTCCCGACGGAGTCGAATCATCAAAACATAGAAAACTACAATAACATTACCACTGAACAAAGACAATAATGAACAACAGCAGAGAAAAAAATCACACATGATAATGAAGTGACACACCCATCTACTCCCAAAGATAACTCCTGGGAGGAACCTAAAGAAACACCAATACAAACAATTGTGCTCCTATGCACTCATCTCTAGACCAACCAATAACCAGATAAGTACTACACCTAACCTGACCAAGACACCACAAACAGAGACTATGGTACGAACTGTAACAAAACCACAAACACCTACACTGAATTAATTTGCACAACACAAAAGATACATCAATATGGAAGAAAACGAATTAAACCCCCAACCAACGGATTTAGAAGGTGGTATACATAATCTTTTCACTATTACCATACAAAACGACTTTGTAAAATTATTATAGTTAAAACGACCCAGACAGAAAATAATTATCTTAAGCAAACATTCTCACGAAATAAATACCTTCAAACTAATAAATAAAAGCTTAACTACTCCCCACTCACTATACGGATAAAGAGTCAGAATTTCACCTGAATAATTCTTTGGAAGAATGTAATCGAAAGAACACTTTGATTGGTCTGAAAACCATGCACCTCCAATCGTTGAATCACTCAAATAATATAACAAATCACCTACCCCCAACCATACTGACACAACCATACAGACGTTTGAAATAGCCATTAAAGACAATATTATAAACTGCTAGAAAAAGATATCAACCACAAAACAACTCAACCATAACCAAGAGAAAGACACTCGAGAACTGAAGAAAGAGATTTAGTCATTACCGCAGCAGATGAGGGCGTGTACTGTAATTCGGGGCATTGAAGATTACATCAAAGAACCCCACCCTAAAACAAAAAACGAAACAACTAGAGAAAACCCTATCAAGGTAGACAATAACGATATAATTAATTCACTAAATGAAATACAATCAAATGATGAAATTGACAAAAACGAAAACAAGATAAAACATTAAAACCCGTAACATCAATGTCGTTTGTTTCTGGTTTACTCCTAAAAATACACCAAGAAAATTATAAGTGTTGGATCAGTAATCTCCCTTACTTACTGCCATAAAGTCAAACTATTGAAATGCAAAAACCCTAGGCCAAGAATGTAAAATATTACACACGTGATACGACAGACGTACTAAACAAAATAAGTAAGATCACATCAATACCACGTAAAGCAATTCTAGTTACAATGAATGTGAGATCACAATAATATCTAATATCAAACACGACAAAGGTATATCAGCCTTCAAAAATGTTAAAATATCAAAAAACTACAAAAAAAACTAATACCGAAGCATTAACTAATATAAAGAGCCATATTCTATACTCAACAAATTTAAGTTAAATGGAAACCATTTCTTCAAGATTGAAAGTTGTGTCATGAGTATAGTCGTAGCCCTACGATGCGCAAACAAACAAACTTGACAGATTTTACAAAAATGACGTCGTTAAATTATTATAGTTAACAACAACCCAGACGGAAAAATCATTAATTTGAGCAAACATTACGACATAAACACCTTCAAACTGAATATAAACCTATCCCCCCCATCCAACACACCAATGGAGAGTTAGGAGTTGAGTTTGAATCATCCCTCAGTAGAATGAAATCTAATAAACATAGTGACAGTCTAACAATTCATTAATAGAGGATATAGCCTAGATGTAATCGATAAACAGATACAGAAAGCAGAATGATCTCGAGAGAAAATTATCTTAAAATAACAACTATAGAAAAATTAATCGAATCCCCTTAACATTTAGCAACACTCTAACCCCCCAGCATAAAAGAAATCACTGAGAAATTCTTAAACAAACACCTGAAAAAAGATATCCGAGAAACTAATGTTGACACACTGTACACCAAAAGATACTAAAGAAATCATAAGTCGATAAAAATACAAAAAGACAAACTGATTTGTGAATGTAAAATCATGTCAACCATGCAACAACAATAAAAAAATATTGTATGCAATAAAAACATAAATTTTACGATTCTAATTGCTGAAATAAAAAGGTGATTGCCCCATAAAATGAACACGTTGGTCCAAACAATACATTGGAAAATCAGAATGGCTTTTTCTACTGCGGATCAAATAACTATAGTTTAGAAATAAAATTTATAGACCAAAACTGGCTCTTACTAATAGAAAAGCACTTCAAATTAGCAGGGCTTGACTTCACTAAACACGCTAAATTCACTATCACCGAAAGTCCGTCTGTCTGTCCGTCCGTCTATACTCGCATACAGCAAAATTTACTTGATATAAACCGATGAAATTTTCTGTTAGTACAATTTCAATATCCGGAAAGTGACTTCAGTGATTTAGTTTTAGGTCTATTGGGCGTCTATTTACATGTTAATTTATCAATGGTAAAAATACTGTTGGATGATGTAATGAAAGAAGGCTTTTTTATTCATTTCCTCAAATCAATTATCAGAGATAAAAGTTTGACGTACGTAGCATTTTTTATTTAGAAAGGAACAAAAACTTTTTTCAGCGTATCTCCTATTGTGATGTTGTTTTGTTGCACATGGAATCCTTGTATGGAAGTGTTTTGATTAGTGCATGATTTGATATTATGATGGTTAATCTTAATTTTATTTTTGGGGTTCGACATTGAAGGAATAAAAAACGCTTTGAATTTGATTTGTATAAGTAGGGGGCACTTATACGAATCGATTTCAAAGTGTTTTTCTTCAATTAGGTGTCTAAATCATGAAGAGAATTTATTTTCCGTTTTTATGGGACACAACTGAGGAAAGTGATTTTTCATTTTACTTTTAGAGTCAAAATCAGGGGAAGATTTTTTTTTCTCTTTCAGGGTCAAAGTTGAGGAGGAAGATTCCTTTTTTCTACTTTTTGGGGTCAAAATGGAGGAGTAATTTTTCTGTGTAAGGGATAGGAATGCAATGGAAGTATTTTTATGGTTAGTGATCAAAATAAATGGGAAGATATTTTTTCACTTTCATGGTTCGAAATTGGGTGTATGGAATCGAGGGAAAGTTTTTATTTATTTTAAGGGATGTAATCCAAGGGATTTCTCATTTCACTCTTCAATGGGTAGTATTTTTTTAGGCGATTTTCATATTTTACTACCAGGGGTGGTATTATAGGACAATGTTTTTTTTTCATTTTTAGCTGTGAAAATTGAAAGGTATCTCTCTCTTGTTTCGTAAGCCGAAATCCAAGTGATTGTTTAAAACCTTTATGGTATGAAATCCTGAGGGAATATCTCCAATTGATGGCCTCGAAATCCCAGGGGTTTTCTCTTTACTTTTAGGGGTCAAATTCAAAGAGGGGAATTTTTTTCACTTTTGAGTGAAAAATGGAGAATTTTTTCGTTTTTGCAGCTTGGAATCCAGAAGAATTTAACTTCACCTTGAAGGGTCAAAAACGATCGGATTTTTTTGTATTGTGTGGCTCGAAATTCAAAAGGATTTTCTTTTGCTTTTTGGGGGTCAAATTCGAGAGGATTATTCTCGCCTCTCTTAAGGGTCAATATTGAAGGTTTTCTTCCATCGTTTTTGTCATTTCAAAATCGTCGTTGGCAATTTTTTCCTTTCTCTAACAATCTTTAAAAGGATATATTTCAATTTTTAGGAGTCAACATCAAGTGGAAATTCAAAACTTCAAAAGGAATGAATTTGTTTCCTCATTTTTAGGGGTCAAAGTCAAGAGGCAATGTTTACTTTTTTTTTCAAAGATCAAAATAAAGTGGGGACATTTTTCTCTTTCAAGGCTTAAAATCTCAGGAAGAAAGAAATTTTTTTGAAATAATTCATTCAGGAAGAAAGAAGGGAGAAAAGAAAGCGAGGTAGTTTGATCAGAGGGAAAGGAGGACACAGGTTAGGTAGTTTTCGCATAAGAATATAATCCATGTTCGTTCGACATTTAGGTGAAATCGTGGACCAGCGCCAAAAATCAGAGGGGGTAAGAGAGATAATGAAATTATTTGTGTATAAAATGAGAGAAGAACAGAGACATGAGATAATGGATAATCTTAGTTTTCAAATGTCCATGGATCTATTTAGTTGATATTTATACAAATTGAGTCTGGATGATAAGATAATATTTGCCCTGCGAGTACTGGGAGCATTATCAGCGTTGAACCTAACACTTTGATAAAAACTTGAATGGAAACTTGTTACTAAAAATTCCGTACTGGAAATGAACCCCAGCATTTTTGTCCGCATTACTCCGTACAGATCATTAAGTTTGTCACGCAAGAACTTTAACAATTTCCCTGTAAAGGAATTTCGCTTCTATCCAGTTCATTCGACCATACGAGTGATCGTAAAAGTTACTTGTAGTACAACTAAGTGCAGCCAAATATGAATAATTCTTTCAGTATAAAGAAAATTTAACTTTTCGCGTCAGCTTTCATGTTCCGTTTTTGACGGTCTTTTACATGTCGAGGGAGAGTTATTATTTGAAAGGGAAAAAAACTAAATACATTTTGAGAAGATGAATGAAAGGACAATACACGCGGAGTAATTTAATTAATTTATCCTTTTCGTGCATGATAGACTTTTGTCCGAACAAAGGGTTCCAAGCTGTATACTAGACAAAGAAAAATAATACATTGCTTTAGAGTTCGTTGGCTTATGTCGTGTTGGGAGTTTGAACTTTTATCATGTTAAGTTTTATAAACATATACCCATTTACAAACAAAAAGGGAACCAAGTGCGTGTAAACACACACACACACACACACACACACACACACACACACACACACACGTACATCTTCCAAAACTCACTCACATTACACTTGCGCTTATACACATGTAAACATATCCACACGTGCGTTTAGACAAGCACCCATGCACTCATTCACTGGTTAAATTAATTGCCGAGAGGAGCTAATCGGAGCTGGATATGAAAACTGTACCATTTTAAATGTTTTTTGTTTGTTGGGAATATATATATATATATATATATATATATATATATATATATATATATATGTATTAGATTACTACTAAGCATCCTATCAGAGATGACCTCTAGATCCAGTTCACACCTTTTGACGAAATGAATAACCCCATAACACTCACTACCACACTCACAACATTCTCATCAAATTCCCCAAAACTAGAACCAAAAAAACATATATATAATCATTTGCCTGATGAGGCCAAGAGAGTGCAGAAACATGAACTAGTTTGTGCAAGAAATCCACAATCTACTATTTATTATGTATGTATATATATGTGTGTATATATATATATATATATATATATATATATATATATATATATATATATAATTTTTCCAGGATTGAGTATTCTTTAAGGAGGACAACTCGTCCATCACAAGCTATATAGTAATGCTCTTCTACACTCTAGTGGATTGGGTATTGTGAGGTAGTAAATATATTGCTTAAATTCAGTCCTACTGACTCACGTAGGGAAGAGGTAAAATGCAAGCCCCTGGGTCTGGAGCAAGTGTTTTGATTCTACCTCATGGTACTGGATGGGCGATTGGATTGTTTATAGCCAATCTGTAGGCTTGTAATACAACGAAACAGCTGTCAGTTGATGACACAACTTTTAATTATATATGTATATATTCGATTATCACAATATTCTATCATAGATTACATCAAGACTCTGCTCTATCGACACTTCATTTTTTATGTTGCATTGCTATGATACAAAGAAATACTTAAATGGAATTTGAAATAGCAATGTTTCACAAAATTAACTCTGTTCTCCTAGTTAGCCTTCTTTGGTCCTGTGTGCGTAATCATGAGTCGCTGTTCCAAGAAAACATGTGGCTCCCATCACTCACATACATTATTTATCTCCCAACAGATCTTCCCAGTGTCCTATGGCAATCAATCTAAACCCTCATTCACAGGAAAACCGAAGTGCACATGCAGAGAGAGAGAGAGAGAGAGAGAGATGCACGCATATATATACATACACAGTCCCACACCCGCTTTAAGGATTTTTTCTTTAGTATCAACAACGTTTTTATTGAAGTGTTTGGGGTGCAAGGCAAGAACATCAACCTGGCGGATCGGTGTCTCTTGAATCAAACGTGGCCAACTTAGATCAGCCCAAGTTCAGCGACGGTGAATCATTGATCTGACCCTGACAATGACAGCCATAACCAGGCGCCAATAATAGTGGACTTTTAGACGTTAACAGGGCACTCTCCCCAAAGAGACCGAATCAGACTCCTGGAACTAGAGAAAAAAATCATTTTTTCCCTGCTTGGTTTCTCCCCCCTTTTTATCCCAACGTGACTAATTATTTCTGATCTTGAAGGAAATAGGCCGACCTGGTCGAGGTTAACATTCTTATTAACCTGATAACGACAACATTTACCACCCCTGACTCCTGAAGATTTTATGAGAACCTTGGCACACGAATAGCGCTTTAATGTTCAAATCGTCATTAAATGACTTTCGAGTACCGACTACGATGGGAATAGATGAACTGATCCTCCCTATGTTGTATCCGTTTTGTGTAACTAATATATAATTGTGACCCTGCGGCTAGCCTTGGTTATGAAAGAGTTGGATTTTCTCATTCGCGTCAGTAGTGGGTGTTTAAAGTCCGGGTATCAAACGCTGATTCTCAAAGTAGATTAGTTTTCCACACTTTTGTGAGTGATGCAGTACAACATCTTTATCCACAATTTACACCTAAAAATGTGCCAAGGCTAAACTCAGATTGATGGATATCAAAGTTATTGAGAACTTATATTATTAATTGTTTATATCAAAGTTGACTTTAATGTTACCAGCTTTTACTGCTATAACCTTGACAGGTAGTTACTTATGGGGAGATAGATGTGTGTGTGTGTGTGTGTGTGTGTGTGTGTGTGTGTGTGTGTGTGTGTGTGTGTGTGTTTCAGCTGAACCAGAAATACACTTAAATAATTTGACAGAGTGTCTTTCGTGTGGCATCACATCGACTAGATATCTTGTCAGTCACTCAGGGACAAACAACCCTTTCCCTGCTTTTATCTTAATCTATAAATTTTTTCAGTCCTTGTCAACTTTATTACCAGTGTCCCATAAGAAGAGAGGTTCTTTTTGAGATATCTGATAAACTGTTTCTTGGTGGTTGAAAATCATCCAACCGCCGACCCAAATATCAACAAAACAATATATGACTGTGTTGTATCATTGATAAAATTCAATAGGGACAGGGTTTTTTTTTGTGTGACCAACAAAACATCTCGAAATATCTGAGGAATGATAAACACAAATAAAAGTTGATATGAGCTAAAATGATATGATGGAAAATATTTTTTACTCCAATAATCTGCTAGAGAAGCCATGTAAACTCCAAGGTTGGTGCTGTGGACCATCGTTGAA
Source organism: Thysanoteuthis rhombus (assembly GCA_963457665.1). Lineage (NCBI taxonomy): Eukaryota > Metazoa > Mollusca > Cephalopoda > Oegopsida > Thysanoteuthidae > Thysanoteuthis > Thysanoteuthis major. Next base: position 19,221,679 of record OY735202.1, read on the forward strand.
TCACCTCTGCCATCATATACATCTTAATTGTAGCAAGTGCAATAAGTTAGAGACGTTATCTTTTACCAAGCGGTTTTACGAGTAAAATTCTGAAAGTTTTTAAAGTATAATTGTGAACGTTAAACTTGAAATATATTAACCAAAATGTTCCAAACACTGCAATAAAAAAAAAGGAGAAAAAGAAAAGAAGTGAAGGATCCGTTGGAATCGTTGCAATAACAATCGAATTTAAACTTGAAGAACTTTTGAAATATGTTACCCAGACTTTAACGTCAGGGACTTCTGTAAATTATGTAATATTTTCCCCTGCTTGAAACACTCTATAAGAATTCCTTGCAAAATTTATCTGCGTTGTCTTAGCATCGTGTCTGTTGGGAAATTGCTGTCTTTGTAGTGAATTTATTGATTCCTTGTCTACCAAAGCCAATGCGTTCTGAACCATTGAGTTGGTTAATTCTGCAACATTGTGTAGAACGGAATCAGCGACACTAAAATTGGCCATAGTGATTATAACTAAAACCTCATTTCTCTGATTGCTTACGCGGGGAGCGAAATTTCCTCTCACCTTCACGTCTATTTTTCCATCTCGTTCGAACCATACCTATTCCGGATAGTTTATGAAGAGTACCAAACTTGACTTTTAAATGACTTGTTGCTAGAGCTAGATATATTGGTTGGTATAACTAAGGAGTGTATATTGACTAGGGTAATTCCTTATTTCCCAACGGTACAATGTTCGGTAAATGCTAATTCTAGTTCAGTCTGGTTAGGAAACATGACATTAATATAAAGAAACAAGTCGGTGTAAATTGAGAATAGGTGTGTGCAAAAGCTTCCAGCAAAAAATGGTTTCCAACTGTGTGTTCAGTCTGTAGTTTTCAGAGAAAGGCTCTTTGAATTTCTGAGCATTTTCTTTTTCGGAAATCGTCAACCACAGTCGTCACAGCAACTCCAAACATAAATTTCTTCATTTCTAAATAGGCCTACCTGACTGACTCTACATGAGGCTCCACTAATTCCTTTTGTTTTTCCTCACAACCACCAAAATGGTCTGTAGTATTTATGTATTTTGGGGTCAGTTTAAATCGTGGGATTTTACTTATACGTCTCCCCAATTTATGTCCGACTGGATTCACGCAGTTTGTTTGATTTCCCCTTCTTAGTGATCGAGCAGAAGGCTAGAGGAGTGTCCTACTCATTGATCCTTTTTTTCCAATTTATAGATTGGTCCATCCCAATACGGCATGCGGGCAAAAGATGCTTTCACGTTACAGTTTCTACTGTGTTGAACGGAGAAATACAAACTACGATCAAATCCAAATCTGCCTTATCGTATTCAACGTTCATGTACAGAAATTTTTCAGGCCACTGACTCCATGTTTTGAGACGAGGAGCAATTTCTTCCTTTATATTCCAGTGATATTTAGAAATTGTTACGTATATTTAGATAACTTATTTTGTACGTGAATTAAAATATTTAGATTTCTTAAAGTTTCGTAAGATCAGTTGGCACAACTGCATGGATGTAGTCCTGGTAGTGCGACGGAAGAATGAACTGCAAGATATTGTAGAAGAGAGAGAAGTCAAAATCAAGTTTATCATTGACGATACATCGAAACTCCACAAATTATACGTATTATGATTTGGGCCTGCTTTTTTTTTCTATTACCGATAACATTAACCCCTGACCAATGAAATAATTTACAATCAGCTACACTAGAATCGAGTGACGATAATAAATAAAACGATTTGTTATCATCAAATTTTTAAATTAAGCGTCCAACCATCACTTTCCTTTTTGCTATCCCCTGAAATATTTAGTTTGTTTGCGCCAAAATCGACCCAAGTTAAGCTCGGAAGAATTGTAGAGTAGTGGTCTAGTCAGTGGACAGTTATAAGAAAAATCAAATCCTCCCATACGTATTCTGCATTCAAATACAGTTAACATCTTATCACAACCATATTGATTGCTTTTTTCATTCTGCTGATTTGTAACCATCAGAGTGCATGAAGTTATCTGTTTGATAAATGCTACTGATGATATCATGAGTTTCAACGACTGATAGTATTCGATATTCTGAGGAGGAGCAATTGATAAGTAAACTTGTCTATGCTTCTCAGTGCGAATGATACATTTGGTGTTCTGATTCTGATCAGCCAAAAGAATGTTCAGTGCCATACCAAATATAATTTGATCTTTAATGAGAAAATGAAATAAAACATTTTTGAAATCACGACCTGAAGATTCCAGAAAAAATGGTTCCATGTGTTCATCAATATGATCACAGGGCATTCGATATCGATGAACATCATGTTACTTGTCTTCAAACATATTTGGTCATGCATCCAGTAAAAAAGTGGGAAATATTACGTCAGCAAGGAAGTAGCTCAGAGATATTATGAATTAAAACGCATGTTGCAAATGTGACAAAGCTAAAAAAAATACTTTGATGGCAGAATTATGATTTTACAGATCAAGAAGAAAACCCAAAACAAAACACTACAAACTTTTGCATCAACTTGATAGATTAAAAGAGCAACCAGAACTCCGAGACAGGATAAATGTGCTGGAGTGACAATACTCCGTGGAATTGATAGAAATTGTTTATAAGCCTGATTACAGTTAGAAAAATGAAAGATGAGGTCTGCATCTGTAAGTGAAGGATATGGCATGAAGAGAAATATAATACGTTCTTACTTATCCCTTCCTTGTCGTTCACAGCATTTGTCAGGGAATAGAGGTGGGCCCTTTGCTTGTCTCTATGCGCATAGTACAGAGACTGGTCTTCTCCTAGACGGATTAATAGGATCGTAATGAGAGGCTCTCTGCATACACTCCAGCCTTTTGAGTCATTTGGTCTATCCAGTTGGCCACCCATCGAAGTACTGACCACGTTCAAGGTTGCTTAATGTCGATGATCGTTCCAGAACTAAATTGTCCAACATGATTTGGCCGTAACCACAGCCAACAATAGTGATGAAAGCGAAAATATAGAATGACAAATGCCTTGCAAACGCAATGACCCTTTCAGCTGAGCTGACTTATATCGGGGAGAATAATAGAATGGAAAGACTTCGGCGTCATTTACCGCTGAATGCTAAATTACAACTGGCAGTTGATTCATAAAAAATACAAGCGAACCGAGACGAATACAAGATGAAAGAATTTGTTCAACATGTCTCGTTTTGTTTCATTTTGGTGTTTGATACCACTCTCTGTGTATTGATTACTTACATCACAGCAATAAACTTGTGCAACTATGTTCCTGATCACTCTCACTCACACATGCACAAACACACACACACACACACACGCACACACACACATATATATATATATATATTGTTCATGTGGTACAGATCAGGCTAGTAGTATAACATAATACGATCATAATATAAAGCCACTTCTGAAACGTAATGGATTTAGTTCATAGAGTGTTCGATACATTCAACTTTTTACTATTGATGTTAAGTTGTTTTAGAGTAGAGCTGGAAATAAATAGTAGAATGTGGATTCGCTACACAAACTAGCTCATGTTTCTATCTATGAGGCCCGAAGAGGGCAGAAACATGAGCTAGTTTGTATAGCATATCCACATTCTACTATATATATGTATATATATATATATATATATATATATATATATATATATATATATATATATATATATATATATGTGTGTGTGTGTGTGTCATCCACAGATGTATTACATCTCTTCAGTGTGCCTTATAGACTTATCCCATCCAGTACTGCGAGTCAAAATTGAAACCCCCACATTGGACTCGGAGGTCAATATCCTACCTCTGGACTACGGTACTGGGTGGTCAGTAGGGCTGAATTCAAGTGATATATTCATTTACGCAGAAACTCCTCATCCAATAGAGTGCTCTATTCCTATGGAAGAGCATATATATATATATATATATATATATATATATACAAATAATCATTATAATCAGCCATTATAAGTGTACTGTTAGGCAAAGGCCTTCCCTATTCCCTGCCATGACGATGAGAGATAGTACTAGCCTCTGCTATATCTTATTAAAAACCACTAAATCTTGCTCTTTCAACTTTTAGTGGTCTCACCCTACTGGGTTTACTGTCTCAGTTTGCCCCATCTCTTGTCAACCCTTATTGCCAAGTGCCCCACCCATCTTCACTTTCATCTCTTGACTATTTGTATAATATCCTTCTCTAGAGTTTTTGTACCTGATCCATGTTGATGTCTATTTGAATTATCTGTACCATTGCTCTTTTCCTGGCTCTTGCAATTCACATGTGATTTCCAATTTGTTTTTTTAGTTTCAATGTTTGGCAGATTCGAGCCATGGCTGATACTATGCATTGATTGTATATTTACGCTCTAAGCACGTTTGTGAGTTCTATTTCAATGTGTGTCTATTCATTCCAAATGATTTCCAGCCAATCTTTATTCGTCATTTTACTTTACTTCCATAGCCTTTCTCTGACTCTATTGTCTGTTTTGTGTAAATTTACTCGTCAACCCTTTTCAACCCACTACTTTTATGATTCTTTCTGGGTATATTATCGTTGAAATTACTTTTGTCTTTGTTCTGGTCGTGTTGGGTCTACGTCTTTACTTTCTCTTTATAGACTATTTTCTCTCCATACCAATGCTCCTGACATCATGGAAACTTCATCGGCAAATCTCTAGTGATTTAGATATTCCCTGTCTATGTTTATTTCCGTTCTGTTCCAGTCAGATTACTGGAAGACGCTTTCAAAGCTCACTTTAAATAGTTCAGCTGATATTTTATTCGCTTGTTTTGATCTTTACAGTTTGTCATTCTTAGTCTATTTATTTTTCAGAGTCAAGTATTTCCTCATAATCTACAGAAAGCTAACAAAGTTGTTTGTTATATTTTGATGACTTTTTGATCTATTGTATGTAGGTGGTCTGTTATTGAATAGCCACGTCTGAAGCCTGAATGTTTGTTGTGTTGATTTTCATCCAGAGTGCCTGATAGTCTTATCATTTTTGTGAATTGTTGCCATCCTTGCCTGGAACTTTTCCAAGTTTCATATTTTGTAGTGCATATACAAATCAGTCTTCTATAATGTCAGAAATACTATTTGTTTGTTTGACATAAGTTTGATATTCCTTTATTTTTCAAACCTGCACATTTTTATAGTATTCCTCTGGCATTCCTAATAGCTTGTTTTTTTTTTACAATTGATTAATCTGCTATTTCTGTCCTTTTATGGAATCATACGTTGGTTATGTCATGATTTAAACTGTAGTTTCTTTGATAGCCTCTAGTATTCCCTTTATGTTTCCCCCTTTCCTTTTTTTGTTGATTAATTTGTATAACCATGCTCATCAAGTTCTGAATCCATAATCCCATATTTCTCTTCTCTTTGATTGGTTTTAATGACGTGTTTGAGTATTTCTCTGTTTTATTGTGCTTGTTTGTTTTGCCTATCTTCTATACTTGTTCCACAATATTATTTGTCAGGCTATTATTATTTCCAGCTATTCCACTGTCCCCATTCAACAAGGCCTGAAATTTGTTCTCTTCTCCTACTCAAAATTGGTGATATTCTCGATTCGCTATTTTAGGGCGTGTTTTCTTTTTAAGAATCAATGTTGTTATTCCTGGGGACTTGATACACATCTCACAGGTATTACTACATAACCGGGAAAACACATGATTTGCTCACACATTCACTCTATTTTTTGTTTCCTCCATCTACCATATATTTCTTGTAATAGCTCCTTGGGTCTTGACAAAGCCCAGTTCTGGAATAAATGATCATTTGTCCGATAAACCTTCCAATACTACCATTTCACTAATGAGGTTGGAACTATACAAACAACCCAAAATGCCCACATTATAAAAAAGGACTTTAAAAAGAAAAAACAAAAAAACAAACTTATCTTCGAATATTAAAAGTAAAATGCTGAAAATATGCTTCTTCTTTCTAGCGGTGCGCAAAAGATAATGGAATTCATAAAACTGAAAAAGAATATGTCTAGAGATAAACTTTGCTAGAAATGTCACGACAATTACGACTTATTGCATCACGCAAGCATTTCTTGGTTGATTTAGCCAATAGAGAGGCATTCCCGTTTTTTAATGCATATTAGATCCGCCTAATACAACACGTTTCCAGTGCACTTGCTGCAATAGTCATATTAAAAGTCAAAATTGCTGCATATCCTGCATCCTATTCTACAACTGTTATGAGTTAATATCCTTTGGCTTGATTCATAACCTGGACATATGACTGAGCAATATATGAAGATCACAATTATTCGACTAAGAATTTTGTATACATCACTCCTCGGCAAATCGCTCCGTGCATTTTGTTATCTTTCTACCCACTTTCCAACCATTTCATATTTACCAGGCTTACTTTTTTTACAATCATCATCATCATCATCATCATCATCATGATCATCCTTTTAACGTCTGTCGTTGGACAAGGACCTCCCCCAGAATTGGCCACACTCTATTATCGTTGGCGTCATGGTGCCAGTATTCCCTAAATATGCCTAGTTTATCTCTCCATCTTGGATTCTGTCGGTCATGGTTCTTGCATGTGATCTCTGGGATCCATGTTGTGAGTCATGAAGCCCATCGGTTGTCTGTCATTCTTGCAACATGGCTTACCCATTGCCATTTAAGTTTTCTAATAGATTCTATGATGTCTCTGACTCCCATTTTCTTCCTGATGTACACTGCTCTCTCATGCACCCGGTGCATGATCCTCAATTTGCGAGTCAGTCTTTTGGTTAGGTTTCATGTCTCAATCCATAAGTTACTATTGAGAGGATGCATCGGTTGTATACTATTTATTTTAGGATTATTGGGATCAACTTGTTTTTGAAGTTTTAGCTTGCTTTAGCGAAGGCTTGCCATCCTAGGATGCTTCTTTGCTTGATCTCATCCTTTTGCGTGGGTTTCTGGGCATGAAGATCATCTTGTGCTAATCCGCCGAACGGCAAGTACTTGATGACTTTGAATCCAAGCACAGGAAATCTTGATTTTTTTTTTATTCGGGCTTGAACACCAGTGACTCACAGCAGTGGGAAATACAAAACTATGTCAGCCATAAAGTAAGCTTTTTTACTCTCAGAACCACTTTTGTTTGCTTCGAAGACGTTTGTCCAAAAAGTATCTAGCAATGTAAAATACCCATTAGAGCACGCAGCTTTAGTGTAACAGGAGAGACTTTACTGCAAATATATGAACAGAAAAGCGTAGGCGTATAGTTTTGCAAATTAGTTTCACACTCTACAAAGAGTATGTTTCATCCATACGTAATAAATTCGTAATAGTCCCCTCATCAAACAAATTCTCACCGTAGAGTGCACCAGTCTCACAGTTTTAATATGGTTACGCCACTAGTGTGAATCCGAAATAGACAAAGCAAAGCTCAATTATATCAACCAACTGAAGTGTGATATTTAGCTTGCTTCTCGAACCAGGTAACGCTAGTTATTTTGATCTTCACAGAGAGCTACACAAAGACAAAGAGAATATTTTAACCACTTTAAATTTGCTGATGTAGTTTCCATGACGTCAGAAGCATCAGATTAATGAGATAACTGTAACTGGTCTAAATAAGGAAAATGAAGAAGTGGGCCCAAGATGAACGACAAAATGAACCATAGACAGTATATATTAAATTCACATGAATTATAATTTGGCAAAGAGATGTGTTGCTTTTTAACTAGGATTTCATTCTAAAATTCTGTTCGCAACTCTATTACACAATTGCAGACCTTTTCAATAAATTGGATTAATTTGCCTTTCTCGAGGAATTAAAATCCATGTTAAATGCAAAACACATTTATACTATACATGTAAATAACTGCATGTTTAATTTTTTTCACGACTTGCTGTTGAAGATACCAACTCGCCAAGCAAATCTAAATCATAGAATGTGATTGGTTTGAAGTGTTAAGATAAATATAAATAAAAGCAGCTTTATCTATTGAGCTTCCTATTCAATTTCACCGCAAAAATCAAATACTTCGAGTGAAATTATGAAGAGCTGATGGAAAGGATCATTTTTTTTTCAAAAAACACAATTCTAGAATTTCCCCAAATAACACACGTTGAGAAGCTGCATCTTGAAGGCAATTCTAAAATCAATATTAAATGCTATTTTAGATAGAGAACTAAATTCAAATGCTAAAGCGAATAATGATGATAAAAAAAGAAAAAAAGGAGATGATTTTAGAAGCCTATATTTATTCATGATCGTAATGGCTTGGCTTTGCAAATAAAGATTCAAGGGATCTCCTGCGTTTGTTATGGGTTCTTTAAACTTATCACCAAACAAATCAGCAAAGCGGTAACTGAAGACCAACCATGGGAACAAACTGGCTTCAGAAGAGGCTACTTAACCATCTGTCATTTCCATTCGGGAAATCAACGAAAATAGAAAGCAACAGGATATAAAAAGTCATTTGCTGTGGCTTTTGTTGACTTCAAGAAAGCCTTTGACCCATTGGAAGTCCTTAGTGTAGTCGATGGTATCACTCTAAAAAGTGTAGATCCTGTATACGTCAAAGTACTGCAACATATATAAAATCACAGCAACTCTTTTATCAGGATCTATAAAGACTCTGAACCCCTTCAAGACAAAGTGACACCAGCTCACCTAAATTCTCAATAGTCTGCCTTGAGATGATCTTTTGAAGCTTAGACTGGGAAAATAAAGGAAATGGACAGCAAATACCTGGGTAACCTCAGATTTACCAACGACATCGTCTTTTTTCCCAGGGAACTGTCATGCCTTTCAGTTGAAATTACAACAAACCTGAGGAAGATGAAAACAACAATCCGAATAAAAAATGCAAAGCTGATTAGAGTGGACCGCAGCATCTACCCAGAACAACGAATTCCCTTGAATTTTTTCGAACAGAAGAATTCAAGCAAAGAATCGTTCTAGAATGGCGAGGATGACGTAGAGCAAGCTTAAGCTTTAAGAACGAGGAAGAATCATGAGAGAAAAAAAAACAGGCGTCCGAAATATCAGAGAATCAGTTGGAGGACTCATAAAAAGAATGTCAGACAACCACGGGATATCATGACTCACAACATGCATCCCAAAAGATCACATGCGAAACTGAGGCCAGCAGAATATAAAATGGCGTCATGAACTAGACGAGTTCAGAAAATATTGACTCCGGCCATGACAGAGAGGTCTGGCAAACTCTAAAGGGCTGATGATTATGGTGGTCAGTAAGGCTATGCCAGTAAAGAAAGATTTTCATGCGATGCCATAATCGGAGGGAGCTTCTTCGGGTTTAGGTCGCCGCTTTTTCTCCTCGTCTTTTGCTATGCGAGCTGCTTCGGAAAGAATGGTTGCAGGAAAAAATTTTTTCAACCATGTTTCCCTGTCAGCACCATCTGTTATCCTCGGACAGTAGTTATATCACAAGAGATGGAGATAATACTTGAGGAACCCACGAGTATTGTGTGGGGTTCTCGAGAATTATCCTGCTGGAGCCCATCTATATAATAATGAGAATTGCCGAATCTTTAGTCGTTATTTTTTATTCATGCTGCTTATGGTCTGTATTCACGATTCGACAGTTTGAAAATCAATCAAATATAAGATGAAGTCATACTAGTCAAAAAGTAATAACATCAACCTATTTTGATTTTATGTACATACCGTATTGAGTCTTAACTGGGAAACTTTTTTTCAATGCAAGCAGTTTTTATTTCGTTCATTGAACAACTCATTAATGGTCAACCGTGAAATATATAAGTGAAATTACGTATCAAGTGGCTCTTCTTGCTAGAATTCATTACATGTAACATTATACAGAAGCAAAAATTTATAATACATTGATACGAAAACTAGAGCAAATGAACTTCATACGGTCGGACTAACAGGCAGACAGGTGAAAATTTATTCGATCTTTATATCAGATATACGTTTTTATATCAGATATACTGTTAGAAATAGTGTAAAATAAAAAAAAGAATTGGCTTCTACAGCTTTTCGGGACGATTTTGGAAAGCCATCAAAGAAAAAAAAAAGACAACTTCGCAAATTATAGAGACCTGAGCCAGTTTTGTCGGCGACGATTCTCTCACTAGTTATTCACGAATCAATAAAATATCCATCTAAATCAGAGGCATATATCGACTGGTCTTATTGGCCAAAAAACTAATCTCATACATCATCCATAAAGAAAATAAGCAGAAACTCTCCAAACCTTAGACAGCATAAATATACAACTCACTTCGCTACATATGAAAATTAATCTAGCTCCCGGACCTCACAATACATGATAAAGTTATGAGCAATATCCAATTTGAACTTATTTTTCATCGTAAAATATATTAGACTTTCTGAACATTGTAGAGCTGGGAGTAGATCTCTTTTTTTTTTTTTAGAAGTTTTCTGATGAATACATTAGAGGAATACTTGGCGCTGCAGCGAATGGTAGTTATTACCAAGCTAGTTTGACACATCTTGAAAATTTACTGAGTTTGTCCTTCATTGCAAGGCTTGCAACAATAAATCTGACAGTATATATGAGCTCCCTCATTTAAGCCAACAATATTAGGAAAAAGCGTATTCCAGAACTTCTCTCATTTATCACCCAGTTTTTTCAACTTGTCTTTGTGATTCAGCGAACGTAGAGCTGGAAAACGAAGCCCACACTTACCTTTCAAGTCCATTTCTTTTCTTTTTTTTTGTAAAAAGGGATATTTAATGCTGGCAAATACCTTATGAGTTTCACTCTGCGCTTACGCATCAACTAGTTTTTACGAATCAAAATTTACAAAATGTCAACATTATCTGAGATTGACTCTTAGTGGGTGCCTTGCATTTAAAAGACTTGTGTCTGAGTAAACTAAACCAAGTGAATCACTTGAGTGATATATATATATATATATATATATATATGTGTGTGTGTGTAACTCTTTTCTATGATGAACTTATACTATACTCTGCTCATAAGATGAAGAGACTTTGATCCTAGGTAGAGCGCACTAGTACACAGTTCCTAGGCAGGAGAACTGATTCATAGTACATGAATCAATCCGTCATTTTTGACAGGTACTATGCTAGTGTATAATATTTATCATGTGCAACTGTGGATATGTAAATATGTTTGATTAAACCAACTTTTGCCTAAGATTATGTTTACTGAACTCACAGTGATGAACACACACTGTCTAGCAATAGTTGATGGGATTAGACTTGCAATCATTACATGTTCTCATTTACAGCAATATATATATATATATATATATATATATATGTGTGTGTGTGTGTGTGTGTGTGTATGTACATGTATGTGTGTGTGTGTGTGTGTGTGTGTGTGTCTGTGTTACATTGAAAGAACGCTGTAGACCAAGGATAAACGAAACGTGAATTTTGGTTGGAAGCAGTTATCTTGGCCTTTGCATTCCTGGCTGTTAAGTTCAGTTCAGCGGCAAAAGCATCATAGTGTTTAAACGGGTACCATATCGATCGCTGGTTTGATTCCCGCATGAGCCCAATTTTCTTTAATTGTTTTTTCTATTTATGTTGTCAAGGTAAAATGATACATTAACCATATAGGGGCACGAGAACATTTCAAAAAAATCTTTTCATATAATTTAATGCAATCTATAATCACAGACACAGACACACACACACACACACACACACACACACACACACACACACACATATATATATATATTAAAAAAACGTAACAGGCCTTGTTAGCCACGCAATAATACTATCATGTAAACAAAAAATGGCAAAAATATCTGAGTTTTCAGGAGGCAAGCACGAATATTTTTTTTACATGAACCGGTGACCAATTTGAAATGAAATTGCGTGGCAAATTGAACCCAACTCCACTAAGAACATATTCAGGAGAATAAATTTAATAAGAAAAGTTTTTGCGTATCATCATCATCATCATCATCATCATCATCATCATCATCATCATCATCATCATCATCATCATCATCATCATCATCAGTGGTCTTTTGACGTCCGTCATTGGACATAAACCTTCTCCAGGATTCGCCACAATTCCCTATCATGGGCGTTGCGAAGCCAGTATTTCCTGAATCTGTCTAGTTCATCTCTCGATCTTGTGTTCTGTCGGCCTCGGTCTCGCATGTGATCTCTGGGGATCCATGTTGTGAGACGTGATGTCGATTGTTTGTCTTTCATTCTTGCAACATGTCCTGCCCATTGCCATTTGAGTTTTTTAATCGTTTTATGATGTCGCGGACACCTGTTTTCTTCCTTGTATACTGTGCTGTCTTGTGATCTCCCCATGTGAGATTGAGCATGATTCTCTTATGTGCACGTTGCATACTTCTCTGTATGCTGGTCTGTAATTTGGGGTAAATATTTCATTTTCAGTCTTCTAGCCCTTTCGGTGCAACCCGTACATGCAATCCCTCCATCCACACATACGTACAAAGCTAGCTGGTAAGAAAGACATCGAGCTGTAGAGACAGACGGACAACTTGAAAACTAAAAAAAAGTTGACAGTTTTGGTTGGCGGTCTCTAATGTCAGTGGCAGAACTAACAACACAACCGTAAACTATGTTCTGTTTAGAAATATTGAAGAACGCTAACAAGCAATTCTGTCGTAAATACGGACACCTCTACGCCAGCGATTCATACTCCGTTGACATATTGTCGGCTGTGACGTATCAGTTGATTCAAATGGCGGCATGAGTCTTTCATGTACCCTTTAAAAGTCACTCCTTTTGGCTCCATGAAGCGTGAGAATTATTTACGGGCTCCCATTTTGAAGAAGGGTTTGGCCCAATTAACACTGCGTCCATATTTTGGGTACTTGTCTCGATCCGATATCACGCTACGTTAGCATCTCCTTTCATCTTAATTAACATTTTCTCCGAACAAGAATGGCGGGAAAGGGTTTGTCTACTTCAGTCGGCATCAAAGTGGCCAGCAGGTTTAACGTAAATCATGCAATCTGATACTATCTTCATCGGCAATTATAAATCCACTGTTGAACAAAGGCCTTTTCTATCTTCTAGTTCTTCTTAGAACCTGGTTTTTCCGACTTAGTTTACTGTCAAGTTGGCAACAGTCAGTTAGTTGTTTGCTATTGTCATCTTTTGTTACTAAGCCTCAACTCCATCCCCTTTTTTGCTTGTGATTAGTATAATATACTTCAAATATATATATATATATATATATATATATATATATATATATATATATATATGTATATATGTATATATATATATATATGTGTGTGTATGTGTGTGTGTGTGTCTGAATATGAAATATGCATTTATTTACGAAAAAAAAATCATTTATCAATATACTTAATTTGCTTGCTTCCCCATCAATCATATTGATTCGACATTTTGTAATTAAAATTCAAGATCAAAATTCAACTATCTGTGTCAAGCTATGGTCATTTCGATCTATTTTAGTTATCGGTGTAATTAGGTTGGAGGTGGCGAAATTCAATTGATGGACTCAGCTAAAATTTCGGCTGAAGCAGTTTATATTTAGTTTGCATTAAACCTTTGCAAGAAAATCTTAGTTTATCCTCTCCGAGTGCCCCGTAACATCGCAAAATATCTTGACAAAATATCTCAATTGGTACGGTACGATGTTCAATAGAGGTGGAAGTGAATGTTTATTTAGACAAAATCCTTTTACATAATTATTGGCAAGGTTGGGAAAATTAAAAGCTGTTACACTAATAGTCAACCTCGGCAGTGATTATTTCAATAAAAATGTGTGTGTGTGTTTGCATGAATATGTTAAAAGGTCGAATCCTAAATAATCATATCAATCGTAAGTAGGTCCTTTCTCTCTTGTGGATTGGCGCTACATGGTATTTCTTACCTCAATACCGAACCCCAAAAATGTGTGCTTATGTCATAGTAAACTGAGCTGAACAGATGTCAATATACGTTCACATTTCTCTCATACATTAACCTAAACAATGCTTACATTGACAACGTCCCAAGAATTGTTCTACACATTTGGTCTCGTTCCATCGTAAATTTGGTCTACCCGAAGAAATAACTAAAGATTTAGTTTCATTGAAGGGTTTCAGCTGGTAAATATGAGTGCAAAACAAATTCAGTCTGATGACATTTCTGTTTCATCGTTGAATCTTAACTGATTAATTGACAGACAGCAAGAAAACGTATATATTTCCTGTCAGGTTTAGTACTTATTGGAGTGCAATAAATGTCAGTCGGGTCTTAACTTTAACAGGATGGAATACTGCTACGTTAATTGTATGAATTCTGTCGCGTTTGTGTTGGCCCGAATAATGTATAATAAACATCATTATCGAGGGCGTTTCGTTTTCGAATAGTGATCTGTACGCTTGTCTTGCAGACCATTACTAATGATTCCGTCTTAGCCACTTCATCTTCTGTGGTTTGCTTTGTTCCAAAATTAACTAAATTTAGTAACATAGTTATAGGGTGCTTTGGGGTAGAGCAAGTTAGTATCGTAGACTAATGACTGGGCAACTGTCATCAGAAGCGACCTGAAAAACTCTTTTGCTTTTTGTTACTGTTCTTTCAAATAGGGGTGGGCACAACTCCCAACCCTGGTCGGAGAAACCTCAACCCCCAACTTTACTTTTTTTTAAGAGAGAGTAATTGAGTATTACTTTTAAAGTATTTAGCATGGGTTTGTTATGTCCAGGCTCGACATTGCCTGTAACAACTCGACAGTGGCAATCCTGGAGAGCAACATAATGTCTTCGACGTAAAATTCATTCAGGAAATAATATCAAGATCTATTCGTCCTCTAATATTAGAACACACACACACGCTCAAATGTCATACGTGCAGAGCTTATCTTCTCCCCTTTATCTCCTAGAATCTACCTATCTGTGTCTCTCACTATCCCAACCCATGACAACTTAGTTTGACATACCATCAACATGATTTCTTTGGTATACTAAACATTCAAAATAGAATGGAAAGATGAAACATCTTGAGACATCTAGATTCTGAAAAATCTAGATGCTATTGAAAATGCATCAAAAAGAGGGCCAAAAATAAATGAAATCATCATTTTTAAAAGGGGTCTAATTGAGTCCTGCTGCCCATTCTCACGTCTGTAAACAAAACAGTATGGTCAGAATCGCTTGCTTTTCATGTTAGCTATAAATTTCTTACAAGAGAAATTTATACATTTGGATACTTGGGTAAAACTCTGTCAGTCTGTCTTTATATATATATATATATATATATATATATATATATATATATATATATATATATATATGTGTGTGTGTGTGTGTGTGTGTGTGTGCGTGCGTGTGTGTGTGTGCAGACTAGAGAGATTTACTGCTTCAAACGCTAAATATTAGAAAAACATTTCGTGTCACTTCAGTCCTTTATTTCTGAACATCTGTCAATGCAATTTATGAAATTTCCTCAAGCTTTTCCCTCTTTTTCACATATACTCTGTTATTATGGTGCAATATAAGATAAAATCCCCCTTTTCTGGGATCAATGATGTCTGCAACGTTACCATTCTGGATATTTTAAAAACAAAACATACGTGTTCGTGTTTGCATGAATGTCTCTGTGTGTATGTATTTATATGTGTTTGTGTGCATATCACTTATTTCCATTTCTACTCAGTTATGTTTTTGTCGTACGGAAGGAATATTTGTAAATATCAATCTGAACACATATTCAGTATGGAACGAAACGTTTTCCAACGTTGAAAGAACTATTTGTTTCTTCATATAAATCTTGACTCCAAGTGCGCTTTCCTTCCATTGCAATATTTCATTCCTCTTGTTGAAAATATCAAAAGTATCATTATATTTTGAGCTTGATTCATGTTAGCTTCGAGTTTTCAAAAATGCTGTTGGAATTATTTGTAACAGGCAACAGTAATTGCTCTGCATGAATCATATTGTCAATCCTAATCAATCAATACGCATTGTAAATGGAAATGTTTGCAGCAATATTATCCTTGCAAGTATTTGAATACATCCGATGAAAAGTAATTTTATGATCGATGTTAGATTAATTTTAATGGCTATCCAATATACATAAATCTTCTTCATTCTGCACTTAGTAATCTTAAGCATAATAAAAGATCAGAAAGGAGAAAAGGGGATACGGTTCAAAATGCGAAAAAATTAATCTTTTTTTCTATACATGAGGTTGTCAGGTTTTCAATAAAAGAAAAATCTGTGAATCTTAAGGATGAATATTTCATTGATACCAGAAGAAGTCAGTGTGCACATGATTGCGTACGATTACGAATAAGGAAAATTATATATATATATATATATATATATATATATATATATATATAAATATATATATATATATATCATTAAAATATTACGTGTACGTATTTTACACTGCCTTCATCTCTGAGCGTTCAACACTTAGAAGTAGAGTAATAAAATTGATGGCACAAGGTACAATACTGATTCATTAGCTGATGGATTAACAACATTCTGATAAAGATGGTGCATTGAACAAAAAATTCATAATAACCAAACAAAAATGTATATCTTTTATGGAGGATAAAATATATACCAATGAACAACAACTAAGCATAAAAGGGAAAAAAGAAAATAAATGCTAATAGAATGAGATGTCCTGACTTAGGATTAAATCAAATCATTCGCCTGGAGAAGCCTAATCAGAACGTAGACATGAACATGTTAGTGTAGCGTATAACACCCATGAACCATATAGAAAGGAAAATTCGGAGATCAAATACATAAAGACTAGCTTTAACCATAGAAACTGAATCATGAAAAAGGTCCCCAAATCGATAGTAACTAGACTAATGCATAATTTTTGAAATAAAATGATATTCAACATGGCTAGAAATGACTATACTAAAGTCCTGAAGAATAACGGCTCAAACGAAACAAATCTTGAATATGATAAAAACAGTGAAATCCAATCGGAAAAAAATAACGCAATGATAAAAATACAGATACAAGAATAATCTGGTATACACTTAGGAGAGAAAACTACAAGCATAAACTGACTTAGTTAAGGTATCCATTCAATCAAAAGAAAAACACTTCCCTTTGAGGAATCGACTGATTAAAATATCTTACAAGAAAAAACTGAAAATTAGCGTTAGTTGTACGAAAAATTTCGATACACTCACCACGAAACATAACATAGTAGAGTAATTTGAATAAACTCGAGCGAACGGATCGGAAATTAAACTAAACTGAAATTGTACGAAAAAAAAGTGAATGCCAGACAAATGTCTTGAATCAAATATTGTATACTAAGCTGAAATATTAACCCGAAAGAAGACTCTGAAAGTGAAATAATACATGGGGATATCGAAAACGATCTTTGAACTTAGATTAGCCAACCATACATTATCCTTTACTCATGAAAAATATTAAAATGTGGATCACAGTCAACGTCTTACTGGAAGATGCACGATAACAATCATAAACCAAATGAAAAATAGAATATATCAAAACAGACACGCACACGCCAAAATATTGAAACCCTATGCAACCAATCACTGAGTGAGAAATTCAAAGTGTTTGGTTCTGCCAATTAAACTTAAATAAAATAGATTTATTGGACAGGAAAAAAGACAATAGCAATAAAATGGCAGCACATTTATATTTGAAGCTAAACGTATCTATCACTCGATGAAATAAACCCTTCATACATCTGATATTGCATCATGATATATCATATCATGTTATATATTGCATCCTAATCCGTACTGTGATATATATATATATATATATATATATACATATATACATATATATATATATATATATATATATATATATATATATATATATATATTCATTTCATGCCTTATCATGCTTCTTCATACTTCTTCCATTACTGTTGAGTTATAAAAAAAAGCCGATGAATTCCATATTACTGATCAAAATTAAGAATTTAAATACAAAGTTCACTAAATTACATACACAGAATAGAAAACACGTTGAAATAACACGGATCGAAGAAAAGGTTTATAGCAAATGGAAGTTGATATTTTGGAAGTATACAAAGTTGGATTGAGTTTTCATCTTCAGCTTTAAGAAGAAAAATATATATTATATATATATATATATATATATATATATATATATATATATATATATATATATATATGTGTGTGTGTGTGTGTATATATATGTTTTGATTGAGGGATATATGGCTTAATCTTTCTTTCTTTTCTCCAGTCTTTCACTCAATGTCATTACATTACCCTATATGTATATAATAAAGGTGCCTACTTGACAATTTTCAGCTTTTTAGTTCCCAGCTGCAATGGAAGTCAAATCATCATTACTTGTATCATCTAAATCGTAAGAAAAAAATAAAATAAAGAAATCTTTTTGTTACGCACCGATTTCATATACAATATAGATTTATGCACCTCCTGTGAAACCTTTCATATTCTGGTTTCAAATACAAAATAATGATTATTCTCTTTTTAAAAACTGAATTAGAAGTTGTCATCCGAAACGGTCACAACATTGGTTTCTCTCAGTAACCAAACTCATTGGTTCGCTGTATGGCTAAGTATATTACACGCACAGACTGCACCATTGTAGTTTGAGAGCAGAAAATTTAAACATTCAATCTTCGCTGTGTCTTTGAAGGAAAACTTTATTTTAGTTTTGTGTAAATACGCACCCACAAATGGGTTTTTACTGGGAATTTAATGTACGATATGATTTTATGCTAAATTCAACACGAATTTTCTGCCTACCTATTTTCCACAATCCAAGACATTTCTAGTGATCACTCCCCTAACAAATTCAAGCGAAGTTACTTATTCATTGATCACTTTTTCAAATTTTTTCATTGATCACCCCCAACAGCACCCGCAGCTAAAAATATCATTTGCACGGCTGTTCCTATTGAGTGACTAACCAAACCTATTTTTCCTGTGTTTTATTTCAATTACAGGATACGAATGCACAATATTTAAAACTATTCGGTACATCATCAGGTGCCCTTCACTTTTGGCTCGTTCCCATAACTATAAAAAGTTTTTAAAAATAAATGTCCAGGTTCCCAACGCCAAAACAAACATTTGAGTATCGTATTTGATTTCGTTTCTTGTAAACAATTACTTAGAAATATTGATCTCCAGTCGAGAAATGATTCCTCTATCGTTGCGTAAATAACACTGTTTTTTCAGGTATTTGCATTGAGTATCTGATATGATAGTTCCTTATTTAGTACAAACAAAACTCAACATTTTGTTTAATATACTTTCTCCAAAAATGCACAGCCATTTCATCGGTCCTTTTCACCTCATGGAATGATGTATGATTCAAGTATAAAAGATATACATATTTATTTATTTATCTATTGAGCTTCTTTCAGCCCGTTATGAATTTTCCTAGAGAAAGAGATTACACTAATATTTCAAAACATAAGGGCCTGCCTGCTTTGAAAATCAGCAATTGAAATCGTTGCTTTTACCTGAGCTCGGGAATTGTTTTAGACAAGCATTTTCCAACATCTTCGCTATGTGGCCCATCCAGTTTTTCGTGTCACATGTCATAGCCAAGTGGGGATCATAGTTTTCGAAATTATGGAAAAGTCAATGAAAACTGCCACTTTTTTCAATTTAAAAGTAGTTCATATAAAGAAAAACACGGGAAGTTCATTATATTTGGTAATAATAACTAGTAAAAACTGTCAACTGTCTGTGCTAATAATAAATTGAAAGTAAGCATTAGAGTAAATAAAACTCACGAACACTGAACTCAGAAACCGAATTTATCGAGTACAACTCGAAAGTAGTGTTGCCTGATGCTCTTCAGGGAAAAATTAACAAGAATTGAGCAGTGTCTGTGACCTGCCTTGGGAACGTGCAGTTGCCCATCAAGGTGTCATGACATATCGCAGAGAAACGCTGTTGTAGACACATATAGGTTCATGTATAACCCATGTCATATTTAATCCTCATGGATGTGTCTCAGAAAAAAACATGATTGTATAGAATCAGAATTTATTAATCTCTGCTTAGTTCCACATGAAGCAGCATATGTGGGGCACACCCAATGAGAGTTAAGCACAATTTACTAGCAAGAGATTATTAGCCGAAAATGCATGTTATAACTTATATTACAATGTGTACATAATCCTGTGTAATCATCATCATAATCACCATTATTTTTTTAAACATTCCCCCAAGATTCACCTGACCATTCAATCATTGGCGCTACAGAGCCAATACTTTCTGAACCTGTCTATTCAGTCACACTATCTCAATTTTTATCACGTTTTCGTAGATGATCTATTGGGATCCACTTTGTGAATTGCGGAGTCTAGTGGTAGTCAGACATTCTTGCTACATAGCCAGCTCATTGCCATTTTTGTTTTCTAATGGTTTTCATGATATCCCCTGTCTTTCCTCTCATAAACTCTTCTGTCCTGTGATCACTCCATGTTTGATCAGACGTGATTCTCTTATGCAGTTTGCATGGTTCTCAGCTTGCAGGTCAATCTTTAGTTAAATTTCGATCTCACAGCCCCATAGGTGACTATCAGAGTGATGCATTTGATGTATATCCTTCTTTTTCAGATCTATGTAATTTTTCTTGTTCTTGAAGGTTGGGCTGGCTCTGGGTTTGATCAATATGTCTCAACCAAAATGAAAACAGTGCTAGATAATCAATAGTTATTGAATAGAATATTGTCGAATTTTGGATTCATTATTCAGTCACATTTATGTGGCCATTTCTGTGTTATTTTTATGATTTAGATTTGTAAAAAAATATTGAAAAAGAGGGTTTATCTGAGTTCAACAGATTGTTCAATCGGGGGAGTTAATTCAGTACAGGAAAGTTGTTTTACGCTGGTATTCAGAACGGGTGAAAACTTGTCCGCCTTATCCTGGATAAATGTTTTCCTTTAAATCGCCCAAAAATATATTTTGTGGGTATAGGGGCGGTAATTTGCAATTTAGGTTCTTTGCTAAATCGGTCGAAATTAATTACTGTTTTAGCGACCATTGCCCCGAATACCAAGAGAAGTAACTTGTTTATTGATCATTCCTGTCAGTAATTTTTAATTGATCACCCCAACGATATTGCCAAAATAGATTGATCATACGACTGTTTCTATCGAGTGACAAAATTTCTGGTCTCGTTAAAACCGTTATTGAACGGAATATTTGCTGTTCAATTCATTTACATAAAATTACGAACACACACATGTCGTTAAGGGTACAAGTTTTCCGCAAATAAACCTTTTACCCTGTTACCATTGAATAAAACCCAATCCTATTTTCAGTTGATTCAATTTTCTAAAAAAAAATATTCTTTCGATCGTAAATTTATTTCAGTTTTCATCTGTAGGTTGTAGAAGTAGGAACAGTTGGTATTTGGTGAACATCGTAGAGTCCCTTCATTCACCATTCATTGTTGTGGCTGACGGGCAGAAATCGAATATTCAATATGATATTTTTCATATAACCAGGGGAAAATCAATAGTTGTCTGTTTATAAAGATTAAGAAAGTCGGTAGGTAAAAAAGCAAAACAAACAAACAAAAAAGAAATCAAATAACTGTCCAGAACAAGTGTATTGGAATACAAGCCTGGCTGCATCAAGGTCTCCTATCTGACTTAAATTCCGGCTGAAGATGATTTCTGCATTTTTGTATTGTATGTATGATCAAGAAATTTAGGAAAATGTATATTCTTAAGAGAAATTTACCCAACTTTTAGAATTTAAAAGAAAACCTGCGCATATCTCTGACATACGTTTACATTAATATGTAAACTGGTTCTGTCTATAAGAAGAGCTGTCTACGAATCACTAGGTCGTAATTTTGAATCACGAAGAGGAAAGGTCATTTTATACCTCGGTCTGGTTTATCGTGGTAGGACAGGCAAACACTAAAGGATTTACTCTCTTAGATTTCGCAAGAATCGTTATTGTTGTTAAGTTAGAGAAACCAAGTCGATTCAGCTTCAGGAGTTTGACAAAATCTACATTAAGGATACATAGACAAAACAAACTATATTCAAACAGAAATATAAAGGAGACAGTAAAGAAATAAATGCTGAGACGCCAGTTGAAGATATGAACGTGTTTATCTGGTGAGTGAATACAAAAATGCTGCTAAGATCATGTAACGCAATTCCAGCTTTTAGAAGTTGACTTATTTCCTTCCAGATTTCATGATCTTGAACACAGATGTTTATCGGGGCCGAGTTGTTACATTTAAAGGACAAAGAGTTCGTCATTTTATTATTCTGCACTTTAGTTTCCTTCCTTTACCTTATCCTGATTCACAGCCTTTTAGACATAGTTTTGGAATTCCTGTTTTGTTTGTTTGATGTGTCCAAATAGTTTTAGCGTTTTTTTCCCCGATCTTATGGAAGAGAGGTGAGGAGCTGTTCTGGTTTCTTAGCTAGATTATCCTGGTGTCATCTATCAGTGAATACTTTTAGTATTCCAATATGGTACAGTCACGGCCATACAGCACGACAGGAAGTATGTATATTTCTACATCTTAGCTCAAACAAATCCTATGAATAGGCACGAACGAGGCAACGCTTTGAAAATAAAAATAGTAATGGTGCCGTCACTCTGGAAATGAAAATAGTGATACGTTCAGTTGTGCAATAAAATAAAAAGAGCAGTTTCCTCTCTGATAAAACAAAATTATGTGATTTGGCTTGATGTTTTATTGAGAAACAATTTGGAAGTAGATAGTAAACAATAAACTTACGAAATGGTATATCGGAAATTTTCCCCTAAGATGCAAAATTTACTTTTTTTCCCCACCTTCCCCAATATAAGAAAAACCTCCTCATATAACAAGCTGTCATCTACTTGGAGTGTAAAATCTATTCAAATAAACCAGAGAAAATGAAATATTCTCGTCTAAGTCTCAACAAATAAAACAAAAATTACTCTCACCTTGTCATATTCTGATGTTCCTCTGACAGATGTAAGGGAAGTAACCCCTCCTCTATCTCCATCGAAAATTAATCTGTTAATAAATATTAAGGGTATAAGGCCAGCCGACTGAAGGTTATTAAGTTTGAGTAGTCTGCTGTTTTCAGGAAACTGTTGATTGAAAAGGCTGCATCACGCTTGAAAGAAACTGTTCGGGGTTTATTCCAGTAGAAGGGTGGATTTCCGGAAATTCAGAATTGAGAGCATAAAAATTGCGAAAACCTTCAAAAGAGTCTTACTATAAGACGTTTGTTAGTTCGTAATTGTGGACACGTATTCGTAGTTTGAACGTACAATCTGAAAAGCTAGTGTATTTAATTAGAAATTTAATTGATTTATAATCATTTAATGACATTTAAGTTGAATATTTAGCTTCTGGGAAGGATGGTAGAAATCATATCACCTCAATTGTCAGTAATAAGGTCAATATATATATATGTATATATATATATATATATATATATATATATATATATATATATATATATATATATATATATATATATGGATATATCATCATTATCAATTTACTTAGAATTCAGGGAATTTATTTAAGCTTGCATTGATTTTTATAGAGTATTTTCCTCTCCTCCCACTTGGAAACTCCTCCTCCGATTTTTATGTTAATAGAAAAGTAAGTGAATTTTGATTTATATAGGAACGTAATTGATGGATGGATTTTGATTTGAAATTTTTATGGTGTAATTTTCTATGAGGAGTATATTCGTTATTGAACTGAGTGCATTAACATCAAGGAATTCGTTGAATGCTTTTTGATCATTAGAGCTTGGATTTATTGATGTGACCAGACACATTCACACACTCACACGCGTGCACGCACGCACGCACTCACGCACACACACACAAATATATGCAAGGGCCCACTGTTCCACTCAAATTCTCATTTTTGCTCTTTGTGGTCTATATCTGCTCTATTTGTCTCTTTCAACACGACGATTATGTTATTAAAAATTGTTGTATGATCTGACAGAATGATTATGAATTGCACACACACACACACACACACATATATATATATATATATATATATATATATATATATATATATATATATATATATATATATAGAGAGAGAGAGAGAGAGAGAGAGAGAGAGAGAGAGAATTAGTTTCATCCTGCACTAGGTTAAATGGTGTGGAATTGGAGGCAGTTATATTGTGATTCAACAGTCTTACTGAAATGGTTGGTCTATCTGTGCACCCTAAAGAAATTCCAAGTCCGGACTTTAATGTGGGCTCTAATGCCGACTAACGATGCCAGTAATAGATAGGCAACCAATTTTGTCGCCAGTCACATGAATGCAATCCACCCCACTCTAACAGATTTATATGGTCAGGCACAAGGCTGTTGTAATGGGATAACAACTTACGGTAAAAAGCTAACTTTGAAATCAAAAAGTAAATTTACGTAAATATCGTAGACGAGATTAATGAGAACGTGACAAGGTGGCAGATGGCGATCCTGAATGATGTTATTTACAACTGTTTGGAAAGATATTGACTTTCAACTTATAAGTTTGACAAACACGGCTCATTATATAAATGATCTTATTTTTTATTTGCTGAAGTTATGAGACATCCTTCCTGGAATGAAATTGGAAATTTAGAAACGAATTCGTCAATGAATATTTGATCATGCAAATTTTATTTGCTACCATTATATTAGAAACTGGGACTCTTAACTCGATTGGCAGTTCATCATTTATGGGTTATCAAGGTTTTATCGCTAATTTGACTTTGACATATCGATGTAAACTGGAGATGTATTTGTCAGGAAACATGAAAAATATACAAAGGCTCCAATATCGATCGGGATTGGCATCTGAATGGTGTTATATTCACGCATTCACAAAGAACCAACTGATTGAATTAACAAAATTTCTTTTCTCTTTCTTCTTTTCATACATTCGTTTTGCACCACCTAATTTTCTTTCATACCCAACACCTCCCTACTACCCGTCGTACTGATGGTAGTAGTCATCAGACGAGCCTGTTGTTGCTAACTCACGATAACCGTAAGCGAAGCGCTAGGCTATGGACGAGGACAGTTAAAATTAAAAGTAGCAAGACATTTAATCTGTGAATCACTATCCTGTCTTCACACCTTCGAATATTCAGCAGTCTTTTGGGTAGAGAAATCTGAAAATAAATCAGTCGATGTTGGTCTTTATGGGAACGGAAGGTGGTTTGGACATTGGGATAATTCTCCAATTCCATCAAAGGAAGCCCCGACAGGAGATCAACAAGACAGAACTGCCTTCAAGTGAGATGGTTATTTTAGCAGAGAATCATTACGCGATGTAATGAAATATGGAAGCCACAAAAACGTATATGGTCGAAAAACAAACAGGGCTTGAATTTTGAAGCAGATTTTACAAAAACCAAGATAATCTGAAACCACTTTGTAAGCGAAAGATCTGTTGTTGATTGCTTCTGCCTCGGGTTTGATGGAATGTCTACACCATAGAAGCTGTGGCATCGATGAACATGTACAATATTGTGATAAACCTTTGAAAATGCATTTTTCATTGAAACTCTCATAATACCCGTGGAAAATTACGTGATGGCTTAGGCATGCATGGGCATTCCTGCCTAGGATTGGATTATCTTCTCTCAGACTCTCTGATTAGGATCAGAAGGTAGTGTTTGTGTGTTTTTAAAAGATTTTACCGACAAAAGTTCACATTTGAAATGCATTTGACATCAAAACTTGTGTAACACCGAAAACAACTCAACATGGATCAAAATGTAATAACCGTCTCTATTAAAATCTGTTACAGCTGAAAAGTTCACATTCTCAAATTATCTTTTGGCCAGATGATTGACGTCATATTGATCGCTTTGCAATATCTCCCGTACTAACGTGATAAACTTGCACAGAAAATTCTTACAAATCATCTATCTGAAGACGGCTGTTGAATACAAAACGTTGTGTTCAAGAAATAAACAGGAATGAGTACAAAAGTCTGAACAAAACTTTCAATTATGATAACCCCTTTTTTAAAAAATCAAGACGAAAGATGCATCGAGTCAACATTTTTTTTAGTTTTTCGTGTGTGTTGATCTGTTGTTTACATTGGGTATACACACACACACACACACACACACACATATATATATATTTATATATATTTATATATACATATATATATATATATATATATTTATATATATACAAATATATATATTTATATATATATATATATATATATATTTATATATATATATATATATATATATATATATATATATATATATATATATATATATGTGCAATGAAAACAAGAAATCTTTTTTTTGTTAGTTTTTTTAGTTCGCGTACGAATCTTTTATTAATAATATTTTAATGAAAGAAAGCAAAAAATGCTCTAAAGGTACCTGTTCGAGATCTCTCAACCATCATCAGTCCTTATCAGAAAATGTGAATGTTGTATTTTTAGTGTAAATAGTATTAATTTTCATTCAACTTTCATATTCATATTTAAGAAAAGTAACCTTGTTTAGATGAGTAACTGGATCCAACGCACATTATCGTGCCGTCCATAAAGATCTGTGTTCTTTTGTCAAAAACATAAATAAATACATATATATATATATATATGTGTATATATTTATCAAACCTCAAAACCATAACTGAGAGGTTGGGCTTTCCTTTTTTTGACAACTGTATTCAGTCCTTATAGGAGAGTTTATGTACTTATCTATATATATATATATATATATATATATATATATATATATATATGTGTGTGTGTGTGTGTGTGTGTGTGTGTGTGTGTCTGTATGTGTGTGTGTATAAACAGATTGGTAGATGGATAGAAAACTTGCCCTTTCTTTCTAAAATGCGGATATCTTTTGATATTTATACTAGTTTGCCTATGTCATCCAAAAAGTATTCAAATAATTCTATAATGTGAAAGAAATTATGTTGCTCAGCATTTTTATGTTTATGTTCAAACAATATGGACCCCTACTTTTACGTATTTGCAAACTAAATGAATAAGGAAGTGTACAAATAGCATTCAAAACTCATATCGGTACACAAGTTCTACAGACAAGGATATATTCTTCATTAGCTTTCTTATTATATAAGTAAATTTATGTGTCCTTAAATGTAATTAGATCGTAAAGTCTGCCACATCGTGCATGTGTCAGGAGTAAGCAACATTTGATAAGGTACTGAAGTCGACCGTCTGAGTAATGACCGGCTTCTATTTGGTCCGACTGGAATTGGCAGCTTGAGATATTATTTGATGTTAACAATGGAACAAGAAGTAGGGATACAGCGTGGTGCTGCTTGAAGGCTTCTAAAATGTGTAGGATAGAATCCTGCCAATGACGCCTCCAGTCGCCCTTTAGGCAGCTCGTTCTTAAGGATGATGGCTCGCTGGCTAGAAATCTCCTGGCTTGGTATCAAGTCACGTTTAATGAAACGGAATGAGATTTGTCCCATGAATCATATAGAAGTGCAAGAAGATTGAGCACTGCTTTACACTGAGTGCTTATAACGCGGTTCGGCCGTTGATTCTATAAGTTATTCTGATTGAATTAACGCCGTTGCTACTATATTACTGATTTGATATAGAATCCAGCATTTCAGAAGATTAGACTGAGGGCATAAGATGGACTGTGGATGTATGTGAGCACGTTTTAAGTATATCTAATGGGTTTGTGGCACTAACATCGATAAGGCAAAATGCATATCCAAGCTATTTATCTCCCGTTCTAGGATGGTCTCGACAGAGTCAAATCTCAATCAACTTTGTGAATGAATTTGCGTCCGAACGCAGTTAATATTCGCATGTTATAGAGCGATCGGCCATCTGATGTTATATTTCTTGGTAGGAACATCAATTTACAAACCTGCTTGCATGGTTAGATGGTTGGGAAATCCTTTATCAGTAAGCTTCCGTTTTGGGTTGAAGCCAAGATTGTGGACATTGATATTCAAAGTTAGCACAAGACAATCTTTATATCCTAATCATTCTCCATTTAACCGTGTATCCGACTCAGCTAAAACTAATCAACATTCATATTGGTCTAATAAAAAATGTGTATAGTTACTAATTGCCGAAACAAATTATTACCTGAATATGGAGGCTCAGATCGTGACTGAGGTTGTTGAGTAAGTTCCATTGTTGAGAACTCTTTTCACTGCAAAATATACGTGGTCTTCTCTAAAAAGGTTTTGATTTGTTCTTGATAGACCAGTAAGCAATCTGCTCTTTTTCATAAGTCCTCACCACTTTAAATAAACATAGCTTTTAACTCCTACCGTATTTTTGTTCCTTAAAAAACGTAAATAAGTAGATATCGAGCACCATTAATACAAACTAACCATAACCCTGAACGACTAATCCTTGCCCCTAGTCCTGAACCTGACTGTGACCTGATGAGGTAATAGCAGATTAGTAGTTGAAGTGTTATTACTGTTTCTTTTAGAATGCATTTATTTCAACAATAATTATCACCACGTATTTCAGCGTCCATTATCGGACATAAATCCTCCCCCCCCCAGATTCGCCGGACTTAACATGTCTAGTTCGTTTCAGGTCTTATATTTCTTTCGCCAGCCACAGTTCCACGTATGATTTCTGGGGATCCACTATGCAACCGTGACTAACAAAAAAAAAAAAAAAGAAAAAAGAAGACTATGTGGACTCGAGCCAAATATGAGCTAGATTTAGATTTGCTGTACCTAATTCTTTAGCTCTAGGGGCCAAAAGAGAGAGAGAGAGAGAGAGAGAGAGAGAGAGAGAGAGAGAGAGAAAATAGGATCAGCCCTTTTAAATCAGATTTCAGAGCAGCAGATATAAAGTCTTGTAAACCTAAACACAGTCAATATAAAAGAGGAGGTAGATCATGACCGGGATCACTGTCGTGTATTTCAAGTATCAACTGCAAGCAAACAAGATCCTTCAGCTAAACTCAGCTATCAATCACAGTTTCGAGATCCTATAAGCTAACTGTTACCAGCCTTGGTCCCGCTTGCTGTATCGTCAGTAATTATATTTAGTGCCAGTAAAGCATTTCTCCCTCCTTATTTATTTTAGTACCCGTTCTTTCCACACTAGCTCATAAATATCTCATCTCAACAACGAAAGGGATACACAATCATAGAGTTGGTGAGTCTTCCTATTGCCATTTCAACACCGATGATTGGCACGGCTGTTTGGGCTGTAAATTCTGTTTAGCGTCAGCCAATTTAGCTTCCGAAGTATTGACACTAAGTAGATTGAATTACGAACTTTTACCACCAACTACTTGATGGACAGCGTAAAATAACTACTGGAATATACAGCTAAGAATTATGGGTGATGATGGTGATGAGGATAATGATAATAATAATGATAATAATCTACTTACGTAATGAACAGGATGATTTTTCTCTTTCGTGCGTAACAATAAACTCTTTGATCTAAAAGTGACGATGTTGCTGATGAAAATATATTGTGCTAAGCTTTTGGAATGATGAACTCTTCTATGAAACTATTTCAGTGGTTTCTCGAAAAAAAAAATATAATCTCGGAAATCCAATTATATCTGTAAACTTTTTCACGGGGATTAGCTAATAACAAGTTGCTAATTCACAAGCAGCGGAGGACAACAACAGAAGGAATCGAATTATCCAGTCAGGAAGCTATCGGGTCGCTCATAGAAAAGAGAAAACTATAAATACTTAAGCATCTTGAAAGCTGACTCAATCAAACAAAATGAGATGAAAGTGAAAGTAGACGAAAAATAACTTAAAAACTGAGTTTCCCAAACTGTGCATTGCGACTCTTTCGTGTATAAATCTGTATTTCTCCAATAAACAAACTTCTTTTCTAAACCGCTGGGATGACATTATATACTGTGTTTGCAGAAAGTATCAAATAGATTACAAAAAAAAAATAACTTGTTTTTGACATCCTTACGCTCGTTTGTAATTGACAGAATCTGAACCAATTATTTCTGAATTTTGTACTCAACTTTTCAGCGTTTAATCTTGTTTCATTTTTCAAAAAATTCCGTTTTTGTATTTTTCAATAATTGGTCATAATTCTGTCAACTTTGAAACTGTAAATGCATTGGTGAAATGATCATCTCATATCCACCCTTTAGACATATAGGGATATACAGGTAGGTGTATGGATATACGGGTAAATCAAGTAATTTTATTACACGGGTCACTACATTTGGCCTCATACAAGACAATTAATTCTTCTTGATTCCGTTTTTGAAATTATTGATATACCTTAAATGCCTTTTTCCAAAATGAGGAGCACTGTGCATTTCAAACGAATCCACAAAAAATAACACACACACACACACACACACGCACACACACACACACACACACGCACACACACAAATAGCTGGAGTTAGATGGATAGATGGATACATACTTCATGCTGTATATTGGAGACAACTGAACGGTGTTTTTAAGGAGCACAGGAAAGTGAACAATGATTGGGACGAAAACGGTTTTTCCCGAGGTTGCATTGGTTACGTTTATATGGTACCACATTTATTTCCAATATATTTTTTCGTTTCGACGCCTCCATAAATCTTTTAACCTTCATTTCCGAGTCTGCCCTTCGCTGGTATCGACTAGTTCTTTCGAACTGACCTCATCTAGTTTGCATTGATCCAATTTTCAAACCTTTTTTTTCTTTTCACCTCCACTCTCCCCACCTCTTCCTCTTTTCTCTTTCTCCTCTCTCTCTCTTTCTCTCTCTCCCTTTCTCTGATTTCTTGGTCCCTTCGACACTTTTCCCTCTTTCTTTCCGACTTCTTCTTTCCCTATCAGCTTCTTCACTTTTTTTACCCTCCCCCAACATATGCATTGTTTCAAATGATTTGCCTACCGGTCGGGACGCGAGAAAGATTAATGGAGCTCACCGACCACTTGGCCGTTAATCCTACCTAGATATGTGCCTACCGCTTTGGACGCGACCTCCATTAACTTCTTAGTAATACTTATCTTTTCGAAAAAAATAAACCAAGAACAAAAAACAAAAAACAAAAAAACAACAACTGCAAAAAAAAAAAATATGTATGATTAGTCACTCAATAGAAACGATCAAGATGGTGGTAATTAAATTGAATTGAAAAATCACCAAAAGGGTGATCAATGAAAGACTTACTACTATCACTTTTTGTTGAGCGACGATCGCTAAAAAATATAAGGATAACAAAACAAAACAAGCGTTGATGCAATCGGATACAAACCAAGGGACCAATTTAGCATAAATATAGATTGTAGGGGATAGGGGAAAAAACAAAAATATTGGTGCTGTCTAAATGCGCAGCATATACATAGATAGCCCACCAGCTTACCAGCCAGACTGAATTAGAAAGTGTAGAAACATATTATGGCTGTTCTGTTTGACAGTATCGAACAAAGTTAGAAATACTAAATACTCATGTGTTAATATAGGTGTAGTGAGAGAAGAAATAAATAGAGTACATCAGTGACGAAGGTAAACAATAATAACAAGCGGTAGAAAATCCATGGTTTATGAAGAAGATAAAGCACAATAAAAAAAGTGTTTAGCTTGATAAGTGGAGAGTTCAATATCTGGATTCAAAATATTCCCTCCCTATAAGCTCTTTCTATTTTCCTCCCTTGATTTTATTAGTGGTAATTCGGTTATTATAAGTATGGAATACTTCCAAATGTTGATTTATAAAAGAAAAACATATTCCCAACCTTACCCACTCTTGACACTCTTCTACCCCAACCTGCCCTCGTTTTCTTCAACTTTTTATTCCTCCCACCCGAAGCTCTTTTCTCATATTAATAAATAAAACTAATTGGAATAGCTTTTCTCAAAACCGACAAATCTCTGGAGGTAAGCGAGGTCCTATAAATTGAAAGTGTGATTAATTGAAAAAAAATGATTAAATTATCACTACCTCTTTATGTATTTATTTTTTTTTGAAGGGGGTAAAAGATTCAATTGAAATGTTTACGTGGAGTTTGTTGGTTTCCTATTAGTGCTGACGTACGATATCACAACTGGTGTCAGCTGAAATTTGATTAAACAACCTAAATCAAATTTTTGGTGCCTAAACCAAACATTACCCCAAAATTGAACCACCTCTAGAAAACTAATTTGGAGTAAATTTCAAAAAACCTAAAAATCTTCTTTCTTAACATAATAAGGAGTAAATGTTAAATTTTTCAGCCCTATGGCCCCATTGATATTGTCTGTACGCGTAATACACGCATTATCAGACAGCCAGACACATCAAATTGAAGCCTGAACCAAGTTATGTTAACAGTCTAGATGAAAATTTTGGTTTACGTGCTATAGTATATAGGGAGTCTTCAGCGCTTGTTCAGCTTTCCGGTCTACCCTGATAACCAGGAAATGTTAATCAAAAATGACACCTCATGATATAAGATGCCTATAAAACCCAGCTTTTGAGGTTTGAATCAAGTACTATTCGTATAATTTCCTGCAAACGTTTGTCATTAATGGTCAGAGATCTCTATCCGCAAGAATAAATCTAGATCATAGGAATCTATCTCCCCGGCAGTACCATACCATTGCATTAAAGAGGGCCTGTTGCCACACTTTGACGTCTCTGACCATAGATGATGGGAAAATACTACTTTTGTCATCACTCATAAGTGTGTTGGGCAAAGTCATTATAGTCCTCCAATTCGTCACTTCGTTTCATTTTTATCTGCTACAATATTTTCGTCAACAATATGGCAAATGTATCATTACCTCTACTATATCTGTCGTCACGATCTCAGCCTGTTACTTTCTCAATGTCAATCCGTCAAAAACTGACCACCAACAAAGCAGATAATTTTGGAAGGCAGACATTTGAATGAAGCAGACAACAGAAGCTTTTTTTCTTATTTATTCATTACTTAATGGAATCACAAGTTTGTTAAAGAATTTGGTTCAGCGAGGCGAAGTAATTTTTCATCGATGTATTTGACTTATTTCTTTTTATAACCGAGATGATAAAAAAAATTCTTCATTTCATACAGATGCTAATCTCTTTCGAATCATATAGATTAAAATACTACTTATCGTATTAACTATTCTATATTTTATCCAGAAGGAAAGAGAAAATAAAAAGCTGGTTAAGTAGTTTACTAGAGCAGGAGGAAGAGAGGAAAGGAGGAAAGTAAAATTATTTAGCATGATGAGAGTGTGGGAGGACAGTGTAGATAAGAAAGTTAGGCAGTTTTTTTCGGAACAAAATGGATGGGGTAGGATTTAAGTTATGTAGTTTCATAGATTGATGAGGAAAAAAGCTGAAAAGAAAGTCAGGTAGTTTACTTTGGAAGAAATGGATGATAAGATAAAAGTTATGTAGCCTAACAGGTTGTTGAGAGGGGAAAATAAAGAAACATATCTTCTGAAGGCAGAAAAGAGATTTGTGTAGTTTATTTGGGGAGGAAAGGATGGGATGAATAGAAAAATCAAGTGGTTTAATGGTTTAATGAGAAGGGAGAAGGCAGAAAGAGTCTAGATGTTTACTGGGGAGGTGTGGGATATTTTTGCATATAAAAGAAATCCATGTTTTTTATCACATTTACATAAACGTGCTGACAATAGATATTGAAGATGAAAATAAAGAGATTGAGAAGATACAGGCATAGGACGAGAGAAGAAAAAACAAGTATGCTGTCAACACTCGTGAGATTTTCATGGGTCTTGCTAGTTTTTATTATTATGGTCAGGACTGATGGGAAGAGTAGACAGGAAACAGGAAAAAAAAATGATGATGATGATGATGATGATGATGATGATGATGATGGTGATGATGATGGAGGAAAGAAGATTTGGAAGAAGATATTTATTTCTTAAATATTTATCACGATCGAGAAAAACGTAGAAAACCACGGGAAAAAAAATGTTAAAAGTGTAATAAGAAGATCAGATTTTGAATTTTCATTCCCGAGGAGGTCATTGTAACGTTGTACAATTTCGACGAGATCGTTTAATAACATAATTGTGTGAAATGATGGATAATAAAATGATAATCTAGGGGAAAAAATCTGTTTTGTTTATTTTATAATTGCTTTATTGGATCTTGTCTCTGTTTTAAAGATTATTGTTAACTGGACTTCTTAGTCACTCACAAGAAACTGTCACATGATCAGTCTTTGCGGGGCAATCAATTAAAAAATGTCACACGACCACAGTCTTTGCAGGGGCAATCAATTAAAAAATGTCACATGATCACAGTCTTTGTGGGGCAATCAATTAAAAAATGTCAACGAAGTACGCTATACACAAGTGTTCTGTATAATGATGTGAATCGGTGTCGTTAATTTTGAGCACTGATTTTTGTCGGACTTGTTTGGATAAATTTAGGCACTAAAATTGATTGTTTGAAACAAACTATTTTCGTCTTTGTTAAAAGTCTCGTTTGATTCCATTCAACTTATCTTTTTAACTGGCTGTAGAAGATCACATTTAAAACCCTGGCTGGCTGAATATAAGATAGCTTCGCCAAACCCGTGATAGAGAGGTCAGGTGCATCATGGAGAATGTCGATGTTTTAGGTGATGATGATGTTGATCCAGTTATCTGCGGGCTGTCTAAGATTTGCTTTCGGTATTTTTCTGGAGAGGCCTTGAAGCACATTCAGTTCTTAAGAGGGTTTTTGTTGGGATTCAGTTCCAAAGTTTTGGTTCAAACACTTGAATCAGATTTTCAATATCAAGTGTGAGAACAGCCAAACACAAAATAAAGGACTGGTTTACCATGAACTAGCATAGAAAAATGACCCCCCCTCTAAACCCTATTTAGGGATGGAATTTTCAAAAAACAATGTAGATATACTAAGTATTAAATATTTCAGCCCAATAGCTCCATCAGTGCGGTCTATACGCGTAATACATTCAGATCCGACCGGCCAGGCGGACAGACAGACAGATCAGCCAGACTAATTTGAAAACTGAACTAACTTATTTTGAAAGTTTTGGTGACAGTTCGATTGACGATTTCTGAAGAAAAAGACAGGAGTACATTAAGAACAATGAAAGAAAATCTATAAAGAGGAAAAAAAAGAGAGGATAAAAATAACAGGAAATAAGAAAATACAAGAAATGGGAAAATCAAGACTTAGGAAAAAAAAAGGACAGAAAAAAAAGAATCTTGAAGGAAAACGGAAGGTGCAGAAACAAAGTTTAAAACGGAACAACGAAGAAGAAATTAAAAATTGTCGGGAAAAAATTTTATCTAATCAGTTCGTTTTTCCTGTGTCTAATACGATTTGGAAATCAGAGCATCTTATCATTAGGACGAAAGTATCCGTTACTCAACTAATCTCGTCGCTTTGTCGCTCCCAGTCTCTACCAATCATTTTCTTTAATCGGTTTTGTAGATTTCTTTCACAGCCAATCTCTCGACCTTTTGTCATCTTTCGAGTCTCCATTCGTCCTTAATCAGATCGTCATTTATCTGTTTTCAGTTAACCTATAGAATGTTCATTGTGAGTGTCCGTCTCTCCGTCCGTGTGATTACGCACTGTTTGGCTTCTGGAAGTCGACAAATTTTGATGAGTAGCAACACAAGAAAAAGAAAAAAAATATAACAGAATCAAGATACCAAGGGACAATACATTAAGAATATACATATATCAATTCTAACCATGTGATTCATATATATATTTATATATATATATATATATACAAATGAAAAACCAACCTAACTGAACAACTTCATACCTTCATGAGAAAAGACAGTAATTGAAAAGTCTGATGTTTAAGGAAAAAAAAAGACGCCAAAAGCAACAAAAACGCACAAACAGGCTAGGTGATAAGATTATAGCAATAGATCGAGATTTTTCATTGGTCCAATATTACTAAAAATGGTGAAATGAATTGGCAATATATCGAAGGAATGAGAAGATCTTACTTAAGGCAGATAGGCTTGATTTACAACGGCATAGAAGCCTGCAATATTGACCACATTATCAATGTGGCAAGAGTAACAGCTTTCATCCTGTAACAACTGTGTCTGTCAAGGTCATAGCCGAAGGCAGATTTAGTGAGCATGCAAGCGTCAGAACTGAGCCTTGTATCAATGAATTGTCCGCTGTGTCCTGCTTTCTTCTGAATTCCGTGAACATTGCGCATCCATCGTTAACCCGAAGAAGCGATGGTAACAGCGTGCAGTGTTTGAAAATGAATTGCTAAGGGCAGTATGATGGTTTGGCCAACGTTTTCCGTGGAGAGTTTGAATTATACACAAGGTACTCTGTCGCCTACTGCCTACCACAAAATCACTGGAAACCGAGTACGATGGCAGTGGAATACTTCAGCAAGAAAATGAGCCCTGTCATACTGTACAAGCCGTACAGGAATGATTTCAAGAACATTAAAGATACGTTACAGTGTTTCCCTTGCCACCGAACTTCCAATATTTCAACCACAGTATTTATGAGAGGTTCGGAATCAACAAAATTGCTCTGCAGAAACTCCAGCACATGATAGAAAAAGGACCAGGTGTTAACATCCTGGCACTAGATCGAAGGGATCAATGTCCATGCTTGTTGGATATAGGCAGTTCTCATGTGACAAGGATGAAAAACACTTTGTTAAGCAGGCGGTCATAATACTTTGATATTTTAGTATAGAATATACTACATCATTTTCAAAATAAATTGAATAGAATTAAAAAAAAGAAGTGCATTTTTTATCTAAATGGCTGAAGAAACAAGAAAACGCATTTCGGATGTTTCCCCTCCAGAAGCCTATATATATATATATATATATATATATATATATATATATATATATATATATATATATATTTAGTCTAAAAAGCTTCACAGCTTTGAACGCAACATTACTGAACATTAGAAAAAATACTTTTCCAAGATTATTTTATACTAGCTAAGGAACATATATCCAAATATATGTCAATACAATTCATGTAATTTTTTGGGGGGGGTTTCTCTCCATCATATTTGCTTATTAAGGAGCAATATATATATATATATATATATATATATATATATATATATATATATATATATATATATACATGTATATATATGTATAAGTCGATATGCCAATACGATGCATACTGTGTTTCATTATCTCTTAAGGATAATCTAGGAATATAAAGTACAGCGTATAACATGATTAAGGAATGTATTTATTTTACATTTTCTTTGCAATTATTGAATGACAATAAAAGAAAGATATTCAATAAAAGAATAATGAATAAGTATTACTCAGACAATAAAATTAAAAAGTATTCATAGTCATGAATCATAATTCATCTCTCTCTCTCTCCACATATATATATATATATATATATATATATATATATATACATATATGAAGAGAGAGAGAGAGAGAGAGAGAGAGGGAGAGAGAGAGAGAAAGAGAGAAAGTGAGAAAGAGAAAAAGAGAGAAAAAAGAGGGTACGGGGTGACTAAAGCAATAATTGTCCGTCTGTCTCTCTCCCATTCTGTTTCTTTCTCGATCTCTCTCGTGTACACGTGTACATATCTATCAATATGTATATATGTATATATATACATATATATATATATATATATATATATATATATATATATATGTGTGTATATCACACACACACACACACACACACACACACACATATATATATATATATACACATATATATGTGTGAGAGAGATAAAGAGAGAGGAGAGAGAGTATGGGAGAGACAAAGACAGAAACATTGAACAGTATATATTACTGAATGTATTGAGAAAAATCAATGGCGTAAATTGTGTGCTGCCCTTCACGAATGTGTTTCTACTTCATTTTCCTTTCGATGAAATGAAGTTAATTACCTATTTACAATAATGTAAGATATAAGAAAAGCAGAAATTTTGGGAATTTACGATAGTATTTATGAGGGTCATTCTCTATAATGTCGATATTTCCTCATTTAGTCAAGCTACCCAGTTGGGGGAAAAAATTCAAAACAATTTGCTCTTAATTTGTTCTAATCTGCAATTCGATTTTGAAATTCTATTTCAATAAAAAAAAAACCAGTCTGTTTACATCAAGCTCCTACGACCAAGTCTGCTTAAGTGGC
The DNA here is from genome assembly GCA_963457665.1 of Thysanoteuthis rhombus. NCBI lineage: Eukaryota > Metazoa > Mollusca > Cephalopoda > Oegopsida > Thysanoteuthidae > Thysanoteuthis > Thysanoteuthis major. Next base: position 19,259,668 of record OY735202.1, read on the forward strand.
TGGCTGGCTATACATATACATGTATATACCGCGCATGCAGGCCTCACAGATACTTTATTATATTCTCTTTTGCACCCTTTCCCGCCCCAAAACAGCAATAATAATAATTTAATAGGGATAATTCAGTTGACAATGTAATTTGTTTTTCTAAATTGGTTCCTAGGCTCCTGTCCATCACGGTTCATGCTTTTGTCTAAATTTCGTTATACAGGGTCACCTTTTCACAACATGTTGGTTTTAGAATATCGGACCACGATTAAGGGTGCCAAAAGAATTGATATCAACAGCATCTTGGAGCCTCTTCAAGTGAGAGAAATACCAAAGAGTGGTTTACCCAATGGAAGGGAAAAGACGCTGAAGTATGCTGAGTACTCATCCCATATATATATATATATATATATATATATATATATATATATATATATATATATATATGAGCTGATATGCTATATCCAGTCTAATCAGTTATGTACTCCTTAGTTAGTAGTGATTCCACATTCTCAAACCAAGATGGTGAGAAATGATCAGATAGGCGAGAGAAATGATCGGTGTCATATAATACATAATAAGAGTTCACACCTGTTTTTTTTTTTCATGAAAATTCGGATCACTGCAAAAAAAAAGAAGGGAGACGTAACTCATTCACCCTTCCTTTTCATTTTTTTCTTCATTTGATCATCCCGAGCACGATGTGCTGCCAAAAGATGTTTTGTCGCTTGACAGTTCCTACCGAGAAACTAAGCAGACCTGTTCTTTTTCCTTTTTAATTATTTATCTCCTTTCCAGTCGGTGCAGCTAATTCAACAGTCGTAGAATAACGATTTGAGTGTTGCAAGAAAAAAAAAAACAGAACTAACATGAAATACAAGTCGGAAATCGATAATGATTGATAATGCTCTAAGAAATTCTTCCGTTACATCCAATACTTGTAAAGCGTGTAAACAAACAAAATAGTTGCGTAGTAGCAGTGGAGGAAGCAAAGAATACAAATGTGGCTTATTTATCTCACACTGTAGAACCTTTCGTACCCAAAGTGGTAGGGTGCTGGCATAAACGGATATTCTTTGAAGGACAAGGACTGCGAGTTCAAATCTGGTTGATAGATTATTCTGAAGGCCCGATTCAAGTTGGATATTTTACGGTCGTGGAATAACGATATGAGGGTAGCAATAACGAACATCAACGATGAGAAAAATCGACTTATATAAAGAACACTTCCCTTTGGTTCCTCTGTCCATTAAAAATTGATCTTTCCGTCTGAAGGACACACATTTGCTAATAAAAATATCCCTCTATTCATCATTTGAAACTACGGTCTCTGCTTCTGAAACAAATTCATTTTTTCATAGTATCGTCTCATACGAATTCAAATATATCCGTGATTTTTGTCCTGGGAATGATTAGTTAATAATGCAACGATGACTTCGTCTCAGCCTTTTGGATTAAAGCGTTTCTAGTGCAATACAGACCAAAGAACGATTGAAATATGTTTTCGATTTTTTCTGGCAACAACGATTTTTTTTTTTACGAAAAACAACTTCAATTGAAAGTCGAATGATTAAAAAAATCAATTTTGTCTCTATGGGAGGTGAGGGTGACCTAATCGGTGAAAGCAGAGGAAATGGATTCGGCCAATGAAGTTCGAACTCTTTCTGGGACAATTTGTGTTGTCTTCACTCCAATGCTGTTCAGAAAGGCATGAACTCACTTGTACACCTCCCCCACCATCTTCATGTAAATAGTTGGATACTTGGAGCCTTAAAGTCTATGACCAATGACGGACAGTAAAATACTGATGATGTTTATAAAAGTAGTCGATGCTTGGTGTCAGGCTTACATTCCAGTTCCGTACAAAACTCCGTTTCTGAAACAATGAATCATGTCCATTGATCATTTGAGAAACAGAGACAAAGTCATTGCTTCCTGTGCCTCAGACGACACACGAGGAACTGATTTCAAGGTTGGTGATCAGGTATTATAGGTCAGTTTTGATCTGGAGCTGGAAAGGGTGAGTTCAGGTCATTCTGGGCAATGTTCTAATTTTATCAAAAATAGATTCTTTTCCACCTAGTCCTGTTCATAATATGAATTATTAATAATCCGAACATATCCCTTTGATGTTATTATGATAAACCACAATTGTGTTTTTTGTTTCTTTCATGGCTACTACGCCGCCATTTTGTTTGTTTGCTTGCATTTGAAGAATTTCACCGCATCACTAGAATTATACTTGTCTACTTTCGACGTCAATTTTCATAAAAATGTAGTGAGAAAATCTTCCTTAGTAGCAGCCGTTTCTTTGGATCTCCAGCTATGTTACCTGTCATTTGCCAGAGCCTCATTCAACTGAAGGTGATGCATGTTTTTTTTTTTGTTAGAAATCACTTATTGTCTCTTATGCACGACTTTGTAGTCCATATTTTGGCTCTGGTTTTCTCAAGTACTTCAATTCTGACTCCACAGGGACGACTGGCTTCTTCTTAGTATACTTTTCTAAATCTGAATTGGATATTAAAAAACCAACCACAGAAAGTTGGAAAAAGTGGCTTCACTGTGTTGTATATATATATATATATATATATATATATATATATATATATATATATATATATATATATATATATATATATATATAACACATTTTCGCACACACAGCAAGATAACTTCACCACTAATGAACAAGAGTACCTCAACTGACTATAGCAGATAAAGTAAGAGCTATTATCATTGGGAGGGGGGCTGATGAATACCCCTCAGAAGCCAACACACAACTGAATAATAGATAAATCTCCAGACAACACCCAAATGATCCCTTCAGTGATTACCAAAGCATAATAACTCTCTCCTTAACGGAGATGTACAATAACAACATTATTATAAGGAAACAATTGATACACTTGAACCAACTCCCACAAAACTGCAAGTTCCTACCGACTTCCGAGTAACCTACAACACCATACTATCAAAATATGTTGACAATTACATCCAACCCTTTGCGAAACGAGTTAAATCCCACATACGTGACACTACTGACATCCAAAACGAAAACAATCCCAGAAAAATCCTTAAATTCAATTATTTTTCACCTAGAATGGATCCTAGCCCTGAAAGGAGCCCTCAACAATAGAACAAAGAACCTGGAACAGAAACAATTACCATCCTTATGCAACGAATTGTAACATTCAATAGTTCTAATTTCAATAATAGATACTCCCTCCCAATGAAAGGCTGTGCCATGGGCAAAGCAACGGTCCTTTTTATGCTCACATATTCATGGGCATATTCAAAGAGACTTACATATACCCAGCTATGGACAAAGACTGCATTTTCTCTGTCAGATATATTGATAAAATTATTTTCATATGTACATTATATATATATATATATATATATATATATATATATATATATATATATTGAAGCTGAGCTCGAAAAAATTCCTTTCATGCATGAAGTCTATAAACGACTACATTGAATTTAAGTACATAACATCTATTGTCTTCAATAGCTGTCATAGACATCCACATATACATAGATAATAATGAAAAACCTTTAGATAGACCTTCATACTAAACCAACATATATTCACAACTACCTTTAATCCAATCTGGCCCAATCCAAACACCTGAAAAAAAAACTTACCATTTTCACGAGCTCTTCAAATTACGAGATTTTGCACTACATATTGTGGACTCAACAGAAACAACTGTAACCTACGTAGAACATTTCACTTAACAAAAATATTCATTGAAATATACTATAATCAGAAAACGTTTCTACAATACATTGAAGAGAAACCCTTACACTTTCTAACGAAAATAAACCTTATGCATACCATTCATAACCATATTCCACAACACAATCCAACTTTGTCAAATATAATCAATAAAAGATGGAATATGCCTACATACATAAAACCTGAAGGAATATTCTTAGCACCATGTCATCAGCTAATGCAGACCACAAAGCATCAAAGACTTGATCAGCAGTAATACTATAATAAAGAATAAAGTCTCACACATTCTTAAAACTGTTGAATTCATCCAACCCAGGAACAAAGGAATGGCTTATGCTGCAACCATTATAAGCACACTGACGCCTTCACTAGCTCTACTAATAACAAAACTTTCTACGTATAACCATGCTTCTAACCGTTGGAGCAAAACTGTTACGTAAGTCCTAGAGTGTTTAGATGCAAATTGAACTACATAGGCAAGTCTGAGTGGGAATCAAACAATAGTGTTGATGTATATAGTCACCCAATCATCTAAACCAACTTGCTGTAAAAGTACACTTCTGCACCTCCAGGCATAATTTTGACACAGACATGTGATCTACAATCATTGAAAAAAACACGACTGCTGACACGACAAAATATCTTGAACGACAAGATATGTGAATTATCAAACTTGAAACGATCCCAAACGACGAACTCAAGACTCAGCTAAACAGCTGCACCGATCTCTAACATCATAATCTTCCCACTCATAACAACGACACATCTACATCATGTATATTCAATATTGGGAACTTCATACAGTCACACAGACCCTTACCTTTAGAAACCTACATATGAGACTTATTTTGTACATCTCGATCTAATCAGTGATCATTAAAGATACAGAACAAACATTTCCCGAAAGATATTTGATCATAAACGACAAGGACCCCTCTTACCCCATCATCTGGACTAACACCAGACACAGCCCCATCCCCAACTTATGCAGCATCTGCACAGTCTTATACTGAATTAACACACAACTTCCAGTAACCGTGATAACCTATGTCCCTCTAAGCTGCAAAACACATAGAACAACTATGACCCAATGTTAGTATGTTTTAGATACATTGTAGGAAAAACTCTTACAACGTATCCAAAGCATACAAACATAGATCACATCTCAGACAGAACATAATACTAACACACCACAATTATGACCTGGATGGAATCAGCTTTTTTTATTTCAATTTTTGCTTCCAAAGCTAAACATCTGATGCAAGATTTGTTTTTTTACGATATTTCTTCAACCATTCACAGATACACACATGCTACTGAAGATAGGAACTCTCTCGAAACATCTTTAGCATTTCAATTAAATCATTTATGATCCAGCCTCACTGTTTGTCCAGTTCAGAAGCTCAGGAAATCGACCACCAGTGAAGGTTTCAATCCTGCTTTGCAGCACTGGATGGGATAATGGAAAGTCTATAACCACACTGAAGAGATATAATACATCGAAACAGCAGTCTGTGGATGAGACAATAATACATACATATATATATATACATAAAAGAAGCTCATACTTGTTTTCCGACTGAAGATAATTACTGCAACTTTTGTATTGTACCTATAACAAATATATTTGTAGAATTATTAGATTTGTCAGTTGAGTTCCGTCAAATCTCTTGGGGAATCTTAATTTTATATATCAGCTTGATTTAACGTGACATGATAAACAATCAGTGAATAGCTTATCCCCCTCTATTGGGTGGGGTGTTGTTACAAAGGAACAAAATGTCAATTTCAACTGGGAAATATCTGTGTAAGGATTTAAATAAGTAAGCAGCAGATTTCTGGAATAATCCTGCAGTGATCTTTGAGCTGACATAAATTATACCATAAAGAGAGAGCAGCGTCTCAAATTGTCGCCAGAGTTATTAACACTTTGGAAAACTATTAGGAATTCTAGGGAAATTATTTGCAATCAAATAACAAAAAAAAAAACACATTATGTAATTTAATGTTTAAAATAGATCGATTTCGTCTGCTCTGAAGGCATGTTTTATTGGGTTACCGTTTTTATGAACATAGTTTGTCGAATAAAATTCTGTAAATGTTAATGCTGTGCCATTACAGAGAAAAAAAATACAATTCGTGATTAATTCCCTCGGGCATAATACGGTTATACTTTTACATAATGAAGGCGCTAGGAAATTAGATTCAATTTCGCAAATGTCAGCATTCAATGAAGTGAGGGGTGATCGATCCGAAATAAATGTCATGACTGCATTAGGACATTATTCAGAGAAGAAATATCCGAAAGGAAAATGGAATATTCGAGAGCCATTTCTGCAAATTATTTATATAGTTTAGGTCGGATCGATTCAACTATGGGAGAACATAACGTTGATAACTGATATTTTTTGGCTTTTAGTTAATTGCAGAGAATTAGTATTACTGAATAAAGTATCATTATTGATTTTGACTTGTTTTACTTTTATCCAAACTTTTATATGTTAATCAACAATGTTACAATATTCATCAAATAATAAGAATAATTTCTAAAAAAACAAAAAAATAAACTAAATTTGAAATTGAAAGTTTTGAAGATTTTGAAAATTAACAAAATCAAAAATTGATAATAAAAAAAAATCATTGACTGAATATAAGTTAATTGCATCTAATGGGCTCTCATTTCTGACTTATTAACCAGTGAGGGGGGTTCTGTTCATTCATTTAATCTAAGGTATCATTGGATTATTTACATTAGATAACAATTGACTCTCTCTCTCTCTCTCTCTCTCTATATATATATATATATATATATATATCTATATATATATATATATATATATATATATATATATATATATATATGCATAATATGAGAACGAGAGTGAAAGAGAGACAGAGACAGACAGACAGAGAGAGAGAGGGAGAGAGGGAGAGAGAAAGAGAGAAAGAGAAAGAGAGAGGGAGAGACAGTCACAAAGACATCGGTGTTGGGTGAGAGAGTTGGAATGACTATAGAACCAGAGTCAGATATGATGCTAAAACATAATGTTTGGGATTTTTATCTGATTCACGATAAACATATAAGAATATCTGAAATTTTCAGTTAACGTGCTGCAGCCAAAACAAAAAGATTATCGGTCAGTTCTGGCCATAATTGTTACACAAAATAGAAAGGTCGCCCCATGTGGAAATAAGAACACCAATTATGACTTAGAGCCAGTCAGGAAAACTGTTAAAGAAATTCTTTTTTTTCTTTTGAGGCACTTGTTGACATATGCTCTTTAGTTGTTCATGTCGCTAAATGATGCATCAATTTGATATAGCTGGGTACGTATACATCGAAACAGTAGTTTTTATCATTTCTATCATATATGAACTATAAGAAAATATCTATTGGCTCAGTTTGCACATGGTAATACTTTCAATTTACAGAGGAAGTAACAGGCATTGATAATATTGTGAAGGATAAGAAATTAAACCAAATCTCGTCCAGACAGAATAGTATCGTATTCACACTTCAATGTTCATTTATTGTCTTGATCCATTAATTTCGCTGTCTTCTTCAGATGCAATATGTGATATCTGTAAAGAATCGAAAGAAACGTCGCGTCAGCATTAAATGTACAGATAATAGATCGGGTTGTCTGAACTAAAGATTGAATGGTAATGACCCTGTTGAAAGTTATAGAAAAATATATAAAGCACAGAGAGGAAAATTACTGAAGGATTTCGTTAATTAATCAAATATGTTATATTCTCATCTCTCTATCTTCTGTCTTTTTTTTCCTACCGTGTTTATTGCACCATGGATATCGATCGAGTATTTATTTGCCCCATTATTTGTCATGCGTTATTGCTAAGTGTGTAGCCTACCTCCTTTTTTTTTCGTTTTTTTTTGTGTAGTGCAGTTTGATCAACCTACCCCAATCAATGCTGATCTTTTTTCTATCTCTTAGAGGTATCTGTAACGTAGCTCTTCTCGTGACCCTGTGTGTGGTTCCGAGATGATTGATAATTTCTATGTTTTGCAGCCGTAAGTCAAAACTTCTTCAGAGCTGTTATAATGCACTGGATGTATACTTCATGCTTACGCACGTTGACAAGGTGTTTTTCAATGTGTCTCTATTCATATCAGATATTTTTCAGCCGATCGTTATACATCTTTCCATCTCGTGTGCATAGTCTTTCTCTTACTTTATGATCCAGTCTACATAAATATATTCGTCAACCTCTTTTAGACCCTTGCTATCTATTATCACTAGGTTTCCGTGTATGTCATTGTTGAACATTACTTTTGTCTTTGTTTTGTTCATCTTTAAGTTTAACTTTTTACTTTGCCTATTTAGATCAGGCAACATCTGCGTATACATGCATTAGAAAGACGAAGCTAAAAACCCATTCATTTTATGATTTTAATTAGAAAAGAAAGCTGCCAATTGAAGAATTATTATTTTTCTGTTAAATTCCCTATGTACTTGTATTCTTAAAAAGTTAAAGTCGAAACAAAGCAAAAAAAATTGTTTTCTGAACCTTTATATATATATATATATATATATATATATATATATATATATATATATGTATATATATCTGTGTGTGTGTGTGTGTGTGTGTGTGTCACTAGCTTCAGGAATAAAAATTTGAGACGCCATTTTATGTTTGGTGCGGATCTGCTGATGGTTTAGAAAGTCAATACGGTCCTGGCATATCCAGCTCAATCGGCTTCAGAGGAAAGTTTGAGAAGTTGGATAAGGATCATTTTCAAGTCAAGCTCAGGTTTTGCGTTCCTGTCTCATCTCTTTAAGTCTGGCGGATTTTCCAAAAGCAGGAGATAGCCTGGAAGACTCTCTGTCTCCACAGTTTCCACTAAGCAGCTTGAGTTACCCACTGGAGTTAGTCGACGCCACATGAGATAAAGGTCTATTTAAAGAGTCATTGTTCCTCTTTCTGGGCGTTCCTCTGTCTCGATGACCCTTGGGCAGTTCAAGGGACATCAAACTTTTTCATCAACTATGGTCTTCCATCTTACACACATGACCTGGGGATTAATGTAACTGCAAAAACTATGTCGGATTCGAGGGAGATCTTTAATGTTTTTTTTTTCTTTTGATTTTTATATTGTACTTATTCTAGTCCGAATTATAATGCAAGTACTCTGTACAACATAAAAGTGATAAATTAAAATACGAAGATTATAATCAAATCTTAATCAAAAAGCGAAATGTCCGGTTGATTTCGAAATGAAGTAAACAAGTTGATTCCTTGGCCCGATCAGACTTTGGGCTCACTCGTCAATAATCTTTTGCAAGGTGTTTTCTTTTACAGTTCGGAATTACAAGCCCCGTCTACCTCACCTTTGGCTATCTTTAAGCATGCCAACCAGGAAAGGTGGATTACACTCCTGTTATGGATGAACCTTTCAAATTTGTGGCAAACTAAGATAAGAAGACCTAGTCTACTCTGTTTCACACACATAGCTGGAGGGAAGAGAGATGGGTTCATTATTTTACTGAGGTATTATAGCAAAGTGTATGCAATTTAGAATTTGGACTCATATCCTGATTTATATATATATATATATATATATATATATATATATATATATATATATGTGTGTGTGTGTGTGTGTGTGTGTGTGTAAGATACAATGAAGCAGTTTTTTCATTTAACAATGTAATATATGTGACAAACGTTGTAGAGTGAAGGGGAACACGAACTTTCCAAACAATATATTATTTTGAATACGTGCATGTATACAACGATATACATATATATATATATATATATATATATATATATATATATATATATATATATATATATATATATATATAAATATATATATATATATATATATATATATATATATATATATATAATATTTTTTGTTCATCCATTGCATTATAACTTGACCTATTGTTCCAATGAAGTGGCATATTATCAAATGCAAAGGATTTTTAAGTAGCGTTTAGAACAAACAATATATATATATATATATATATATATATATATATATATATATATATATATATAGTGAATGATCTCGTAAGATTCCTAATAGAAACACTTTAGAAATCAGAATTTATATCAGAATTTGAATAATATTATAAATCTACATGAGAAATAATGGAATCTAACAATGAAAATAAAAGCAAAAACAGAAGCAGCAACAATAACAATCAAAGCATAGATTATGTAATCTAAATCAAACGAAACTGTAAAAATAAAAACACATTCTGCATAAACAACAAATGCATAAACATTGCTGCAACAATCACATCAACTGAATAATCGTACGACAAATATATTACAATGGAATCTCAAAAGACCAATGGAAATCTAGACGCTACAACCTCCATGGACCTTTCTCAAGTTCTAAAATAGACTTACAAACTGCATTCCCGAAGCACTTCTGACAAATTGAAAAAAAAAATCACACTTAAACAAAACCTCAAATAAACAACGACTACGTTACCATTCGAAACCCCATACCAGGGAAACAAAATAATATCAAAATTCAAACTATGACTAACCACATGTTATTATTACAATTCAACGAAAGGATAATATGATATAAACAATTAATACATACTACAACTCAAAATAATGATTATAAACAGGGACATATACTGCAACATCCTTGAAGTCACGCTGTTAATCTGATTTACTCAATATTAAACACATGCGATATCAACTATGAATAAATACTGAATGCACAAAAAGTGAGTCGAAATTGACAACCAAAATTTTAACCCCCAATTCTTCTACCAACTTATATAATTCCAAAATGCCTAAATAAAAATAGTAAAAGCACCAATGACAAATACATAATCACAATCGAATGCCTTCATTCAGCCTTTAACTCGTCCAAAACTAGGCTTCCTGTTTCCCAGGCACGTAACTACCAAATTGATATATGAATCAACTCTCTACTAATTATCTGATACCAATATAGTTTCGATACCTAAAATTACACTGAGACGATTCAATGATAATATAGTCTCAAAAACTGAAATAAAAACTCTACAGGCTACAACTTTCACAATACGGAGGATATGCGCGTCGTTACATGGGTAATGTATCACTGGGCCATGACAACATAGATCGGGGGGAAATGGGGCTACTGCAAGGATCGAACCTGAAACTAATAGGATAACCGCTCCGAAATTGTAGTTTCGATTCATGCAGCAGCCCTATTTTCATTAACCGTTTATTCTATTTTTGCAGTCTAGGCCGAGTGATAAATCAACCGGGTGACAACAGGAGATCATTTCAAGTGAGAGTTTCTATATGTTGTAATTCAATTCAAAATCATTTTATCAGATCGTCTAAACCAATTTCCTAATCCATAACTCTCGTTTCAAAAGACACAAATACGCCGAGAATAGACAACATGAGAATTTAAACAACAACGATCACAAAAGGGGGATATATACCGGTATCAAAATTAAAAATCAAATTAAAAAACAATTGATCATCATCATATTCATGATTAAAAATCAATTCAAACTAAATATCGACTTTTGCTACGACCTCATCAAGCATCCCCCTAAAAAATAAAACTAAACAAACATATAAAACTGAAACGAGCAAAAAATAACAAAAAAAAACCAACAAAAAACAAGCACAAACAAATCATTGTACAGTCTGTTGATGCTTGGAACACTGTCTTTCAATCAACCAAAAACCAGAGACGTATCAAAGATATGTGCTAGACATGCATCAAAATACTATATCGTTTTTTTCCTATTTTTTTTCTCATACTGTATTTACCTTCAATTTATTGCAACCGTAGCTGCGTTGGCTGAAGCCAGTTTCGGGAGGGTGTCTCCTATTTTCCCCACGTTCAGCCCGACTTTTTGTCAAATTCCGCTGTCGTGGAACAGTACATAAATAGAACACACCCATCCTTTTTCTGGCCTGTTATTCAGGATCAAAGTGTAGTACCTGTTCCCCAGCATAGACCGGGGAGCCGGCACTGACAGTTGCCTGCCGAATAGGCCGGAGAGGGAGTGTGTGTCAAAGACTGAGTGCACCGGTGCAAGCATTAGCCAATGAGGTTTTACATAAGCTGCGCTTTGCTACGCAGTTTGGGGAGCCATTGGACTCGTCTTTCGGCTCTCCCATTATTACTCGGCCTAGCTGAAAGGAATCCGTTACCCCAGGGCAGCACTGCTTCATCGCACTTGGAGGAGCAGGTCCCCTGCTGGACGCTTTTGTGGCGGAGGTTGCTTTGGTTGCAAAACAAACCGTAGCCGTCAGCTGGAGCCATTTTTGGAAGGGTGCCTCCTATTTTCCCCTCGTTAAGCCCGACCTTGTGTCAAATTCTGCTGTGGTGGGACAGTAGATAAATAGAACACACACGCATTCATACATACATGCATACATACATATATACATACATATATATATATATATATATATATATATATATATATATATATTCATACATACGCATATGTATAGCAATATGTGCATATATATAAAGTATGTGTATGAATCATGCATATATATATATATGCATATGTATATCCATGTCAATATGTGTACGTCAACATAAAGTTTTTATATAAATCATGCACACACACACACACACACATATATATATATATATGCATATGTATATCAATATGTGTACGCATACATAAAGCATGTATATGAATCACAAATACATATGTATGCATGTATGTATATGGATATTTGTACGTATTTATAAAGTATGTGTATGAATCAGACACACACACACACAGACATATATATATATATATATATATATATATATATATATATATATATATATATATATATATATATATATATATATAAGTAAGAGAGAAAGACACACACAGAGAAAATGAGGAATATGAGTGGAAATAGGAAATGGAAGATCTGTGGTGAGAGAAAATGACTGAGTCAAAGATGGATGGTGAGAATGCAGGTGGGATAGATAGGCTGACGGAAAAGTTGTGTTACACAGATAAAATTCTATTCCAACTCTTTAATTTCAGCGAGAAGCCATAAAAGATGTTGTAGTGAAGCGTCTGCCTGTTACTGGAATAAAAATCGTCTCCTGCTTCAACTTTTGGTTGCAATTCTACGAAAGAAAAAAGGGGTAAAGCAACAGTGCGAATCCTTCCAAACGCATTTCCAATGCAAAGAATGTTGTCAGCAAACTCATTAAAACGCGCATTCATTTTCACACGAGGAAACATGAGATACTTTCGTGCTCATCGGAGCGAACGGACGCGTACACTGACGCAGTGAAAGCTGATATGCCACAGGCGCTGCCACGGGGTTCGTCTATTGGAATGACTTTTAGTGTCAAATTTGATGGTGGCAAAATAACATAACACGGGAAAATTTGTATGTATTGTAGAATGTCCACAAAAAAAGGAATTACTGAATATCCATTACAAGGAGTAGAGTTACAAATAGCCTTCACTTTTCGAAATCTCGCTCAGAGCTACCTTCTCAAATTTTCTAAATAATGGTAAAAAGCGAAAAAAAAAGTTCGTTATTTGTTTTTTAGCGATCTGTTCCAGAGTCTTGACACATACTCTTCCCATATCTCCTACACTGGTATATTTTTGTACCTTCCAAAACAAACCCAACCTTGTGTACTCAGTCTTATATATCATCATCGCTAATTTTGGGGTCTGGGATGGCTAAATATTAAATTCCCATAAAAATTAATCGTGATTGTCTCTTCACTTTACGCCATTTCGGCTTATTGAAAGATTTTATTGGAATGCTCTTTGTTTATCAACAGATTTTTGTTACACTTAAGTCAGTTTAGCTTAATATTCTACTCAGGCAACATAAGATATGATAAGATATCACATCACTCTTTGAACGAGTTTTTTTGATAAAAGGATTGTCTTGTTGTACTACAGCCCCTTTATTGCCCTTACGAATCTGAAACATGTAATTTTACTGGAAGGTTTGCCATAAAAAAAAAACCATGTAAGGTGAACAAGAGAGACACGAATGAACCTTCTCTGAGTCATGGCTGTAAATTTGGTTGACACTCTATTCTCGAGGCAACAAAACCTGGATGATTGCCTAAACAAATGAGAATCGATTTGATCTTGGATGATGCTCATTTTTGCTACCTTTGGTTTGGTTCTTTGCCGTTCCCCGCCTTGACATTGTGTCCGTTGTTTGCATGATTAATGAGTCGTCGCCTTGATTATTTGCTTTTAAATCAAACCCAAAATCCATGATCGCCAATTTGGAACTTTTGTGAACACCCAACAGGTCGTGACGAACCAATAGGAGGCAATGTCCGTTCAAAACTATTTTGAAGGGATAAAACTGCTTTGTAATTCATTTGTTAATGAACAAAGGATTATCCAGTGGCATACGTATTCTGATCATGATAATTACAGAAAACCTCACTTTTTTCTCCCCTCATAAATTTCATGTGTCTGTTAGTATCTTTATTGACTCGTAAGTTTCATTTCTATTTTTCTTTTTTCTTATTTTTTAAAATTATTCTGTAATTCTGTTTTTCCATTGCATCCTGTCTCCTCTTTCTCAACTCTAATTTTGTTGCATGAGTTGGCTCCCCGTTTGAACCAACCTGCTGGAGAAGCCAGCATCGCAAAGTCATTTAGGAAAAAAAAAAAATCAACAATACAACGTACCATAGTTATCAAATAAGTACGAACAAGAATCATCCCATAGGATTTCTGAACTTGACTGATGAATTGGAATGACTTTCGAAAGAAGATGCAGTTGAAACAATGCGTGAATTTAAGAAAAGGAAATCAAATAACAGGTGAATGAATGAATTTGTTCAAATGACACAATCGAAGAAAAAAGAAAAAAAACTATTTGTAGCAAGGGAGCTAATTGGTGACTTTGCAGCATTAAAACGCCTGTCTTCAAGTTACAAATGTGACGTAGCAAAACATATTGAAGTTAGAAGAGGAGGTTCTTCCAAATGCAACTAAATCCACAGATCTTTCAACTCTCACTTGTTTTGTTCAATACAATATTCTTTGTCTGGTTTGCAGTTTAAACGAAGCGTAAGATATCGAAAACATTTCTCAAAATATTCATTTTCTCGAAATCACACTCGTTATTTTATGGTGGATTGCACAGTTTAGCTAGAAGGTTGAATAAATCATAAAAAGTCAGTGAAAATAGTTTGATGACTGCATAATAATGTTATTGATTTATATGAATAAAAGATTTTGTCCAAATATACTGGAAAAAATTTGCATAAATGTAATATATAGCTCCATTGCTGTAAATATAACACGTCCTTACATAGTCTTGTATACTTATGTATTCACACATATTAATACTCACATATACAGATTATTCAAGAGATCTTAGGCTCAGAGTAATTTTACAAATGAAGACGATATCGTGACCTACACTAAAATGACTAGATTTATTTAATTAAATAATCAGTCTAATTGGTATAAAGGTAAAAATAGTATAGAACTTGCCAGGCGTGTAAAATTTTGCCGAATGAGCTTGGCAAAAAAAAATAGAAATCCTGAGAAAGCAGTGTTACTAGAATTTCACTTTGCATATTAATTATAATCTTTGCAGGCCTCAAGTGATATGAAGCGAAAGGTTAACCTCACTAAAAATAGATTGAATACCGCAGGAGAGAAATAATTGGCTTAAAAAACTTGGGGATACGAATGGCTGCCATAGTGACGTTGTGCGTTTTGATATTGATGAAAAATACAGAGGGAGATGCTTATTATGTTCACTCAAGGAAAGGGTCTTTTAGATAGCAATAACTCGCTGATAACATAAAAAAATTGGAGCAATTCACTATTATTATTATAAGTTTACCTTCTTTGCCGTAATTTCATTGTTTTGAATCCATTGTAATGTTTTCTATTTTAATTTGATGTCATAAAGAATTCTACATATTAAGAGATGAAAAAAAATGACTTTTTAGATTTATTTTGAATGATGTGGATTGGGCAGACTAACTTTGAAGAGATATACCTTAGTTATAGTAAACGATTTCCCTTATAATTCCTCACCAGAAAATCGATCTGGATCAATATCTTGATCGCTGTTGCTTTTAAAATTACATTCCTGTTGTTGCGTTGTCTGCATTAAATGGAGGTTTAGTATCGACCTCCAACATCTTGACAGATAAAAATAGAGAAAAAAAGTTACTTTGGCAGTTTTGTAACGCAAAAGAAAACTCATATGAATTAGTGATAATTATTTTACACCATTTTGGATGGTGGATGTAACTTGTACTAATGTAGGCCTTTGGAATAGTGAAACGGCATAAACTTCTCAAGTGCGAGGGATACGTCTAATAATGTTGCTGCTGCTGCTTCTGATTCATAGGCTAACACACAGTAAGGTCTATTAAAGCTGGCGTTATCGCAGTTATAGATAACGTTGACGCTTTTGTCATTTTTTATCGCTTTTCAAATGAAAGCCGTCATTTTTCTGTTGATGATATCTCAAATTCGTTTCAATTCAAGGGGGGACAACCAGATATCAATGCACAGGGTTCTTTCTGTCTTCTTACAATTTCCTTCTTTTACGAATCCTCCTTTTTTTTAATCTATCTATTTTTTTTTTTGTTTTCACTTTCTCTCAATCACTTCTGTTTCCATCTCTTTTTGAACGTTTGTCACGTTGTATCGTGTGTGTCCGGGAAAGTATCAGCCATTTTGAATATCTCGAGGACTGGTTTTTGAGCCTTGACTCAAGTTGTCAAACAATCTGAGGGACCCTTGTAATGGAAACAGGAACGAAGACTATCCTGTTAATTTTACTCAGTTGAGACTGGGAGGCCGCTGATTGAACACGTGTAACATGTGACCGTTGCATTCACTCTGACTGAACTTGCTCATTCTTCACATTTCCTGTTGTTATTTCCTTTTGAAACATGGTATCCCCTAGATCTGACGGTCCAGATTTATCTCTTTGGCTTCTATTTTTTCCTGGAAAGATTTCAAACCATCGACAAGGCGAGCTTCAAACATTTGATATCCACTCGGGAAGCAAACTTTGCAGACTGATTTTCAAAAAAATGCAATAAACACTAGCGTAGTTGTTTTGAGTACCAAAATGAGTACTAACTTGAGCGCCAGTTATCGAGGTGGCTGACAGATATTCATTGGTCTTTCCAGGGTGGGTAAAATAGTTGTGGATTTTGTTCAACTTGAAATTTTTTTTCTAGTCAAACAAGTTGTCAAGCAAATGGGCGAACAATTTGTCAAGATATCTGATATCGCAGGATAAAGCACAAGGAAATTCGGCCCCGAAAAGGAAATGATTTAGACCGAATTCAAACTCCAGTCTCGAATTCCACTAATCATTATCAAAACTCCCATTTCAGCATCTATCACAATATATATATATATATATATATATATATATATATATATATATATATATATATATATATATATATATATAAGCTTTGTTATAAGAATCTTATAGGAAATTCACACTAAGTTTTTTTCAGAATTGATTGAATGACGAGTGAACGCCACTGTAATCGGAGAGGTTTTGTCCTTTTTGTGTTGGGTTGTTTTATTTCAACGATAAATTATTCGGGCTGAGAAGAAGGAAATCTGATTGTCTTGAGATGTCAATCACTGCTACTTAGTCCAATAATAGAATCCATTCAGTGTTATTTGATTTAATCACAACCAAAAGAAGAAAAAAAAAGAAGAAAGAAATAGAAGGATGCAAATAAAAGAAGACTGAATTAGTGAAAGGGATTATGCAGAAATGCTTAGATTTTACAAGTAGGTGATTGTACACGTATATTAAAAATTCAAATGGTTGACTAAAAGATACTAAATCATAATATAAAAAAAGACAAGTCTGGTTAGTCAATTGATAGAAATAGTTACGCCAGTTGGCAGTATGCTACGTTGGGGATGTTCAATTAAAAGATTAAAAAAGAAAAGAAGCAATCAATGAATAAGTTTTTATTGTTGGGCAAGGATGACTAAAAAAGTCTGAATTTTCAAAATACAAGTGTGAATACTCACGGACACGAACTAATAAATGGATTTATGATACAATTAAAATTAGGTTTGTCACATTGATCGATAACAGCGACGACAACAATTTTCATCCGGCATTTGTTGTGGGGTACTTTATGAAGATTTCGATGTTGACTTCGAAAACGTAACCTGTTTCTTTGTATCACTTCTAGTTTTCATGATGATATGAAGGCTATATTTCAGCATAATCACTGCAGGGAACCACATTGGCGTGGCCATGTACGCATACATAGCCATCCAGACCAATTTAAAAGCTGAAGAAACTTATGATGAGAGTTTTGGTGGCAATATTGGTTGACATTTTCTAATATGCTACAACAATTATAACCGAAAATGTGAATGCATCCTTTTTGAATGCAACGTAAGTCAACAATCCTTAGAACAGCTGAACTTCATTGTTAAGACCAGCTTTGAATAGGTTAACAGTATGTGTAGGGAATTGAGCGACCCGAAGAGAGAGTGGTAAGAGAGAGATGGACAGCGTTCCTAAAAAGAAAAAAAAAGGTTGTAATAAGAGGCGGATGAATAGAGAGAGAAAGATGAAGAAATTATTTTTTACGTCACACTTATCATATTATTCCTTTTATAAAGATCAGTTCTCGAGGAAAAAAAAAGAAATAAAAGAAAAAATGAGAGAAAGAAAGACGGGAAGAAAAGAAGCAAACTAAACAATGTCCGTTACAAATGTATACACTGTATACCATTTTACAACTTTTCCCTCACCAATGAATTATATTTCATTTTGGATGATATTTTCCTTATATCTTTGAAGCTATTATTATTTATTGAATTTCGAAAATTTAATAGGGCATTGAAAATCAATATTGTACAAATGTTTGAGAAAAATGTTTATACTATATTTTTTCATTACAGAAACAATAGTTGACAAATATTGCCAAGTGCTGTCAGAAATTGCATATAGAACGTCTCAGGTTTTGAACATTCTTGTTTGAATCATGTTTCCATTGTTGTGTAAGACAGACAAATATATATTTGCTGATTATTCTTCATGGCATCAAATCAAACTAAGCTAGGTTTAGCAAATATCTTCATTGATTGTTCTGCACCGACTAAGCTATGCTTAGTAAATATCGTTCATCTATTCTGTTGTGGTCTTATTCCAGATTAAACTAGAATTAGTAGATATCTATTGTCAAACTCCAATCCAAGTCGAATTTGATCTTGTTAGCCCCCTATAATAGCAAAAGGAACAACAGAAAGAGCTAATGTTCACGTAATTCAGGGATGTAATCTTTCCTCTTATTGTTCATCAAATTAAAATTGTTGAAAAAAGTGGAGATCTAACCAATATATGAACAGTTCTGTACCACAATTTGGAAAAAAGACCAAGTGACTGGTATGCAACCCTTTTACTAACCTAGCCAAACTGAAAAATCTTCTTAATCTACCAACCAGACCTTTTTCTTTAGTACTAGTGTTGTGCTAGAGCAAAGTGAACGATGTAAATAATTTATACGCGTCCAGTAACGGACCTGTGACAGATTGATGGAAATTTGACATATTTCACCATTTGTTCAGTCATAGCCTTGTTCAAGATTAGTATAAACTTATTTTAGATATTTATATTCTCAGTAATAGTCTCCTGTCAGATTAAGCATTATTTAATAAAAATATTTATTGTTTTAATAATAGTATTGGACCAGAATCATTTTAATTTAGGAAATAGTTCATGTTTTCAGGAACTTTCTCATACTGGACTAAACTAAACTTTCCAAATAATCTAATATATTTAATAATAGCATAGTGCCTCACTGAAAAACACTTACTTAACATATCTATGTCTTCACAAATTGCCTTGTGACAAACTAATTTAGATTTACTCAATATCTCAGTGTTCAGTGTTGGCCAAGCTGACTCTACCATTTATACTTTTTTGTCTAGTTCTACCTGTGACCCATAATAGTTGTTACATGTGCACATATGAATGTATGCAAATGCAATATAACATTGGACTGGTAGCATGTATTCTTAATTCCTAATTTTAGTTGTTTTCAATTGTGAGTACTCAGAATGCCACTCGAGGGCAGTGAATGGACAGCATGTATCTGAAATAAAGGATGAGCTCTAGGCAAGACTCGAACACGCAACCATTTTATCTTTATTATACAACCTATGTACACATGCTGGGAAGGACAGTTCCTAATTAGGCACGTTATATTTCCCTGTCAGTCTTCAGTGTGAATGTTCGTTACATAAAGAAATCTTAGATTTCTCAATTGCAATTGTTATTAAGGTCACACAGAATGCAAGTACTGTCTTTGTTTAAAACAGTTTTTCAAGTGGTTTTCTATTCCAGAATTCTCATCTCGAATCACAATTGAACAAATTGTATTCGACCGGACAAAAATAAATTACTAATCAATGAATGAAATTATAAACACGATTGGACGAAAAAATATCCTAAACGTATCGAATGAAATAATGCCAACGGGTAAATTTGAAAATATATAACTAGGACCTAATTAAAACAAAATTGAGTACAATGAATATAATGTGATTCTATGCTGATGCCCGGAATTTGTTCCCAGAACACTGAAATATTAACCATAATTGTTTTGAAGTCTACAAGTGCAACAGAAAAGTACAGAATACTATTACAGCAAACGAAAATATATTTTGCAAAAGAGATCTTTTTTGAGAGAAAAGCTGAAACACAATCTGTTGATTGTTATGTATCGATAATAGCTCTACTTGATGAGGCAACATAGAGGTGAAGTGCATTAAGAAGAATGTGTTGCGCCAATCCTGCTATCATCTGGCTTCCTTTGAAGACTAACATTCGAAATTGAATCTAATTTTGAACACATGTGAAAAATATTGCTGAGAAAAGGACTGAATTGAATTGAAAATTTTCATTCTAATTATTTCTTTTTTTTTGTATCTCGGTTCAGAAATCTTATAGGTTGGGGGTTTAGTAGCAAAATGTTCTCCGTTCAGAAGTTCTGTATCAATGGTTTGAAAATCAGGATTTGAAATTCTATATTTTTCTCGGATTAGATCACTGGCAGCTGGTTGAATGTGACCAAACCTTGTTAACCTTCTTATATTTTAAAATCATTACTTAGTTCGTATTAAAAAGGAAAGATTCAGTAGTAGTAATTACTATTGCTGTTGTAGCAGTATTTTTTCCCTTTTTTAATATCTTGTTGTTGGTGAAGAAAATCATAACAATAAGCATGCATCCGACATATAAATGCAAATAGTAATGTTGAGAATTACATACAGAATGAAGATAATAAATACAATGTACTTTAGCAATAATGTATTTATTGTGATGTGCATAAACTAAATCAGTGCAATAAAAGTTCTCACAAATGGAGAAAAATGAATATGTTCTTTAATTTCGCTATTCTGTGCATTTATGTCCAAATTTATTTTTGTTCACAGTAGATTGAAAGTTGATATAAATGTGTAAGTTGATAAATGGAGGGATATATGGTTATAGCGTTCGAACAGCGCAGCATTCTGCATTCTATAATAGAACAAAAATGGGGCTGAGCCAAGATTGAATTGGGCTTGCTATATTTTCATAATAAGCGTGTATGTGTAAATGGGGGGAATTTAAGCTTCTTGGCTTGATTTGTGTCAATCCTTCAAAAGGTAATTGGCTCTGAAAATAAACTGGACATTTCTAGTTTACTTGTTGCCAACGACTATCATCTTTGAGTAGATGTATTCAAGTGCTGAAGGAAGTTTTAAGAATATTTAAACTTGGATGTTCAGTAGAAATATGTTTCATTATTTATACTTTATAGTTGGAGAACTATTTACGGGTTACTAAGAAATAATTACATCTTACAAACAAATTTTCCATGGATGTCGTTCACGTGACTGGTTTGATTACAAGTAGTGAAAATTACCTGCAGGATCTGATAAAATTTGTTTTTTTTGAAGTGGGAAAGTCGATTGAGAGAGACAGCATTTTTCAGGTTGTGAATCGCATGCATAGCGTCTGACGTGATGAAAAAAAGTTTTATTACTTGTGACTAAGTAGTGAGGGAGAATTCTGATAGAGTAGGTAAAGGAATGAGCGAGACGGATTAGATTGATCCTCGGAGCTTTAAGTCCAAAGTTTTCATTCTAATGACATCTACATTTATTCGGTAAAATACATAACCCGAATAAAGAAAAATTCCTCATTCATACAACGCCTGCCTCGATCGATTTCCTTCACAAACGCAAAAATACATAGTGTAGTTATGTTCTTTGATCAACGGATAATTACGCAACTAGAGATAACACCAAAAGGTATGCACATCTTCGGCTTCTATGCTCATTTTTCCATCAATCCTATCGTTTCCCAACTCTAACCTTTGGATTCTATTCAATCCATCGTTTCTGTTTTACGTCACTTTGATCTTGTTAGAATCTCCCCGAAGTTGCACAGGCAAGGCTTCAGCTGCTATGCAACATCCAGTTGAGCTGCTTCTTAAGGAAGCATTGCGAGCTACAGATTCAGAAAATCTCAACAAAGGACACCAGGTGTGACAGTTGGAGAAATAAAAGCATCAAACAATGGTGAGCTGAAATGGAATGATCCATTCTTTATTTCAGGCGGGTCAACGATTTTCATTAACACCTTGTGGAGGACGACGTACTCAGCATACTGTTCACGAAAAAGTACCAAAATGATTTAGATGAGAACAATAATCAGTAGTTGCCGCATTCGATGACTATCAGAATGCTCTCTTCGAAGATATTTAAATAAAAAACAAGTTAGATCACTTAAGCAAATATAAGCCCCTTCCTGGAGCCAATATCAAACATTGGTAAATGCTTATCATTGTTATTATACTGAATATTCCCTGCCGAAATCTGGTTATGTTTCACAAATCGATGCCTTACATATATAGAGGAAAAGTTCTTATCCGGCATTTCATACGCAGCATTTAATGTGGGATCCGCCTTTAGCGATAGCATTATAGATACAAAGATCCTTAACTAACGACCCCAAAGTGTCTCGAATAACGATCAATTGCTTCGCTGTACACTCAAATATCAATCGATTGAATGTGAACCCTGGGATCGACAGTAAAATAAAACGTTTGAACAGTTTCAGCGAAACAAAGAAAAAGTGAAGAATGACAGGAAGGAAATACATATATCGACCATAATCGCTAAAAACTGTTTTTATGCTATATGCTGTGTTCAGACCAACGATAATAAAACCAGAACACCGTGCAATTGGAGAATCATAAAGGTTTGAAAATTACAGAGGGTGGGTAGTATTCAAGTTGGAAAGCCAGTTTTCTGTTTTGAATCGTGCCACCAGAACATAAAAGGTCTCCACCTAATAAGCACTGGTTCTTGAAGAATTGACCCTTTCACAAGGTTCGGTTCTGTGGCAGAGAAACATTGTTAGTAGCCATTGAAAAAAATCGGTTTTGGTTGGGGCTCAAATCAATAGCTCCATTGGAAATCCTAGGATTCAGTTTTGCTCTCTGTGAAAGAACATTCTGTGTAGCATATAATTATAGAGCTGTGTGAATCTTTGATTACAATAGAACCGAGGCTCCAATAGGGAGAAAGAATAACAGGGACTCGATTCTCGAGTCTAAAACCTTCTGTCAAAGCTCAAACACTTCAAAGGTAACCGATGCTAATAAATGAGAATTTTATGACTGTGCTAATAACGTGAAATGGTTTAGTTCTACTTCACAGGATTAACTTGCTTCTTTTGTCTCATCACTGAGGTAATGCTAATGAAAGGAAAGTATTGCAGAACATAATGTTTTTGCAACTATTTGAATTAAGATTCAAATAAACTGTATAATGTTATTCAAAAACTTTCCGTTCACATAACGTACATCATAAAAGATATGCTCACTTCCTTACGCACACCCACACACACACACACACATAGACATATATATATAAATGCCTGGATTTGTTATATTGATTCATGTCATCTAATTAAGAGTTCCTTTTGAGGGAAATAAAAAACAGGCAACATAGGCCGGAAAATATGATCTACTAGAGCAATAGACAGGCTAGGAGACGAATATATTTCCCATTGAAGTTGGGTTGTGAGGATTTATTGTTAACTTTAGCTCAGCATACCTGATTAAACTCTGATATTCATCAAAAGAAAAGAGAATGAATTCCATCGGGCTTCAATTTGCAAAATGTTAGAGAAATCACAGGAGCAGCATTAAAGTTTACTTATCTCTTTAACACTTGTGTAATCAATATATGTTGTAGTCGTTTCCAAATCTAATTGGGAGTCAGAAATTTCACATAAACCTACGGACTTTTGTCAGTATTAAATCACTTCGCTTCCTGCTCAAAACAAGTTTTTTTAGGGTTCTGGTATTCACAAAGAATAAAAATGAAATTATCATGAAAATCGCAAATCAAAAAGATTATTGGTTGATCAAGCACTGCTCAAACATTTAAACTAAAAAGAAAAACCATGTCACAATTCTATACAGCCTTGAATTAAGACTTCATTCGCATAAGAAGGGTAGAATTGAACAATAATTCGATGTGTGATACCACTATGACGCCGCCACTCATCAAGGTGTAGAACCAACGCAGTAAACCTTCATAGAGCCGGGTTAGGGAGTTCTTCCTCTGCTGGTATAATGCCAAGAGTTGTCACCCTCAGACTTTCACTTGTTTCGTTAGATATAACCTTCCCTTGTCAGCGGTTCAAACAATTCCTAGATATTGGAAGGTTCCCTGAATAATTTCTCCAGGCGAAATCGGAAAGTTTCTCCTAACACAATTTGACAGTAAGGTCATTGAAAGCGAGAAAGATGTTTCTATAACTGAATTACCATGAAATGATTATGCATGAATAGTAAGTTTGTCAAAAATATTCAAAACTTTTGCATCAACATAACGACTCTATCGATTTATATGAATAATTCTTTCATTTTTTCAATAAGAAGATGCTTGAAATGATTTAATTAACCAAACACACACATTCACTCACCAACACGCACATGAACACAAACACACACACACACACACACACGCACACATATATATACACACACATACATACACACTACACACACACACACACACACACGTATATATATATATATATATATATATATGAGTTCATTTAGCTGATACGTCCGGAAAATAACTGCGGACAGGATTAATTTTTTTCTCCCATTCGATGTTGCAGAATTAAATTGACATGACAGGCTTTGGACTTAATCTTAAAAAAGAATCTGTGCTGCCTTATTCTTTCATCCCTTTTAGTACTTGGACAATATTCCAGTACTACTTTTCACTTCATTGAATCAAATATTTGCCTTTTTTTTCCAGAATATTCTTGCTGATCATTGATGGTCAACGTATGTCTCATATCTGTTTATATGGTCCATTATTAAGCACAGTTTCGTCTGGTTGAAGGCCACAATAATAGTTTATCTGTGAGCATGAAATCACTGCACTACACTGCATGAGACGATGTGCAAGCTTGGTAATTATCTTGTCACTGTAAGCATCAATCTATCTGGTCTATAAAAGTGAGTATTGCTCTAGTGTAATGGTATGAATATCACTCAGAAGACATTGCTTGTTAGAACTAACCACACTATCTGTTCTTGCTAAGTGAATTAAGTGAAAGTTGCATCGGCTCAGGTCTAGCTCCGTGCATTAATTATTCGAAAATTAATGTTGATTTTATCAACATCACTATTGATGTTTGCATGTGTATTTTGAACAAGGATTAATTTTGGTTAGTCGACAAGATTCAACGGATCTACACACTTACATCTGCGTCGGTGCTAAAGATTTCTTATGAATGTAAGAGTATCAGGATGGTTGTGTTTCGGTTATATCCCTGAGTGGTGCTGACTGACAGATTTTCAAAATCAGCGATCAAAATGTCGACCTTTATTGACACTAAACTCCCACGTCAGACAATGAAGGAAAATGCTCAACTACCTCAGAAATTGAGCTGCAAAACTGGATAACCACTAAAAATCAGCTTTGAAAGACAGACTCTCGGATTGTACGAGTTCAATTTGGTTCCAATTGGCAACGATTACTACAATTGTTGAACGTTTTAATAACCCATAGTTTCAGGGAAATAGTAATATAAAGTATACCTAGTAATGAAATGATATTGAAAATTGAGAGTTATATTGAGCCTGGATGTTTGAATAAAAAGCAACAATAACAGGTGGAAAATACTAGAATAATGCTAATAAATAAGAGTGTATAAAGTCAGAGAGATGGGATGAATATTAAAGATAAATGCAAGGACTTCTTACTTGTCTGACGAAGGAAAATATATCAAACAATCCTTCTGTTCACTCCAGTACCGATAATATTTCATATACCATGCAAGGAAGAGAGCATATTCAGTACACAAAACTAACATCAAAACAAAAACTAAAGACCACAACGAGACGCATCATATTATATACCAACCCAACCACTACCAACCTCAGCTCCGACTTGAGCAAGATGGGAATAAAAATGTCAACAAACATCGATAATTTCGTAAACAAACCACTATACGAACCATGAAACCGGCGTTAACTTAATTCTGCCCAAGGAATGCGTCCAAATTTACATTGGAATGACATTGAAATCTCTCAATAGAAGAAAATACAAACATAAGAGCCCTTTAACTGGATGAAAAGAGAAACAACCTGGTCGAAAATAAGAAACACATAACCACGACTTCATCTTTCACCAATCCATCTCATCCAGAATATTTATTGAAGAAATCCTTGTATCTCAATGCAGTACAATAACAAAGAGGTATGGTCACTTTCAGATTGTAAACCCTCCTAAATGCATTGAGTTCAAAACAAAATCACATATGTCCAATACATTACAACATTAGCATACAAGGAATTGGCTAACAGCCAACGGACCATTTGAGAAATGGTGCAAGCACACCCTTTTAAGAAAAGGAAAATAAGTCTCATTCACCGTCAACCAAAAATATCAAATGAAAAACCACACCTTACTTCAATCATGCCCCGCATATACAAACACTCATCAATCAAATGCTAGAAAAACCTCGGAAAACTGAGTATTTTAGACATCATTCTCTCCTCTCACCGTCTTTGTAATTTAAGACGAGTCAAGCGCCCAAACAAACACACTTTTGCTCCTACTAAACAAATAAAAAACTAAAAAAATCAATTATCTATTCTGTCAGAAACATGTCAGCAGCAAAACCTTTTCCGTGAACCCCTCCAAATATTTTCTCCGAAAAAGATGGCCTGCACCCATCGAAATATGCCCACGGAAAAATGGGAAATTCTGAGATGTAATAACTACTTTTTGTTGAATATTTTTCTTATTTTTCTTCACCTTCCAGATATCATTTTCATTGGTGTATATATGAGTATATAATGCCAATTACACTGCTTACAATGCTGAAAAAAGGACATGTTACAAAAACTAAAAAAGGGAGTCTATACCTAGTATAAGACAGAGCAACAAACCACGCCGTTCATAATGTCTACTAGTTGCATGACCCATCAATAGAACGAGTATCCGTCAAGGTAATTAATGCTTACCTATTGCACTCAGCATATCTAGTGAACTACATGAATAAATCATTTGATTTCCTGTACCATGCAACATGCACATGAAGTAATCATGCTCAACTTCAAATAGAGAGATCACAAGACTGGACAATATATAAGGGAAAATAAGAGTCCGAGATAGCAAAGAATCTATTAGAAAAATCAAATGGCAATGGGCTGGTCATGTTGTAAAATTGACAGACAACCGATGGACATCATGACTCACAACATTGATCCACAGTGATCAAATACGAAAATGTAGCCTGCAAATACGAAATAACATGACGAACCAGATAGTTTCTTTAAAGCATTGGCTCCGCGGCGCCAATGTCCAACGACAATCGCTGAAATGTTGATGATGATGATGATGATGATGATGATGATGATTATGTTTCTGTTCAGTATATTTTACACTATCGGACGTGATGGGAGTCCAATTTTCCCCCAACTTCCGAAGGTAATTGTAACACATTTTTTGAAACCTATTTTTCAACTGCTCTTCTCTTCGGTGATTTGTGTTAAGTCCAGATTATTTCAGATATCGTTTTTTTTCCAAAGATGGTTCAATTTACTGGATATATGATCTTGAATTTTGATCATAATTCTGTATTGATTATTTAAATTTGCTATTTTCCACCATGCAATCACATCAGGTTTTTAACCCAGAGGAAATGTGTTTTTCTTTCAATTTACAATATTTATTTTGACATATTGCCTATCACTATGTAGATGATATACCTTATTCCCCAGTTTCAAATCTTACTACAATGCACCAATATAATTCAAGAAGGGTCATCGTTATGACCTCCAAATTACTGTGGTCAAACTCTTGAAAACTATAAAAGACAGAAACACTTCTGATAGTGAAGCCCGAGCAAACACGGCTGAAATCGTAGTAAGGGTCTGGCATTTTAAAACTTTCCTCATTCAAACACTATCTGATTTCGGACTTGACATTCTGAAATGCCTTTTTAGCTAATTGTTTCGCCTGTTAGTTTATTTCGCCAAATGTATGTCCGACTGTTTAGCAAAACTCTTAGACAGCCACGAACGTTGCAGTATTTTTGGTATGTCAGTCTGAAAATTTGAAAAAAGTAATATCTGTTTTCACGCTTCACCGATTATAATGATCTGCCTTCTAGGTATCTATCCGTCTAATTAATACAAAATCTTATTCTGTTCATGTGCGTATGATCTCTGATTAGTAGGTGTTAAACAAAAACAAACAACAAAAAACACAAGAAACCTGAAAAAAAAACAGTTTTGATCTCTCATTAGGATCAAGGCCTCATTCATCAACCCTGCTTGAACTAGCGGGAAACTTCAATCGTAGGAAGGGTTTTCGTCTAGGTTCAGTTAGCATTACAGGCTGATGATTAGACGGTCTGAATATAACTCGTTCAGCTTCAGCCTTCTTTTTTTTCATTTTAAATCTTGGTAGCTGAGGGAATGAGAAGTTGAACCAAGGATTGAGTTTCTTTTTTTTTAATTAAATCTCTATGGGTAGGCGATAAAAAATCTGACACATTCACGCTAACGCTGACGCCGTTCCGACACTGCCTCCTCTGATTACCTTTGCGTCTGGCCACCGTGGATAACCAATCGCTATTCCATACGTATTCATGATCAAAACCATGTAATTACTCGTATAAATGAATCGCATGACCTGATTACATACTCTGCTTTCATTGACCTACGTCTAAAGCAGATGTTTTACACTGAGTTGTACCCTCGGGGGTCAGCCCACGCTGCTGAATATTTTACACTAGCCTGTGAACAACTTATCACAACAGGATGGTTCAATTGATACGTGTTCGGATAAAAATTGTCGTGCTCACGTCTTCGTATCAGGCATCAAGCAATTATAACAATTTTACAGCAATAACTGTTTGTAATATCGAAATTATTACTTAGAACCCATACTTGCATTATTGATATTCAATGTTTAACGTTCAGTATATAGTTAGAATCAAACTCACTGCAGTAGTAAAGAAGGCGAAATCACTCATAACTACCTCCAGACTAAATGCATGTATGATGATTACTAATCTTAGTTGAGTCTTGCGAAAATTCACCAATGTAGAAGATCTAATAGGAATCGAACCCATTTCAAGAATGATGCTTTTCATGATCGACTTGCTAATCACTGCTCAACGGCCAGTTACAACGCAGCACTTATTTATTCCTCTGAAGATGGCCAATTCTCACTCTTTGTTATCGAAGGGAACATCTAACGCCAAGTTGATTAATTTTAAGGTAAACAGGCATTTTTTGTCGGCCACTCTCGTATCCACTCCGAGGAAAATGTAGATCGTTGCATTAAATTAACGTCAAAACAACGCTAAGGCATTTATTAGGTATTCATTGACTGAACGCAACTTTAAATTCTCCTGTCAAGTCTTTATTGTTGGAAGGAAGAATTCTGTGAATAGATTCTGAGATGAAGAATATCCATTAGTGTAATTCCCCCGTTGACGCCACGTCTCGACAAGGTCGGAGAATTTCCATTCCGTTCTCAAGTCAACTGGATGTCTGTCTGGTTACGTTTCAAATTTTCTCCTTCTCCTTATCCTCTATCTATCTATCTATCTATCTATCTATCTATCAATGTATCTATCTTTTATCTCTCTTAGATCCTCTTTTTCCATTTCCTCTCCATCTCTCCCATTTCGTATCTACTACACCGAGTTCATTTTCGTCATAGACACCTCATAATGCAGATGTGGCAGACAATCGATTCTCGCAGATTATTGCTACTCTAGAGTGTTCAATATGCCTGTGTCCAAATTTTATGTCTTATGCAGGACTAAGCTAAGCTCGGTTAATGCCTATCCAGATGTTGATAGCTGCTAAACTAGTCTCATCAATCTTGGGTTTCTCATTGCAGAGCAAACGTCAGCGACTTTCAATCGCAAACAATTCTCACTTTTATCTAATTTCCCGGTCGTAAAACTTTGCCGGATTAACCTTAGCATAGTCATTACGTACATTGTAAGCTTGCTTTATGGCTTATTCATCCGTGTGATTCCTAGCAGCCCAAAAGTTGAATATTTGAGTCAAATTCTAAAGATAATTTCAAGGAATAATTTTTCAAAGCGAATAGACATGCTTTTTAGATATGATAATAGGTTCAAACCAGTGTTCTGCCTCTTCAATTTCAATATGTATAGCCTTCTGCCATACTAAGTGGAACTTTAACTAATATGTTTCAGTCTATCTATATCTGATTATCAATTTCAATCAGTTTAAACTCTTCATCATAATCATAATCATCATTAGCCTGTTGGGGTTCGTCATTGGACATAGACCTTCTCTATGATTCGCCACACTCCTTTATCATGGACTTTGCTGGCCAGTAGTCTCTGAATTAATCCAGCTCGTCACACCATTTTACTTTCTGTTGACCAGAGTTTTGCATGTAATCTTTAGGGATCCAGGTTGTGAGTTATGAGGTCCGTTGGTTGTCTAATATACTTGCAGCTTGCCATTTCAGTTTTATAATAGTTTGCGTGATGTCACGGATCCCTGCCTTTTCCTCATGTACTGTGCTGTCTTACAATCTCTCTTACTATCACGTTGAACATTATTCCTTCATGTACACGTTATCTGGTTCTGAGTTTGGGGGTCAGTCTTTCGGTTAGGTTCCATGTTTAAGTTCCATAGGTGATAATCGATAGGATACATTGGTTGTATACCCTTATTTTTAGGACCAATTGGATTTTCTTGTTCTTCTTGTACTTCTTGTAGTATATGGTCCCGAATTATAGTTTACAATGTATCAACACTTTAAATAACTTTCGAATGCGCTAAATGTAAGATGCATCCGAATTCGTATCTAACCCTTGGGAATATTTAAACAGGTAAATATGTATGTGTGTATGTGTGTGTGTGTGTGTGAATTTCTTCCCATCCAGCCTTATATTTTCAAATGGTCCCTCACAGTTCTGAATATTTCTTCTATAGTTGTTCGTCGCATTATCAAGGGAAATGCAATGTCATCTTATGTCAATTGTTTTCGAAGGACAAGGTGTATGAATGGGCGGCAGTTAAACGACATCGCGTGGTAGATTGGAGTAACAAAGTCGTAGTTGTTGAAGGTGAAAGTGGAAGACAGGCTTTATGACTCGATAAACCAGAATATTTTCTTACTCAATGGATATGAATACGTTCACTTGAAAGAAGACATGAACAGTTCATTACAATTTTCTCTGCATTATAGCATTGGTGAATGGAGAAACAAAAGTAGAAAGAGAGAGACACATGCGCACACGCACACACAGAAACACACAAATACGCACACACAAATACGCACACACAAATACGCACACACACACACTCATATATATATATATATATATATATATATATATATATATATATATATATAGTGGTGTTAATTTATAGTTTAAAAAAAAGGTTCAATATCAACCATGCAAAAAAAAAATCATTTGATGGAAGCTTGATGGTATACAAATTGGAAAAATGAATTTTAAGATTGGTGGAAAAAATCGTCCAATTCTCTGGTTGAATATGTTGGTAGAGAATCTACTCCAAGAAGCTTCTTCTGCGTTATTAGCATTCTTAAAAATGATATCATACGCTGGTTTGCATGCAGTCTGATATTGAAACCGGCATATCAGATCTTATATTCATATCGTATCCGTAGTTATACTCACTGATCCATCATCAATTAAAAACGTTCTTTGAGTAACAATGCGTACGTAAGCCATGTTCCGAAAAGGCAAATGTAGTATGAAATAATATCAATACACAACATACATAAAACATTACATGAAATGAAAAACTTCATTAACTATATCATAAGAGAGGGAGGTGGTGTTTGATCAACACTGCAGGGGTGCTATGTTAATGTAACTGTTTTGTTTCAACACAACTGATTACCAACACAACTGATTACCCCAGTTAGAGTCAATTCATACATTCTACCTCGAAAACAATGTATGTGTAAGACAGGAAAAAACTCAGAAGAAAATACTTAAATAGCAATGACAGATATTTGGAGATACCTGTTATTGTTTGGACTCAAATTATGTTTATTAGGCAGAGATTTCTTTCATCAGTTGTTATAGTATACTGATGACAATACAAGGCTTTCTAAAAACATTTTACGATGTGTCTGAGTATAGGAAGGAGTGAACTGATATCTTTTCCAAAAGCATAAGCACAAAATTAGAATTGACAACAATAGCCAGAATTAGGAACATATTTGAAGATTCCGTTTATTTATACTTTATATGAAAATAAAGATTAACAGCCATCACAGTCAATAATAGAACACGCATAGAATCAAGTTATGTAAAGAAAATTCTATTGAAGTATAAATATGATTAGAATGATTTCTTTTTATTATATCTTTGTTGTTCACACTGACAAAACATCTAAAATATATTTAAATAAAAATATCTACAATATCTGGACCTTGGAAAAACAAAATCGTATAAATAAATCTGTCAGAATAAGGCCTAAAGAACTTAGAAAAAAAAAACAAACTTTTACAAAAAGAATTTCTTTTAAATACGTGTAGTGGATTACTGAAGCCAGTTTTCAAGTGTGTTGACAAAACGGAATAGCCAAGTGCACTGGAACATACGAGCGGATGAACCTGTCAAAGTAGGGTACCAAAAATTTGAAAAATGCTTTTTCTTCCAAAGATAATTTGAAAAAAAAATACAACAGGTCTCGTACAGTACTCATCCCAAATTTGAGTCCATAAATCAAACAGAACGACTGGAAAAAAACAAAGCAAGACAAAAACAACAAAAAACAAGGAAATAAACGAGTGCACACATGAAAAGGGGTACAACTTTTTGTCTTTTTTGATTAGCTGTTTAATAAAGCGATGATATATTAGAAACGCTGTATTTTTCGAAACATTGAAATAATCTGGAAAGTAGCCCATTCACTCTGGTACCACACAATCTCAGAACTCTCCGCCATTTACCTTTCTGTCGTATTAACTGTAGTGCTCACCTTTTCCAGGAAAAGAAAATCTTATATATACGGAGTTTTCTGTCCTTAGCAGGGATATACTTGCTATTCCCTGCATTTTTGTAGAAATGGTAAATTCCTTGTAACTTCCTCTCTGATGTCATACGGAACTACCATTAAGATAACTGATTATCATCTTTACGGTATTTAAACTGTGGCAGTAAACTCTCTCTCTATTCTGACGGCCTCGAAGTAAGCTTGTTCTTTTCTCTCTTTTTCTTTAGTTAGAATAGTTAATATAGTCTTTATAAACACTTACTTCTTACATACGCATCATCACATATTCACTTTAAAAGCACATCCCAAGTTAAGTACTCTCACCGTCGGTCAGATCTCTAAAGATTACTCCATAGTGGTTAGAATTAGGATGATCAAATTGACGGACGTTCTACTGACTCTATCTTGCATTTAATCAGTGACCTTACTGTCCCTTCATTCTTCCTATTTCTCCATCCTTATTCTGCTTGATCCCTCCACATATCTGTGTCAGCAAACATTCCAGCCCTTTATTCTTATACACTTCTGAATTGATTATTTCTTTGTTAAACCTATTCGTTTGATCTTGTATCTGCATTTTGTTAATAATCCAACTGCGTACTAACCTTGTTTTTGTGCTTAGGCAGTGAACACGCTACTTACAAGGATTTTCTCCTTAGATCAATTCTGGTAATTTACATTGAAGGGGGGGGGGCTAATATAATTAGCAACCCTAAATAACCATAGATTAGTAAATGTCAAAATATTGAAATGGTGCCATTTTCTCACGATCCATCTCCATCCATATCTAAGAAAGGTTAGAATTGATAAAAAGAATATGAATTGGCTTTTTTCCTCATGTACGCTACGAACCATGTGCAACTTGTAGCACAAAATCTTTCGTTTCTTTGACGGTTAAAGAATCAAGATTTTCCATTGCTAAAAGCAAGGGAGAGACTGGCATGGATCAGTTTTATACTGATCTTGTTGAGATGTACTTTCCTTTTTGTATAAGATATGGTTGTTTGACGTTGTACAACTGCCTTCATATAGTTCTATGATATAGAGAATGTGTCGTCTGCTTGAACGAAATTCTAAATCACATCACACGCCATGTTATTAGACCAGCATGAACTGATATAATCATCCCTGCTGATTTGAGATTGGACTTTTATTTACCGATATTATAAGTTGTAGTCTACTTCAATAATTGATAAATAGTTCCAAAAATACTTACGGAACTTTTTTCTTTTTTGACACTATTTCTTTAAAGAAAGTTACGTACGTTCATACAAGGCCTTAATCCATCTGTAAACATAATAAACACGATCTATAAATCATGTCTAGAATTCATAGTGAGCTTTTGTAAGTGTTGGGGAAGCCGGACACAATTTCAATTAAATCAAGAACTAGATTAATCTCTCATCTTTGACACATGCAGCAGGTGGAAACTCTCACACCAAAAAGCTATCGAGGTTGAAAACTCGATAATTTACGAAAGCGACTGCAAGACTGGTTATACAAGATTGATAGCTCACAACCATTGTATAATTGTTGCAATTAATGGTATGTCATTAAGATATTACATTGATTTTCTAATGATCGACCAACAAAATGAATGCCTTGTGTGATGCCAAGAAAGGCACTGGCTGAATTTCTCAACTTATGAAATCAAATCAATCAAAAAAAGCATTGTATGACCGTATGGACCTGTGTATGAATCGAGTTCTTGCACCGAAGATACACTTTAGAGTACGCAGTATGATTATGTTGTGTACTAGTGACTTTGACCTTTTGTATGGAAGAAAAATTGCACCATTCCATACGTGAGAATGGAAGTGTGTGTAGTGAGTTTGATGTTCCCTTTTCTTTCCAAGTCAATTGAAAATGATCACATTGGAGTCTGCATTCTATGATCACTGGAAATTGTCGCATGACTTTTACAGATCGTGAGGGGTTATTTACTTACGTATGCATAAGCATGTGTGCAAGCTAATGAAATAAATAAATGACACAGAATTTAAAAAAAAATTGTGAATGAACAAGAATGGTAACTACGTATGTATCCATTTATCGCTCTCTCTCTCCCCCTCTATCTCTCTCACTCTCTCTCTCTCTCTCTATATATATATATATATATATATATGTATGTGCAAGCGTGTTGAGAGAGAGAGAGAGAGAGAGAGAGAGAGAGAGAGAGAGAGAGAGAGAGAGAGAGAGAGGGAATGATAGGAAGGTAAAAACAAACCGACTGAGAGTTTGAGAGAAAAAGAAGTCATAAAAAAGAGACTGAGAGTTATCCAGTGATAGATATAGTAACAAATCTGAAGAGATGGATTCATTGGTTGTATATGATTTTGGGATATATACTTATTCAAATTAACGTCTCGGTGCTTATTAAAAGGTTTTCTCTATACCTTTGCAATTAATTTGCACATTGATAGATTTCTGTCTGATTAACGTCGAATCTATTAATCCGTCTGGCTTCTAGTTATCAACAAATCTCCAGTATTCTATTAAAACAAGACTACAATGACGAGCAAAAATATTTTGACCACCAGAATGATGAGGTTTTGTCCTGCACTTGCCTGCAATTACCCGGTTGAAAATAGGATCTTCAAAACCTGTAGTTATGTTTTACACAGAAAAAAATATCATGATACTGTGTGCCACTGGGATCATCAGTAGTGTACAATGTCGCCGTTCTGAGGAGTTAACAACAAAACAATTATACATATATATATATATATATACATATATACCATTCCCCAGCAGCGTTGATCAGGGCCGAGTCATAATTCATGTAGTTTGTTATTTTGAATAAGGTATAATATTATAATCTTGGAGATGGATGTTATGTTATTTTACGTATCATTAAATACTTGGAACAAAGAGCTTACTTAGGTAGATTACCCTAAAACTGAATCGAACGATGAGTATAAAAATAGCCGTGACTAGCTTTCCGTGTTACTTCTATCGAGTGCTCACCCACGTGAATTTCAAATCTGTTTTGTAGTTTCAATCTTGTGCTGAGTGAAAACCAACTTATGATATCATCTTTGAGAACACTAGCAATATAGAAACACTTCTTTGATTTGATTTTCAAGTAACATATTCAACGGAAAAATTTAACAAAATGTTTAAAGAAGACTAATTATATATATATATATATATATATATATATATATATATATATATATATATATATAGTTTGATCCCCAGAGTAGACAAATATTTGAATATCGGTTTGTTTTTTTTAAATTTAGTGTCCCATTTACAATATATATATATAAATGTATATATATATATATATATATCACACTCTCTCTCCTAACGGAATTAACGGTTTTAACTACACGAGTCATAACCTGATAATCTTCTGACTCCAAATAACTCTTTACCAACCAATTCACTATCTTTATACGTCCACCTAACCCTATACTTCCACCCAAGCCATAAATATCCACGAAACACCCCTACAACGTGACACACCTCAATCAACATATACTATTATTCTGCACGATACCAATTCTTGTACAATAGAAACCCTTGCCTACATATTATAAATGTTACAAACTTATCTCAACCTACCCATTCTTAACCCTTTGTTTAATGTTTTTCAAACATTCGGAACGTCTCACATGGTCACTTACACTTTTATATATATATATGCATATATGTCTGTGTCTATGTATGAGATGCTGTTCTGCGAATTTCTCATGTATGTGTGCCCTAACATATATATCGATGAATATCCCCGTAGTTTTTGCCTGATTGCTGGTCTATCTTTGTGGCTTCCGTATTTCCCAAACCGGTTCTTCTATTCTTAATTTTGGTGTCCACTTTGATTTCCACCTTTATTATTCATATTCTTTTATTTCGGTATTCCA
Organism: Thysanoteuthis rhombus; assembly: GCA_963457665.1. NCBI lineage: Eukaryota > Metazoa > Mollusca > Cephalopoda > Oegopsida > Thysanoteuthidae > Thysanoteuthis > Thysanoteuthis major. The sequence continues at coordinate 19,296,824 of OY735202.1, forward strand.
ATTCCAGCCATTTTTTTCCAATTCCAAGTCAGCATTTCCTCTACTTTCAATGGGTTTCCATTTTCATTTTTATATATCTGAGAGTATAGAAAATGATTCCATCGAAATCTTCAGGGAAAGTAATCCACCAATCTTAAGAAAAATTCTATTTCACAACCAGCTTTTCCTTTTTTTTCTCAAAGCCGACCTCCTATCCCTAGTCAAAAATAAAGAAATGAAAGAAAATATCATAACAGTCAATAGATAAAATAAATACACCAACTTGAAAGGAATAAAACAGAAATATGGAATAAAAATAAGAGAAAAAAGACATTGTGAAATTCCTGAATAAGCGAATAAATAAATATGATGCCAAGCTTTTTGGAAAAAGATTTCTGAAACTGATAACCAAATCTCTTTGAAAATCGGTATATGCAAGAATATACGTAAATCATTTCGTGTTTGCTGTTCGTGTATATTTCTGTATGTCTCTAGATGCCTATGTGTCTTGCCACATATATACATTGTGCAGATATACGTCGGCGTTATTTCGTTTCTGTGAATAAACGAATCAATTTATAACAGGGTATTTGATACTGCTGAGTGATTGAGTATCAAGTAACTTTACTTTATACATGCTTACTCGATTCGGTTACGTGGAGAATATATAGATGCTTGTCGATAAGCCTCTTCACCATTAGGAAAAATATATACCGAGGTGAATCAATGATCCGTACCCCCAAATGACGAGAAAAAAGTGATCATTTTACACAGTATATTTATCATTTCAAAAAAGTCTACCGTGGAATTGCGCCTAATTCATTCGTGAATATTTATCACATAGGGCAAACATTATACACTGAGAGTTTCAGAACAGAATTCAACAAATGAATATGCGCAAGGCAGCGAACCCAAAGATCGACTTGCATACATAAAATATAATTATATATATGTATATACATACACATACGTATATATATATATATGTATATATATATATATATATATATATATATGAAGAAATACAAGGAAATATACTCGGTAAATGTTTACATTTCGTGCCTTTTGCACCTATCAGTTCAATTTACTGTGTAAAATTTATAACTCTAGGATTACACGTGTACAACTGAAAAATCAGTTTTCATTTGTCTTCTGCTTGTTTTTTCACATGTTGGAAAAACATATGTATTATGTACTACACACACAAAACCACACACATATATACATATATCAATACAAATCAGGGATGCCATGTAATATGATATATAACATAATATAATACAATCAGATGTATCGTAGGGTTTTTTCATAAAATGCTCGATACATTCAACTTTAAACATCAGGTTGGTTTACAGTAGAGCTTGAAATATAATTAGATGAGGATTTCTTACGCAAAATCATGGTCTGTTTGGGCCTCTTCAAAGTACAAAGCCATAATCTGACATTCGATTTGTGATATGTTTATTTCACAGAATGCTTGATACATTCAACATCAAGTTAAACCCGGTCAACACAGGGAAAATCTTCATTTGCAAAATATTACATAAAAATATCAAAGTACCCTTTAAATTAAGATTAACCATCAATATATCATCGTTTACGAACGACAAATAAAAAAAGTACATCGCTACCCACACACGGACAGTTACCCTAAACCCACTATAAAATGGGAAATATTGAAAGAAACACACATATGCCAGAACATTGAAACCCGTTGCGACCTTTGCCAAATGAGAAATCAGATATTCTTACTTATAACAGAAAACCGAAGAAAACAACAGAGGACAAAACGAAAAAACAACAACAACAACAAAACAGAATTATTGAACAGAAAAAAATGAAGCAGCTGTGAAATGCCCGAGCTGCTCAAAATCTCTACTAAAGAAAAAAGAGAAAAAAAAACAAAACATAAATCAACACCCCGCGTACAGGTGTACAAAAATCGATCCCCATAGCTCTCAGATTTTTCTTATTTTCAATAATGGCAGTAGCAGCATTATCAATAGCCTTAATATTAATTCACCCACAACCACTTTCACAACGACCTAATCACCTTCTCATAATCATTTAAGATATTTAGAAGCAAACCCTCTTAGAACATAAAACAAGAAACATAAACAACAAAGGCCTTGTAAAGGTGAACCCTAACACTGGGGGGGGGGGCAGATAAAAGTTTGCAAATGATACTCCTTTAGAGGAAAACCCTAAAAAATGGCTGATGGATCAACAACACACTGATAAAGACAGTGTCTGGAACATTCAAAGCAATTGAGTCCACTTCCCCAATGAAAAATGAAATAAACAGTGACCAACAACTAAACGAGGAAAGAATGAATAAAAGATACATAAAAAGAATTATACAAAGGTTCTCCTTCTACATAGATAGCCACCCTCCAATCACATCCTAAATAAAGATACAAATAAATCGAATGGTTCACCTGAAGAAGCCCAAACAGGACAGAAATATAACGTGTTTGTGTAGCGAATCTTTTATTATATATATATATATATATATATATATATATATATATATATATATATATATATATATATATATATATATATATAACTGCCTTATATATTAATGAAACTCTTATTTTAAATGATCATCCGTTATCAAACGGAGAATGTATCACTAAACAAAGTAAATAGAATTAGCAAATAGGGAATATGGTGCTGCTGTGGGATTTGAACCTTTTCAAGCGTTCATGTGAGTGTGTGTGTGAGTGTGTATATGTGAGTTTGTTTCTGCAGCATATTTTCAGAACCTGCCAAACATTTTTGTGAATCGTGTTTGCATCTATTGCCTGATTGTCATAGGCTTCAATAATGCATTGTCTACGTTTAGCATTTCCTTTGATGATAATAGTGGTAACCCTTAGGCGACTGGTGTACAAATACAAACGGCAAGTGCCGCCTGTGCGGTGGAAAAGATGAGACCGTGAATCATATAAATAGTGAATGTAATCAACTCACCCAGAAGGTGTATAAGCACATGATAGAGTAAGAACGGTGATACACTGGGAACTGAGTAAACGAATGGGATCCAACCATACAGAAGAATGGTACTAGCTCAAACCGGAGGTAGCACTGGAGAATGGACACCATAAATTACTCTGGGACTTCGACATCCAAACCAAACACCTTATCCAGGCAAGAAGTCTTGACTTGGTAATCGTACACAACAAGAGGAAAACCTGCAAAATAATAGACGTGGCTGTACCTGCAGACCATAGAGTAAAGAGGAAGGAGAGTGAAAAACTGGAAAAATACAACCATCTAGCGAGGGAACTGAAGAAGATGTTGAACATAAAAGTCAGGGTAGTGCCAGTCATAGAAGGTGCACTGGGAACTGTTGCAAAAACACTGAGGGCAAGACTGGAGGAGCTTAGGAGTAAAGGAAGGATTGAGACTATACAGACCACAGCACTGCTAGGACCTGCATGGATACTGAGGAAAGTGCTAGAAATATAAAGAGTGCAACACTAAATGGTAGCAGTGGCCTAGCAGAGGAAGGGAAATGAAAACGGAAATGAGAACCACAGCACTGGCATGATAGGCAAAGGACAAATGAGATGTTGGCTGAAGACCTGAGGAGATTTATTGTCACTGAGCCTTCATCGATGACCACCGAGCAACCGGTGTGAAGCTGAAAAATGAAGGATTACTGTAGTCTCTGAAAACGTGGAAAGAAGGGTTGGAGACTTGAAGAGACCGCTGTCACTCAACCTCCAGCAGTAACCACCTGGCAACTGGTGTGAGATTGCAAATATTATTATTAATAATAATGATAATTATAATAATAATAATAATAATGATAATAATAATAATAGTCCCCAAAACGCTGAGGGTGAGACTGGAGGAGATCGGGATTAGGGGAAGGATTGAGACCGTACAGACCACAGCGCTACTGGGAACTGCACAGATACTGAGGAAGGTGCTAGAGATATAAGTACTGCAACGAATTGTAGCCCAGATATAATAGGTAAAAGAGAGAGGAGACGTTAGCTGAAGACCTGAGGAGACTTATTGTCACTCAGCCTTCAGCGATAAACACTGGGCAACCGGTGTGAAACTGTAAATCGCAGAATTACTGCGACCTATGAGTACTAGGAGAGGACGGCTGGAGACTGGAGGAGACTTGCTGTCACTCAAACTCCAGCGGTTACCACCAGGCAACTGGGCTGGAAAGTAGATTTGACAGCCGCAGGGGACAAACTAGCAAAGGTAGGGATAAAAAAGGGAATCTTCCAAGGAGACTCGTTGTCCCCACTATTATTTGTTCTAACAATGATACCGCTTAACAGAATCCTGAAAAACATCAAAGGATACCACTTCTCTAAAACAAAAGGAAAGGTCAACCACTTAATGTACACGGACGATATAAAATTGTTCGCAAAAAACAGGGGAGAGCTTGAGACTCTGTTCAACGAAGTAAGGGAATATAGTGAGGACATAGGAATGGAGTTTGGAATAGAAAAATGTGCTATCATGATGATGCACAAAGGAAGGCTTTCAATGACTGAGGGAATTGAACTCCCAGACAACAGCAAGATTAGGGCACTGACCGCACAAGACCGATACAAGTACCTAGGTGTCCTTGAGTGTGACACGATAAAACGGGAAGAGATGAAGGAGAAAATAAAGAGAGAATACCTTAGAAGGATAAGGAAAATATTAGAAACCAAATTAAACAGCAGAAATCTAATAAAAGGAATGAACACCTGGGCTGTATCAGTAGTTAGGTATACAGGACCATTCCTAGGATGGACAAAGGAAGAGCTCCAATCAATGGATAGGCGAACAAGGAAACTTATGACGATGCATAAAGCATTACACCCTAGGGATGATACAGATAGACTATACGTTAAGAGAAAAGAAGGTGGTAGGGGGCTCATCAGCATAAAAGATTGTGTCCAGAGAGCTAAAATAGTCCTAGAAAGGTATGTGCAAACAAATAGTGAAGAAATCATAAAGAGCGCGAGAGATAGTGCAACAAATAATAAAGTAGGAAACAATAGAACAGTACAGCAAGCAAGAAAAGAAAGATGGGAAGGGAAAAAATTGTACGGCGAGTTTAAAAGGCAGATACAAGATATAGCTGACGAGAAATCATGGACGTGGTTACGAAAGGGGAACCTTAAGAGAGAAACAGTATCGCTCATCATGGCAGACCAAAACAAAAGCATAAGGACAAACTACATAAAAGCAAAAATCGACAGAACACAGACAAACAGCAAATGCCGCATGTGCGGTGAAAGAGATGAGACAGTAAACCACATAACTAGTGAATGTAGCCAACTCGCCCAGAAGGAGTATAAGCATAGACACGATAGAGTAGCAACGATGATACACTGGGAACTAAGTAAACAAATGGGATTCAACCATGTGGAAAAGTGGTATCAGCACAAGCCAGAGGCAGTCTTGGAGAATGACAACCACAAACCACTGTGGGACTTTGACATCCAAACTGACCACCTCATCCAGACAAGAAGAGGAAAACCTACCAAATAGTAGACGTTGCTGTACCTGCAGACCATGGAGTAAAAAAGAAGGAGGGTGAGAAAAGGGAAAAATACCAGGACCTAGCAAGGGAGTTAAGAAAAATGTGGAACATGAAAACCAGGGTAGTACCGGTCATAGTGGGCGCACTAGGAACTGTCCCCAAAACGCTGAGGGAGAGACTGGAGGAGATCAGGATTAGGAGGAGGATAGAAACCGTACAGACCACAGCACTACTGGGAACTGCACAGATACTGAGGAAGGTGCTAGAGATATAAGTACTGTAACGAATTGTAGCTCTGTCATGATATGCGAAAGAGAAGAAACGTTAGCTGAAGACCTGAGGAGACTTATTGTCACTCAGCCTTCAGCGATAAACACTGGGCAACCGGTGTGAAACTGTAAATCGCAGAATTACTGCGACCTATGATTACTAGGGGAGGAGGGCTGGAGACTTGAGGAGACTTGCTGTCACTCAAACTCCAGCGGTTACCGCCAGGCAACTGGTGTGAGATTCCAAATAATAATAATAATAATAATAATAATAATAATAATAATAATAATGATGATGATGATGATGATGATGATGATAATAATAATAATAATAATAATAATAATAATAATAATAATAATAATAATAAAGTAGTCCTAGATAGATATGTGCAAACAAATAGTGAAGAAATCATAAAGAGCGCGAGGGATAGTGCGACAAACAATAAAGTAGAAAACAATGGAACAGTACAGCAAACTAGAAAAGAAAAGTGGGAAGGGAAAAAATTGTACGGCGAGTTTAAAAGACAGATAAAAGAAATAGCAGACGAGAAATCATGGACGTGGTTACGAAAGGGAAACCTTAAGAGAGAAACAGAATCGCTCATCATGGCAGCCCAAAACAAAAGCATAAGGACAAACTACATAAAAGCAAAAATCGACAGAACACAGACAAACAGCAAATGCCGCATGTGCGGTGAGAGAGATGAGACAGTAAACCACATAACTAGTGAATGTAGCCAACTCGCCCAGAAGGAGTATAAGCATAGACACGATAGAGTAGCAACGATGATACACTGGGAACTAAGTAAACAAATGGGATTCGACCATGGGGAAAAGTGGTATCAGCACAAGCCAGAGGCAGTTTTTGAGAATGACAACCACAAACCACTGTGGGACTTTGACATCCAAACTGACCACCTCATCCAGACAAGAAGAGGAAAACCTACCAAATAGTAGACGTTGCTGTACCTGCAGACCATGGAGTAAAAAAGAAGGAGGGTGAGAAAAGGGAAAAATACCAGGACCTAGCAAGGGAGTTAAGAAAAATGTGGAACATGAAAACCAGGGTAGTACCGGTCATAGTGGGCGAACTAGGAACTGTCCCCAAAACGCTGAGGGAGAGACTGGAGGAGATCAGGATTAGGAGGAGGATAGAAACCGTACAGACCACAGCACTACTGGGAACTGCACAGATACTGAGGAAGGTGCTAGAGATATAAGTACTGTAACGAATTGTAGCTCTGTCATGATATGCGAAAGAGAAGAAACGTTAGCTGAAGACCTGAGGAGACTTATTGTCACTCAGCCTTCAGCGATAAACACTGGGCAACCGGTGTGAAACTGTAAATCGCAGAATTACTGCGACCTATGATTACTAGGGGAGTAGGGCTGGAGACTTAAGGAGACTTGCTGTCACTCAAACTCCAGCGGTTACCGCCAGGCAACTGGTGTGAGATTCCAAATAATAATAATAATAATAATAATAATAATAATAATAATAATGATGATGATGATGATGATGATGATAATAATAATAATAATAATAATAATAATAATAATAATAATAATAATAATAATAATAAAGTAGTCCTAGATAGATATGTGCAAACAAATAGTGAAGAAATCATAAAGAGCGCGAGGGATAGTGCGACAAACAATAAAGTAGAAAACAATGGAACAGTACAGCAAACTAGAAAAGAAAAGTGGGAAGGGAAAAAATTGTACGGCGAGTTTAAAAGACAGATAAAAGAAATAGCAGACGAGAAATCATGGACGTGGTTACGAAAGGGAAACCTTAAGAGAGAAACAGAATCGCTCATCATGGCAGCTCAAAACAAAAGCATAAGGACAAACTACATAAAAGCAAAAATCGACAGAACACAGACAAACAGCAAATGCCGCATGTGCGGTGAGAGAGATGAGACAGTAAACCACATAACTAGTGAATGTAGCCAACTCGCCCAGAAGGAGTATAAGCATAGACACGATAGAGTAGCAACGATGATACACTGGGAACTAAGTAAACAAATGGGATTCGACCATGGGGAAAAGTGGTATCAGCACAAGCCAGAGGCAGTTTTTGAGAATGACAACCACAAACTACTGTGGGACTTTGACATCCAAACTGACCACCTCATCCAGGCAAGAAGGCCGGACTTAGTAATAGTAGACAAAAAAAGGAGGGCCTGCCAAATAGTAGACGTTGCTGTACCTGCAGACCATAGAGTAAAAAAGAAGGAGGGTGAGAAAAGGGAAAAATACCAGGACCTAGCAAGGGAGTTAAAGAAAATGTGGAACATGAAAACCAGGGTAGTACCGGTCATAGTGGGCGCACTAGGAACTGTCCCCAAAACGCTGAGGGAGAGACTGGAGGAGATCGGGATTAGGGGGAGGATAGAGACCGTACAGACCACAGCACTGCTGGGCACTGGACGGATACTGAGGAAGGTGCTAGAGATATAAGGACTGCAACGAAGCGTAGCTCTGTCATGATATGCGAAAGAGAGAGGAGACGTTAGCTGAAGACCTGGGGAGACTTATTGTCACTCAGCCTTCAGCGATAACCACTGGGTAACCGGTGTGAAACTGTAAATCGCAGGATTACTGCGATCTATGAGTACGAGGAGAGGAGGGCTGGAGACTTGAGGAGACTTGCTGTCACTCAAACTCCAGCGGTTACCACCAGGCAACTGGTGTGAGATTCCATAATAATAATATCATGGATCCTGCTTGTCAGCAGTGGCCTAACAGAGGAGGACCCCCCTCTCAAAAAATAACTCAATAGTAGTGAAGGGACGAACAACAGCTCTGCTGTGATAGGCGAGAAAGAGATGAAATGAAATGAAAAAGAGGACTGGACACCTGATGAAACATACAGTCACTCAGCTTTCAGCAATAACCACTGGCAACTGGTGTGGAACTCTTAAGCACAGTACCACTGAGCACTATGAAATTGTGGAGAGGAGGGCTGGAGACTTGAGGAAACATGCTGTCACTCAACCACAAGGCAACTGGTGTAATATTGCTAAAAAATGATAATTGAGAATGCATTTCTTAATAAGTGACGATTTTCACCGAAAGAAATATTTAAGATATATGACATATATTCCAGCAACCATTTCTTCAAAAGAATGCACGCTGACGCAATAAAGATGGAGGAAATGTTTTCGAGATTTCTATAGCATTATACAAAAATGACGCTTGGAATTTTAGCAGGGGCTTACTGATTATCTTTACTTAATACTGTATCTTGTAAACAATGACCTTATGGCAACTTAGGTAATATTTCATAATTGTCTGCTGAATATCATATCGTTTGATTATCAAACTCTTGGCATTGTAACTACCAGATTAAATTGTTCTTCATTTCAATGTGAGTTGATCGTTGTTTGGGCTTGACCTCTTGGAATGTTGCAATTTATACTACATAATGTATACTTACCAATGGAAGATCAGTTTACAGTCGATGTGCTGCGTATTTAAATCACATTAGAATTCGAAGTAGACTTAGTTATACCACTATATCATAGGATAATTGTTTTTGAATGTGTTAACCGCTTTTAAAATCTAATTTATTTACATATAAGTGCCCTTATTAGAATAGTCTAAAGAGCTGAGTCTTTCTCTTTCCTCTTAAGTTTCTTTCGGTCTGTTCTATTCATCTATCCCAACTAGACCGTATGTACAGTGAATGCAAATGGTGTCCGAGACTTTTAAAAATATTCATTCTAACATCGTAAAATACCTTGGAAATTGACAGAATTCGGACCAAGACTTTCTGATTTGATGAATAACTTTTTGATGGTCAATCGTGTTTCAACACGTTTTTTTTTATTCCTGTATTTTACAATCGGTAGTAATAAGTCAATCTAGTAGAGTACAAAGATTTAACAATACACTTTTGGAAACGTATCGGGTACTTCTAGTTTCGTTTGCAGAAAAGAGACAAAAACGAGCTATCGAAGACAGCGATGCAAATATCAATAATTCTGAACAAGGAGCACACGTACGTATCAAAATATTTGATAGCTATTCGACGTATTCAATACTGATTATTCTACTTCATTTTTCTCATTATTATTTATTAGTTCACCTTCACTGCAAAAGTGACAGCATATATAAAATATACTGATGTATACATTGCATTTTGTGAACGTAGATAATGAAGAAATGTATTGCAATGAGCGACGAGAATAGTGTCCTGTTGATCATAAACTGATGTACTATTTTTAGTTATATACTTTTTCTTATTTCTTATTATTCTTTACGATCATATTTTATCACATCATCAGAATATGAGTAGAATTCTATTTTGATATATCAGTTACATGAATGACTTCTATTGTACTCCGCCAGATGTGTTCTCTACTGTGACAGATAATATCTGCACACTTCTAATTGTTATACATGTTAATGTGGTTTGGCACCATCTAAGCCAGCTGACCTTTGCGATCAAGTAACAGCAAGTCTCTTCAAAACCTCAAGATTCTTCGCAGTAATGTTGCTGATCTCAGTAATGCTGTCATCTAAATTTTCTCAATGCTTCATGAGATCCTGTTCTCCCAATGTTTTTGTTAGAAATTTCGGGCGTGCTGCCTTCATATCTTTCATATTTGCCATGCGATCTGCTTGGACTCGGTCATCCAAAACAATTTTCTCTTTCCGGATGACTAAAGCTACTTTTACATTTGCCAGAGCATCTTGTAGTTTTTGAATATTCATTTGGTCTGAGTGGTCAAATTTTAGTCGCTATCACAAATACCTTTAGAATACCATTACTATCCGATTGTATCTTTTTTATGAACAAATCTGCACCCTTCATATGCTAAATCATTGATGATTCCATCTAATCGCTGAGTTTTCACACACGAGTAGTAACTGGTATCTCTCACCGGGATCAAGTTGCAGTGATTCTCCTCAATCCTTCAGCTTTGAACTATTCTCTCTGATATTTCAACTCTTTTCAAGATTACCCCGGGTCTATTCGGTGTGCAATATTCAAAGAAACAAGTAATTCCTTGGTTTCCCACAACTCATCGATTCTCTTGCTACATTTAGATATTTTGCAATTTTTTTTCATTTCTTTCGATTTTACGCTGCGGTCTGCAGGAACACAGACTTCTAATATATGACAGTAAAAAAAATTTCCTTGTTTACAAAAAGTAAATATGCTTTTTTGGGGTATGGAATTAGAGATGTGTCATAATTACAGATTTTTCCATACTCAATCGGTTTGCGAAGTAATATCCTGGTCGTTTGCACAATTTCCCAGTTGACTAGCCTTTTTTTTTACTAGCAATATTCACAGTACTTTTTTCAATAATTTCGTTATTTTCTCTTTCATGTTCCATAATTTTTTTATTCTATTTTTTATCATTCTGTCGACAATCTTCAAAAATTATGATTGCATTGACGACTTAGTATAGATGTATATGAATTATTGTAAAGGTTCGGGTGACTAAACGGTTAGTATCACAGAGAATAGAATCGGAAAGGTGATTTCAAACCCTGGCTGAGATCAATTGTGCTGACGTATCACTAATGCCCATAGGAAATATATGCATCCAATTTTTCTCTCCAAGCTATGGGTAAAAAGCAAGGCAGACTCAGTTATTCCAAAAGTATATCTGCTTCTACTCTGAAATGTATTCATTTGAGCAAGCTACCTTCATTTACTTAGAACTGGCATGTCCAACCGGGTATTTGCTGCTTGAGTATCAATATGTTCGTGGCGTGACACAGCTGTTAGCGAGATTTCGATCTAAAAGTTCCATTCTATAAAGTCTGATACATCGTGACTTCATAGTAGCTCATCTGTTGCAAACGCTTAGTTTGATGATTTCAACAACCTCAGTTTTTGCCCCCGGTCTTGAAAATAGTCATGAATATGACCCTAGGCCGTCAATCACCCATTTATAGACACTATTTTTCTTTTTTAGATTCTGATGATTGTTCTTTTGCATTTAAGCAAGGAAGAGTTAACTATAATTCAAAATAAAATCCTTGCCTTTCGTGTTCAATCAAATGTTTATCAATGTATCTGTATGTGTGCGTATGTGTGTGTTCTGTGTACCATAATTAAACATTTTTAAATGAAATTCACCGATACGAAGCAAATGTGGGAGAAAAAAATTCAAAGAGGAACGATTTGTTTGACTAGGCTTTACTTTCTAAACAAAAGAGACTAGAAGACTCTTATTAAAAACATCGTAAAATAATCGAATAAAATAATCTTGAGTTGTTTACCAATTTATTTCCCTCAGCGCACCAGAAATCGTTTCCGACGTTCCCAAGGCGAAACGCTATCGTAAATCTCTGTTTTTGCTTTGGCCTATGGCAAAATAAATATCATCATTATTTCCAGCAACGATTTGATTTCATGGAGAGAAAATTTGAATTTATGTAACGATTCTGTACGTTGTTAGGTATGCTTGATAGAGCGTAAAGATTGAAACTATTGTCTTGTTACCACTGTCTACCATCTTTCTTTCTTCCTTTCTCTGTCTGTTTCTTTCTCTTTCCCTCTAACTCCCTCTATCTCTCCCCTCTCTCTCTCCCTATATATATATATATATATATATATATATATATATATATATATATATATATATATATATATATATATATATATATATATATAGTGCATTTATTGGTTCAAATCTAACAATCAAGATCATCATACTTTAATGTGTGAGTGTATCGGTGAGTGAATGATAAAACATACGTATATTCCTGTGGAATTACTTGATTTGTTTTTTTCTTCAATCAGTTAAATGATTATCTAATCATTTAGCATGTCATACATGTTTCAGGAAGAGTTTCCCGCTCCAGTAGCGTGTGTGTACCTTTAAAAGGATTGGTTTCAGAATAAAATGAATCCAGCAAAAAATGTTTTGCTTTTGAATCGAAATAAGAAAAAGAGGATTCGTAGGAAGCCATGGTAGTGGGCCTGGACTATTTTATGTCTGTGCATGGATATACAAACATATATATATATATATATATATATATATATATATATATATATATATATATATATATATATATATATATATATATATTTGTATATATAATGTGTACTGTAGAGAGTGAGACGGACTCGGGAGTGAAGTGTTTGGTGGTAAGGTTTATTAATCCTTATAAGTAAATAGTCCATACATGTTTCGAAATTCTTCCCATCATCAGTGGTGTGTGCTGCGTGAGCGTGTATTAAAATGTAACATGTTGAACCAGAGTCCACTGCCAGGAGCTATGCATTGTGGGTAATTTGTCTTGTCAGGGCTGCTGTATATATATATATATATATATATATATATATATATAGTCTGAATTCTTACTAATATTTCTACTTTTGGGGGGCTGAGGTTGATCTGCATCAAACACACCATATTATGTACTTTATTCTGATATCACACGTTTTCATTGTGGAAGTTTACTTCATAAACCATTGTACTTTGTGCAACACGACCTTGTGATTAATTCTTTGAAAATCATTGATCTTTGAAATTATTTTTTTATATACTAGATTGTTTTATATATATATATATATATATATATATATATATATATATATATATATATATATATATATATATATATCGATTATAGGGAGCTTGTCGTGTGACTTCCTTTTAATGATTCTAAGAATTATTTTCATTTCATATATTATCATTGCTTAATATACTCATATAAAATACATTTAAGATTTTATTTTATACTTTTTTGAATAAAGAGTATGGAAGAAAAGAACTTCATCTAAACTGCTCGACACGCCCAGTGATCCCTAGGGCAGACAACGTGCCAATTGATCGGACGGTCACGGCATCGAATAACAATGGGCATATCAATTTTCATAAAGAGCTTCGTGATAATTGCTACAATTAAGCGTCAAAATTCAAAGGGAGTAAATATCGGAAAAAAGTTCACAGGTGCTCTCCATACAATAAAAGTGATTGTGCGTACAATGTACATGTCCCCGAAGTAACAAAGAGCTTTTAGAATCTCATCAATCAGCCTGTTGCCAATACTTAAAAAAAAAAGAAGATTATTTGAGAAATTAATCTAAGTTGTAATCATTCACTCAATTAGGAAAGAGTAGTCTATTCAACAATGTGAATATAAAAGTTTGAAATGTTTTTTAAAAAATTTTCTGATCATTTTTTCGATAAATAAGAAGAAAAGACGAGATAAAACCCACCACTTCCCGAGGGTGCAAAACCTAGAACTCCGATTGAAAAGAACGGTTTGCAAGCTAGAGGTACAAAGTTGGTGTTAAGAAATGTTGCACTGCCTTCTTTGCGTTAGTAGATTGAACGAGCGATTTGCAAAAGTATCAGACATGATGGTGACAATGACAAAAGTTTGGAACAAAAACCAATAAGGTTTCGATCTATTCGTACAGGCGTTAGAATCGTAGCAGCATATGAAAAGGTACATTAGAATATGTTGCCTACGCTCTGCCTCAGGAGGTTAACGAAATGCTAAGAAGAAACGGAGGAAGAAACGAAAATGATAGGTTCATTCGGTCTCAAATATATATTGGCTTTTTTGACAAATGAATTCTTCAGCGCTCGTTCATTAAAAAATATTCATAAATATAGATAAATTCGAAACTACATAATTCTACGTAGCTTTTTATCGCCCTTGAACACATCTTTTCAATGGTTGGCGTTTCTCTTCTTGTCGGCCATTTTCCTTTACATTGGCCATGCAGCACTCGAATGTCGTTCATTTGGATAGAATTAAGAAGGTAAGACACGCCATAATTATTATACGTGGTCAATTGATGCATTTTAGTTGATGGACTGATTTTCATCACGTAAGCAGTAAGATTTCTGATTTTGTAAAAAAAAAGAAGATAATTATACTTTTCAGCTAATGTTAGAAACAAAAGAAAAAAAGAACTTTTCACGGTTGTTGCAACTGTTGTATAAAAGTCCCAAGTCTAATTTGCTTCCATTGACCACAAGTAATTGCTTCCCTGCAAAGAACGAGTGTTAGAGCTGCTCTAAGCGAAATAAAGGGCAACATTGATGCATAAAAAAGTGTGGAGAAATACAACTGCCGTGAATACGAATACTTTAAAGATAGATTGGCATAATTAGTTGGTCAGTGGTGTATTATTGACTTATCATTAGTTTCATTCTTATTGGAACTCTTGCGATTATTTACCTTCATTGAAATTTCACTTGCTTCATCTTGCACTTAAACTCAGACTGGTTTTGCTTCAGCAGTGAGTAAATAGATTAACAACACAGATCAGAATAAAGATCCAGGTGAGAATCGAACTCATGACCCTATATGATTAAAGGTTGCAAGCTCAACGTAATACCATTCTTGCTGCCAAGCTACTGGAACATAATCGCCAGTGCAAGACCTGATCAAACCCTCAAATACATTCCTTATCTGGGTCTTCTGGTCCAGGTATCTTATCAAGAGATAGTTCAGTATTGGTACACCAATTCTATTATATCTATTTTATCAGATGAAGTATTGGTATTGCCAGTTTGACCAGCAGAATTTGTCTCTTTTTCAAGGATGAATGTACTGGGAAATCCGTAGTATACGTGTACATGTTTCATTCTGTGCAGAAGTACATGCATGCTCAGGAATTCCAACAATTTGATGATATTGTAATAGGTCACCAAGAAATCATTGAAAATAAACAAGTATCATTCTTTTATGGTGGAATACACACATATACATGAGGGTTGGTATAGGTTCATGAAAAACCAATGGGAACTGCATTGATGGGATTATAATTAATTTACGGTAAATAAACTGTTGATCAGAAAGTGCTGGGAACTTCTGCAACAACTTGATGCATTTACTGTATGCGTTCATAGACTAAATATGCAAAGAAAATAAATCTCTGCGTCTCTTTACAACCTATTAATGCTTTCAATATCCAATGTGACATGGTTAGAGTAATAAATCCCTTTCGTGTTAATACGGGTTACATGACTCATTGATATCGGGCAATGGACTCGATAATTACACCTTGATATTATGATTTCTTTTTACATATAACATTTTCCATTAATATCTTGATTTTATAAGTGTGTATCCACCAGGGATCGTGATTTCTTAAAATTAAGTTGTAATTTGTTCATAGACTTGTTCTTGCGATAGAATGATTCCGGGTTTATTGCAAAAAATAATTCCTATCATCTGCGTAAGATACCCAAAACCTATCATTCCATCGTGAATTCTTTGACTTCTGCTAGAATTAAACCTTGCAAAACCGAGTAGAGAGTCCAAAAATGGGGAAATATTCATTGAAAACATTAAAAATTTTATTATGAAGGTATGAAAAAAAAAAAAAGGTTTTAGAACGGCTGAAATCTCAAGAGGAAATGTTTAAAATTTCTCCTTCAAGTGAAATGATGAACGTATATAATCAACTGATACTTCATAATGATGATTCATTTCGAAATTGGATTGTATTTTGGCAAAATATTCTATGAGAATGCTCTTATATGGAAATTTCATACATTAGAAACCATGAATCAAAATTGTCATCCAATATAGTTTTTTTCACATTCGAAGTAAGCTATGAATGTATGTATCACGCATATCGGTCGTGTCAATGGAGCAAGAAAGCTGAACATTTATTCTTTATTATGCCCACAAGAACTCGTTTTAGTCCCCTCAAATAAGTTTTTAGTGAGGTATCCACTCTTTCGAAAACTCAGATTTTTTCAGTGAGCACTGCCTAACAAAATGCGATGCAAGTCACTTATCTATTGATCAGCCCGTTTTCTTTTAATTTTCAATCGTTCATTCAAACACAACATGCAACCAAAAGATATTTGTCGTATGACTGTTTCTACTGAAACCCTAACCATGCCTATTGACCATAACTTAAAAAAACATTGAACTAAAACAAAGTCAAATAAGGCAATACGATAAACGAAATATTTTTGGCCTCCTGGTCATCATTGTATTATCTAATTATTTGACTCGATTATGTTATTGAGCAGTCTTGTCGAAAATATACGATAAAAACCTCAAAGATGAGACCCCACCACCAACATTTCAATGAACCTTTGCAAGCAGTTGGAAAATCAAGCCCTATGCACTTCAAGAGATCAAACCAAAAAATGAGAGTCGAATTTTCTCTCAAGCAGAATTTATCTAAAGGAACTAACTATTCCACAATGCATTGGGTCAGAATTACAAAGGTATATGGTATCCGTTCGAAGCGTAATAGAATTTCGGTAGTCCAAGCATTTACAAAAACTAGCTATCTAATATAAATTTTCTAAAATGATTTGAAGAGAATAGATTTTTTATTTTGAAGAAATACTTTAAAGTACGAGCACAAGATACAGATATTGATGGTCTAAAATGACATGAGAGGCATGATAGAATCACTCTAAGAATGATAAAAAATCAAAACAAAACAAAACAGAACGTATTAGATCGTGGCAGGTAATGATGAAAACACACACTCAGACAAGCAAAGACAGAAAAATGCGTAGTCCGCTTCGCTGATTCATCTGATGGGCTGATTGGTCGGTTGGGTTATGGAGATTCGATTTTATAGAGAATCGACAATGGGAGCCAAATTTTCTAAGTTGTATGATATGTAGCTACAAAGGGAATCCAATGCAAATCTATCGAGAGGGAAATGTAATCCCTAACTATGCAGGTAAAGGAAAACTCAGGATATCTAGAATTCAACTCTATCTCATTTTTGGGAACTCGACAGAAGAAAAATGATAACACATAAATATGACAATACGATATCCCAAAATAGCGTATGGGTAGTGTCTACTTAAAACTCTGCATAAGTCGACCAACGCAGGTATTTTCATGTAGAGCACGAATTCAGATGCAAAAGAAAACAAAATACTAGCTTGTCAGATTTACTCACGTTTAGAAGTCTCATAAAGATTAGAAAAGCAAGGGCTTTTTGGAAAGTAATTACAGCTGGATCTTATAAGCCAGCCAACTAATGCAAGACCAGGGTTGAATAGTACAATACGACATCTGAATTTACTCCATCATTTCCTTTATCCAGCAATGTTTCATTTATAATGTATAGCAATGGAGGAAAAAAAAAACAAAGGCTAAATCCAAACTAAAATTGTAGAATTCTTCCAATGAGAAATCGAAAATATGCACCTCGGTTCGGCTATTATAATCGATAATACCATTTAATTAAATCTTACATGCATTTATTTTCATTTCTGTTTGAAAATATATAGTTTTTCCCGACGCAAAAATACGTAATTACTTTCCAAACACGGAAATGCGTCATCACTTCCCGAACATGCTAATACACAGTCTATTCGAATTCTTTACATATATATATATATATATATATATATATATATATATATATATATATATATATATATATATATATATATATATATATATATATATATATATATATATATATATATATATATATATATATATATATATATATATATATATATATATATATATATATGTGTGTGTGTGTTTTAGGCGCTAACACTTCCTACAACGAAAGCAAATCGTTACCCAGACGTGGACAAAAGGAGTGCTGGATATTGAGGTGTTTCTGAAAAGAATCTACAGAGCTTAAGCTGAATGTAAATAGTTATGTTGCCTTTCCGTTAATGGATTCAATGTGACAGAAAGGAAAAACTTGGGACATCAAAATTTCGACATTCGGCTCATCGGATATAAAGGACATGAAGCCATCCATTGAATGACCGTGTTGCACAGTCTCAGGTGATGCTAAAATTTGCGTGATAGACAGCTGGTATTGACACATGTGCCAACTGGAACGCTAACCTCGCAAACGCAAATATTCTATGAGAAAGCTACACAGTGACTGTAATGTCACGCTAACTAGGCAGTCAGATTTCCCCTGACTCCTTGGTTTACGTAAATGACAACGGGTTGGTAACAACGAGGACCGAATCAAATATATTTATGGTTTCTTTCCCTCAGTCTGATTTGTTTATTTATTGGTTATCTTTCCCGCTTCCATTTATTATTATCTTTCCACTGTTTTTTTTTTATATGGAAGTTGGAGAAGTGTGTGTATTTGGTTGGTTCTTTCCATCGAATTTTGTTGAGGAGTGAACGATAGGATGGGGAAGAAAATGGTTGAATCTTGGAGCAGATCAACGATTTTTCTTATATATATATATATATATATATATATATATATATATATATATATATATATATATATATATATATATAATATTTTTTTCCGTTTTTTATTGCGTAAATTCATATATGTGCTCATGACTGTGCACACCATTTCTCTGAAAGTTCCGGATGGATTTCAATGAAATTTTGTGGAAGTGTCGACTATAGGCTGGAAAAAGATCCATCAAATTTTCAGAGTGGATTCATGTACAATTACTCCCCCTGACCATCCCATAATCAGAGAACATTTAGTTTATTTTATCAATTCTTCTTTTCATTTATCCTAATTGTTTCTTTGTTCATTCTGTTAATCATTTTCTTTCATTCATCAATGTTTTCGAATATTTCATTTAGTCCTCCTTTTTATCTTTTTGAAATTCATCCATCATCACGAATCTTTTTTCATTCCTTACACCGTCGTTAATTTGTTTTCCTTCTTTCTTCTCTTCCTTCTTTGCTTCATTTTTCTTTCATTCTTCAATGCTTAATTTTCGCTCCCTGTTTTCTTTCTTTCTTTCTCTCTTTCTTACATTCTTCTTTGTTTGCATTAATCTATTTCTCTCTGTTTTTCTTTCTTTCTTCCTTCTCTCCTTACTTAATTTTTCATCCCCCCTCAATTCTAGTTATATTTTTTCTTTCCTCTACCCTTTTATAACTTCAGTCTTCTTCCCCTTCCGTTCTTTATTCCTTCTTCTTCAATCTTTTTCTTCTTCTCTTTTTTTATCCTCTTGTTTGTTTCATTTTCTTCCTTTTCCTTCTTTTTTCTATGTTTCCTTCCTTTTTTTCATCTTCCTTTCCTTACTTTCTTTCTTCAAACTTGTTTATTTGTTTCATTTTCCTTCTTTTCATTCTTTTCTACTTTCTTTTTATACTTTTTCCCCCTCCTTTCTTTCATTCTTTCTTTCATTTTCACTTGCTTGCTTGGTCCACTCTCCTTCTCTCCATTTTTTTTCATTCTGTCGCTCTTCCATTCATTGTTTCTTTTTTGTTTTGTTTTTTCTTCTTGTTTTTCTTCTTTTTCCTTATTTCCATCTTTTTTTCCCCGAAATATTTCATTCAACTCATTCCCCTTTCTCCTGAGGCGATTCATTTCTCTGGCCTTTTTTCAATCATCTCACGCTCCCAGATTTCATTTACCCCAATATTATTCAAATTGTGTTTCTTCCTCTTGTCCTTTATTCGATCTGTTTCTCCTCAATACTCAACTTTTCTTAAGTTTTTATGTCTTTCACCTTCCAAACTTCACTCCTCCAGAATCTCCTATTCTTCCAGAAAACATCCGAACTTTTTATCCTCGGATTTATACCATATTTTTGTATCTTCTCTCTCTCTCTCTCTCTCTCTCTCTCTCTCTCTCTCTCGCTGCACTTCTCTCTTCTCTTCGTCTTATTTCTTGACATTCTTCCATCTACCCTTCGGTCATCTCACTATTGTTCTTTATCTCCTTTATGCAAGAGGCAACTTCTATTTGCCAATTCTTGCCGTTGCAAGGCCGTACACTTTAGTGGACATCTTCCCATTCGTTTCGTCAAGCAGAATTTCTAGCTGAATTCCGATCTCCCTGTCATGCTTTATATTCACTGTTACATTTATGACCGGAAGTTACCATGTCCGGCCGAAGTGTCACTTTTGTCGCCAGCGAAAATCCCACCATTTTATCCTCACTTGAATTTGACAGACACTCAGAATAAAAATGAGCATTACTGAGTCATTCCTATTCATGAATACCGAAGTAATCTCAGCTGGTTCCGGGATGAGAAAGTGAATGCTTCAAACTAAATAGTGAATCGAAAGTACTATGAGCTATGGGCGAAATTGCACAATACTTTTAACTTGATACACCGAGTGCAAAACATATCTGATACATTACAAAATATCCATTTCAACGTACTCATACATATTCTAATTGGACGAAAATTGATATTGATACATGATATACATAAATCAAAAAAGAATAAACATGGTGGAGTTATTTACAGACGTAAGTACTCTTTCATTAAAAATATTTTCTTTTAATGTAGTATCGATATACTAAAAATGAACCTTTTTTTTAATGTACTTATTTCAAATTTATGTATCACTGATTGAACAAATTTAACTGCCTCTCTTTGGAAGCTCATATATTTCATGTTACTCCTTTCTATGCCTTGAGACTTTCACTGATTAGAACTCACATAAAATTACTAATTACAAAAGTCTCCACTCTCCCCATGTGGCCTGGCCTGACTGACACTGAATTCGAGAATCAGATTTATGCCATCGGCACATTTTGGCCATGGACTGTTAGGTATGATTCCTGAGAGAGGATCACAAACATCGTTGCTGTTTGTTAATTTGATTCAAATTTACATATTTCTCCTTCCACTTCTGTTGAATTTCCGCTGTTCATATGCACCGGAATAACTCAAGAATTGGCTTTTGAATGAAGTTGATATGCGCAAAATATGCTGCTCAGTGTACCAGGCATTACAATGTCAAGTTCAAAGTCATTCAAATATATGATATGAGGGGAGGGGGGCTCGATACACAATGAAAATCTTCAATGAAATGAACGTATATTTTGTTACCATAAAAGTGTCAAGGCTACAACGGAATCTGCGTCTCTTACCGGTTCGATGATACGTGGTTTTTCAATGGTATGGCAGAGAGAGAGAGAGAGAGAGAGAGAGAGATATTTTCTCAAGCCGGCAAGGATCGAACTCAATTTTCATCCATTCATGGGGAATTGGGAGAAGGGGAACGTTTTAAAATAATCTCATTTCAAACTAAATTCAAACTAAAATTCAACAAGACTTCGAAATGTTTGCACATATATTTGAATGATACATCTGTTTTTGAAAGAAAAAAACACCCCTGAAATCATGATTATTTCGGTTGAATTTTTCGTTTTTCAATATTTTCACAAAAAGAGTGTTGAGTGTGCCTGATAACTTTACAAAAAAACAAACAATATAATATTATAATTACAATAGTATTAAAAAACAAACCCTTGGGGGATGGAACGAACAGATATCAGGACGTCCGTGTTGAAGGTACATATTCACCATGGGTCAAACCTCATAGTCACGTGAAATATCAGATATATATATATATATATATATATATATATATATATATATATATATATGTGTGTGTATATATATATATATATTGTGTATGTGTCATCCACAGACAGCTGTTTCTATGTATTACATCTCCCCAGTGTGGCTATAGACTTTCCATTATTCCATCCTTACCGTGAGGCAGGATTGAAACCTTCGCTTCAAACAGGGAGACCGATATCTTACCTCTGGGCTATGGAACTGGACGGTCAGTAAGGCTGAATATAAGCGATATATTTATTTACGCAGAATTTTCCCATCCACCAGTGTGCTGTATTCCTATGGAAGAGCATTGCGTTAGCTTACAATGGATGAGTTACCTCACTTAAAGGGTGGTCAACCCTAGATAGAGGTGCATTGATTATTGTGTCATTCACAGACAGCTGTTTCAATATATTACATCTGTTCGGCGTAAAATATCTATATCTCTATTTATATATAACGGGAGTATTATGACAGGCTGTTCTGTGTCCCTGAAAGTGGGGTAGATCAACTGATTCATTTTCAATTGTGAGATATTTTCATTCTTTTCCTTCCTCCTATTCTGTATTCCTTCTCAAGGAATATCAATGAAATTCTGTTGAGAGGTCGTTTGCGCGGTAAGGAACAAGGGTTTGACCGGAAAATTTTTTGAAGGGGAGATAATTTGGCGTTCACTGTATCCACTCCCGTCTGTTTCCACCGTATCTATAAAAGTTGAGATTTAATCCCATTTAGATTTTGTGAAATGATAAGGCACCAATCAAAAACATGCGAACAAACATTACAGTCTGGTCCAGGAATTCATTTTTGATTTCATCACTGCAATTTTGACCCTTTGCTTTTGACTTGAAAGAATTGATTTCCATGAATAAAAAAAAAAGTTTTGCTCCGTAGTATATTGATTTTTTTCCTTTTAGGAAGAAACCTGTACCGTGATTGTTTAAAAGTTGAAATGATGACCAGAGCAACAAAAAGAATGAAATACACAGTTGGGAAAAAACATTCCAACGTTTACAAATAAGCAAACAATAAAATTATCAAAATAACCCTTTATAGTGTGCATCACCGTGATATAAAAGGCTAGCCGGTTAGATAAGCAGACTAAAACTACTGGGTGACGAGTCTGATTCCCCCATTTGCCTTTCGTGACATTGAACTCAACCTAGTAAATACATGTTAGACATTCCATTCAGGGTATAAAAATACACATTATTGTTTTCTCAATATAGAACTTGATATTCGTGGAGATTGTTTTTCCCTATTAGTCTCGCTATCTCTTTCAGACGGTTCTACATAAATATGCATCGAACAATGAAATATCACATTCCATGCATAGAAAAAGCATAACATGTTCTACGTGATACGCAATCAATTTTGCGAATTCAACACATTTTGAAATATATAAACGTAAATATGGAGTAGAATGTATTGCATTTTTAAGGCAAAGATAAAAATAGATGCTGAAATAATTAAGTTTAAATTTCATTGATAGATGATATAAGCGTTATCATATCAACTGATCAATGCAAAGACACTATCAGGAACTGTCAACCATTACTCACACTAAAGTGATCAACATAGGTTTCTCGATTTTCAAGTGAGTTTAGCTTACAAGCCAGTTATATAATGTATCAAGCGTACAGGCTACACCAATGGAGCTAAAGGGCTGGAGATATAAAAATTTACTCCTTGCTCTGTCTACAAAAAGTGTTTTTTTTTTCGTTTTTTAAGTCCCTATCACCAGTTTTAACAGGTTTTAAGTTCAATTTATGATGTGAATTTATGCTAAATTGATTCCTTGGTTTCTGCGTACATGATTACACATTTTTTCATTTGTTTTTGAATGTTCAGATTTTTCAGTAATCTTACGAAAGGAAGAGATCTTAATTATTCATTAATCACCACTTCTTTCTAATCATTCCAATTAATAACCTCAACAGGGCATGCTACCAAGAGATGTTGCCGGCGTGATGATTTCTATTGAGTGACTGACCAGATTTATTTCTCTCTCAAGCTGATGGAATTCTTGGGCTTGGCTCCTTCTTAATTCCCGAACTACTTGACACCAGGGACTGTTCTAGTGATTGGAAGAATTGATAATCCAAAGGTTATAGGTGTGATGAGTATGGGGGTCTTAGGGAACGTTCGAATCACGGCTAGTTTCATTGCATCTTTGTTTTTCGTTTTTGTTTTACAGGGTGAAGTTTTACACTGTCTTACTAAAAGATGGTACCGTTATTTCTTTTATTTCATTGTCTTTTTCCCCCCAAAGACGCTCAGTCTTGATCTAAATTACTATAGGCATTCTTGCTTTTTCGACATTAATGTCCTTCAGTAGGTGTCTCTCTTGAATTCAGTAATTCATGATGGACAATAGCTGTCATGTACCTCCAGATGTATAGAGGATCTTTCTGTGGATGAAGTCCTGGTATCATTCATAATTCATTCTAATGTTGGTGGACAAGCATCGCTTTTAGCATTCGTTTTTAAGAAATCCTACGGGAAAAAACCTAATGGATTATAATCTGATGGTCATGAGTTCGATCCTCACTCGGCAAAGTGGTGAAAAAAAGTCATTTATTCTGTTTCAGTGGAAGGAACAGACAGGTGGGGCAATGAGGATGAATTTGATAGGAAGAATCAAGTAATATGAAATATCCCCCTACTTGGACAGCAGAATGAGAATCACCTATCCTGTTATTTGATTTGAAGTTCCCTAGATGTTACCAACTACGACATATACTCGAAAAAGGCCTGGGTAAAGAGAAGTCAAAGCAGTGCAGCTATAACAATAAAGATGAAGGCCTTAATTCGAGTAAATGAGTGTATATCATTGATAATTACACATCACAGAACCCCAACCAGAATGCAGAACCCATTTCGCCTCCTTTGTATGAAATAGGGAATGGTTGGACACTGAGTAATAACCATGTATGCTGCATTTGTTGTTAACATATAAGATTGATTTTTCAAAAAAATAAATGAGATCTTCAAATGCTTACTCATTTGACTTATTAAAACTTTTTTTTTGAAGACAGTTCATTGAAAACCAATATTTAAAAAAAAATTCCGTACAATTCGCTTGGGATATTCATGTCTAGTTAAACATAAAGTTGTTTTTTTTTGTTGTTTTTTTTAAAAATTGTCGCTGTTTTACTATTCCAACTGACGCTTTCAAAATGTTCGTATTCATAGTCGTTGCTCTTCATGAGTGAAATTAATGAGAGAGGTCTTATCCATCATATAAGACTGTCTCTAGCGAGTCTATTTTCCCACAGATATCATTCTTCAGTACAATGTCATTTGGATTAATTGCATTTTTGTCATCACAGGAGTAAAATCAGAATCTGTAATTATAATTGTAACATTTTTGAGGTTTGTATCTAGCAATTGTCATATTTTGTCTAATAAATGCTCAGCATTTGAAGTTATTCTTTTATCTTTTAGAAGTATGCTTCTAGCAGCTCACACATTGTAGGCTTGGATACGCTTGAAAGATTGGAAACGATTATAAGCAATAGGCTTCAACTTAAATGATACTTATTTGAAATGAACTCAGTCATGTTGTCAAACAAAGAAACACTCAACTTAATGTGACAATCGAGCACGCAGAGAAGGCAAGATCAAATACTTAATTCGATGAATTACTATGGAAAGCTTGAGTCGTTGATAAATACTAATTTTTAAAAACTGAAAACAAAGTTTTACTAGTTTTATAAATTATTAATGTGAATTGATTATTTGATAGATTATCAGCGTGAATTAATCTAGTAGCAAAATAAATTTTCAGATATTATTCATCACCAATTTAATCTTGATAACACTTTATCCGAGAGATTCGTAGAAATCAACACTGTTACATGTGCTGCTACTGCTCTGAGTATACAAATACTATGATGTGGAGTAAAACAAAGGCTATATGTCGAAATTCAGCCGGGGGCCCATGACTTCATCGGAGAGTTGCTGTCCATGTCAAACAAACACGCAAGTTCAATTCTTCTCTATTTCCAACCAATGTTGTGAGCTCATCCAACGTTTTGCATTTGAAAGCAACAAAAATAAGATGAAAGAGAAACTAGTCAGACATCGAGAGTGATTAGGTTTCTGAAGGCTAAGAGGACAAAAATAAATAATAAAAGATCATATCCAACATCATATGGAGATATCATAACACAGCAAATTATATTGAGAGAACAGAGGTTAGAGATACCTCAAACAAAAACAGTATCAGAAAAATCGAATCGCAATGGATCAGTCATGTTGCATGATAGACAAACAACCGCTGGACATCATGACTCACGACATTGATCTCAGGATATCATATGGCCTGACCAGTTCAGAAAATATTGGTTAGCAACGTCCATGATCAAGAGATTTTGCGAGTCTTAGTGAACACAAAATAAAAGACCTTTGACATCAAAACTTCATCTGAAAGTATTGGTCAATTTCCCATGATGCAGTTGCCGGAGGAGGCATTGAAACCTGGGTCAGTCACCCTATCCATTCATTGTCAGTATCAGTCCCCTCCCTCGAAATACTCAACATGTTTTATTCTTCTGCTATTTACTAAGCTTTGGTTAGTCCCGAACGCGAGCCTAACACATGTAGTGAGTTTGCCCATCGCTGATTAATTTAACGATGATTTTTCAGGGACTGGCGTTCCCAGTGTGACTTGAACGTAAGCAAAGGGAGTGCGTTGAACCTCCAGACTTTGCAACAGTTGTGTCAGATCTCTGTGGGTGGAATATATATGAGGAACCCTGTAATGTAATGTTTTTAAAACCCAGAATATAATGTAAATTAATCTGAAAAGAAATCATAGGGAAACGTAGTCAGTTCTAGCGCCCCCCCCCTGCAGTGCAACCAATATGTTTCATGTTATCAATATACTTATTGATCCATTGATTATTCTTGCTTTTTTCGTCACTTCTTTGCAATCCCTAATTATTTCTAAAAAAAAATTTGACATCAAAATCCAAACCGTAAGTGTTTAGAAAATCGAGAGATTCCTTTCAGAGAAACTCCACTTTCCTGAAAGGTAATGAGTGTATTAGTTAGTCCAATAGGAGTTCTTTCTTTCCTAGTGCTATTATCAAAGTCCATAAACAGATTTTACTAAATTAATCTTCAAATTCCATGTTTGCAAAAGGAATGCATAAAGTCCGTCAAAAATACATGTAAAATTCCGATATTGTGAGTGATGTGTTGAATGTTGTAAATAAATACACACATCAGACTGATAATACATATTTACATGTATACTCAACAAGTATATAACATATCTGTCAGTTCAAATACTTAAATAAATATATATATATATATATATATATATATATATATATATATATATATATATATATATATATATATATATAAATTGGAAGAAACCTACATTTACCCAGAGATTTATAATGACTGCATCTTTTATGGTAGATACATAGACGACATTTTTTTCATATATACAGGCGAAAAAACCAAACTAGATAACTTCTTTATACACCTAAACTCGGCACATGACTCTATTAAGTTTGACTTCACAACATCCACTGACTCCATAGCCTTCTTAGACACACGCATATATATATAGATGACAACAGAAACCTCCAAACCACCCCTACACAAAACCCACAGACACCCACAATTACCTCCACTCCAAATCAGCCCATCCCCAACACTTAAAAAGAAGCCTACCATTTTCACAAGCTCTTAGAATTAGGAGAATCTGCTCCACCAATAGTGAACTTAACAGACACAAACATAACCTAATACAATATTTCACCCAACGAGGTTATCCGCTAGATGACACAAAAAACCAAATAAAAAAAGCGACTGGAATACCCAGAGATGAAACCCTTTTACTGTCCCATAAACCCAACCGCATACCCCTTATAACAACCTTCAACAACACACTCCCACCACACATCATCAATAATAGATGGAACATTCTCACGATCAAAACAGATCTAAAAGAAAGATGTAAGTTACAGTACATAGGCAAGTCCGAGTGGCAATTTAATATTAACTCAACAATTATAGACATAGGATTAAGTCAAAAAATAATCGTAGCCCACTTCCTGTAGAACTACACTTTCGCACACCTGACCACAATTTTACCACTGACGCTAGCTTCACAATCATAGAAAAAATAGAAAAAACTACTCCAATTGACACAACTAAAGTTCTAGAAAAACACGAAGACATGTGGATCAACAAAGTTAAAACCCTATATCCTAATGGATTAAATACTAAACTGAACAACCCGCAACACACAGAACACTAATACACACAACTCCTACCATTAATATCCTCACACCCACATCTTAGACACATTCAATAATGGAAGCTTCAAAGTCACCTAGACCCATAGGAAAAACTTCACCTTAGCCTGTTATAACCCCTGTCCAAATCATAGCCAAAACATTTTCAGTAACTTTTAAGGTTGATACCTATGTAGCTCCTTGACCCCACCACCCCTTCTACACTATCCCAAACATACCAAAAAATCCACCTCCACAACACTACTCCCTACCTTGACACACTCTGCCCTCCCCAAGACCAACTGCTGCTGCTTTACCAAAATCCAAATACTTGCCGGTCATTCTTACATTCAGCAGGAGGCCTCTAGTAGCCCTGACAACAAAACTTACCCACAATGCATAGCCCCCGGCAGTGGACTCTAGTTCCACATGGTACATTTTAATTCACACTCACACAACGCACACCACTGATGATGGGAGAAATCCCGAAACATGTATGGACTATTGACGTATAAGGATTAATAAACCTTACCACCAAAAACTTCACTCCCGAGTCCGTCTCACTCTCTAAAGTACACATATATATATATATATATATATATATATATATATATATATATATATATATAGAGAGAGAGAGAGAGAGAGAGAGTATAGTTAACACCAACTCAGTACAGTAGATGAAAAAATTAGTGAAAAAGAACAACAGAAAACGAGATGATGAGAGCATCAGAAATATATGAGTAACATCCCCATATGCATTAAGTGGCAAAGTAAAAACGTATTCAGGAGATAACATGGGATGTTTGGATCATCATTCTTTCCATTACCCTCTATGCAAGAGAGACCGTTCCGTTCACGTTATGATAAAAATAACAGAGAACTTACAGTAGCATATCATGATTTCTGGAGAAAAATCGAAATGTGTATTACCGAAGATCTACTTTATCCTCCAATGAAGCATAACGCAACTTTTTTTATAACAAAAAAAAAAATAAATAAACCGAAATTTTTAGCATACAAAAAAATGGTTGAAAAAGAAATAATTTTTAAGATAACAAGTTATCATCAATGGTGAAAATAAATACTATATATGATTGATACTAGATTATACGAACCATCAACAAAAAAAGGAGTTATTAGTCCTAGGAATGTATGTGTTGTTACGAATATAAAGAAAAGACTTCACAATACCAATCTACTAAAAATAAATGTGGAAAAGAAATAACGAGGAACCTCCCAAATTATTCGAAACGCATATCTGATTATAACATATCGATACGAGGTTAAAATAAGAAATAAAATTTTCAAATGTGAAGAAGAAAACAATTGGAGATATAACTATATATAGTACCGGTAAAATAAACATAGACGATTGTGAATTCCAAACAGCAGATTCAGACAATGAACTCACATCGTAAGAGGAATTGAGGAATTAATAAAAAGAAACTCTGGAAATCTTCTCTCAAGGAAGAAACGGTAGAGAACCAAAAAAATAAATCATGATAAATGTGAAAAAGTAATTACTAAACCACTAGTTTGTGGTATTCAATTGATGACAAATGAATATAAAATAGCAGAATCCAGATTCATTCAAAGGAAAGGAAAGCTAATGAAAACAGTGAAAAAACTATCCAAGGAAATTAAAACATCCACATAAAATCAATCAATCAAATACTTGGAGATACTACAATACCTGGGAGAATTAAAGAAAATTGCAGTTGTTCAAATTGACAAAGCTACGTATCTATCTATCTATCTATCTATCTATCTATCTATCTATCTATATATATATATATATATATATATATATATATACACGTGTATATCCATGTTTAATCATATATTGTCTCAAATTGAAACTTCATTTCAAATAATCTGTTATTTCAAGGTAAATGAATCATTTTGCTTAGAAAACGTAAGTAGAATAAATACATGAAGTAATTAAGCTGCTGCTGAGATTTTGATTGTTTAATCTATTTACATTGTCGAGGCAGAAGGATACATTAACCGTGTAATAACAGATCATTTGGAATAGTTTCAATATAGTATAACTCAATTTATAATCACTCTCTCGGATCATACAACCATTTCTCATTAACACACACACACACACACACACACATATATATTCATATATATATATATATATATATGTGTGTATATATATATATATATATATATATATATATATATATATATATATATATATATATATACATATATAGATGTATCTAATCTTAAATGATTTCCCTGAAAATGCCTAGCCTTGCCATAGAACAAAGAAGCTCCTTTTACAACATCATGAAGCTCGAAACTTCTTGTGATCATTTTTTCTTTCAACAAGTTCATTCTCATTTGATATTCCATTTTGTCCCGTTGGGAACCAAATTTTTATCGCAGATATTTTCAAGGATTTTTTCTTCAATCATTTTCTCCTGCACACACATGCATGCACACACACACACACACATACACACACACACACACACACACACACACACACACAACGCAAACGCACGCAACATACACACGCAACAAACACGAATGAACATGCATCTACACGCGCACACATATGTATATTTAGATATGAAATATATTTCTAGATTTATGTGGATAGATACACACATCAACACACACACCTACGCCTACACATAGACAGACAAACACACGCATAAAGACACATGCACACACACACACATATATATATGTATATATACATATATGTATATATATATATATGTGTGTGTGTATATATATATATATATATATATATGCATACATACATACATACATACATACATACATACATACATACATACATACATACATACATACATAGATACATACATTTGGGCAAATTACTTGAGGCAGTACCAACTGAATGCCGGATGAAACTAGCTTCGGAAATTCTCATCTCATTTTTGTTCCATATCTGAACAAATAACTCGCTATCTGTGGCTATAGTCTTCTTCTAGATTTTTGTAATTATAAAATGGCTAGAAGCCACCGTTGCACTTGCTATTCAAGCAAAGGGAAATATAATAAACTCAGAAAAGTTGCACAATGAATAAGACTATGTATGTATGTATGTATGTATGTATGTATGTATGTAAGTAATATGTATTTATGTATGTATCTATCCATCTATCTATCCATCTATCACATATAATTCATACCTATCCTCGCATTTATATTCATACTGGCCTGCATAGTCGATTTTGTGTAGATTTCATGAGGATTTAATTCGCATATAGGTATTACATATCTATATATATCTATATATATATCTATATATCAATATATATCTATATATATCTATATATCTATATATATCTATATCTATCTATCTATCTATCGATCTATCTATCTATCTATCTATCTATCTATCTATCTATCTATCTATATATATATATATATATATATATATATATATATATACATATATATATATATATAGGGAGAGAGACATAGAGATAGATATAGATATACGAATGTGCAGTGTGCGTGCGTGTCTGTGTATGTGTATTTGTGAGTGTGCTGACAGACTATATATATGTGTTTGTGTATGAGTGTGTTTATGTAAAAAAGGGAACAGTAGTCTCCAAAAAATACATACTGGGGCAATTAACACCTTGTCCTGCAATACACACACACACATATATATATATATATATATATATATATATATATATATATATATATATATATATATATATATATATATATATATGTATATATGTGTGTGTGTGTGTATACATATATATAAATAAATGTATATATATATGTATATATATATATATATAAATGTATATATATACGTATATAATTACTTGCATATCTATATATATCTATATCTATCTATCTATCTATCTATCTATCTATCTATATATATATATATATATATATATATATATATATATATATATAGATGCATGTATATAGGTATGTGTATCCATGTGCATGTCTTGAATATACATATATAAATTTCTCATAATCTCTTAAATCAAAAAGTGTATACCTATCTACATACATGCACAAACTTAGATTACTTGCCGTCGTGTAATGAATAGTCATTTAATATTGCAGCCTTATTGATCTTTGCTTGTCTGTTGAGATTGATCTTCACTGTACGTCATTGAGTTCTTACACCAAACTAAGTGCAGCTTAATAAATCCACAATGCATATCTACTCTTATTTATACCCTGATTCATACCCACATAAATTTATTTCTTCAGATCTCTCTCCGTCTATATCTAGATTTATAGGGTCTCCAGAGGATGACTTGCTGTACCCACCCCCACCCGACTTTCAGTCCTACATAGTCTACATGCCCTGATTCTCAGCAGATTAGAGACCGGCAGTTCATATTCGTGGGTGAGTTAGAGAATTGCAAGCCACCCCTTCATCAATTTAAAAAAAGAAATCATTAAGTATTCTCCTGATAAAGTCAAGACGTCATTCGATCTAATCTCACGCTTCACCACTGATTTCTATCCAGAAATATTTTATCATTTTTGTCAATTTTCTTCTCGCAAAAGAGATTTTCAACTTCCATTGTTCGTATTTCATCGAGCCCTGTGCATATTGCATCCATCTCACGTAGCGTCACCTCTTTTCATTTGTCTCGGCGTGACGTGATTCGATTACCCTTCTCTAATTGCAGTTTGATTTGTCAGTGGCTCAACTTGAGCGACTCTTTGATTTTGCAGATTTGCAAGCGGACAATATAATTAGTAGCAATCACGTTTTGGAATCTTTTGTCAGCCGAGAGCACTTCGCTGTTATCTTTTTCTAAAAATACCGACAGCCATAATTGAGTCTCGGATGTGCGGATCAATTTATCAGAATTGTAAGTAATTGATCTACTACCGCGCTGGCTCAAAGTCTCAGCTGAAGTTTGAACACGTTGGAGGTGGAATGAACGGAAGTGGGGCAGTCTGAAGCACGGATCATTTCGGCTGGATCTTTTTAGAAAATCGATCCACTTTAAGATGAAAAATAAAGTTGAACCATGTAAAAGTGTGAGGGAAAGAAAATATGAGCCAAACAACAGAGAAACAGATTCACCGTAACGCGGAATGAATTATTCGTCCGAAATCAATCTATGAATATGAATGAAGTCGGCAAATGATGTGTGAAGTTATTTGATTATTTGATCAGACATGTGAGAAATTGATTAAAAGCTGCAATCAGGTTTCAAGTCTTCCCCGAAAACGGGATCAGATTCAGTATCAGATAGTTGTTTATTTTTGTAAACTTCCACAGACATTCTATTGGAGATGGGAAGGTGTTGGAAAAGTTAGTCGTACATCCGAATTCTGCATTTCTAACATGAAGAAAACAACTGAGAATAATTAAGAAATAAAGGTGTCGAAAAGGAGCAATTAACGTGGAAATAAAGCAGGCAATGCATTAGTAATCCTATACTGATGTTAAATATCAAATGTGAGGCTGCTTTTGCTATTTCAGCAGCTTGTGCATTTTACAGGATGGAGGTATTAACCAACTACCCAAACTGTAACAGAAAGCGTAACCATTACTCGGATAGACTGCCTTGCAAGACTAAAGGGTTCAAACTATCTCATTAATGGGGGGATCGGATTCATGCCTACCCACTGTAAAAATGAACGCTTGCAGCATTGGCTGGAACTCAAACCCTGTTGGCTCTGACTCTATTTTCCATGCCAGTAAACATTATACAACTTTACATTGATATCTTCAGTGCCATCTGATAATACAACATGACATGAGATCATTGGTTGTTAAATCATAGTTACATACCTATTCCTGGATATCTTGACTATTGTTCTGCTTTTAATTGTATCCACGCGTAGTTTCTGGCGAAAGAGTACTGTTTCTTTCTCGATTGATAATATAATGATACTGATGACATCTTGAGGGTGTATGGATCTTGGGATACCTGATCAACATTTATGCTCGCTAGTGAAGTCTAAAAGAAAAGGGAGCAATAATTGGCAGTAGGTGCTGCCAGAGGGAATTCAAAGGTAGCATCTGACTAACCTGAGGTGAGATCCACTTCCTGATTTCGAATCAGGGTTCGCCATCTCCACAATAAGGTAAGTGTGGTTTGTGTCAGAAAGGTGCAACGGTACTTAATTTATTCATACTAACACATAAAGTATTGTAACACAATATTTTAACCATCATTTTCTACCAGTCCTACCTTTACCTTAATTTTGAGTTACTCTTTCAGTCGTGTCTTCGATTTGCTGTTCTGAATCATTTCAAATTGCACTGTTTGGTCGTTACACTAGAATGCCAGTCTGAGTTTGGATAGAAAAATAACTAGGAATCAAGAAGAAGGTAAAAGCTAGTCAAAGTTAATAATAACAGTCAAAAAAAATTGAAAACAGGTTTATATTGTTGATTGTTATTGATTAAGTAAGATTGATCTGTTGTGGGTGTTCAACTATTGCAATATAGAAAGCCTTGCTTTGAACAACACTATGCCACATTTGGAAATGCAGAACTTGAATCAACGTATTTGCAATCCTCTGCATGATTAATTATCTAATAATTATTCAACAACATGGATAGATTGTTGTCCTGGTGGTGTTGATCCGTACTTGATTAAGATAAAGTGCATGGGAGATCCACTCAGGAACCCTATCGTAACAAAATGCTGTTAGCACAATGAGGTCAATCTTGAGGAATGATCAAATAATTAAGGCTCATTTCCTTTGCAAGTCTAGCGCAATATGATGCACCTTCAATCATTTCCATTCTTTCAGTGCTGAGTTTTGTAAATATGTATAGATCATGAGCAGGCTTTAATAAAACAGACTTTTTCTATCGTGCAGTCATCAGTTATATTGGGTTGTAGCTAAAAAATGTCGCTCCTTAAGAAAATAAAATGAAATTAGATAATAATTAATTATCATTTGAAGTTATTCAGCCCCCAAACGTAATGGTTTCCAACAAAAAATTAGTTTGACTAATTTTTACGTACGATTCCATATTAGTACATATTGATGCTCTATCTGTTGGTAATATCAATGAAGCATTTAGAGTAGGCATTTTTAAAATATGAACTGTCCTGTGTTGGTTCAATAAGTTTAGGTCTTTAAACATGGATGCAAATGATGAATTTGGAGAGAAACAAAAACCTGTTCTTGGTAAAAAAAAATAACGTTGTAAGATATGGTGGCCAACAAATCTTGGTCAAAGATTCCATCACTTTCTAAAGACTTGAAGACTTCAACTGAGACTATACTTAGTCGTCTGAAGAAAATAGGGAAGCTTTAACTGTTGGAAAGATAAATCTCTCAAGAATTGAATTGAATAATCGATGACAATGCCAGATCGTTCATCTCTCAGCTTACAATGCCTGAGAGACTCAGGATATGAAGTCTTGTCACACCTTCCATATTCACATGACTTTTCCCCCAAAGGTTATCATCTTTTCAAGCATTTTGAACTTCATAGCCATTATAAAAGGTTCAACGATAGCAAACCATAATTCATGCTTCTATTGAAAGCCTCACAACTGAACCTCATGAATTTTATAGGGATAACATATTATCATCCGAGTGCCTTTGGAAAAAAGATTATTACTCCGCATGGGTCATATCTCCATTAAATACTTGGTGCTTTTGCCATTTATACGATCTTTCATCTTACTATTCAAAGAACGACATTTTGTATGTAACAAGCTGATATATAGATTGCATGCTTCAGTTTCCCCAAAATCCAAAAAAGTAATGTCTTTTTTTTTGATAATTCTCTTTCAGCCCAAGAAGCAGACTCGCTAATAACCTCTTGTATATTAGCTTAGGTTAGACACAGCTATTTGTTCTGTTTATTCAATTATTTTCTTCCAAAGCCGGGAAAAGACATAACTCACTAATGACAGCATGTATCAACTTCCAAGTCACGTAAATAATTAATCATCGACAGTGAAGAACTGCTTGCCGATCTTACCAGGGTTTGAATGAAAGATTGTAAGTCGTGTGAAGTACAGGTTTGTATATCAGTCTCGTAATATATTGATCTGGTGAAGGTATCGTCAAAAGTAAAGTGTTTAAGCTCAAACCATTGTAAATCAGTGGTGTAGCCTCTTGAACTAGGATACATTTATCAGTCTTTATAGGTGAAGTTTATACATAATCTCCACTGAGATTCATAGAAGAGGTCGACAAAGTTTAAAAAAGAGGAATAAGTCTATCATATATACATATATATATATATACGCACATATATATAGAAGACAAGGGCTTAGGAACACATTGTACATATACCAATCAGAGGATACACCCATAGAATGCTTGTGTTTTCAAAAAGGATTTTCAGTCGACTAATCATGCCTACGTACGATACACCATTTGTTTGGATTCCAAAAATGTTCAATGTTTGACATTGCGCTTTGCGTCACATTTTGTACCATTTCTGAGCTAAGGGAGTTAATTTCAGATCTTTTTCGATTTTCAATTTAATTTTCTTTAGAGTCCACGCTTGCATTTTGTATGTCGTAATGACGTCACATGCTAGACAATGACAAATTGCAATCGTTGATTATAATTTGTGTGATTGTCCGTTAATTGTTATATGTTAAATATGTTAGAAACCCCATATCCAAAACTGGAGGAAGCAACACACACAGACACACACACACAGACACACACACAAACACACACACACACACACACGCACACACACATATATATATATATATATATATATATATATATATATACACATAAGTACTTTTGCTTATATACATACATATATATGATTTACTTTATACGTATATATATATATATACGTATTTTAATCATATATACATATATATATATGTATTTTAAATATATATATATGCATATATATGCATAAATATGTATATATATATTTATATATATATATATATATATATATATATATATATATATATATATATGTACGTGTGTGAGTATGCATGTGTATTTTACTTATATGTACTTATATATATTTTACACAGCTAACAAAAACGTTAAACTGATGGACCGCTACGACTTGAGTATGAACAAAGATATAGATAGCAGTTTTTTGCTTATTTGTATAATATAAATTATAAAATATATTAAATAACATAGACTAAGAGAGCTTGAATTTTAATAGACTTTAACTGAGACATAAATTTTTTGATGAACTGTATGTTGAACGTAAACTCATGTTAGCTAATTCAATTATGTTTTTACTCCTTCATCATCAGATATCAGTAGGTTGTTCTGGACCTGATACGGATCTTGATAGACTGTAAGGGGAAGGTGTATGCATATGCTGCAACCTGTCGAGAATCCCCCCCCCAAAAAAAAAACCCCAAACAAACTGAAGCTGATTTCATACTATAGAAGTTATTGGTTAGAGGTTGTCCATGCTTCTGCTAAATTCTAAGCTTTTCATCAGTTTAGCATTCCCACCAGTACATACATACATACATACATACACACATACATATATATATACATATATATATACATACATATATATATATATATATATATATATATATATATATATATATATATATATATATATATATACAGACATATACATATATACAGACATATATATATATATATATATATATATATATATATATATATATATGTATAGAGAGAGAGAGAGAGAGAGAATACAGATTGATAGACAGAATATAGATGGTTAAAATGTAGATAGATAGGATATGGATGGGTGAATAGAATATTGATAGATAGAACAAGGATAGATAGATAGAATATAAATAGATAGATAGATAGATAGATAGAATACAGATAGATAGACAGAATATACATTGATAGAATGTAGATAAATAGAATAAGGATAGATAAATAGAATATAGATACATATAATATGGATAGATAGATGGATGGAATAAAGAGTGATATATAGGTACAGAGAATATAGATAGATATATAGAATTTAGATAGAAAGATCAACTATGGATGAATCGATAGAATATAGATAAATAGAATATAGATGGATGGAATATAGATAGAAATCATTTTCCGATTATGACTGATTGCATATTCCCCAACTGATGCCTAAGGGAATTCATGCATGTAATTCACTCATCACTGTACTCCATCGCTAGTTATCGTGACCATTATCTCTTCCCTTATATACTAGGGTTCTAGCCAGAGAATGGGGGCCCAGGGGCAATCCACACGACCATCATCCCTTTTGCTAAACCCGACATCGGCAAAGTGACTGCTATATCCAGGGTTAACCTTGAGATATTGATGCAAGATATTCGCTTGTCTCGTGTCTTCCGTTTGCATTACTCATCATAGCGTGATCTTGGATGTCGCCACATATTCCTAATTAACTCCCTTTAATCCTCTCTTTGATAGATATTTTCAGTCACGGGGAGATTAAAATGTGTAGGACGTTAACCAGTCATTCATCGAGAGAGGAGTCAAAATAATTGACAAATACATATATTTGGATATCCGTTTTTTATGAAGGTTTGCTTCATGATATTTTTACTTTACTTAAGATCTCAGGTAAACACAGCTAATTAGTTCGACCTTTTGCAAGATTTATCGTAAAGTATCAAAAGTACTTGTAAGAGATTGTAAGGTTGTTACACTTAGTATAGAACTTATAGGTATGTTTTCGGTATGGGAACACTGAAACGTCTTCGTGTAAAAATTAATGGCAATTGATTGTTAGCTTTCTAAATACTTTATCCGGATCATCTACTTTTGGACGGAGGAAAAAAACTGTACCTATTTGGAAGAGTATCGAAAAAGCAATCATATAAATTATTCTTTTATTCTTTCACTATTTCAGGGTAAGTGAATAAATTGATAGAAATCAGAGTAAAAAATATCCTCTTTGTCGAGACTGGATCAATCGACCAGCTATACAATTGGGTGATTTATAGCGATTTCAAATCGAAAAAGACTTAATTTGTCTGTAATCAAAATACATACAGAGTTTGATTCCAGTTCGTTTCAGCTAATACTCTTAATGTAATGATTTACTGCATGGAATTATGTGTGTTGGACTGTCTGTATCAATAAGACTATACTGGTTGGTTCCATATCAAAGAAAACTTTTTCTGTGCTTTTCGAAGCACGGATAAACTCCATAGGATTTGGAGTTCTTAGCTTCCTTTTTCGCCATGACAGGAAGTTGATATATTAGTTGCATGTAGATTCGGATATCAGGGCGGACCCTGTTGCATTTAAATACACATGTACACCAATAAATCTTTGAACTTCTGATGAAAAAATTGTTGTTTTTTTTTTACACGACAAATGTTCATTTTTTGACGTAATATACTTACTTATCAATGCACTAGATTCAATGACAATTTCTTTAAAAACCTAATTCTAACAGTGGAGTCTCAGCTCTCTGTTTCTAACTCTGGTTTTTGAGGTTGAATCACCCTAGCTGGATTATATAGACGAAGTCATCACCAGCACACGCCTTTTGAAAAGATCCACAAAAGATTTCATTACTACGGAGATTTTACAATACGACATAATTAGTACTATGCAGCAATAGGTCACATGATTTCTTTGCATGGTCTTCTCAATCATTACTTAAATAACTGAATTGTATAATTCATGTTTTGTTTATTTAATCATTTCAATTTTGAAATCCCTTTCCAATATTTCTGGTTATTGGAACCAACATATTTGATCAAAAGGGCAAAAAACCTAATGAAAATTTTATTTATGCAAGTTGATTTTCATTTTTTGTTCCACGATTTCCATTTTTATAAGCTGTATGATTTCCATGTTACTATTAATCAAAACTACTCGTGCCAACATTTGACTGCAGTTTACTGTGCTAAACAGAAATGAGCCATCGATGGTACTGACAAAGGACCTTTTTAACCTCTGGAAGCATCTTGAATGGTTGATACTCCTTGAATTTATAACTCTAATTGGTTGCAATATGGTGCAGGATATTCTCCTGTGTTCTCAACACTAATGAATGAAAAAAACCTAATTGGTACTAAAAAGGAAGGTATACTACCAATGTACCCCTGTGGTGATCACCCATGGAGCTGAACCATTAAACGTAACCAAAAGATTGGATTTCAACCAGAGAAAATCATATTTCACATTGAATAGAGAGATCACATGACAGCACAGTATACTAGAGAAAAAAAGAAATCAGAAACATCGAAAGCTCCAATTGCAATGGGCTGGTCATGTTGCAAGAATGTCTGACAATCGCTGGATATAACGATTCACAACTCGCAATATTGATCCTGAGTGATCATATGCAAAATTATGAGCAACAGGATGTAAGACAGCTTTACAATACTATTGAAAGTATTTGCTCTGCAACGTCCATGATCGAGAAGTCAAAAGAATCTCAGGTAGGAGGACTATGTCCAGTCTCAGATGCTGAAAAAATTGCTGATGATGAAACCTATATTGATGATAATTCCAGTTAATACTGTTTCTAATACCTTTAGTGTCTGTAAAGCAAACATCAATTGTGACAATTATCGGATAACTGTGTTTGAGAGCAATGGATGGCCTGAAATACTGTCTGCAAGATGCTCTACAATGACGAAAACGAGACATTCATACAATATATTGATCAGTCAGATTCCAGAGTAAGACTTTTGATTGGATGATCGATCATTGTATTTGTCTTATGTTGACCCGTGGCCTATATTCTGACTCGTGTGATACGTGTTTTTATTTTATTTAGTCTCAACAAGGAAAGATGTCGACGAATTGATCATCGATAAAAAAAAATGCTTATATACATTTATAGTCTCTGGTTAACAACATTCAGCACACACACACACACACACACACACGCACACACATAGATATATTTATATATATATATATATATATATATATATATATATATATATATATATATATAAATATATATATGTATAAATATATATGTACACCAACATAAATGCAAATTTTATATAGTTTTCAAGTATCCACAAATACATATCACGCTGGTCATCCTTGATCCAATTAGTTTAATTCCATCTATTTCCAATCTAAATCTTCTAATTTAGTAATATTTTATTTTATATTATTCATATTTGTATTTCTAATTTTCAATTTGGAGTTCACCAGCTGTTTTACCATGGTCTTGTTCTGGAATGATTAGAAAACAGTTTATTGCTATTGTACTCCGATCATGTTCACATGTTTATATGAAAATAACAACCCCTTAATTTGAATTTTCTGTACAGTAAACCTCTTATCCCCGTTACTCTTCTGTTTATATGAACATGAATTGTTCACCAAAATTTTTTTTTAGCCTTTTATTATTTGTTTATGTCTCCTCTCCGCCACTATTTCAAGGCATATTGACCTGATATTCTGCGTGTTGCCCAAGGAGAGGTTGGGCTTAACATAAAGGGTATATGAGGTTGACCTCAATGTCACAAGGGTTCATTTCTTGGCTATTTTCAGAATTGCTGGCATGATTTTGCACACTGAGCATATGGATACATCTTTGCACCTTGAATATAACAAGCAATGTGAAATTGACCTTGAAAGTCACCTAAGTTCATAAATAAGTAATTTCTTGTAATTTCTACTCAACTCTTCAAGTTTTGAGCCATAACTTTGCACCAATGTAACTGAAATTCGAGATTGGTATAAGTCTTCACTTGCAAAACTCATTTCAGGTAACCTGATATCATTCTCTCCGTCGTTTCTAGCCGGTCTTCCAAATTGACAATCAAAATTTTTTCACCTATGAATATGACATTTGGCATAGAGGTAGATTCTTCCACGGTCAAATTATTTAGAGAGTTGATTTGACATCGGGGTCATACGAGGTCA
Organism: Thysanoteuthis rhombus; assembly: GCA_963457665.1. Taxonomy (NCBI): domain Eukaryota; kingdom Metazoa; phylum Mollusca; class Cephalopoda; order Oegopsida; family Thysanoteuthidae; genus Thysanoteuthis; species Thysanoteuthis major. The sequence continues at coordinate 19,338,867 of OY735202.1, forward strand.
CCGTATGTTATTTTTAGTGGATTTTCTCATTCGTTGGTCTCGATGCTGAACCTCGGATGGCGAAATTTGCATACATCTTCAAACGGCTAAATTTATTGGGTTTGTGAAGTTAATGCTGAAGTTCACTAAAGGTCACATGGTAATTGCAACAAATAAAAAGAGAAATCTCTCGAAAGCCCTGGCCTCCACCTGAATTCCCTACGCTTAGCCCAACAACAGTTCTATATTGGTTCATCTGGGGTTAGGTTCCTTATTAATCTTTCCATACCGACACCTAATGAGAGAAACACTTTTATAGTGTATCCAGAAGCCTGGTCAAACTAAGTGACAATATCATTAATTTTTTGAAGACATATCTATATCAAAAGGTAAGAAATATATATATATATATATATATATATATATATATATATATATATATATATATATATATATATATATATATATATATATATACATTTATATATACATTTATATATATATTTATATATATATATATATATATATATATATATATATATATATTCTCACTTTTTGCATCTTCGATTATTGTTTCAGAACATGTTCAACTCTTACGAACAATGTTCTTCTGATACTCAAATATGTAACAATATGTAATAAAAAAAACTGTGCAATACCTCACTTATGTCAAGTTAATGTACTGTTCATCGTTGATCTTTTCACTGTCAATGAGGAAGATTTGAACTAAGACTAGCGTATCATGGGCTTACAGCAGCCTCAGATTCATAGAATCAGGATGTTACCGATACTTTCATGCCTAATCCACACGGAACTGCAGCTGTTGAATATCAATACTACTTCCTAGGTAGATCGCTTGCATGAACTTATCAAGGTTATTGTAGCGAGCCTTCACACAGCATTAGAACAGAGAACGATATAAAACATGTTTAGTAAGACTTACGCGTTCCATGTATCATAGAAAATATCGAGTTTTGTTAATCGTATCAGAAGCTGTCAACCAGAAATGACACCAAAACCGTCAGCACAGATTTCTTCGGATTCAAAGCTCGTCATGCTAGATGGCTGGCTACATATGCATCATGCGTAAAGCAGGGCAAGTTGGCTAAGAATTCATTCATTTACTCCCTATTTTATCTGGGAAAATAAATTTACTATTGATTCCTCCTTTAAAAAATTTTTAATGGAGGGTTCAAGCTAAATTGATCCCTTATTTTTGTCATGCTCGTTTCATAAAAACTGATAGACTTTTTCCTCGTAATCACTGGCCAACAGAAGGCAGGTTCAGCAAATTATTCATTCATCACTCTTTTACCCAATAAGCTCAGAAACAGGATGTGTCAGGAAGTTGTTAATCACGTAGCAGTTGCTATTGAGTGACTAACCAGACCTGTTTGATGTCACACCATGGCATGCAAGAGAGAAAAAAATAACTTGTCATGTCAATGTGTCCGTCGTTCGAACATTACCTAGAAATGAGGATTTACATTCCAAGGGCAGGAGAGAAAATATCTTGTCGAAATTTGAGCTTGGTTTGCCGATTTACTTTTCTTTGTTGCTAATGTTATGTTTTCTCATTTGACCTACAAATAAGACATCAGTAACAATTTCTCCATAAACAATGAGAAAACAAATAAGTACATTCAGAAAATTCGATAGTACCCATCGAAATTTGCAGCAGCATAGTCGTCCTAGGGACTTCATTTTTTTCTCATTGTTTATGATATTGTCCACCATATTCTTCAATGGCTTGCTCACTCATCCAACTCTGTATTAATTGATTGTAACGTCCCCTGCCCCCCAAACTTCAATCAAAATATAAACCAAAAAGTAGCTCTAAAATCTCTGAATGTGCACCAATTTCGTATAATATTTCAATGAACCCCCAAATCGAACCCCAACGAAAACTAACGACTCCCCAAAAAAAACAAATAAATAAAAAAAATGTAAAAAAACTCTAAAAAACAAAACCCCAAACTCCCCCCACCTACTGCCTCGACTGGGGTATGACTGGCCATTAAAACAAACAAATCAAGTGTTGGATATGCCGGTCTTCCATCTAATCTAAGTAGTAAATTTTTGCTGGGAGACAGACACAGCAAGAAAGTCGGCCTACACATGAACTTCAGCAAGAAGATCATGTGCAACAACCACATTGGAGATAAAAACACTAAGATCGAAATCGAAGACACAAAACTCGAGAAAGTAGACCACTACATGTACCTAGGACAACGAATCTCTATGACACCCTCTAAGGAAGGAGAAATCAAGCAAAGAATCACACTAGGATGGCAAGCCTTGGGCAGAGCTAGCTCAACCTTTAAAAACAAGAAGATTCCATTACTTCAAAGAAGAGGGTGTATAACCAATGCATCCTTCCAGTAGTCAGTTATGGAGCTGAAACATGGAACCTAACCAAGAGACATGCCTGTAAATTGAGAACCATGCAACGTGCACATGAAAGAATAATGCTTGGCCTCACATGGAGAGACCACAAGACAGCACAGTACATTCAAGAAAAGACGAAAGTCAGGGACATCATAAAATCCATTGAAAATCACAAATGGCGGTGGGCTGGCCATGTTGCAAGAATGCCAGACAACCGATGGACATCACGACTCACGACATGGATCCCCGCTACATGCGCAACCAAGGCTGGCAGAATATTAGATGGAGAGATGAGCTAGACAATTCAGGAAGTACTGGCTCCGCGACACCCAGGATAGAGAAGGTATGTGTCCAACGACAGACGTTAAAAGACTGATGATTATGATGAACAATTTCTTTGCAAAAATATCGAAGGTTGACTTGGACGAGCAATCGACTTTTACACGAGTGGATTGGATATGCTAAACTCGTTCCAGAGAATTGAATCTGAATTAAATAATTTTAACTGATATTTATGTCTTCCTTGAGTCGATACAAACAATCTTGAAGCAACACTTGTTTCTATCAATAAACTTATATTTCATAAAAAAAGCATCCAAGTAGCTTTTCGGGATTCACTTTTCTCCCTTTCACCTGCTCTCCGCCAATAGAAAGTTTCTTTTGACAGACGTAATCTCGTTTGATGAGAATTACTTTCTAAAAACGTGACTTTGTAACAAGCAGCCGATTTTTTTGTCGTCTGAGACTTGTTTGTCTAAACTGAAGTGAATGATTTCCTTTCAAGTGACAAAACACTCATCGTTCAATCGATTTGCGGAGCGTGTGCGTGCAGGGGGTAAAAATTAGTGAATTTGAGATAGAATTCCAAATTTTTCTTTCTGTTGATAGGATTCTGTTTTTCCATCAACGGAAAGGAAAATTCGGAATATCATATGACCCCCTCCCCCCAAAAAGAAAACTGATACACTTTTGTCAACATTGAAGAAAAAGTGAATAAGTTTTGTGCAACTGCTGCAAAAAAGCAGCAATACCTCAAACAAAGATAATGACCCTAGGATCAGGCAAGGTTCTGGGGTCAAAGCATCATTACCACTAACCCAAGGCAGCCTTGTTGGTTCTCTGTCATTTTGCAAGGATGCCCTGCAAACGTATATCTATTACATTTGTATCCCCTGCTTCATACAGTACTCTTCCTAAGTATCTTTATCCACTGGTTCAACACAAGAACTTATACGTTGTTACACACGGAATGCTTTTTTGATAGTAAGAAGAAGGCTTATTCAAACAGCAAATGACTCAATTTGAGCATTAACCTTTTTCCCAACAATGCCCTAATGATAATATGGCATCTCCGTGAAATTCTTAAGATTTTGTCGTTGGAAAACCAGAAAAAAGCACGAATTTACTTCTCTATTATTAGATCTTTTATTACAGATATAAAGTTGAGAATGATTTCATTTTGAACAGCTGGTAATTTTTCAGAATTGTGCTTTTTAGAAAAACTAATCATACCTTTTTTTTACTGAATCTGCAAAAATTACGAATAATTTAGTTAATCTTCCACTCTTATGACAGTGCCCATTTGAAAAGGGAATGTTTAGAAGTGGCGAGAATTTATAGTAGATTTAGCAACTCGCCATATAGTCAAGTAAAATGATATCTTGTCCAATGTACAGAACTATGACTTGCGTAGTATTCCAGCTACTTCTACTCAGAATTGCCAATTAGATATTATATATCTTAATTTAGATCTGTAATTTCATATAAAAGATCAAAGTTTTGTGATTCGTTAATTCATTTTCATCAGATTTTTTCAGAAGTGCTGATCCCAGAAAAAATCATCAAACTGTAATACGTCATACGCAGGCTGATACATTTAGCGAATGATAATTTTGTATAATAGCCAGATGTTGAGCGATCGTGATGCATTTGATTTTCTAAGTGACCACTAGTCTGAACACCTTCAAATTCGGCACTATAATGACTAGTATGCTGATTAATATATCTGGTAGCTGTTGAGTATGCACGATGGCCAGTTTTTCGGGTAATTGTCTTGCATAAACGTATGCACACAGATATTGCTTGAATTGTAGTTACATTATATAAAAACACTTCGTTTTTAACACTGTCACATATACATACCAACAGAACTTTTAGGTAAATAATCATTTTTCCATATATACTTGGCTTCAGGTCAGGAGGATAGGCACATTATTTGTTCTAACTAAAACTAGCTTACAAATGAGGTTCCAAAAATTTTAGGTAATATCATCTGTTTAAACATTTTCATTCATAGCAGTAAATTCAATCTAAAGAAAAATAGAGTAATTTAATCACAAAGAAATGCTGATGATTCAAAATGCTTTGAGGTTCACTAGATGTTTGTAAGTTTGATTTTGATTCTTCTGGAGATATGAAGCTGACAGCAGTTTAAAAAAAATTAAACCTTCTGCGTGCTGTATGATTTCAAATTAGTAATAATTCTAAGACTTTTAGCTGGTCAGTTTATTTCAAATCCTTGAGGAATCTGGATATTTCTTGAAAGCATATCTTCTTCCATAAACAATTGGTGGAATTGTTGCATTGGAGAAACGACACCCAGTTAAAGTAAATTGATATCCCATGTAAACAATAGGTTGATACGAAGGATACTGTTTCGGATTGTTAAGGGAATGTTTGAAGTGGTCTTGGAGATTACTCAGCTATTTATTAAAAATGCATATATATGCCTCAAGAGTTGATTCTAGAAACGTGTATATTTTATTTTGTCCAAATTTGTGATTTACCATAAGATTATCACTCTGCTGAGACATCTCTTGTGATCACAAAGGGGAATGAGATCACCGGTTGCAAGTTGATTGATCACCGATACAATTATACTTCAAAAGACTCAAATACCTATTAGGAGACTTTTATGGGATTTTATAAAAGAGACCATTGGCTAAATCACAAGAAATTTGAACATGGGTTAGTCGCAGATCATCCAACTTTTATGATTGGTGGAAACGGACCTAAAATAATTTTTTGTGCAAGAAAATCGACCATTGATTTTTCTTCATAGCCCATCCTGTTTGCTAATACAACGCAGAAAACAATCGTGGGTTTATCATTGGGAAGTTTTCAACGTGCAATGTTCTGTTTGATTGATCATTTAAAGACTCTCATGTGTTTATATCTGCACAACCCTCATCATCTAGGGAGCAGCTCGAACAAGTTGAAAACCTATAGAAAAATCCTCGAAGTATTCATCGATTTAGGATCGAGATCGTTTTTTTTTTATGACAAGCCGTATTTCTTTCTCGAGAATTTGTTGTGACAATGGAAACATTCAAATCGGTGTAGCTCGTTCGAAAATATCATCGATTGGCAAAATTACGTTGTCGACGACAGTTCATTGAAGGCATCCTTGTAAGTTTACCCCCCAACAACCATGCTCCCAAGTCAGCTACCCACCCGCTGAACTATTCTCATATCCACGTGAATCTATGAATTTCAGTATCCATTTTGTCTTTGTGTTTACTAATGTTTCCTTTTGGGATTTTTCTCAGGGCATCTCGTGCGTTCCAGTACAATGCACAATGGGATAACGAATTAATTCACTTTATATTTCTCTTGGGTATTTATGTACTTCATTTCATGGTATTGAAATATATCTTTTAATTGATTGTTTTGATTTTTCCAATAGAATTGTTTGATATTCATTAGTCTTACTTGTTTCTGCTTGTGAAAAGTGTTTTCGTGTAAGCAGCCTTTCAACAGAGAAAGGTTTCAGCGTTTTATAAATTCTTTTTGTCGTTCTGGAGCAAACAAGGAAGTTGCACAACTCAAAAGAAGAGCCACAGATAGATATCTGAATGAGATAGAGAGAAAAAGTAGACTTCATTGAATGATCAGTAGTGTGGAATAGAGTAATTGAGGAAATCGGAGGATTGTTCCAGATGAATCGATTGAAAAGAGAAAGAAAGACACCGAGGGAGAAAAAAAAATGGTTCTAAACAGAAAGTGTCTTGCCACGAAACTCCTTTTGTATCATGCCGGGCTGGGGATGATCAGTTCAAAAAGGGAAAAAAAGATTGCCAATGAATGGGTTTTTTCTCTAAACTTTTCTTGCGTGGTGATCACTAAAGAAACGTCAGAAATTTCCAAGAGGCAATTCTGGATAAAAGTACATTTTAAATTCATCATTCCCTAAAAATCATTATTAAGGGTGATCTAGAAAAATAAGCAAAACAAAAATAATTGTTTTTTTGTATCCGTGATAAGGAGAAAACATTGGAATATTCAGTCTCTTAGCTCGATTGGTGAGGACTGTAGGCGTGATAGATAAATAGCCAGCCAGCCAAACCAAAAACTGGTGAAACATATTTTGATAATTTTTTTATCATTCTAGTAGACAGTTTTATGATATGAAGAATGTTCGAAAGAATATGGACGAATTTTAAAAGAGAGGATTAAAAAAATGAGAAAATTAAATGCAGTGACAGATAAAAGATAAGGAAGATAATGCAAAAAAAAAATGAAAGATATAATTAAGTGAAACTTAGGAAAGAAAAAAAATAGAAGGCTGAAACTATCTTTTTTGTTAGGAGAGATATAAACTGAGAGACTGAAAGGACGAACTGAGGAAAAAATATTCAAATATACTAACAAAAGAAGTTGAAATAAAAATAATGAAAAAAAAAAAACAGAAAGAGGTAGATGGAAAAGTCTGAATGAAAGAGATTGATTTAAAGAAAGAAAAATGAAGTAAAGCAATAAACTGGATGAATGAGAGCAGTATCCAATCTAAGAAACGAAGGAAGGAAGAAACAAAGAATGAAAAAAGAATCATGAAGAGAAAAAAATGGGAAAATGATAGTGAAGAAAAATGGAGAAGAAGGAGAAACGAAGAGAAAGAAAACAAAATGCAAACAACAAAAAACCTCTGAAAAGTATTTGAAGAAAAAATCAGATCAAAGAATCGACCATTATTATTAAAATCTACGACTAATTGTTTTTATCTTGATTGTAGTTTTCTCTTATTGCAACTAATCTCGGGCTGAGTTCCCTTCAGCATTGAGTAAATAAATAATCAGTGCAGATCGGAATAAAGAATAATTCCCAGATGAGAATCGAACTTATTCTTTATCCAGATCCCTGCTGTTAAATCAATCGCACGATACTGAACGGAAACCGATCTGAATTCAGTTGCAATAAAAAGCAACAACAGGGAAGTGACATAGTATTCTAACGTGTTGACTTACTCCCGGTTCCAGTTAGGTTCAATTTCATAATTGCTTCATCGTTTTTTTTGGGGGGGTATTTCGACTGCAATCTGGCACAGTCTGTCAGCATAGGAAATATACTTCATATCTGATAAAATATACAGATAACTGTAAATTATTTTCACTGATTTTTACACGCTTTTCAATCAAAGATAGCCAAATAAAATGACGAATAAAGAAAGAAACGAGTTATCCCTAATAAAAGTTTCAAATTAACTTTGATTTGAGAGTTCGATCATGCCGCCCAGACCCTTTCACTCTATGGATATGAAAGTGAATACCAACAGAAATGATTGATAATGATTTAAAATACTCAATCCAACTGTTTTGATAACATCTTTAGTAGAAAAGCAAACACACACACACACACGCACACAAACACACACACACACACACACACACACACACACATATATATATACATATATATATATATATATATATATATATACATATATATATATATATATATATATACATACATATATATATATATATATATATATATATATATATATATATATATATATGTATATATATCTATATATCTATATAATGTGTACTGTAAAGAGTGAGACGGACTCGGGAGTAAAGTGTTTATAGGTAAGGTTTATTATTCCTTAGATGTAAATGGCCCAGGCACGTTTCGGGATTTTCCCCATCTTCAGTGGTGTGTGCTGTGTGAGTGTGTGTTTAAAGTTCCCATGTGGAACCAGAGTCCACAATCGGGAGCTATGCTTTGTTGGTAAAATATGTTATAAGGGCTGCTACAGGCCTCCTGCTGAGTGGGAGGATGTCCATTTAGGTATCATATCTTTGGTTAAGCAGCAGCAGTTGGTCTTGAGGGGACAGAGTGTGTCAGGGTAGAAGGTGACTGATGTGGAGCTAGATTTTTCTTGTATGTTAGGGATAGTGTAGATGGAGGGATGGTGAGGTCAAGGAGCTACATAGGTATCAACCTTATGAGTTATCAAAAATGTGTTGGCTATGATTTGGACAGGAGGTATAACTGGCTAAGATGAATTTTTCCTATGGGTCTGGGTGACTTTGCAACTTCCATTATTCAATGTATCTTAGATGTGGGTGTGAGGATATTATTGGTAGGAGTTTACATATATATATATATATATATATATATATATATATATATATATATATATATATATATATATATATATATATATACTTATATATACATATATATATTTTTTTTGTGTGTGTGTATGTGTGTGTGTTTATTTTTTTCAGTGAGCGTACTACTTTATTCATGTTTTTTGGGTGATGCCTCCGTCTAACTGAATGAAGAACATTACAGGAAATATTTGAATGTTCCCAACTCAGTTTGAAAAGCAGCTCTGGTCAGCAAGGCAGAAATATTACCAATAAAGTATTGAATAGAAAAGTACATTTTCCAAACATAAAAAAATACAAGTATAAATATAATGGAATCAATAGAATAAATTAGAAAAATAAGCGGAAGATTTGGAACGCCCGAATGATATATGGGAGAGAGAGAGAGAGAGAGAGAGAGAGAGAGAGAGAGAGAGAGAGAGAGAGAGAGAGAAAGAGAGAGAGAGAGAGAGCATAATACAGAATGATTAAAATTGCCCGGGAATCGGACGAGTGAACAAAAGAAGAGACATGAATAACTATACAATAAACATATCACTTATAAACCGGTTGAATCGATAAAATTTTAGATTTCTGAACGATTCACTTTTTCAGTTTTTTCACGCATTTCATTGATGATTCTAATCGATTGAATTAGCTTTCATATTTTGTTTCCGAAAGCTTTTGCACTACAAACACTCTATAAAGACCTGGACTTGCATATTTGAAAACAAACAATTCAAACAATACTACTACATCATTAAAATTATAAGCAACATTTAAATTTGCCATATGAATCTTACTCAAACTTTTTTTCCATGATGTCAATTGCAAGGCTGTTTAATTCAATAATGCTCATTATTTTGCCCCAGCACATTCTGTCGTCCAAATGCTTTCAACCTATCCTCTGATTTCTATTCTTTGGAATCATACATTTAGGACATATGAGATGGTATTCAGACTCTTAAAACTAATGCATTTCATGTTCCATCCCTATTTTCATTTTTGAAAAAGACTGAATTTCCCCATCTTTTGGCATTTCTCAATTCCAGCCTATAACTCGCCAAAGCAGCCACGCCCAGAATCTGATAATTTATATCTTTCTCTGTCCAACAAACAGTTCCTCACTTGGATGAGGGGAGTTGTCTGGATTACAAAATCTAAGCATATTCCACTCCTGTTTTTTTTTATGAAAGTTTCTGAATAGTACTCATAACCCCACCTAAAAGAAGTATAAATTTATATTTTTCAAAAGTTTACTTTACGCCACTCTACGCCAAAGCAAAAATAGCAGCATTAATCTAATCAATGACACTCAGCATTTTGAGGATGGTTCCTTAATATTCTAATCCCATACCGTTTCTTCAGTGTTTTACAAACTTAATATTGTATTCTTAGAAAGATTCAATTCAACAATTGAGATTAGCCTCGAGCAATATCAAAGCTAATTCATTTCTCTCATAATATTGTAATACTTCATTTTTCCCCTCTTTTTACAGCCTTGATGTTGTCAATAAAGTTTCCCAACTCTTGTGCCTTATTTTTATAGCATAATAAGTTTGGGACACAGTGTAGTCGGGGCTTAGAAGATGATAACGATGAACACGTTGGTGATATTCTAGAGGGGATTGAATAAAAACCTCGCTGATAAAATATCAATGGCAAGAACAATGACGTCAAAGATTGCAAAATAAGATAATATCTTAGCATCTATTCTTTATGGCTATTTTTTCTTACTGTCAGTTGTGTATTTGGCAGACTTGTTTCATGAAGTAATTTTGTTGCCATCTCCCAAGTGTTGTTACTTGAACAAAATAAGAATAGATATGACATAACACATAACATATGAATAAATAGATTGAAAGCACAGGAGTGAATATCTAAAAGTTATCTCGCTGATAACTTTCTTATACTATGTCCATCTATGGATCCTCCGTCGTCACCATTTGTCACCGCTTGGATGTCCCCCTCATCATTGCCTCTGCACCGGTCATGGTGTGTATTACAGCCTCTTCACCTTGTGATCTTCAACCAATATAGGAAAGCAAGAATGTTGACCTTCAAATGAACTTAAGCGAAATGAATGTCATGTACAGCTAACATGTTGAAGACTAACAGACAACTATCAAAATCAAAAGTGCTAAGCCGGAGAAAGTCGACCGCTACATCAACATAGGTTAACGTATCTCGATGTGATCCAAAAAAACAGAAGAAATCAAGCGATGAAACACTCTAGCATGGCAAACTTTCAGCTGAGCAAGGTAAAACATTCCAGGCGAAGAAAATCCTATTCGAACTAGAAAAGAGAGGTATGCAACAAATGCACCTGAGAAACTGAGAGGTTGCACCTATAAGACTGATCTTCGAAGTGAAAAGCGTACGAATCGCACATGTAAGAATCAAACTCAGCATCATACGGAGATATCACTAAGACAACACGATATATCAAGGAGAAAACAGGAGTTCCATAACTCAAATGTCAATGGGCTGGTCATGTGGCAAGAATGTCAGATGACCAATGGACATCACAACTCGTAACGTGAATCCCAGAGATAGCATACAAAATAGTAGCCTGCAGAGTATAAGATGATGAGACAAACTAGAAAAGTTAGGAAACTATTGGCTCAGCGACATTCATGATAGATTAGTCTAGTGAATTCTTGGGAGGGTTTATGTCTAGCGACGCAAGCAGAACAGCTGAAGATAAATTACTTGAACTAAAATCATGAAAACTGCTAAATCTCCTTGCTCTACAAAATACATCTACTCTTCGCTGGTAATGTGTCAAGAATATAAGAGCATTGTCTATCAATGATTTATTCCTTCTGTGAACTATTCCCGAGTCAACAACACTGACGAGTGCTGGAAAGACGTCCAAGATTGTCCTGAAAATTGGAAGAGATGCTTGAATAAAGGGGTATACTATGACGAGGGCAAAAGCATCATTGCCTATGGTACGTTTATGGCAGCCCTATTTTCTTTTATTCACGGGCTCAGAAAATGCCTTTCCCCTTTGCTATCAAGTTAGATAAACCAAATCTCTTTATTTTGTTCATTACTTTCATTCCCTTTTTTTTTCACTTTTCCTTCTTCCATTTTTTTAATATATTCTCTCATTACATTGGAAACCATCGACTAAAACAGTCAACACTGGTATCTTCTATTTCTAAGTGATTCTACCTGACTGGCTGGTGATCTATGTATCTACAGTATGCAGCATGCTTATGAGCTGTCATAATAGAACTAAGGGTTGTTTCGCAATTGGAATCTAACAATTAATGCTTGGTGGTCAGCACCAATGTTTTTTCTGAACCTGACATTGCGATATTTGTGGCAGAGAAAAACGATCACCAATAGCACACCTACTGAAAAATTCAATTATTTCACAAAGGCCTACAATGTATTAAAATCAAAGTAAATGTAATTCATTGAGATTGATTATGATTTTGAAGGTCGAAAATTGTTTATCATTATTTATTGT
>OY735202.1:19353588-19361088 GCA_963457665.1 Thysanoteuthis rhombus
GTAAAAAGCAAAGGAAAGATCAGAAAATAAACTGACATCAGCAGCAGCACCAGCACCAACCGTCATTACAAGAGAGTTACCTCGGTAGAACTAGCCTATTCATTTTCATCAGATCATCATCAGTCTTACAGCGTCAATCGTTGGACATGGACCTTCCCCAGGATCCGCCACATTTCTCTATCATGGCCGTTGCAGAGCCAGTATTTTCTGAATTTGTCTCGTATTTTCTGAATTTGTTTCGTTCATCTCCCCATCTCGTATTTTGTCGGCCTCGGTTTTGCATGTGGTCTCTGGGGATCCATGCTGTGAGTCGATTGTCTTTCATTCTTGCAACATGACGAGTCCATTGCCATTTGAGTTTTCTAATGGATCCTATGATATCTTTGACCCTTAGTTTGCTTTCTGATATACGGTGCTGTCTTGTGATCTCTCCATGTGAGGTTGAGCATGATCCTCTCATGCGCACGTTACATGCTTCTCAGTTTGCAGGTTTGTCCTTTTTGTTAGGTTTCATGTTTCAGCTCCATAAGTGACTACCGGGAGGATGCATTGGTTGTATATACTTCTTTTTAGGATTATTAGGATCCTTTGGTTTTTGAAGGTTGAGCTTGCTTTGCTGAAAGCTTGCCATCCAAGAGTGATTCTTCGCTAGGGTTGACCACAATGATTTGTAAGTGAAGACTTACGAGCTCTTTGAACTGACGATCGCATTAAATCAACATTTGAATTGCCAAGAATAGTTAGTGTCACTCATTCGAAGGTAGTAAGACGTTTGGAAAGTAGAATATAAATAGAAACTGGTAAAAAACGTAGTATAAAATTGTAAGATCGTAACATTTGGCAACTTATCACCGACGACATTTCACATCTTGCTACGCATATAGAATTACATAATGAAAGATTGTCATCAAAGATATAGACGGGGTTTACTATGATAATCTAAAGCACTCAGGTTCACAGAATGATTTAAGAGAGTTTGCAGCATCGACACCAGAGCTTAATAATTTGGAAGAGAACTTATTACTCGGCATTTGGTGGGAAAGGCGTGCCTTGAGGTGATTTGTTCAACCGTAGGCACCTATTACTGCAGAAGGTCACAGTCGTCCCCTTCGAAGTTTGAACGTTGTAATTGAAGGGAAATGAAGATCCCCCAAATCATTCTGTTGCATGACTATGCTCGTTTGCGTTGCTTTGTCTACCCAATAGGCCATGATAGAGTTAGAATGGGAAACACTTCTTAACTCTGCATACAATTTTGACGGGTCCCTTTCGGCCAGGCAAACTATAATTTAAATTTGGAAGAATTGAAATATATTTTTCTCCGTGTGGCATTTCCATTCTTTTTCTCTTCCTATATTTCTGTATCCGCTCCTGTCTATCCCTACGATATCCACAAAAGTTCTTTATGGATTTCGATGAAATGGTGAAGGGTGGAGCACAAATATAGAAAGATGCGAGTAAATTTGATTAAATTTGATATCGAAGCGGATTTGGGAATTTGTTTGGATAGAAGGGATTTTTAATGTTTTCCCCTGATATTTCTGTATTCGCTCATGTCTTCACAGAGGATATTTCTAATAATTCAGAATGAATGTTAATGAAATTTCATGGAAACATGGGTGATACTCTACAAACAATTATGTTTGGGAAAGAATTGGAAGGAATGTAAATCCAGACTATTTTTGATTTCACAATTGCTTTCTTCAAAGTAAGATAAAAGAAATGACACTTCAAGGTTTTCAGGTGTAATCTAACTTGGTTCACAAGATTCTACTCGTAAACAATAATAACTTCAACTATCCTACTTTTAGTGGTGTATGCTGGAATAATTACCTTCACGTTATTGGCTATAACTTCTTATGCACAATAAATACATACTGACGAGTTATAACGTTGATGAGCTGGCTTGATCTCATTTTCAAAGATATACCTTGCCATTTGTACAGACGTTGGGTTTTCTGGCTGCAAACAATTTAGGTAAAAGGAAATATTGGCAGCCATCTTGAAAAACTGCCTCCACTTGAGTTTTCGAAAGGATTGCATGGGACTTTTGGTATAGTTCTCTTTGGACTTCATAGAAATGCATCATGGAGAGTAAAGTTTTGTTTCATTTCCTCCGATTATGACCCTTAATTAGGCTACTTCACCTAAACTACATCGGATTATCAACTGTTTCGATCACAGTAGCTGTCAATGTTCAAAATTTCATTACCAGCTTTTTTGAGTGAAATCAAGAAACTTATCTTGTTTTATCCTGACGAAATTTGAAAACTTTCACTACGTTACTGTGAGGTCCTGGAAAGTCTGGAAATTTTTGCACATACCTATTATTCATTATTAGTACGGTCGTTACATGATCAGAATTTTTTTGTGCGAAAAATAGTCACATATCTCTAAAAAGTAAAATAAAAATGAATGTCAGCGATATTAATCGTATACCTTTTACCAATAATGTGATCTCTATCGTCATAAATGACAGAAATCCGACAGGGAAGTAATTTTCGAATCCTGGTCGAAGAAAAAATCGTTTTTTTCCGAAAAATACCTAAATTTTCAAGATTTTTATTCTCAATGTTCTTTGATTTAGCCTAAAACCGTGAACAAACATTTGGAGAGACCACACGATGCCATATCATATTTGATAAAAGATGTGGATCAGATGTATCATGGAATCAATTCGAAAACACAAATGGTGATGGGCTGGTCATGTTGAAAGAATATGGGACAATTGCAGGATATCACAGCACAAAACATGGATCCTCAGGGATATTATTCGAAACTCTGATCGACAGGAAATGATATGGTATGACGAACCAGACCAATTCGGAAAATACTGGCTCTACGACGCCCATGGTAGAGAAATGAATATCCAATGACGGAAGTTAAGGGACTGAGGATGATAGTGCTGCGTACATTATGAAGTAAATCCAGATGTCGTCAGTGAGATACCATATATATATATATATATATATATATACATATATATATATATATATATATATATATATATATATATATATATATATATATATATATATATATATATATGCCCGAATATAAAGGAGAAAATATTAAGAAAAATGGAAAACTCAAATCGATCAATCACTTCATATTTACACTGTATGCCTGGAAAGTATCCAATTCTCTGATAATGACAAAAGATTGCTTTCCTAGAACAATAAAGCCTTTACCCCCACCCCAAGTATTCCCCTTTGGGCGTCACACATTTATCTTTACCTCCTTCCAGACTATCTACAAAGTGTTCTCCGACATTGGTATCAGCTTTTTCGTTACGTTCACCTAAATGTCATCCACGGTGTGTGATTTTCTTCCTTTTTTTTAAAAAACGAGAATCCTGTGGTTGAAGGTAGCCAAAACTGCAACTGCAAGTCGACTTGGATGAATCGATGTCTTACTTTATAAACTTTTTGAGCAAGAGTTGAAGAATTGACAGACACTGCACTCGTTAGTTCAATGCTCACACAGTAAACAAGTTCACTGAATGACGTCTCTCTTTATTGACCGAGTAATCCCAGAAGAAAGCTTTTTTTGCGCGAGTGTCTAGTTGGATTCCTTCTAATTGGTTTCCACATTTGATCAAGGCTGCAAAACCGGTCCACTAGATATTTTAAATAGCTGGATACTTTCTGATAATACAACTTAGACATTTTTGTATGTAGTAAGCCTATTAGTGTCTGAATAGTTCTGTACACAGTCAATAATTTCCACACACAACATAAACTTGAGGAAACTTGATGAGAAAACTGTTATAGCCTGAAACTCTATACTTTGAAAATTATATTGATATAAAACCACCGCAAATCTGAGTATCAACCCCATCCAACCTTACAAAATGTATAATATATTATGGATAATTGCTGGGATAGTAACTTTCAAGTTGTTCTAAATTGCGTTCGACATTGTTATTAACCCTCCCTGCTTAGGTTTATGTCCCTGAGAACTTGGCAAAGAAAATTTCGAAAAATCTTGGCTCTGAACCACAACTTCAGCTTCGATACTCAAACTATTTCATAAAACAATCTCACATCAAAGACGTTTTGAGTAATGGTATTATTCTTAGAGCCAACTCTCTCCCCGGTTCCTTGAAAATTGAATGCCAGCATCAGTGCTGTCGCTCGGATATGACACTGAAAACATGAAGGTTATTCAGGAAACGTTGTACATGACACTTATGACTACCTTTACCGGGTTATATGGGGTAAGATAATTATCTACTGTCCTTTGGGTGATGGATTATCAAAGAGGCGCGTGCTATGAGAATGGGTGGCTCCCCCTAAGCAATAGAGGCAACAGCTTGTACGGCGCCAATAAAGCGGGTGGTTAGAATGGGGGTCGGAAGGGGGTCGGAAGTAAAACCTTTTCATGTTCAACAGACGGAAGGATGAGTATGACAAAGGCCAGGGTCGGTTGGAAAATACGAGGGGGTAGAACTCCGAACGGGAAGAAGTGGACAGGTTGAAGAGACATGCGTCCTCTTATGGAACTGCAACAAATGGTTAAGACGATGAAGAACTCACGCCCGGGTTTTATAAGCGGC
The DNA here is from genome assembly GCA_963457665.1 of Thysanoteuthis rhombus. Lineage (NCBI taxonomy): Eukaryota > Metazoa > Mollusca > Cephalopoda > Oegopsida > Thysanoteuthidae > Thysanoteuthis > Thysanoteuthis major. The sequence goes on from OY735202.1 coordinate 19,358,147, forward strand.
GAAGAAACACGCATTCAAGTCTATGTGAGCGTATACGATTTATTATTAGCGTCAACGGCATCGTTGGGTTCAATTTAATCATAACCGAAATTTCTGGTGCCTAGTGGCAAACAAAGAATCTTTAGATGCTCTATCTGGAAGAATTTTTCACGTGGCTAGGCCAGTCGCTCAATTAGAGGGGATAGGAGAGGGGGGGAAAAGAGGTGGAGCAGAGAGAGAGAGAGAGAGAGAGAGAGAGAGAGAGAGAGAGAGAATGAGAGAGAGAAATGGAGTGGGAGGGAAGGGAGGGATAGAGTGCTAAGCAATTTATTCTGGCCACAGCAAAGGCTGCAATCGATATTGTACAAGGTTGTTACATTTGAAATGTCGTTTCGTGGTAAGACGAAGGGTGACATTGAAAAAAAAAATACAGGTTAAACATGATATAATCAGAAGAACATCAGTGAATATTCAGTCAAAGTTTAACCTGTGTAGCAATATGGTTCTCTTAAATAATTTTATAATAATTATAAGCAATACCTAAAACCTTACTAAGTTTAGTGGTCTCCAGGAAAGCATGAATCAAGGCTGGCTTATTATTGAAACTTTGATTACGTACGCAAGGTTCAGGATGTTTCAAAAGATTAGATTTCATTTGAGAAATTCCCAGTAAATATGGCTAATGCAACAAATCTTCATGTCTCGAATATCTAAGCTTAAACACAGCGGGAAAGGTATTATTGTAATGGGGCACCTCATTCAGCTCATATACGACCCATTTCCCCTAAACTGTATCCCTTCTGTTATCTTGAGATGACGTGTTATGGTCGCTGTTGGAGTCTTAAAGTCTCCAGAATCGTTTTACATGGGCCATTGGCCACTGATGCCGATAATCCATCATTAAGAATAGCTTTGGTCCCCTGAGAGGTTTGTTATTGATATCCATATTTCAATCTCTAAACTAAAACAACGTTGAACAGTTCTCTCCAAATGATTTATTATCAGTAGCTTGAGAGGAATGTTGCCTTTATTTGAAAACTCGTTTGGATAGCCAACATGGCTGTTAAGGGGCTCAAACTCCTCAAACTCCGAATTATATCTCTACATCAAATCTTCAATACAATGAAATAACATAAGTAAATACCCTATTTTAAAAATTAATCCTCATGATGTTAAAATTATTCTTCACGATGTGAAAAAATATCAAATAACTGTGTGCATGTATATTACTTTATCAAAAGTAAAAATCTGAAGTAATCTCAAGTAATATGAATCGAGCTCAAATTATTACCATTTTCAAAGTCTCCAAGATATACCTACATGCACGAAAATATGAAGTTATCTATAAATGTCTCGGTGTTAGTCAGAAATCTATTAACCTGGAAATTGCATAAGTGACTGCAGCAAGGGGATTTTTAATATTTTCAAAGTGTCTTAGCTTGAGGGCAAGTTTGATCCTTAATGGATGCCCCTCACATATGGCCTGGTACCAAGGAAGATTCCTAAATATGCTCTATAACTGCAGAGTGAGTTTGAAGTCCCACACGTACGACTTTGTGCTCGAGTAAGCTACATTTAAGTATTTTCAAATCTCACTGAACCTTTGCACACTGAGGTAAGCTGTGCGTGCGCGCGCGCACACACACACTCACACATATTATTATGGATGTGTATAGGCATAAGAGTCGACCCTGCTGGTATGAAAATTAGCACGTCCACTTCACAGGCAGAAGGGTCCGCGTTCGATTCCATAATGAGCAAAGATCTGGAAAACTTCACTTTCCAGATTAATTTCCCTGTGCATCTAACCAGATACACTCTTAGCTGTGTGATTAGGGCACAATAAATTGGAATATCGAAAAGATAGGAACATCAAATGAAATTGCTATTACCATCATACACACACACACACACATATACATATACGTATGATTATTGTGTATATATATATATATATATATATATATATATATTATGGAAAGTATTACTCCATTGAATTCTTGAAAAAAAAACATTTAAATTTTTTTCCGTCATTTCACTCACTTAATCCCCAATATCTGTCAATGTAATTTATGTGATTTTCTCTGGTGTTTTTTTCTCTCCATTTTAAATAAACTTCGTTATCATCGAAAAATGTGTAAATTCTCCGTTGTTGGGATCATCAGTTGTTTATTCGGTAGTTTTAAAAACAAAGCAGTTCTATTATCATGGCACTCCAGCAGTGTTGATCAAACAACATCAACCTTTCAGCAATGATTTCAAAATATGCCGTACATTTTATTCTATACAGGGCATGATAATAGTATATTTATATCTTTCTCTCGCTCTATCTTCATCTCTCTGTCTCTTTTTCTCTTTCCTCTCTGCCTCTGTCTGTCTGGCTGCCTCTCTTTCTCTCTCTCTCTCTCTCTATCTATCTATCTGTCTATATACACATATATATATATATATATATATATATATATATATATATATATATATATATATATATACGTAAATATATATGTGACCAAAATAGCTTAGTTAGAAAAGGCTAATATAACACACATGCATTTCTCCATAATCTCCAGTTTCAAACAGTCAGAAAACATTATGGGATGTTCAATATTCTTTAAAGTAACCTAGACGCTTGCATCAGAGCCTTGGCCCAAACAGATCCATCTTTTCATTTTCATTGATACAATCTATCTACAGTCCTGTGGTGATATGGGTAGAACTTGACCCTCACATTCCGTAGCTGTTATAAGTTCTTAGTTTGATAAAACAGCCGAACCCAATATTTTACCTATCATAATATCTCTCTGGACGACGCCTGTTTCTCATCTTTTCGCTAGAATGATAATATGAGACTACCGTTCACAGATATACCGTATCTTACTTTCCCAGTTTGTAAGGAATATTATTGATTTATGCTGATATAATTTATTTGTATGGGCGAACCTATCTTATTTGTATAGTTGACA
>OY735202.1:19366088-19398588 GCA_963457665.1 Thysanoteuthis rhombus
GACAAAACGTTGAGGTCAAAGTCACAATTATCAAGAGTGAAACATCAGAGCCAAAAAGAAGACCATTCCATCTACTTAGGACAGCAAATGTTCATAAAATCCTTGAAATAAGAAGAAATCGAACGAAAATCACTCTAAATTAGTGAGTATTTGGTAGGTTAAGCTTAAAAAATAAGGAAATCCCATTATCGTGAAGACAAGGGTATAAAATGAATGCATCCCACCGATAGTCACCAATGGAGTAGAAAAGATCGAATCTAACCAAAATATTTATCCTCAAGCTGAGGCCCATGCAATGTGCAAGGATATTTTACATGACACCTCAGTATATTAGAGGAAGAAATGGAATCAGCGATATCGTAGACACCAGCAGGAAGTTCAAATTGCAACAGGCTGGACATGCAGCACAAATATCAGATAACTGCGGGATATCACGACGCACAGCGTGGATTCGAAGGAATCATATGCTAAAGTGTCTTGCAAAATATGAGATGATGTGAAGAACCAGACAAGTGCAGAAAGTATTGGCGCTGCGACGCCCATGATCAAAACGTCTTGAAAAAAATCCATGTGCCAAGGCTGACGCTAAATGACAAACGATCATGATCATGATTATGGTGATGATGTAACATGGAAGTTAGAATATAATTGTTTTAGTTGCAAAGGACCACAGATCCGAAGTTCTTGTGTCAGTTCTCATTATCGACGCAGGAGGTCGGTCTTCGCTGCGATAGTAGGGATGAAGTAAATGACGAATATTGAATAAGAAATGATGGAACGGTTTGGTTGACGGGTAGAACAGACCACGCCCAACAAGAAGATTCTGGTAAGACATGGAGAAATATTCTTCAACAAAAAATGATGTAAGGAAAGAAAGAATTAGCAGAGAGAGACAGAGACAGAGACGGAGAGACAGACAGAGGCGGAGAGAGAGAGAGAGAGAGAGAGAGAGAGAGAGAGAGAGAGAGGGGGGGGATAAGTTTGCATATCCTGAAAATAAGAAGGGGGAAAAGAATCTTTGTAAAAAGGAGACATGAGAAAACATTGCTGGAATAAAGAGAATTCGGATAAAGGAAGAGATAGGGAATGATAGAAAAAGAAATTCAGAGATAGAAATTTAAGAAAATAGAAAGATATTAAGAGAAAAATAGAAAAAAAATGGACAATCTTAACTCCAAGCGTAAGTAGTTCGAACTTAAGAGACAGTTTCACTTACTCACTGAGAGGAGTTTATACGCAAAATATTATGTACCGACTATGAACTGATGGTAAGGGTTGAAAAGATCAGAGAAGAAGAAAAAAAACATAATAAAGAACAAAAATGATAAATTCTTTTTGGAATAATCTATTTAGATAATTCAATCTAGCATCCATAGCTTTCCATTTTCTCCCACTCTTTTTATCTCTTCCTCTCTTTTTTTTTTTCGTAGCTTCTTTCTTTTCTCATTTTTGTTACCTGTTAGTCTCTTCTTTTCCCTTTCCATCCTTCATCCATATTTTAAATTATATAAGTTCAGTCTCGACCGGATGTCAGAACTTGTTATTTCTATTAGGTTAGGAAAATAGAGAGAAATCAGTAGGTGTTTGACAATAATAAATTGAGGTTTTGAGTGAAAAAAAAAAAGCAGATTTATTGAAACATGAAAGGATTTTTAAAGAGCCAAATTATATTTTAAAAGTTTGTCGGAAAATGTATCTAAAAGCAGGAGACATCAAGAAACAAAGAGGCAGATAGAATGGTTAAGTGCAGAGGAATGAAAAGTGCACAGGAAGGGAAGTTGAGTCAATAGAAAAATGAAAAGGAAATATATATAATGGAAGATAAAATGATTTTGGAAGAGGAAGTAAATTAACTGAAAGTTTATCAGTTTTCATGAAAGTTTTTATATTGGAGGAGTGTTCTATTTACAGGATAATTATAATGGTAACCTAGACCCTCACTTTCAATTCAACGTAGGTAAAACTGCGAATGTGATTTAAGCAGTATCAACAGGTCTCATATTTCCTACAGCACACTTATTTAGGACGAAATTTGTAAAAAAAAAAGTAGATAAATAAATATGTCAATATCTCTGAGCCTGCATTTGCTTTCTGTTGAAGATGTCTCCCTGAAAGGTGTTTTTCTTCCAATTTTCCAACTGGAATTTTTCCTGAAACAAAATAACATTATTTAAAAATATCTTGAATCTGCATCCCCGGGAATTTTTTTCATAATTTATTTGAGCCCATTTGGAGTCAGGGGCCACATCTTTGCAAGTAAGTAACAGTGTAATGATCATCCGACTGCCGAGTGGTCAGAGCGTTGGAAGGTGTTTTTGGCGGGCCAAATTCCCACTGAGGGCGTTTTTTCCCTTGTAATTCCTTTCGAACTATTTAAGTTTCAAAACTTCCAGATTTTTGTCAGTTTGATTAAATGAAATAATTATGGGTTAAAATAGGGAGTTCTAATCACGAAGTAGCTATTATGTTTGAATGGACCCTCACTTTCAATTAGTTATAGGAAAACTGTGAAGGTGGATTTCTCTTCCAGTTCTTTGCGATTTTGACAGTATCTATATCATATAACGTGCGTAAGTATGTACATGTGTTTGATGCTGAAAAGGTGAAGAACTATACTTCCCAGAAGAATAACACACAATTCATCTCTAGCACTTATTGTAAGGTTGACTTTATAAAAGGTGTGTACGCGGGCTTGCCTGGGGTTTTTCAATGACCTGCGCAGATTTGTCAGGATATATGGGTCGGCCAAACAACAGGCGGTTGGACGCTAGTACTTGACTTAAGTACTTTCCCTTCAATTCGATTTCATGAAATATCTATTAGATACCGTGAAATGCTGGATACTTCGAATAATATTCATGAAATAATAACGGAAATCAAAGAATATATTAACAAGAGTATGAAATTAATGTAAAAGAATAATGTATATTAAATAAATTTGTATTTATGTTAGTAACGGACCCAAACCACAATACACCAATAATAACCTATATATAATCGAAAACTTTGTACAAACCAAAATTATCCTCAGAGATTGTTTTGATAAACAACCAAAGGAAAACATGTGCATATAGAGTGTTTGGATGTTTAGATGTAATATGTCATTTGGTGTATTACAAATGTGATATGATGTTCTCAGGATGGTTCAGTCTGTTGTCGGGACCATTTGGATAATTGTTTTAATTCCCCTAATAACAACATCTAACCACACACTATCCGATTTCTTCAAATAATAAAGAAACCGCTGTCAAGTTCGTTAAGTAAAACCTGAAAAAAATATATATTCTAAGAATCGACAATGTCCACTACTCGACAACCAAAAGAATTCAATTATAGGTAGTAACACTATACTAAACAACAAAGATATTAGGAAAAAAAAAAACATCACGCAGTGAATTATGCTTATGCAACTACAATCGAAATAATCTATACTGCAAGCACCTCAACTTGACAAATTCATTGACCCACTCAATGTATAAAAAAACCTACAAATTTTTCCACAGATCCAATTTCAAAGAAGAAATGTAATCTACCGCCCATGTTACTCCGAAAAATACACTTCTACTATAGATTAAACTATTTAGGATACCAAATAAATCAATACAACAATATACTACTATCTTTACAACCGCTCTTTAAATCAGCAGACCACGACATAACCAGACACGCTAGATTCACTGTTATGAAAATAACTTATAACAATACATATACCCTCAAATTGCATGAAAATTTCCAGATTGGGAAATCTTTCCTCAATGGTTTCAATAACAAACTGAACCGTCCTGAAAACATTTTATTAAACTCATAATATACCAAATAACATACGAAGTTCACATACATAAACACTCGATACATACATTCTCAAAGCTATAAGTACCAATTGAAACATCAAATATTGACTATTAAAATCTATGTTAATACTTGATTTGCAGAAAAAATCCGGTGTAAATCCTACACGCACTTAATCTTGAATATAAATAAATTTGAAGAGCCTATACATATTGACATTACTGGCACTACGGATAGTACCGCCACAGACTCACAAAATATATATATATATATATATATATATATATATATATATATATATATATATATATATATATATATATATATATATATATATATATATATATATATATATATATATATTCTTTCATGTGGCCTTCTTAATTTTCTGATCTTTTTTAGTTCGTAGTTTTTCTTGTTTCATTACATCCAATAATCCATGCCTTATATGAATTCACATGTCCTTTACAATAATGTTTCCTTCATTCACAATCCTAGGATACATATATTAAACATATTATAACTGCACTTTGTAGACCTCTCAACTGTAATCTTTCTGATCTTGAAGCTATGCAAGCCCATTTGAACAAGCATACACTATTTGAAACAGCTATACGCTAAACTTAGTTTAACATCATACAAATACTGTATAAATCCAAATGCAAGAAGAAAACTCTTTTTACTTGAAGCCATTTCAATAGATGAAAAAAAAACCCACAAAAATGCTTAGTCCTGATAAGCTCACGTCTAGACATTGGCAAGGAGTGCCTGTAGAGTTTAGCTTCCCGACCCCTGAAAAAATGAGATCACTCATCACAATAAAATTTGAGTAGTGAAAAATCCTACCCCTTCTCGGTTTCACTACTTGCAATTGGTGTATATTCAGCCTTTTAACGTCCGTTGTTGAACATGGTTCTTCCTGACCTCTTTATCATAGGTGCTGCAGAACAAATACTTTCTGAACTCTCCGTCTTGTATTATGCATTTGATCTTTAGGGATCCATGTTGCGAGTTTTGATGTCCATCGTTTTTCTGCCATTCGTGTAATATGACTTCCACATTGTCATTAAAGTTTCTTACGGATTATATGATGTCTTTGAATCCTTTTTTTCTTTCCACGTCGTTGTTGAGTGGTTATCGGGTCAAGGCTCCATCTCTTCGTTAAGTGCCATGTTCCAGCTCAATAGGTCTCGTCTGAGAATACACACCGGTTTTATACTCTTCTTTTTTACAACTAATGCACCTTGCTGATAGTCGCCTCTGCAGCTAAAACATGGAATCTAACTGAAAGATTTTGATAATGATTGTATGATAATTCGAGAGTTTCTAATTAAAATTTGATCATTTTCAACATTATATATATATATATATATATATATATATATATATATATATATATATATATATATATATATATATATATATATATATATATCTTTATATATATAGTAGAATGTGGATTCGCTACACAAACTAGCTCAAGTTTCTGCCCTCTTCAGGCCTCTTCAGGCGATACTTTATCATATTATGTTGTACAGCAATCCTGATTTGTACCACATATACAGTGTGTGTGTATATATATATATATATATATATATATATATATACATATATATATATATGTACATATACGCACACACATATGTATATGTGTGTGTGTGTGTGTGAATGTGTCTGTATGCGTATACGGCTAGATAGATTGATAGATATACGGTTAGATGACGCACACTTTTACCTCCTTTTTCTAAATCCATTTGGGAATTAGTCAGTAGAAAGGTGTAGGAAAGCGCAGTTTTCTTTTGTCAAAATTGGTAGGTGACCATCTGCTGGATGACGAATAAGGATGACAGAAGGTAGAATGCAATTATTTCAGTGGTGAAGGGTGCGAACCAATGTCCAAAGATCTTATGTCACTTTTCATTATCGATCCTGGAGGTTGGCTTTCGCTGCGATAGTAGGATGGAGAAAATGACGAAAATTAGATAAGAAGTGATGCAACAGTTTGGTTGATGAGGGAAAGGGACCCCTGCCCCACAAAAAGACGTATATAAGGAGAGGAACGTATTCTTAAACGAAAATGATGGAAGGAAAGATATAATTGCCCCAGAGGGAGAGAACATAAAGAAGATATAGCAATGCAAACTAAATAAAATTAGGTGGGGAGAAATAATCTAGAAAAAATAAGACACAAAAATACTTTGCATGGATGTAAAAACCCCCAGAAAATGCACAAGACTGCCTAAAAGAATATATATATATATATATATATATATATATATATATATATATATATATATATACATATATTTGTGTGTGTGTGTGTGTGTGTGTGTTTGTGTGTATGTGTGTGTGTATGGCGTGTGTGTGTAAATATATTCATTCAGAGAGAAATTAATAAAAGGAGTAGATAGAAATTTCATAGAAGTTAAATTTGTTAGAATTTCAACTATAATAGGCATTTACAGAAAAGAAAAAGAAAAACAATTCGTACATTCAAAGGTAAAAAAAGGTAAAAATATAGTTAAACAAGCTTGCTTGTTGCAGGGGACAAATCCACTCCAACATCTGTCCCGAAGGAAGATGATTGCTGCATCTTCTGTCTCTTATGTATGAAGGAAGTTTAATGGAAACATTTTTTTTCATAAAAAATATATTTATTTATTAGAATGATAGGAATTCGTAAGGATATACAAATGATATCCTCTCCGTTAGTCAGCAGTGGAGCTAGAAAATGGAATGAAACCGAATGATTGTTACGAACTGACGACCATGCAACGCACACAGGAGAGAATCATGCTCAATGCAATATGAAGAAATTGCAAAATTGTGCAATATATGAGAAGAAAACAGATGTCAGATATATCATAGACTCCATTAGAGAACTCTAATAACGATGGTCATGTGCCAAGAATGCCAGTCAACTGTTGGTTGTTGCATGTCTTAATGTGGATCCCCAGAGATCATATAGCTGGCAAAAAATAACATTGCATCCCAGATTATACAAGTTCAGAAAGTACTATTCCAGAGACGTGATGATTACGCATGTGTATGATAAATCTGAAATAAATGTGACTTATCTATCAGCAAGACAATCCTTCAATTAGTTGGCTGTGAGTTCAAGTAGCAGTAAACAATTTTAGTTTTTTACATCTTGATTTATATTCATAAATATCCTGAGGACTGGTCTGCATGCTCTCGAAAGTGAACCTAAATCAACACCCGGCTTTATACTGGAGTATGATTGAAAAGTTTCATTACAGGAAACATATTGTTACGAATACAAGGAATGGACTCTGAAAGGTTGCTTGAGAAACTTTGGAAGAAGGAGACCTCAAGAAGAAAAGAGAGTGGATTGAAAGGAAAAGTGGGGAGGAATGAAAAGATGTGGAAGATGAAAAAAGTGGGGTGGAAGGAAAATGGTTTGGAGGTTGGAATAGGGGTGGAGGAAGGAAGAGTTTATGAAGGAAAAAGTGAAGGGGGAGGAGAAAGTGTGGAGGAAAGGAGAGGAGTGAAGGAAAGAAAAAAGAAGGAAGAAGGAGGAAAAGTGAGCTGGAAGGAAATTGTGTGGATGGAAGAAGAGGTGTGGAGGAAGGAAAAAAGAAGGAAGAAGGAAAAAAAGTGGGGAGGAAGGAAATTGTGTGGAGGAAAGAAGAGGTGTGGTGGAAGGAAAGGTGTAGAGGAAGGAAATCGTGGGAAGGAAGGAAAAGTTTTGGAGGAAAAAGTGGGGAAGAAGGAAAAGGTGTGGAGGAAAGAAGAGTGGGGAGGATGAAAAAAGTGGGGAGGATGGAGAGTCAACTTTAAAAGGGAAACATACGAATGCAATGAAATAGGATACTGACGGGAAAATGAGAATCATAGAGGAACATATTTTAAGAATTAATGGAAAAAAAGGTTGGACTGTATTTGAAGCAATAAAAATCAATAGTAAACGCAATCTATGTTTAAAGAACAAGCGAGATAGAAAGAGAGAGAGAGAGAGAGAGAGAGATAGAGAGAGAGTGGGGAGAAAGATATATATATATATATATATATATATATATATTTACACACACACACACACACACATATATATATATATATATATATATATATATATATATATATATATATATATAATAAATAGATAGATCAGAATGGTCATTAGAATAGGGATGATATGTATTTCGGAAGTCAGCTAAGATCATCACACACATGCGTGCATCAACACACAAATACAGATTCGTAGATATATAAACACAGATACATATGTACATATATATATATATAGAAAGGGAGGGAAAGAGAGAAAGAGAGAGAACAAAATATGATTTTATCAATCGAAGCAAATTTTGATGGATAGATGGAAGTGACAAACGAAATTACAATGATTGCCAGTTCCACAGACAACCATACACTTTGCATGCGATATATATATATATATATATATATATATATATATATATATATATATATATATATATATATATATACATATATATATATAGATAGATAGATAGATAGATAGATAGATGGATAGATAGATAGAGAGAGAGAGATAGAGAGAGAGAGAGAGAAAGAGAGGGAGAGATAATCAGATAGGGAGTTATAGATAGATATCTGAAATAGCATTTCATTTTCGACAATGCTCAATATCTAACATACGAAGCCATCCAAATAGTCGAGACACAGTGAGGAGATGATTTGATTTTCTTGTCCCTTTCAAATCATAAACAAGTGAAATGATATGAGAGGGAAAGAAAGTACGTCTGAAATTGAAGACCTTGAAATGAATAAGAATCTTGTAGAGAATCGGTAATAAAGAGAGGAAGCGAAGATCTGTTGCTGTCGCCCGAGTAGAGTTCCTGAATGAGATGAAAAGTTTTAACAAGACTGTATGCACGGGAGACGAGAAAACTTTGTAAGTGACGTTAGGCCGTGCAGAACAAAGATGGTGGACTATAATGTGTTGATGTGGATTAGTGTCGTTTCTTCGAAATCTAGCTGGTGCTGCATTGCGGGCAGCTAATGTTGTTACTCCTCGTCCCGATAATAATGGCGCCCCTGAAAGCTGTTAGCAAGTCTTTGACATCGGATTCATTTGCTGGGTAAGTGCTCTACCATTCGCCTTTTCAATGGCATCACGGTAGTCTGTCATTTGTCACATTTTTTTTTTTTCCTTCCCCGAATGGATAGGGAGCGGTGATGCAGAGAAGGAGAAAAATGAGGAGAGGAAGGAAGAGAAGAAGAAGAATGGAAAGATGGAAAAGATGGAGAAGAAGAAAAAAGGAGCAAAAGGAGAGGAAGGAAAGAAGATGACAAAGAGGAGAATGGATAAGAAGAAAATTGAGAAGAAGAAGAAGAAGAAGAAAAAGAAGAAGAAGACGAAGAAGAAGAAGAAGAAGACGAAGAAGGAGAAGAAGAAGAAGGAGATTAAAAAGAAAGGAATTAATGATAAAAAGGCAAAAAGAAAGTAGGGAAGACGAAATGATGTTAAAAGAAAGAAGGGAAGAAAGGAAACGGTGAGCAAAAAAGAAGAAAAAGAAAAAAATCAACCGGGAGGAGGCGATGAGAGAATTGTGAAATAGAGGAGTGAAAGGAAGAAAGAAAGAGTAAAGGAATAGAAGAAAAAGAAGACGAAGAAAAAAGGAAGAAAACAAAGAAGAATGGAAATTGAGTTTACTTCTGTTCCAATGGAAGATTACCACAGCTAATCCTGTATCGTATCTACTGTAAATGAATTGATAGGCAAATTAGACATCTTTCAGCTCAGTTGATGAACTAGCAATCAAAATGTTGTGATTTCAAATCGCAGAAGGGAAATGTTTATATATTTATATGTTTGGTCCAATGTGACGTGATAATCAAACAGTGAAAAATTCACTCCCCTAAATTTGGTGAGGATGGTTTTTGTTCTTGTTACCTGGAAAAGCAGAGTCAACTCGAACTTAGATTGGATCTTGACAAAAGAAAAAAAAAATAGAATGGAGAGAAAAAGATATGTGAGATGGAGACGGTAATAAAAAAGAACGAAAAAAGAATCGCCATCACAGAAAATGCTTGAACAATCGTTTGAAGTCACGTAAAAAAATTCCTCTATGAATGAATATAATCAGATAAATTCTATTCATGACATCATCAGTGTTTTACACAGGAATATATTTTTAAAAAGTAAAATGAAATCTAGACTCCGGAGAATGTAGATGTTATCAATAAATGCACCAGAATGAGGCTCTCAGAAGATAAAAAAAAAATCTTTCCCCGCAAAATGGAGATGATAATTCAAAAGGGGTCTGATTGACTTCTAGTGTCAATTTTAAAGTCTGCAGACAAAATAGTATGGCTAAGAGGGTAAGAACTCACACACAAAAAACATTGAAACGACCTCCATGATTAACAGACTGGGTTACAATCATAATACCAAGAACAAAATCCACAAAAAGACCCCGGAATGAGATTGCTTAACAGAAAATTTAAGATATTAACAAAACGAGTCATTTCCATTCTTGATCAAAATAGCATTTTTCCTCTAGAAAAGAAAACCAACAGCTGCAATGACCAACTCTTCATAAAGGAAATTATCTTTGAGAATCACAGCTCAAAACACCGTAATCCCAGCACTGTCTGGATAGACCGTCGTGAATCATTCGATAACCTCCTTTGTCCAAAGTCTGAGATTTTTCTCCAACAAAGCATAACACAATGAAAGACAAAATATCCCTCTTCTATTCTAATGGTGTAACTGTGTCTGAAAATATAAAGATGGACTGTGATATTCTTCAAGCTGGCTCTCTCTCCCCTGTTTTGTTCTGTTGGTCTCTGATATTTATTTAACATGAGTTCAACAATATCACATATGGGTACAAAATCTATGACAAGAACATCATCCACCTCTCCAAAGAAATTGCACCAAAAAGAAACTCATAAAAATTCTAGAGTGAATGAAGGTGAAGATATTCATCCTTATAGAATGAGAGAGAAAATGAGACAGAAGTACTTTAGGAGAAAATAGCTGATAATAAAAATAGAACTGAACTCGGAAAAAAGAGTACAAGCCATTAACAGACTAGGTGTTCCCGTGGTCCAAGAAAGTGGATAAAACAACTAGTAGCAAAAAAGCTACACTCAATTACAAAGAAAGCAGATAAATACGAGAAAAAACGTGCGCTTAAGAGTGGAAACAAACCAGAGGCTGAATCACCAAGTAAAGCAGCCAAAACTGAAAGAAAAAACAACAACAGCGACAAAAATCAAACAAACAAACGAACAAGGGGAAAGAATAAGAAGTAGCGCATAAGCACTGACAAAAGAAATCACTCCACGGTTAATGCCCCCTTTGCACCGGAAGACATGATGTAGATCATAATAGACCATATAATTGATTACGAAGCTCAGGATTAAAGGGTGAAACGTAAGGTTTCACACTGACAGCCTAAGATGTGAGCCTTCCTTCCAGGCTCACATTCTAAGGAATTACACGGCCCCTAAATGTGATGATAGAATCGATACTATAGGCGGCATAGTAGCCGACCTTCAGTCTTTCCAATAAATAAATACAAGACAAAGCATGTTAGAATAGGACAGTATCCACACTGGATCATCAGTAATCACTACAATACTTTATGCTAAGAACTAGTATAGACAACTAACTGAGCCTTTCACTGATGTAACTACATGTTCAGAATTCATTATTAATGCCGATATAACCATAAACGTGATCAGGCTAAACAGTATGAGCGGAAATTTGAAAGAAAAACAAAAACAAAAGAAAACAGAAAAGTGCCTCTTAATGGATTTGACAGTTTCAGATATTGAAAACATTGTTCTCATAGAATTCGACAAGCTCAGTAAATATAAAGCTTTTGATATAGAATTAGGTAGAATGTCGCAACTCAGGACCAAAATCTATAGTTGTTGAAGTCTTTGACTTACTTGAAAACTAAACAGTGAATTTGTCAATAGTATATCTTGAACGCCTTGTATATTTGAAATACAGAAAATCATTCTTATCCCCTCTGCAGACAACAGTTGAAACATGTTTCGATATCAAAGTATGTAACCCTACTTACCATACTACTTTCATGAACTTATAGATATAGGCTTATGAAAGTGCTGTATCTCCAGGATAGGTGAAAGCCTTGTTTTGGTCTACGGAGCCGCTTATACTTACATTACAAGGTCACCAGCCTTAGGCCTCGTTTTGGAAAGGATTAACTGGAGTACCGACGCTAATTTTCAAGGCTGTAGACAAAACAGCATGAAGACTTTCTGTCCGTCAGCCTTCAGCAATAACCAGCGGGCAACCTGTGTGAAACTGTAAACCACAGTACTGCTGTGGACTACGACAGTGTGAAGGGGAGGGCTGGAGACTTGAGGAGGCTTTCTGTCACTCAGCTTTCAGCAATAACCACTGGACTACTGGTGTTAAACAGTAAACCATATCACTGCTGTGGACAGGTAACTGGTGTGAAAATGCATATTGATGATGATAATAATAATAATAATAACAATAATAATAATAACAATAATGATAATAATAATAATAATAATAATAGTGACCCAACTGAGGAAGGGAAATGATACTGGGAATGCTAATTGCAGCGCTGACATAATAGGCGAAAGAGAGAAGAGATGTTGGCTGAAGACCTGACGAGACTTATTGTCACTCAGCCTTCAGAGATAGCAACTGGGCAACCGGTGTGAAACTGTAAATCGCAGTATTACTGCGACCTATGAGCACTAAGAGAGAAGGGCTTGAGACTTGAGACTTGTTGTCACTCGAACTCCAGCGGGTACCACCAGGCAACTGGTGTGAGTTTGCAAATAATAATAATAATAATCACGTGCCTACCACTTATGTGGAAAATCCTGACCGGGCAAATAGCAGAGAGAATATACATGTCAATGGATAGAAGGGGACTACTACCAGAAGAACAGAAAGGGTGTAGGATAGGAACCAAAGGGGCAAACGATTTTCTCTACATAGACCAGATGATCTTAAAAGAAGTAAGGAAAAGGAGAAAGAATATCGCAATGGGATGGATAGATTACAAAAAGGCATACGATATGATTCCACATAGCTGGATACTCGAATGCCTTAGAATGTTCAAAATTAGCGAACCGGTGGTTAAATTCATTGGTAATTCAATGGAAGACTGGAAAGTAGATTTGACAGCCGCAGGGGACAAACTAGCCGAGGTAGGTATAAAAAGGGGAATCTTCCAAGGAGACTCGTTGTCCCCACTATTATTTGTTCTAACAATGATACCGCTTAACAGAATCCTGAAAAACAGCAAAGGATACCACTTCACTAAAACAAAAGGAAAGGTCAACCACTTAATGTACATGGACGATATTAAATTGTTTGCAAAAAACAGGGGAGAGCTTGAGACTCTGTTCAACGAAGTAAGGGAATATAGTGAGGACATAGGAATGGAGTTTGGGATAGAAAAATGCGCAATCATGGTGATGCACAAAGGAAGGCTTTCAATGACTGAGGGAATTGAAATCCCGGACAACAACAAGATTAGGGCATTGACTACACAAGACCGATACAAGTACCTAGGTGTCCTTGAATGTGACACGATAAAACGGGAAGAGATGAAGGAGAAAATTAAGAGAGAATACCTCAGAAGGATAAGGAAAATATTAGAAACCAAATTAAATAGCAGAAATCTAATAAAAGGAATGAACACCTGGGTTGTGTCAGTAGTTAGGTATACAGGACCATTCCTAGGATGGAAAAAGGAAGAGCTCCAATCAATGGATAGGCGAACAAGGAAACTTATGACGATGCATAAAGCATTACACCCTAGGGATGATACAGATAGACTATACGTTAAGAGAAAAGAAAGTGGTAGGGGGCTCATCAGCATAGAAGATTGTGTCCAGAGAGCTAAAGTAGTCCTAGATAGATATGTGCAAACAAATAATGAAGAAATCATAAAGAGCGCGAGGGATAGTGCAACAAACAATAAAGTAGGAAACAATGGAACAGTACAGCAAACTAGAAAAGAAAAGTGGGAAGGGAAAAAATTGTACGGCGAGTTTAAAAGACAGATAAAAGATATAGCAGACGAGAAATCATGGACGTGGTTACGAAAGGGAAACCTTAAGAGAGAAACAGAATCGCTCATCATGGCAGCCCAAAACAAAAGCATAAGGACAAACTACATAAAAGCAAAAATCGACAGAACACAGACAAACAGCAAATGCCGCATGTGCAGTGAAAGAGATGAGACAGTAAACCACATAACTAGTGCATGTAGTCAGCTCGCCCAGAAGGAGTATAAGCATAGACACGATAGAGTAGCAACGATGATACACTGGGAACTAAGTAAACAAATGGGATTCAACCATGGGGAAAAGTGGTATCAGCACAAGCCAGAGGCAGTTTTGGAGAATGACAACCACAAACTACTGTGGGACTTTGACATCCAAACTGACCACCTCATCCAGGCAAGAAGGCTGGACTTAGTAATAGTAGACAAAAAAAGGAAGGCCTGCCAAATACTAGACGTTGCTGTACCTGCAGACCATAGAGTAAAAAAGAAGGAGGGTGAAAAAAAGGAAAAATACCAGGACCTAGCAAGGGAGTTAAACAAAATGTGGAACATGAAAACCAGGGTAGTACCGGTCATAGTGGGAGCACTAGGAACTGTCCCCAAAACGCTGAGGGAGAGACTGGAGGAGATCGGGATTAGGGGGAGGATAGAGATCGTACAGACCACAGGACTACTTGGAACTGCACGGATACTGAGGAAGGTGCTAGAGATATAAGTACTGCAACGAATTGTAGCTCTGTCATGATATGCGAAAGAGAGGAGACGTTAGCTGAGGACCTGAGGAGACTTATTGTCACTCAGCCTTCAGCGATAACTACTGGGCAACCGGTGTGAAACTGTAAATCGTAGAATTACTGCGACCTATGAGTACTAGGAGAGGAGGGCTGGAGACTTGAGGAGACTTGCTGTCACTCAAACTTCAGCAGTTACCACCAGGCAACTGATGTGAGATTCCAAATAATAATAATAATAATAATAATAATAATAATAATAATAATGATAATAATAATAATAATAATATTGATGATGATGATGATGATGAGAAGAAGAAGAAGAAGAAGAAGAAGAAGAAGAAGAAGAAGAAGAAGAAGAAGAAGAAGAAGAAGAAGAAGAGCAAAAAACCACAAAAAACAACAAAAATAAAATCTATGGGGAGGAGAATGAAAAAAGAATAAAAACGAAAGAATTGGAAAAAAAATCCAGTTTTTCGAAGGAGAGCCAACAGAGAAGGAAAAAACAATGAAAAGTGAGAGAGAACGCGATTAAGATACGCCTTCAAGACGATAATGACAACAAACAGAAGAGCGGTCGATGTAAGGAAGAAGAGGAGAAATGAAATTAGAACCATAAGATCAACAATAGGTACACCATTCATACGTCCATATCTATGACTCCTGATTCCAAAAGGATTCTGCACGAAGCAGCAGTAGAATTACCAGTTTTGGTAATAGAGGCAAGGGGCAGACGAATGAAAGGAAAATCTGGCAATAGAAGAAAACAATCATCAAGTTTATATTAAAGTTATCTTTATCAATACATTTTTCTGGCGTCTTAGAGTATAGTTATCTTATCGATAAGTGGGAGTTGAATTAGTAATTATGATATTTCTAGCAATAATGTTTGCCGGGGATTGAAGAGTTTAACCGATTTAAACTATTATTGCAGACGGTTTCAGGTATTGATAACTTAGCAACACTGTGAAAAACGCTTGATACGCTATTTATTGATGATATCACACCTCTTTAAACCTGATAGCAACTGGTAAATAAAACACAAACCCCCTATCTTCTCTTTTCCGTTGTTTAACATAAATATAGCCGGCTGAGCGAAGGCCGTTTTATAAAGATATGCGGGCACGTTTAAAGAATAAACAGTAAGAAGGAAAATAGTCAGGTGATATACATGGACCGATGAGGATGTAGAGATGTATAAGAGAATAAGGAAAAACATTCACGTATGAAATATGAAATTTACAGAAGTGGAATAGGGCAGACGAGAAAGAGAAGTAATATATATATATATATATATATATATATATATATATATATATATATATATATATATATATATATATATATATATATATCAGGAGGGCATATCAACAGGCGAATGGTGTGATGATGAGTCAGACTAAATGATGTGCACTAGTGAAGTATTTGTGTTAGCACGTTTTGGACACTTATACGTTTCCGTCTGACTTCATTAAACGGCTCTTCGCGTTGGTTTTAAACTCACTCAAATCGATTTATATTTGAATCCTCTCATCTTCAAGAATTGTTCGAAAACTTTCTGATGCCTTGATGGCGCCTCCGGGTCTGTTGAGCAAAGGAGACTGTAAAAGATTTGCACATGTCACAAACCGTCCGTGTTCAAGTTATATATTGATTTGTATCTTTCGATTTATCAAACCAGCAGCCTCGTTTTCGTCTTATATAAATATTTGGTAACTTCACTCTTTTGCTCATCATATTGACGATGTGCAATTATCCCAGCGAAAAAGCCAGTTTTAAACTGTGTATTCAGTCTGTAGCATACAAAAATAAGTTACATATATATATGTATGAATATATATATACACACACATATATATATATATATATATATATATATATATATATAAATACACACATATATATATATATATATATATATATATATATTTATATGTATATGCATATATATTTATACATATGTATATATGTATATATATTTATATATGTATACATATATATCGATGAATGTGACCATTTGAAGGTGAAGAGAGAAAAAATCAGACGGAAAGCAAGTACTATATCTTGAAGTTATTTTTTTTCATCATTGTATGGACGTGTTTCGATACATTTCGATGGATAAGTCATATATTTCAGCACCATGCTTATGTGATACTTAAAAGAAATTGAGTTGTAACACCTGCTTTCTTTTAGGCTTTTTCACTTCACTTTCCAATTCTCACCTTCATCAACATTCCGTCGGATCACCTCACACCAAGAAACAAATCACACGCACATACATATACGTATGATCTTATAAACTTTTTTATTTTAATGCCGACGTCAAACAATTTATATAGTTCATTTTATAAATATTTCCAAAGTCTCCAAGACTGTGTGCCACGAAGGCCACTTTTAATCTGATCAGTTTCAGTTCAATATATTTTATAGCTGTTTTGTTGTATAATCTTAGGCTCTGTTTTGTTATATAAACTTATGCCTTTGATGCAAGGAATTTTGTTTCAATCGCTTTTTGTAGTTGTACTTCAATTTATATTATGGAGTTCGTCAGCTGTTTTACCATAACCCTGTGTTGGGAGTATTGGATAGATGTTCACCACAGTTCTGGTTTCATATGCACCAAAATCTCCTTGATATTTTACCAACTCATAATTTTGATTTTTTTAAAAACTAGTATAATCTTGTTTTCTTATCAATCTGTTTGTATGGCTGTTTATAAAAGTAGAATTATTTTATGCGTTACAGATAAATTCAGGTCGAATTTGAAGTAAAATTCTCATTTATAGCAAAATTCATTTGATAACCTTTCAACTGTGAATTATTATCTCAATGAATATAAATAATTCACCATTTCAATTTGTTTTGAAGTGAAAATATATTTGTCTGATTCTATTCTGCCAGTTGGATCGTAGTTTGATATAAACAGTTTATATGCATTCACTTGTTGCATGTTACAGATAAACTCAAGTTGAATTCGGAGTGAAATTCTTATTTACATATATATATATGCAATGGAATTTCAATTCCAATGGGTTGTCCAAAAAAAATTTAAATATTTCATTTTCTATTTAAATCAATAATGATATGTATTCTAAAGTTGGCATTTCATTTTTCTTCAATGTCTTTTAGTATCTTCCTCTTCTTAGTATTCTCTCTGACCCCATTTGCTTATCTCTTAGAAAGCTAAATATAGAAAGCTTTTCAGCTTCAAACAATGAACATGATGAAGCATTTTCAAAACTTTGTTTTGTCACTTCAGCCACTCATTTCCCAATGTCTGTCAATGCAATTTATGTAATTTTCTTAAGTGTTTTCTTCCTGTTTCTCATAAACCGTGTTATTATGATACAATATGAACATTTTCTCTCGTTGTGATCATCAGATCTTTACTATGTAACCCTTTCGGCGGATTCTAAAAACGACAGTCGCATGAACATCGCACCCCTGCAGTTCTGTTCAAACTCCGTCCCCCTGTCAGCTATGTTTCAATACATAGCTCATTCTGTTCATGTAACTTGCTATTTTATGTAGGGTATTGTCATAACGTATTGCATATGAATGCTATTTTATGCAACATATAATTTTCTTTAAAGAGGGCTTACTTGTGATAGTACCTCCAAAACGTGTTTTGTAACAATATGAGGACTCTTGAGGGCTCTTTAATCAAATACTGGATTTAATTCTTGAACATTCTATTTTATCTTTAAATAGCTTCTTTTTTTTTGTTAGAAATACCTTTGATATCGGTATAAGTGAATCATAAGTGAAGTATAAGTAAAACCTTTGATAAAAAATCAGAAGTTACAGAATAACCCTTTTCAGACGCCATAAGGACCATAGAAACATCATAAGTACATCTATTGACAAGATAAAGCGTGGTCAGTTGAAACCCCTGCAGGTAAATAGCCAGTAACAACCATCTAATTAGAAAGACGTCTGGAGAAAGGAAGCAAAAAGGAGTAAATAAAAAAAGGGACGGTGTATGAAGATTCTAATGGCAACGGCGTAAATTAAAGAGATGGATTGTAAATTTAGTTACGTGAGAAATGAAAGAAAGCAGGGGTAAGAAAGAAAAGAAAAGGGTACATGGATCTTCAGTTTTAGTATCATATAAAAGAAAAAGGCAACTTAATTCAGACCAGAGTCAGACAAGAGTAGATAGAATAGGCAGAGTAAGCAGGCAGAGAGTACCACAGCCACGCTGGCCCTGGTCACTGGCAGTTGAAAGAGATCAAAATCTCACTCTCTGTCCATTCCCTCTCGACAATCTACCCTTGCTTCCTACAGGTGAGAGGGAATTTTGCTTAATGTTCAGTCGAAGACTAGCCATGTATTTTTTGGTCAGCCGAGGAAAAGAATGGAAGGTTTGATTTTGAATCCTACTTGAGTCTTGCGTTTTTTCGCCCTCTGTCGTACGGTAACTGCGATCAGCAGACCTGCTAGAGGAAGGCATTTTCTCTTAGTTCAATGTTTAGGGTTTTAATTTCACGTCAATTGGCTAAACCGACAATCCCAAAGATATAACATTAGATCCTTAGCCTTTTTTCGATGCATAAATTTCTCTATGGCCAGCACAGAACATATTCGATGCCTGTACTGTTTAAATCGTATTCGTAGCTATAAGTTGATATTTTTGAAATCATTTCTTTTCTTTTGCGTATGTATGTATGCATATGTGTATGTATGAATCTATCATAGGAGGGTCATACGCATATCTTCTGGGAATCATTTGGAACGATGGACTCATGGTTATTTTTTAGAGTGGGGAATGCAAAACACTACTGCAAGGTGTTTGATGTTTGTGGGCATTAAAAACTACATAGAACTGTCAGGAATCGATCAGTAAATCAATCGAGAGGTTGATTATAAGATGAAAGGAGGACATATGATTGGTAGTGACTGAGCCATAGAGATCGCTCGATCAACACTTATAAAGACAGACGTTAAGATAAGCAAATGGATGCATGTGGTCGAGTATTATTGCCTATTGTGCTGTTGTGTACGTATGTGTGTATGTGTACATGTATGTGCTGCGTGTATGTTTGTGTTTGTGTATATGTTCGCGTGGCCTATGCGTTTAGGTGTGTTTGTGTATGTGGATGCGTATGGGTTGTGTAGACAAATGTCTTTTGGCCAAACCCGCGATTTCAAAGAATAAAGAGAATTAGTATTACTGGAAACTATTTATAGCTTTTTAGAAGAACACATGATCAGAAATGAATGGCTTGAGGTGTGAGAATGAGACAGAGAAAGAGAAGGAGGAAAACGTATGGAAAGTTCTGCATTGAGCGATGAAAAGATCTTAGACAATAAACTTCATTAGATGTAAAACTAAATCGAAAGTTTTGAAATATCTGCACAGCCCCAGGCGCTGAGGGGACATTGAGAAAGACTGCATCAATCCTGGTACTTGAAGAGGGACAACAATAAACAAAATAGTAAAAGGAATTTGCTTGAAGGACATATGTTTTGCATCATTATTTTAATCGTGTCTGGGTTTTTCTAGAGAAACTGATTTGTACATTGGGCAAGTGTAAGCAAATAGCTGGGCCAATCATGTGAGAAAAAACAGATTTAACGGACATCTCCAGATGATATGCTTCTACACTGGACAGTGTGATTCTTTTCCTGTTTCTTTGTCGGTAACAATGGACTTTTTCACTTGAATGTAATAATTCATGTCGCTGATAGATATATATCTTCTAGGAACCATTTGAAACGATTGACTCTTTTACTGAAATAGATTTTCAGTGTTTTTTTTTCTAAAAATAAATCAATCTCATACGATTCAATTGTATTGATAGTTTCTATTATCAGAAATTGACTAGTGATGATTTAAGCAATGAAAGGATCTTTTACAGTTAGACATCACAACTTACAACATGTTATCCAGAGATTACTTACAAAATTGTGAGCGGCCGAAAATGAGAAATCCACGGTATTGAGATCTGATGGATCTTAGGAAACGTCTATGTCCCTGGATGGATGATAATGAGGGCGATGATAAGGATGGGAGGGATGGGGAAAATTAAGAGAGGGGATGAAGGAAGAAAAATCTCGACAAAGAAAGTGAAGAAAGAGAGGTGGGAAGTAAGAGAGAGAGAGAGAGAGAGAGAGAGAGAGAGAGAGAGAGAGAGAGAGAGAGAGAGAGAGAGAGAGAGAATTGTAGGAAGGATTCCAAAAAGGGGCTGGAAGAGGATAAGGAGAATGAAGAATAGAAAGAATGTAACAAAAAGAGCAAAGAAGATGAAGGAAAAAAGAGAAAATTCGAAGGAAAATTTTATAACAAAAAGACGGATACGAACAGATCAATAAAAATGTGGCTGAGTGATTGAGAAGATGAAACAAGGGGGAAAGAGGTTTAGGGGTCAAAGAGAGTGAACTACAGGAAGGATGTAGCAAAGAACAAATAAAGGAAGGAGAAGAAAGAGACAAAAGAATAGGCGTTTTAATAAAAATAGTATATATTATATCTACTACTTATAACAAATTCTTTATCACAATCAATTTCACCTCCTGTTCGTTTAGCATATAGATCACTTGAAAAGGTTTTGAACTTATGTTTGCACTAAAAAGACATTTTCAATAAAATTACCATTGGGTTGCTAAGCAATGCGGAGCTTTCATCAGGGTATGGCCTTTTGGGTGTTGCACTATTCTCACTTTTCCCATTAAAATTGTTCTGAGTATCGACAGACTTTTGCTTAATGTTTTTCCAGCGATCCATAGCGTTCGATTGATTGCTTCATTGTTTTCCACGTACTTTGAAGAGGGAATAAAGCAAGAATTGAAGCTTTTAGAGTATTTAACGTAATCTGTTCAATATAGTAGACTCCGTTTTGATGTATGAGTTGTTCGTGAGTATGGCATTCTTTACCCGGGGAATTAATCCATTTGCAAACAGTTGAATAGTCCTTCAAGACCATGAATGATTATTTCTAAATAGTGCACCTAACATTGGAAATCAACATGAAGGATATTTCATTCTGACTTGGCCTTAAACGTGGACGTTCAGAGGAAAAGATTTTGTAAGCACAATGATCAATGCCTGTGCTATTCACAGTTTGTTAGACAAGGTTGACGTCCAAATGAAGAATGAAAAGCATCTGAGTTAAACGATATTCATATGAGATTACGTTGTCCCACTATTGTTTAGTCAGAAACGATACCCATCAAACAATTTATAAGGTTAATTTTAACTTGTATCCGAACATGCGATTCCGAGATTATAGTTATGATCCTTGAAGTTATCTGGTAAACACCTCATGAAAATGAAAATTATTGCTTCTCGTCTGTAAAAGGGATTCATTTATCTAATGATACTCTGGTCAGTCACTTTGCTTATTCATTACTGATCTTCAAATTATTTGCTTTTTCGTAATCAGTACGTTAGTCATTACTATAACTGTGGCCAAACTTTTTTCAGCGTATTATAAGCGTTATATGAACTTGCTACGCCTTGAAAGTTTACTGGATATCTGCCATAATTTTATCCCATATACTAAGAAAAATATAGGCAACAAAGTGATGATTAGAAGGGGATGTGACCAGGAGTCAGTAAAGTGTCGATATTAGGACAATATAAAATATATCGTTGCTATAATTCGTGGTGAGCAGTCACATATCAAAGCTACTAATCGCTTTGGGCGGAGTTCTTATCAGAACACGCACAGAAATTATCACCGGCTGGGAAAGAAATAAAAGAGAAAAAATGCTATGAATTTTTATAAAGTGGTCAGCACTTTTTCAGAGTATTCAACCTCAAAGAAAAAACAGCTTACTGCGATTTTCAATATAGGGGTCCGGGGATCAGAGGTCGTGTTTGTGGGGACTACTTCAGTATATCCACAGAGAGAGAGAGAGAAAGAAAGATTGAGAGATAGAGAAAGACAGAGAGAGACGAAGAAAGACAGAGGAAAGAAGGAAACGTAACTGTTGACCAAAAAAGGATTTCCTTTTATCTGATCAGAAATTATAACAGAGGAAAATATACTGGGAAAGGGCGTCACATTCGAAGATGGTTTGGGAAGTGGTACTTGTCATTTGACAGCCAAATTTATTAGATGCAGTCTAGGTGTCCACCTACTCGTTTTATCGACAACAACGTATGATAATCCCTGACTGTGCATATAAGTATAGGTAATAAAGAATATATGTATCGACGCTTACAAGTCCGCGTTCAATGATCAGCTTCACTTTGGAGAATGATTTGATGAAAGCGTAAATTTCTTGCTGTCTGCTTGTGCTTATCGCACGTACTCACACAAACCCCATCTGTCTCTCCTTTTTCTCTCACACACTTATAAAGAAATAGATACACATGTATATGTGTAAGGGTCGAATTGATATTTATGTATATATGTATGTATATAATTCAAATAGAAAACTCAATATCATATGATGTAATACAATAGCTGATGGGTGATGTTGTTTTTTTCAGAGTGTTCAAATACATTCAACATCAAATATTAAATTGATTTAGAGTAAAGCTTGAAAATAAGAAATAGATAAATAATCAGAATAAAAAGAAGATCCTACAACCTAGAAAGTAGACACCCAGCTCTCAAATATCCTAAAAAGGAATCTAAAAAAAACAACAAATCATTCGCCTGAAGAAGCCAAAAAGGATAAAAGCATAAACATGTTTATGTAATGAATCCTTACTTCATTGGTTAAACTTGTGTACACGGGTACGTTAGTTTTTGCTCATGTTAGTCATGATATGATAGAAAATGACAAATGTATTTCATTCCAAGCTTTCATTGTCCTTTGCGAAAACTACTTCAAAGAGTGAAATATTCAAGTAGTTGGATCTCATTACGCTATACCCGAAACAATAACCGGGTCTAAGCATTCTGTGCTATAGAGTATCAGTGCACAAACGTTAGAATGTTCCAATCAAATTTTTTCTTCCATAATTTTTACAGATTTTTCTCTCTTTTCAAATTAATATTTATCCTGAGTATTTTTAATCATCTAACCATTCCTGTATTTCCATTCCTCTATTCCTATTCCTTTATTCAGTCGATAAGACCTTCTTTTGGCGTCTCAAAACTGTCATAGTGCATAGATGATATTACGGTTCGAATATCCTTACTCGAATCCATCACATATTGATTGTACTCAAAGAATAAATAAAATATCAACCTTCCCTATGTCCGGAAATAGCACAATTTTTCTGCCAAATCTTCGCAAGGATTCTTCCATGTATCTTTGCAGACCATTTTTTAATGTTCTTTCATATGATGTTAGATGCTAGTGATTTTAGTTTCAGTGTCATTTATTATCAAACCCCAACAATACTTACTTGCCCCAAGTTGATTTCACTTCCCTGAACATTCTCCAGGACTCTCTGTCGTGGGCGTCATGGAGCCAATATTTCCTGAACTCGTCCATTTTATGACACCATCTTATTTTTTTGCATATGATCTCTGGGGAACCTTGTTGTTAGTTATGTCTGACATCCTTCCAACATTGTCAGTCTATTGTCATTTGAGTTTTCTCATCGATTCTCTGATATCTCTTACTCCTTTTTCTTGTGATCTCATAATATCATATTTATCATGTAACGTCATCATCCCCACCATCATCAGTCTTTCAACGTCTGTCGTTGGACATGGACCTCCCCCTGGATTCGCCACAATTCCCTATCATGGGCATCTCGGAGCCCATATTTCCGATTTTGTCAAGTTCATCTCTCCATCTCGTGTTCTGTCGGCCTCGGTTTCTTATGTAATCTCTGGGGATCCATGTTGTGATCCGGTTGTCTTTCATTCTTGCAACATGGCCAGCCCATTGCCATTTGAGTTTTTTGATTGTTTCTATGGTGTCACGAACACCTGTTTTCTTCCTTGTATACTGTGATGTCTTTTGATCTCTCCATGTGAGGTTGAGTATGATTCTCTCATGTGCACGTTGCATACTCCTCAGTTTGCAGGCCTGTCTCTCGGTTATGTTCCAGGTTTCAGCTCCATAAGTGACTATTGGGAGAATGCATTGGTTGTATATTCTTCTTTTTAGGATTATTTGGATCATCTGGTTCTTGAAAGTTGAGCTTGCTCTACCAAGGCTTGCCATCCCAAAGTGATTCTTTGCTTGATTCCCTCCTCTTTTCAGGGTGTCATGGAGCTTCGTTGTCCTAGGTAGGTGTAGCGGTCTACCTTGCCGATACTCTGATATAAATGTGATTCAATTGATATTTTTGGTATCTCGCACACTAACTCACACAGATTCATGTCGATTGGGGATGATCATAACGATATCTGTCCACATTTCCTTTGAGCTAAAACGTATCACTTTTCTCCAACGCACCCGTGCCATGATAAGCAAAAACATATCAGCTCTGACCTGTCCTTACTCACACCGGTAATATACCCACTTTATCTATCTTCACATTGTTATGTACCCGCTTCTTTTCGAGTTGTACTGCACCCAGACTTATAATTAGCTCCATTTTTACTTCAGTGTGTCTTTGAAGACATATAGACAAAAGTTCTGCAAAATGAAGCAAAACTATTTCCATGATGATGAAACATTTGCAATGTGTCACACTTATGCTCAAGACTTTCACTACTGCATTATCAACTTGCTATCACCAGATATATAAGTTGATGCAAAAGTTTTCAGCGCCACTTGTTGCAGTCTTGGGAGAGTTTTAGAAGTATGCTTAAAGGTAAATCAACCCAAGTTGTACGCGATTTACTCTTCAAACCAATGCATTATGCTGGGGAGCTGAAACATGGAATCTAACCAAGAGACAGACCTACAAATGTGTGCATGAGATAATCATGCTCAACCTTACATGGAAAAATCACAAGACAACAGTGTATATTAGGAAGAAAAAAAGAGAGTCCAAGACATCATAGAAACTATAGAAAAAATCAAATGGAAATGGGCAGGCTATGTCGCAAGAATGAAAGAAAACCAATGGACATCAAGACTCACAACATGGATCCCAAAAGATCACACGAGGGACCAAAGCCAAAGGAACACAAAATAGAGGGATGAACTTGACAAAGTCAGGAGATAATTGCTCTGCAACGCTCATAATAGAGAATTATGGCGAATCCAGGGGAAAGTCTATGCCCAACGACGGACGTTAAAAGACTGATGATGATGATTTGCAAAAATGATATTTTCACTTTATTTTGTTGAAAAACCATGACTGAATTTCTACTAGACATTCGACATCATTCTTTCTTCATTTTCAGTCAGAGAAAACTGCACCGGGCGTGAGACAATCATTTGGAAGTGTGCCATTGACGCAGCAGGTGGAAACACCCGTAAACGAATGATTTGCACAGTTTGAGAAATGGAAAT
Source organism: Thysanoteuthis rhombus (assembly GCA_963457665.1). NCBI lineage: Eukaryota > Metazoa > Mollusca > Cephalopoda > Oegopsida > Thysanoteuthidae > Thysanoteuthis > Thysanoteuthis major. The sequence continues at coordinate 19,391,968 of OY735202.1, forward strand.
TTCGTGCTCAAGGATAGAACACACTTTGAATATCTTTGGAGTATTAGAAACTGATTAATCAGAGGACTACTTGGGGCGAGTTAGAGCACAAACAACAGACACATCAAGTTTCAGAATAACTAGAGTTAAATAAACGAATTCGTTTGAATGACTTATCAGAACTTTGGATTCTATGATGTTTATCAGTTCTTTTACAGCATGGCCATCTGCTATATCATTGAAATGTGGCTTTGAACTATGGACTAGTTAAATAACTAACTAAAAAAAAACCCAAAAAACCCCTCTCCACTTGGGACTTTTGGTAATCTTATAAACAATAAAGTTCGGGTCGGGAGGGGACAGGGTAGTGATAGGTGTGAATTATATTCAAATGATTCGGAACGATAACTTAGAAAAATGTACATTGACTGATTGGCAACAGTTTGTAGCGCCCCTTATTCTTTTAGTTAGGAATTAAAGATGAAACTCTCCTTTTAGCTAAATATCGAAAACGTCAATTCCGACGACGACCCCTACATAAGCCCCCACATCGGTGAAGTCGGATGAGTAAACTAAGTACAGAGATAGGTCAGAGTGGAGAATGGCTAAGATCGGATCGGCTGGAACTCAGCAAAATGATAACGATCTTAAGAAGAAGAAAAGTGAGAGAAAAAGTAGCCGACAGCAAGTGCTGGGTCTTGAGGCAAGACCAGCCAGGGTTCCAGGTGCCATGAATATTAGACCATGAGTGTCAAGGGGTTTTATAGGGGTCGTTGGAGGAAGTGATGTTTTTGAAATCTAGCGAACAGAAGAGTTTCGTATTTAATTCCTAACTGAAAAAAATGGGGGCACAGTAAGTTCAACAAATATCTCAAAACAATAGAAACTTAGTCAAAAGAATAACACAGAGTGAGTCAAACACTAAACAACAGTTAATAACAACAAATGCTAGGATTAAAACAATAAATCCGGCCTTTCTGTTTCAAATCTGACAAAGCAAAAGATCATTGAAAAGGAATTCGAATTTTTTTCACACGTCTATATTCTACCAACGTGCCTCAATCAGATTATCATGTTTCTGCTCACCGTATACCACAAATACACGTTTAAGAATAGAATATTATGGTCGGCGTACATACGTTTAATGATCTCGGGGTATCAAAGTCAGGAAACAGTCATGTGTGGTGAAGTGTGTATAAATTCGAGGTTTCACTTACAGCTAATACAGATATAGAAGGAAATCATATATCGTCGAATACACAGAAAGAGATTTTTTTCCGAAACTCTCATTAACATAACGTGTCTCCAATATGTCGATTTCCCCAATTATTTACTTTTCTCAATGTTTGTTATGAGGCATAGTGAATAAAAAAACAACTGCCTAACATAACATTTTGAAGGTGAAATTGGCACTTCATGCCATTAAGATCAATTCAATCAGACAACATTTGCTGAAACTGGTACTTTATGCCGTACAGATCGATTCAAGACCAGACAGCATTAGTTAAAAGAGACACGTTATGCCATGAGGATCAATTTAAGACCAGACAACAATTCGAAAAATAATCTGAAGTCACATGATTGATAATGGCATCACCAGAATTGCTCGACTCTTCATTTAAATGTCATTATTTTCAGATACAAGTTGCATATATAAATAGAATAAGGTAAGACCGATCAGATAATGTGTAGTTTGACAAAATTTACATTTTTAGACTATGACGAAATCATTTTTTAATGCTTTCTGCATAAGATTCATGCTAATAGGAGCTGCTCTAATATGAATGCTGAAAAGAAAACAAGACGTTCGTCGGCGTTTTCCTACTTGGTAAAAATCTCAATTATGTGTTTTCTGTCTTGAAAAAGAGTTCAGAAGACCTGAAGAATACAGGCGACTAACAGGTGTTATCAATACAAGCAGCTGAACGTTAAAGAAGAAACTGATCTAAGAACCCCAGGAGGTAAAAAAAAAATTCCATGTTTTAAAAAATTTTTGATGTATACTGCTGATGTGAATCCATACAAATACAGTATTGAAGCTCTACACGTCTGTTGATTAAGGGATGATGGTTTGACTTGGTAGCTTGTTAGAATGATATGATGGCATTTGCAGAGTTCACTTAATTGCATGAAGCGATGAACTTTAACAACACTGAACAAACCTATCGGAATGATATACTGTAGACGATTGAGCAGTCAATACAATATCTACTATAATATACATGCTTTTTGTTGTGAAGATTTGGTCTGTATTATTTGATGAGTCTCGTCCAAAGTAAGTGGTTATTCGTTTGATGACTGACCATGAGGGGATCGCAATGTTGTTGAAACTCAATCATTTTGTATCAAGACATAAGGATATAAAACATGCTATAGTTAAGAATACTCGCTTTTTGGCACTACTTTTGTCAAACATGCTCCAAAGCGTTTGTTTGCATTGGGACTGTAGACGGCAATAATGAAAGTCAAATATGAACAACAGCTACGGGAGGAATTTACTGTACAACCAAGATTTTGTTTCAAGTATCAACTAAAGAATATGAGGGTTCTATCACACAAGTTGGATAGAGAACGGTGCAACAATTTGATATTTATTACAGTGTATTGGAGAGCCAGTAGTAATAGCACCGTAAATCTCCAAGAAACGTGTTGGACCTCCTCATATAGCAAATTATGAATGTATCATGGTCTGTCAGCAAGGAGAAGCAAATAGGAGTTTCATGCTCCATAAGTACAAGTGGAAAGAAAGTAACACGCCTTAATCTCAATTCCTTGTTGGTAGATGATTAATTGGTGGTGGTCTCAAAAGACACATCTTCTCATTCTAATGATTTGACCATATGAAAAAAAGAAGGAATTTAGCAGAGATGGTATTTGCAATACAATAATAATAGATATTATTTAGTAGATTGAGGAAAGTACGAAAAAGGATTCCCTTATAAACTAAAAAAGGGGATTCTGTCGCATTTCTTCTATCTATGCATCACTTGGTCGTTCATACTTTGTTCTATTTAGATATGCAATTCATATTTGACTGTGACCTATGCGTCCAAAAATCTCAAAATCTCAAAGGAAATTTCGAATCTTTTACCGACGTAATCAATCATGTGACTGCCAGTAATTTCTCAAAATGTTGACATTTGACAGTCCCGACTTCGCTCTATGCAATTTTGTATCCATGATATATAATTTGATGACATTGTTAATCATGTGACCAGGTGATTTTTTGTGATGTCTGGTCATAAATCGTTCTTAGCAGCCTTAAATACCATTTGAGTTCCAGAAGGTTAGAATGGTCAGTTACTTAGATGGTTGGCCTTGTTATCGTCTACTTTTAATAATTTCCGTTGGAGATAATACAGCTAAGTGTTCATCCAGACACATATACTCATGCACGAGCACACAAACACGCACGTACACGCACGCATATACACACGTGCACATACACATACTCATATACACATACACACACACACACACACACACACACACACACACATATATATATATATATATATATATATATATATATATATATACACACACACACATATATATGTATATCTTAATGTAATGGTTACTATGCTATTGGTATTAAGCAAGAGTAATACAGCTAATTCAGACAGAGACCAATGCAATTCAACATGAACACGGACATATACATGCATACACACATATACACATCTATCTATCGATCTATCCGTCTCTTTTTGTCCCTCTCTGAATACACGCACACACACACACACACACACACACACATATATATATATATATATATATATATATATATATCATAAAAAATAAAAAAATAGATATATGATCCAATCCAATGATTATAAAAAGAGTTATATTATATTGGAACTCTATTCGAAATGATCACCCCGTTATTATTCAGTGGATGTATAGTTTGATCGAAACAACGTAAATAGAATAAACAAGGAAAGAAAAATACAGCTGTTGCAGAGATTGAACCTGCAACCGATATTGTGGCTGCTTCAACGTTGCAGTACTTTTATCATTGAGGTGAGCAGCCGTCGGTAATGGAAAGACTCAGATAATTGCTTTAACTCCTAATTGTCATTTGGCTCATTCACTGTCTATATCAACTCTATTTATTTCTTTCCCAAGTAATCTACTTTGCATTACTGGCAACTGTCTATCTCCATAGTGAGAGCAACACAACGTTTGAGAAGCTAGCATATCTGTCTCAGGCTCAATTCCTGTAGTGGCCCAATTTTATTTGATTATTTATTCTCTTTTACTGATATATATATATATATATATATATATATATATATATATATATATATATATATATATATATATATATATATAATGCTTCGTTGAGGGTTGAGCACTCTGTAGATTTGGCAACTAGTCTATAATAAGCTTCTATAGCAATGCTCTTTCAACTCTGAAACATAGCACTTTGATTGATGAGGAATGATCCTTGAGTAAGTATATCGCTTAGTTCGGTCTTAGTGACCGTCCAGTACTTCACAGAGCACGGGTAGAAACTTTGTCTCTGGTCTGAAGCGAAGGTTTCGATCCTAATTCGTGGTACTCGAAAGGATGTTGTATAGTCTATAGCCACACTAAAGAGATGTAATGCAACGAAACAGCTGTCTGTGGATTACACAATTATCAATCATTACACACACACACACACACACATATATATATGTATAGATAGATAGTGAAGTATGTATTATTTCAGAGTGGACGAATTCATTATAACTTGTTAAGACATTTGAGTATCTAGAAATTATGATAGCAACATTTGTTTAACCTAACAAAGGTATAGTAGAGTCTTTGTTTGATGATAAATTGCAAAATATTGAGACAATCAGGCCAGGTATAACACATAATTCAAATGAGACTCCAGGACAGATTCATCAGAGGAGTAACACAAGATATTTACCAGAGTTAAAACATAGTAGCATCAGATGATTAGATGATAATGAAACTGGAAAATATCAGATCCTCAATAGAAAAAAAAATGATAATCAGAAACGTGGCTTTGGTAGAGTAGAAAGTAAGTTCCGGATGACAGACCATTTAGAAAACCAAATCCGTCAGTCAAGGATAGACACGCCTATTTTATTTAACTTTGTAGGGTCTGTTAGCCTTTTCCACGTATGATGCGAATGGAATATGATAGTTTTAAAGAAATGTACTCCACTACGATGTAAGTTGATGCTATGTTTACCATAACTGACGCTTGTAACAATAGGGGGATAGAGATCTGAGGAAGGCGTGAAAACGCACAGATTACAAAAATGGACTAAATATTTGAGAGGACTTGCTGTTACCTTATCCCCGGAGAAGACAACCGGATAAGATTCGAAATAATCATAATGAATATCCGTAGTTTACAAAGAACAGAATACGGGTGGAGATATGAAGAAGAAAAGTAAAGTGAAGAATATGCTTGGTAAGATTTTAAAAACAGGAGCAATATCAATACTGAAGAACATACATTTGGAGGAAGTATAACAACAAATAGACAGAATGGATATGTATGCATAAATAATGGATGAAAAAAAGAAAGAAAGAGAGCGTAAGCCTGCAATGCAAAATTTGCAAATGGCAATTATCGGCAAAGTACCCACATATCATACTCCTCCAGCATTAATAACGATGATCATTTCGGATCTTATTTTACAAACAACCACAGTACAGGAAAGCTGTTTTGTTTTTTTAAATGCTGATCTTGGAAATATCTAAATTTCTATTGCATATAGGCTATTTGTTGATCTTGCCCAAAACGAGAACAACTACGCCATTGTCATTTCCAGATATCCCAGCCTTATCCTCAACCATGCAAAAATACAAAGTAAGAATTCCATGAATGTAGCTGGTATTACTCACCTTAAACTTGAGGGAATATCTATATTTATTCAATAATATGAGTCATTATTTGAGGTTCTACGAATATACCGAGTAAAACAAAATAAAAAAATGCTCCTAAATGGACAGAAAATTGGACATGAGAAAGTAATATCTGTCTGAGTCAAATGGTTGCTACAGTTTCATGTTATTTATCAAAGTTTGTATAAACACCCCCTGTAGATTATTTGGAGAGATACCCGTAATATTTTACTTATTTGTTCATGGATCAATCTAGAAATGATATAAGTATTCATAAATAGGGTTGCAACGCACAACCAAACTAAATGTGTCTGCTGTGTACATGTGGAATAATTTAACAGAATAGTTGTACTTATTTGACGATGGGGAAATAAAACCTACTTAGGATCTAAAACAAGAAAAGTCATGTCTCTCCACACTTTCTACTCAAAAGCTATGTCCATTCATAACTAGTGCCTAACTGCCCTTTGATCTTGGTTGTCTGATACACAATCGATCTTTCTCTACGAGCAACACTGGTATTCATTATAGTTTAAGTCTCAACATGTAATGGGCTGTGCTCCTCCAGTTTTCTGTAAACACTTCTGACGACGCCTCTGGAAGATTACGATATACATAAATACTTAACATCCTGATAATTAACAATTTTCGGAAGGTAAAACAGGTCTCCTTCAATCTATTTGAACCAATTCAAATTACAACTACTATACATATTCAGGCCACTCTGGTTAGTGTTACACTTGGCCAATATATTAGGTCAGACTGTAGAGA
>OY735202.1:19403588-19433588 GCA_963457665.1 Thysanoteuthis rhombus
ATAACTTTTTTGATGACTTCTCTGTTGAACAAAATTGAATATTTGGAACAGTGCTCCATTTAACCCCAAACATCGAATTCTGTTCTACCTATATACAATTATAATATGTATTTTCTCATTTGAAAGTGTATAATTAACAATATCTTGTTCACTTAATCAACTGCACCCATGCTAATAGCATATCTTAGCTGACAACCAAATCAAGTGAGAAAGGTCAAATGTGGGCTCTTTCTGAGGCGTGATGGATAGCAATATTGTCATGCTGATGATTTTACTGGTCTGATTAGTTTGATTCTCGCTGGGTGCCCTACTTTTGTGGTCTTTTGTCAGAAAAATGATTAATCTCCTTGTGCCCAAAGTTTGACACCAAAACTGATCAATAACATTGGTAACTGAAAAAGGACTCAGAGAGCACATACTTCTGCCAACGCCAACGCTAGGAGAAGTGATTGAGTATGAATCGGTCCTGACATTTAATCTCTTCTTTTATGGCCCATTGCCCATACTTCCACAAAATGTCATTGAAATACAATGAGAACATTTGGAGATATCGCGTGGACGGGCATGACATCTTGGTTGATAATGTGCGGTGATGACATATAACTACAACGTATGGGATGTAATTTTGTATGGATCCACTCAAAGATGTGATAATTTATCCAGTATCCTATTTTCCATCTCTTAAAAAACTTTTATTGATAATCTTTCTAGGGGACTATGTTAACAGCCATGAACGTATACATAAGTGTATGAAAAAATGGAAACACATTCTATCGAGTATTCCTAAGCCAGTCCCAAAATTAGAACACCTCCTTTAATCTTGTAACTTAAATAGTAACGTATTCAGCTCTTATTCCAATGGTCGGTATTCGATCCCAAGTTAAATGCTTGGATTTTTTATGCTGATTTTCAAGACGTAGCAACCCTCCCTACTCGTAAAAATAGCATTACCCAATATCTTTCGCTCACCAACTTTGCGCAGTACTATACTAAGCTTGATTACTGCTGTGAGTAAAATGATATCACGAATCAAATAAACCTTCCGAAAAAAGAAAATCTCTAGACAACGGATAATTCAAATGGTGTAATGGAAACGTTAAGAACACCTAAGACAAGAGAATTAAATTAAATAGACATACTAATGCACACTGTAGACATATTCAGGATGAAAGAAGTATATGAAATACAGTGTTAACTCGGCATTAATTGAATACCTCGACGTTACGCTGCGTCTTCATATTGCTAGGAGGGCAGACGATAGGAGGATTAATTCTCAACGTAGTGTAAAACTACATCAGAAATTTAATACGTTCATATTACTTCAACACACAATGATGAAATAGTCAGGGGTGGTGTGCAACCTAGGCAACCGGGCACTTGAGATAAAAGCTTACATATTCGACGAATACTTCATGTTCTATTCTTATCTTGGCGTCCACTCCTGTCCAATTTTTACCGCTATTGTAATAAACATTGAATTGATAACCTTGTGCAGGGTTTCACTTCAAAAGATGCCATCGATTCTATGATTACAGAGTATGAACCTTTGGTGTTATCGCCATTGCTGCAGAGTTTTATGCTGACCAAACAGCAAACAGTTCAGTAGCCCCAGCGAAACCCCCCAACCTCGTTGCTGAGTATGTTCTTTCCCCTCACAGAGGTATTATAAGATATTCAACGTCCGCTTGAAGCAAGCTGGAGTGCTGCCGCGCATGCGCATTAATCAGCGAAACAGGAAGTCATTAGCTGAGGAATAAGGTAGAAAAAGAAAGAATGAAAGAGAAGAGGAACGGGATGAAAGGGTCGAGGCAGGAAAATTGGTCTAAATTATAATATTTGGCTCTACTGCCTCTGGGCTAGAATACATTTGTTTATTAATGGTTCTAGATATTGGTGTTCTAGACAAGATAAAAGCTGGAATTCTGAATGCTATTTTTGTACGTAATTAGGACTTCCTTACTTGGAAGATTAACTTCCCACAATCTTCTTTTTGAACAGAATTTGGCCCTGTATTGAAAGGCAAAGTTTTTTTTTAAATCTTCAGGCTTAAATATGAATGCTGATTTTCAAGTCAACGTATCCCCTCATTAAGTAATGATACTTTATTTTGAGCGTGTGACATACTAGATCATCTCAATAAATATCAACCTTCTTTAGGGTTCATTTTTTGCTCTCACGAAAAAAAAATCGAAAAATAAAAATCAATGTGCAAAATTTGCAGCGCAGCATTATAGATGCAGCACGAACACACTCTCACCTCCCTCTCAGCTTTACCTGATCCCTCTGTACCTTAACAACCCAATCTCAAACAACTCAGCCTTGGCAGAGGTTGAAAAAGTTCCAATATGAATTAATGTTAATCTTTGATCCACTTTGCGTCATTTCGATTTACAAGAGAGTTTCATGGAACTGCCATACTATCAGATTGCAGGGAAACCTGTATTAACAAGAGCAATAAAATGATTGAATATTTCAATATTTTTCATGAAGTCTGTCTAAATTTCTGAAATTTGTTTTAACCTTGCCGTTTGATTTAATATCGATACTACGATTTTTCACGAATCCAGTAATAATACATTATGGTCGAGATAGTTGCATATTTCTGACTAATTTTTTTCTAATGCTGATGTCTGAGGCAGGCAGATCCAGGCTTTTCCTGCTTGGAAGAATAGTGCAACGGATCTTCTCAATCTGTAGCCACTCCTTGAACCACACAAGCTTAGCAAAAATCGATAAATCCGGAACAATGTGAAAAGTGTGCACCTATAAAAGTGGAGAAGCTATTGTTGGTTTACCAAAAAATTGACAAAAAAACTCCCAAAGCAATGACAGATTATGATAAAGAAACAGATTGATTGGTGGGCTATAACGAAGTAAGAATAAAAGTGGGAATGGCAGAAAAGTTGGAGAGAATGAGAGGCTTGAGAAAGACAGCAAGAAAGGACAGAGAAATAATAGAAGTAAAATTTGCAAAGAAATGAGCCGAGAAATCGAGGGAAAGGATTGTAAGGCAGAAAGAAAGAATCGTAGATAATAGCAAAAGAAGAAACAATGAAAGAAAAAAACTGAAAGAAAATCTCAAATAATGAACGAAGCAGGATAGAGCGAAGAAACCCAGGAAAATGCAGCTATAAGAAGAAGATAATCACAAATGTGATTCCTAAAGAAGAAAAAGATACAGTGAAACACTTGAATCATCTTTTCATTTCTAAAACGCACTCGACTAATTATCGTGAGTGCATATCGCTGGAAAATCCCTCCCGGTGTGGAAAAGCTAGCCTTGGGCTGCGTGATTGCAGACTCTGAAATGAAATAAAACAAAAATGAACCATTCGAAAAAATGGAAGCTGGAATATATACTCTTGCCTACGCTAAAAGTTTCAGATTTTCCATTAGGAGAATCTGCAATATTAACTACTTTGGAAAAAAAATCAGGTAACAAGCGTAAAAAAAAGTCCCAAAAGTTCAGTAGGAAAAAAGAAAGAGAATATAAGCCTGGTTGCTGCTGGGTCGAACTAAACTCTTACTTCTACTACGAATATTATTGCAGCTTTTTTAGCGTATATAATAAATGGAAAGTTATAAGAAATACATAATTATTTGGTGTAAATGTGTTTATTTATTAGAATAAAATAAGCCCTTATATATCTGTTGGGTAGATTTTTGCAAATATGTTAGACTAATCAGTTTGGTTCAGTCGGTAGTTTTTTTTTATTTGAATTGAATAAAACCATACTCATTTTAACGTACATCTTTGAAGACTTGTTTGTTTAGCTCAAACGGTTAGAGAGTTGTTAACTAATAAGTTTGACAGATGTTTGACAATGATAAGGATATTGTTAATGATATAGTCTGCAGTATATCAACAGTATTCCAAGTAGGCACTGCTAGATTGTTTCATTCTGAGATCTAGGATATCGCCGAAGTTATATACTTGACTGTTTATGGCCTCTTGTTAACAATATGTTCCTCGGTTCTTTGAATTTCATCTTGAATTAAAATGAATCTGGTATATAGTACGGCATAAGATGATACCAATTACAGGAAATAATATTTGATCTAAATGTACTTCCCTCTGTCCACACTAGCAGCATGCTGGTAGTGAGAAAATTTCAATGACAAAATCCAAAATACATAATTATTTAACCTCGGAGTCAAGCAAAAATACCTAACTGTTTCATCCACCAAGCAGGCCAATGTTTTGTTTGTCTCTACTCTTTATCAGTTAACTAGCAGGCAATGGTTTTTGCAAATAGAATCTAACACATTCCCTCGATGCATTTTACAGTACAAGTTGCATTTCACAAGCAATATTCCCCCTGTTGCTGTGTGCGCTCAGTTATTTAGAAAAAAATGCCATGGAAGGAAATTAAGGATCGTGACTGAACCATGGGTATCAACTTCTGACAACTTTATAATGTTACATTAGCAACATGACGAAACGAAAGTTGGCTATTTGGCACGAGCGCCTCTGAATTCCTACCTATAATGTAATTGGATTTGGTGTGACCAAATGATTTGTATGGCCGACTTCAAAGAGGCCTCGTCGCCCGCGGCGAACGTGACAGCCGACCAATTTTCAAGGTACTAATGACGAGCAGTTGGTGGTTCTTTTTTGCCTAGTTCAAACGAGATCTTTTTTGAAGCCAGGTATGTATTTTTTTTTTCGATCTCCTGATAGTGTAGGATGGCTGTAATCTAAAGATCAAACTATGTGATTTGTACTGGTAATTTACAATTTATTTGTACCAAGTAAAGATTAAATGCTCTCCCCTAAACCACATTGTTCTTTTTTTGTGATTTACTAAGATTATTCGTGCAATTCAGTCGTTTTCCTATAATAATTCTCTCTGATCCTGTAGTAAAGATGTGTTGTAAGAATTAATAAATGTGTTGAGGAGGAAGAACTAATTTTTTTATCAATTCTGACCAGTTTTTACCTTCATCATGACATTCAGTTGCTTTCCATCACAACTTTAAATCGGACCATAATCCAACGGCAACGATTAACAAGCGCAATCAGGAATCCCAATCCAAGAATCGAACTTACTCAGAATTGATAAAACCGTTGCAATACTCCATTCAAAAATAAATAAAAAAAAAAATGAAAATCGTGTCAAACACAAAATTTAATTTCAGAATTGAGATCATCGCCGCTATACTGAATAGAATATTTCAAGATGTTTTTGGAATTCAAAAATTGAGGTACAGGCTGTTACTCTAGTAATCTGACGACGGGTCGCTATATTGATACCACAGCTTCAGCAACGTTTCGGACGATAGATTTTACGGCCTACCTCAACACTAATTTAACCCTCCCCCAACTTTTAGAATTCGTTTAATATCTATTGCTCCGGTTTCATTAAGCCCAGTGGGCCTTCTGTAGTGGTTCAAGACATTTTGACCATTGTTTTGCTAGAATCATAAGCGTAAGCATCTGTTTTAAAACAAATCTCTCTATTCTCATATTTACTTTTTTTCACCCACATAAACTAAAAGTTTGTGCATTTTAAAAGGAAAGAACAATAAAAAAAAATTCTCATTTTTTTGGAGAAATTCGATTGTTGTTTTGAGATACGTAAATATTTGTACTTATTTTTGTAAAAAAAAATCAAATGTATAAGTATACTGTAGACTTTTGTAAAAAGCAAAAACAAAACATTTTGTTCATGTTTTCTTCAAATGTATATGTTATTTTTACATGAAGTATTAAAAAAAAACTTGGAACAACAACCAAAAGTTTAGGTAAAAATCAAGTGTAATTCTAATTTACCTACATGGTCCTTGATGGCTGAAGATGTACTTGTATCCACCGAAGAATGGCCAGTCAAATTACCAAACAGAGTCAGTGTGGCGCTAGTATTTATCACCAGTCCTTACAAGGAGTAATATAGAAGTTCATTAAAGGTTGTGGCCCTACATGGCCCTATCTCATTTATAATGTATACATCATTCATATATATATATACATATATATATATATATATATATATATATATATATATATATATATATATATATATATGTATATATATTGAATTTTCAAGTTGTTTAATCAGTTTAAATTTGGAATCGGTTCTTTTCATATAATGTACGTAAATGTCAATCTATCCAAATTACATTGATGCTATTTTCAAAATAGATACTTTATCACATTTGTAAAAAATACTGTTGTGATTTTTTTTGATTAGCCTTTAAGAATAGGACCTGTCTCCGTAGGCAATAATTTTAATTAAACTTCTGCATTATTCCTACGAATTTTTTTGACGTCTAGATATACGATTTTTAATTTGATATCTCTATAAACAGTGAAATCTCGATTCAACGGAACCAAAGTGAAATAGATTCGGGATTTAACAGATCCTTTTCATGAATATTTTATCTCTATGTATCAGTCATTAAAAAATAGAGTGAATTACTTTCAATCTTTTCGGAATGATAACAAATATTTCAATTATGCATGAATAGATCTCAGTCCATTATTAATTTTAGATAAGATTGTGGATCATCCCCAGGAAAGGTTAAGAACAACCAGTTAAAATCGTCAAAAAATGATTAATGGACAGTATGATTCTTTTGATATCCGTCCATGACACTTGACTCTTCCAATCAGGTTGGGGAAATGAAAATTTTGCTTCCCACCAATCCCCCAAATTGTACCCGTCGTCTTCAATTATACGCTCTTCACGTTAAAGGTTTGTTTGTGTCTTCTAAAAAAAAAAAAAAAGGACAAACATCCTAATCCGATTGGATTTCCCAGCATAAGAGTGGTCAGATACCATTAATGTACAGTGTGACGATATTGCTTCTGTCCTTAACGATTGACCCTTCCACTCAGGGGTGAATATTTTTTTCTTTTTAAAAACCCTCCCTACCCATCATCTGGAAATGCTGACTCTTCAACTGAAGCAAATTGACTACTTTTTATTAGAATGAATCGTTTCATATACATTCAAATATATCCACGAACTTTTCCACTGTTAATAAATAATGTTTCACATTCTTTGATTTAATTCAATTACTGAATCAATATCAACTAATCTGGAAATACCAAACCAATATGATCTAATTCCTCACATTAAGACACAATTCTGATAATTTCCAATTTGTTACTAATAAAAAATGTACAATGGATTTGTCACTCTCGAATATATATATATATATATATATATATATACATATATATATATATATATATATATATATATATATATATATATATACTAATGATTGTGTCTTCCACAGACTACTGATTTTTTTTTATTACAACTTTCCAGCGTTGCTACAGACTATCCAATATCCCTTTCAATACCGTGAGGTAGGATCGAAACCAAGACGTTGTACCCATATCCATATTCTACGCTGAAATAGACGGTTATATATATATATATATATATATATATATATATATATATATATATATATATATATATATATATATATATATATATATATATATATATATATATATATATCATCATCATCATCATAGCTGTAAGGGAAGTGCTGTTTGATCAATGCTGCTGGGGTGCCTCGTTGATACAAAAGTCTCTTTTCAAATCTCTGAAACAGTTACGTTGTAAACAACCAATACCCCAACGAGAGAAAATTTACGCATTGTACCATATTGACAAATTATATGTTAAACACTACAGAAACATTACAAAAATCGCATCGATAGATATTAGGACATAAATGACTCAAGAGACACAAATGATCTTCGAAAAAAGTCTTCCAATATTTAGTGTTTGAAGCTGTAAATATATGAATTGTATGAGTGTGTGGGTATATATAGAACACTGCAATAAAGTTCAGTTCTGAGCTGCATTGTCCTCATTACGGAAGTATGTATATGCATACATAAATACTCTCATACATATATACATACATATATACATACAGGCACGTACGTATACACTAATACAAGACATACACAATGCCTGATAAAAGAAGTACCGTAGCCGTCAGAGATAGAAAAGGGTTCAGTCCTTTATATATATATATATATATATATATATATATATGCTTATTTTTTGTTCATGTTACTATCTATGTGTTAGTGTGTAAAAGTTTGCAAAAGGTCTCTGCCTGAACCCCACTCCCAGAAAACTTTCACTTCATTTTTTTATTCTTGGGAAAAAGCTTTCAAAAGATGTTTTTTGGGCCTTATTTTGACAAGTTTATCAATAAAATCTAGATTTGCCAGAACACAAATACTTATTAATATTTTCTCACTCTACTATGAATAATATCCAGTGGAAAACGCTGATGGTGTCATAAAAAGAATTTATTATGACCATATTTATTTTTCGATTATTTTTTTTACACGATTCTAAACTTTGACGCTACAGTCGTTCAATTATTGACGGTGATAGCGGATATAACTACTCTTTTGTACAGAGTAAAATCCATATACATTAATGATCGTAATAACCAGAGGCATTATCAAAGAAGGGACCATACCAGGTCCTGCATGGAATAAATATAGTTCGAAAGTTCTCGTTCTGTTTTTATCCGAAAGGCAAACGAGCACTCTGTCAACGGTTTACAATTTCAGGCAGCCATAAAACAGGGGGGAAAGGATGCATGCATTCGGTATCCTTGGATACTGTTCGCCATTGAAGGGAAGACATGTTCCTAAACATGCTGTGCCTGAAAGGTCCACATATCGCTCTATCAGTGAATTCGTATTTATATCCGCCGTGGAGTGACGCAAGTTTTACAGCACACAATCACCTGAGAGAAGAAAAAAGGCATACGATGAGTCAATAGAGTGATGCATGAAGAACAAGTAGTTCATAGAATTGCTGTTAAAAAGTTCGGTTAGTACAACATGGAAATAGTAAATGAAAGACATAAAATGGATTTGGAACATTACTAATCCAACTGGAAGTAAAGCGTCAGGTTTTGTCGAGTCCAATAAACAGGCATGGTACCTTTTGCTTCTTTCCAGAAGTCAAGTTAATTCTTTTAAATTCTGTCTAAAGACCATTTTTTTCTCAATATATGATGTTTATCAAGATCGGCTCATACGGTACAGAAGGAGGGAAATTTTGAAAAGAAGATTGTGTTTCAATAAATTGAATCTGTCTGTCTGTCTTGATAACCAATTTAAAAAAGGCTAGCTTTCAAGAGGGCTTAAACACTGATCATTACTGCCCAAAAAATATTCCCGACTATCCAAGCCAACAAATAACCTCATATCAAAAAGCGTCAATCATTCAACGTAGGTTTCACTCGGTTTTTAAGCAAGTCAGGCTAACCATGTATGTATCACCCGTACAGGCTACATTGAAGAGGATAGAAATTTTAGACTTTTCCCTCTGTTATGTTTTAATTGTAGGGTAATTTTTCAAGATGGAGATAGATTAGCAATTTATGTCCATGGAAAATTGACCACTCAGTGTGTTCCCGCTTTTTGCTGAAAATTAAAACAATTTGAGCAATTACTAGCGAAAAGAGGCAAGAGAAATACCATTCCTTGATCACTTTTTCTCTTGATTTTCGATTTCACCAGCAAAACGTTATACTGTCAGAAAATATTGATTGAATTGCTGTTCCTATTGTTAATAACCAGACTCATTCATATGTAGTAAACATAGTTTAATGTTTCTTATGGTCACAAGTATTGAGGTACTAGTGAGTATCAAACTTATTACATATGTAATGGTCAGCAAAGTTGAGTAATATTGGATATTTAGAACAGGTTTTCACACTTAGTCTGCGATCGACTCTAAGCTGGCTAAATCTATCAGAACTTCACCATAGCTTCGTTACTGAAAATTTTGGGAACACGTTCCCTACACTGTCCGATGCCAGTCTCTCACGGATAAAGATCCCAATCTGAGGAGCTATTTATATTTAAATTGAAGGGGAGATTGATTCAAGTCTTTTCAATTTATTTGGGTACCATCGGGGATGAAGCAAAACTATCAGGAATACATGGCTGGGTAACGTTTATCATCATAGAAAAAGTACAGTAGGCAAGATGAGGTCGAATTCTGACCCAGATTATTCATATTAACTCCAGAAACGCTTGAATCCATTTTGTCCTCTCTATTATGTGATACAAATATATGTGCGTGCGCACGTGTGTGTGCGTGTGTGTGGATGATTGCTCTCTGTGCTGTTTTTATACTCAATAAAATGTAACGAGAAACAGATATTCAAAAAAGAAAACAATATATCTTGCAATTTCTCCTATTTGAAATCAGAAAAGGGATTCATAGCCTGGATGCGTACCAAAATTGCTTGCAAAAATCGCGTCAAGTTTGACTGTGATTCTATTGGTAACAAAAATTGAATATTTGTGTCCTTTCTGCTTATTATAAGATTCTTCTACGCTTCTAATTGTAGTTCAATCTCAGTATTTGACAAACTATCTCTAGACAATTCCTTCATTCTAAGAATTGGCGCAAATCGTTTGTCCTCAAGTTAGTTGACTTTATTACTAACTCGAAAGTCATATTAACTCATTCACAGCTATCCCTGTCAATTCATTTCAATATTTAACTCAGTCATTTGTCTTCATGCGAATTTCAACGACTTGATAATAGCAAGGTTAGGGCTCATAATTAAACATGAACCTTACACTTCTCTTCATTTATTCAGAGGATTGCAGACACGTCTTTCAGTAAACGCTTTCCTTCCACTCGGTAGGTTGATACAGCTAATCCTACCGTTTGCTCAATTATTAAACTCGTTATGAGACGTCGACAGTTCATGATAACTCACGATGGCTTATGGTACAATAGAGGTGAGTCGGATAATGTATAAAGGGGAGATAATCTGTCCCTTCTATTGATGTACTGATGCGAGATAATACTCGTTGCTATATTTGTGAGGAAGTTTTCAGAAGTTTCTTCTGGGTTATCAGAAAAATTGTATCCTTTGATGTTCTTGGTAAAGATAATGAGATTGTGATGGAATCTTGCATACAATAGAATTTGGATCTTTGACAAGATGTAATTACACTTTTGCGATACAAGGAATCTCTCTCTACAAAGCACAAAAGAACCCTATATGTATATGAGAGAGAAAGACAGAGAGAGAGAGAGAGAGAGAGAGAGAGAGAGAGAGAGAGAGAGAGAGAGAGGGAGGAGACATCTATATTTCGTAAATCAATAAGTGTGCTACCTAATAATGAAATAAGCATCAATTTTACACAGCGCATCTTAATTTTTCAACAGGATCTCTTCCTCGTCCACACAATTATATTACTTGTGAATATGAACCAAATGAATAATACACTACACGGTGAAAGCTTCCGGTTGGAATTCAGCTGATAACTACGTATCAGGCCTCGAATTCATTAATTAATTCTCCTATATCACATAGCAACGCCTACAATACATTGACTGTTGGGATTACTGTCTAGCAACTTTCCTCGCTTGCAATTACGCCACCTACTTCATGATATTTCTTGTAATAATCAGCGTAAAAAAATCCGTCGAAAACAACTAATAAACATTGGTATGCTGGCTGAAATAGTTTCATATTGTCCAGTAAGATCAATGATTAGTTTTAGAACTGCTTCAAAGAGTAAAAATTTAATGATCGTTTGAGAAGTCATTACCAATCAATTCAGTAATTTTCAAGGAACCTTTTCAATAATCATTTTAAAGTCGAACGATCATTATAATGAATGTTGCCATGGAGAAAAAACGTCAAAATAAGTGATTAATTCAAAAGAAACAATGGTACTGTCCATGCAATAAAATTATAATTAAAAATACTGTTTGTAAATGACCAAAATCAGGAAGAAGATGGATATTAAAAACTACGGACAGTTTATACATTCCAAAGAACTCAACAAATGATCTTCAGATTGGATGAAATAAAAAAAAAAATAATTGTTACTGGTTCTTAATGAAGTATGCCAAAGGGGAAAAATTGCTGTCCAAATACAAATTATATATATATATATATATATATATATATATATATATACATATATATATATATATATATAGTTGCATATATATAGTTGCATATTCACACGCACACAAACACATATATTTATATAAATATATATATATATATATATATATATATGTATATATATATATGAAATGACACAAAGGAACTCAATTGAAAAAGTTGTTTAGTGTTTAATGCTTTAAAGCTTTCTAGACTACATACACACACACACACACACACTCAAGCGCATATATATGTATATGCATGCTACTTCTGAATCGAATGTGGTTTTGTTTTGTTTCAAACATCTTTATAAGGCCAATTCACTGGATGAGTTGGAGAAAAATCAAATTGATAAGAGCAAGATGATATACAACCTGAAAAAATTACTCCAACATGATGGAAAAACGTCCTTTCCTTCGATTGAATATGTTGATTGAAACAAAGAAATTTCTTGTTTAATTAGTATTCATAAGTTGGTTTGCATGCAGTTTGAGATTAAAACCGACGCAACAGATTGAATATTCACATGGGTGAGCGCCCAATAGAAGGAGCACAAAAAATGAGTCACATTGGATGCTATAATTACTGATCCCTCATCATTACATGAGTTTCGGGGATAATTTATGTAAGTAAGCTCTCTGTTCGAAGAAATGATCTGTTGTATGATATTACATTCTCAAATAATACAATATGATGATACCTTTTAAATAAAAAGGAATACATATGATTTCACAATCTATATATTGAATCCCATCTGAATGGGAGGTGGTGTTTGATCAACATTACTAGAGAGCTGCATTAGTATATCTGATTTGTTTTTTACAATTTGTCAACAAATGGAAATTTACACATTGTACCAAAATAAGAAAAATTGTATAAGACATAAAAGACAATGAGAAAAATTGCACACATTACAACGACAAATATTAGGAAATGAATGATTGAAGTGGCTCAAACAAAGTTTATAATTTTGTTTTTAATGTGTTTAGTTTTTAGAGCGATGAAATATGTATAGCGATGCTCTTAAAACTGAAATAAACAACGGCAAGTAATGCAGAAGCCCAAATGGTTGCTTCTGACCCGAAGTCTCATCTCTTTTATTCCCAATCTATTCGCTCCTTTCTACACTCATATATAAAGAAATTGATACTTTTGTTCCGACGGTTTGAATCATAAATTGCGTTTTATTACATAAAAAACATTTTTGAGATGATTTCACGTCGCTACACAGTTAATATGTCACTCAATTACGATAACATATATATATATATATATATATATATATATATATATATATATATGAAGAACGTTTACTTATACATATTTAAGACATAAAATTACATCATTATCATGGAATAAGTGTTGAATATTATTACAATAAACTGAGACATCTCTATAATTTTCAAAATTCTCACACACACATAAATGATGATATTCTATATTCATACAGATATATCTATACACATTTATCGGTACATATGTTCATGAATATACCTACGTGCATATCTCATGTACGATAAAAAGTATTATCTGGAATATCGATGTTATTTCGTATATATCCGTTCATGAATATGCATATCCCTCTTTATCACTCATTCTTTTATATATATACATATATATATATATATATATATAATATATATATATATATATATATACAAACATATATATATATATATATATATGTATATATATATATATGTATATAAATATATATATATATATATATATATATATATCATTCTCATCATCCTCTGTAGTTTAACGCCTGTTGTTGGACTTGAGCCCTCCCTGGGATTCGCTACAATGCTGTATCATAGGCGTTGTGGAGCGAGTATTATGTGAATTCGTCCGGTACATCTCTCCATCTTGTATTCTGTCGGCCTTAGTTTTGCATGTGATCCCTGTTGTGAGTCGTGAAGTTCATCAGTTGCCTGTCATTCTTGCAACGTGGCCTGCCCATCGCAATCTAAGGTTTTATATAGTTTCTATTACGTGTCGGACTCCCGTTTCCTTCTTGATATACTGTGATATCTTGTGGTCTCTCCATGTAAGGTTTGGCATGATTCTGTCATGCACGCATTGCAAGCTTCTCGGTTTGTGAGTCCGTCTCTTGCTTAAGTTCCATGCTTCAGCTCAATAAGTAACTATCGGGAGAATGCATTGGTTAAATACTTTTATTTTTGAATTATTGAGAGTCTCTGATTTTCGAAAGTTGTGCTTTTTCTGCCGAAGGATTGTCATCATAGAGCGTTTCTTCGCTTGATTTCCTCTTCTATTGAGAATCCGATGGAGATTCGTTGTCTAAGGCAAATGTAGTGGTCTAACTTGCCGAGCTCTGAATCTTCAATCTTGATAGTTATGTTCTTATTCTCAATGTGATTGTTGCACATGATTTTCGTTTAACTGAAGTTCATGGGTAGGCTGACTTTTTTGCTTTCTTTGTTTAGATCATCTAGCATTTGATGGAGGTGGTGTAGGGTCTTTGTGAAAAACGACGATGTTGTCTGCAAAACTGGGGTTGCTCAGATATTTGCCGTCTTTTTTTATTCCTCTGTTCTCTCAGTCCAAGTTCTGGAAGATCATGGAGCTGGTGAGTTCAGAGTTTTTATGTAGCCTATGAAAGAGTTACTGTGATTGTATATATGTTACAGTACATTAACGTATACAGGGTCTTCACCTTGTAGGTTGGTAGCCTTCATGACGATTGGTATTTCAACAGAGTCGAATGCCTCCTTAATACTGCATTATGGTGAGACTTGTTTGTTAACACGGTTAATGTATCACTCAACCTAAACCATGAGAATACAACTAACAGTTGAATAAAATGGAACTCCGACAGAATTAAAACCAATCAACGATAGCAATGCTCTTACCACTGAATAAAACAGCTGTCGGTAATGCGAAGGCCAAAATATTTGTTTCCGCACCGAATTCTCATCCTGTTTTATCTAAGTCCAGTCGTTTCACTCAAAGCGACAGTTATGTATTAAGGAATGGATGAATGTGATATGACTGACTGATTATGAATTGCGTTATATTGATATAGAAACAGAAATTAACCTTGTGATAACGGAAAGTCATTTTACATGAGTTTTTGATATGATATAATGCAATTTATAATAATTCTGTCGGATCATATATATCCATTCCCTTGTATATATATATACACACACACACATATATATATATATGTGTGTGTTTGTGTGTATGCATTTGTATGTGTTCTTGTATGCACTCATTTGCCTGTGCATATGTATGTGTCTGTGTCAATGCCTGCTGGTTTGCGTCGGAAAGGCCCATTTATCACTATAAGTGTATATGCGTAAAAAAAATTTTCTTTGTGAAAACAGAATTTGATGAATATCTTGTCTCTTTCATGAGCAAATATGTTTTTTTTTTATTAATAAGACCGGTATTATTGATTAATTCCTTCATAATCTTCGTGTAATTCACTTGAATTACTTCGATTCAGACTTGTCAATTCAGTTCTGGCATTTTGTCATCTGAAATTTCCTTAAAGTAATGTAAACATGTCTCGAACTTTAAGCCTTGTCTAAAAAAAGTCTAAACTCTCTCAATAGTCATGCATAATTTTATTCCATTTGCATATAAAAAAAAATCATATTTGTTTCTCCGTACATCGTGAAGTCGAGTATATGATAAAATGTTCAAAACGTTTTTGGTACTATCTTTTGCAGAACGTTTGAGAAATCATCAGAATGAATTCGAAAAATACTAAGCTTTTCATTGCACATGCAAATAGTCAATCATATATTTTGCTATTGAAAAGCTTACCAGAAAAAAAAAGGTAGGAACGTATGAAATATCTATCTTTCTCTCTCAAAACAGAATGATGAAAAACACTGTGTCCATCATAAGAATGAAAAAACAACAAAAAAAGTCGTTGGTATATTCCTGAAAGCCTTTAGAATATTAATCCGAACAGAAGGGAATTCTTCGTTGATATTGCATGAGCCTAAATGATTTACATAATGCAACGTGATTTTTCTTCCTGAGTAGTGAATGTTTCTTGCTGATTGCTCGTGAGCAAAAGACGGTAGAACATGGACATTTCCCCTGTAAAAATTTCGTAGCCCAAATTATGACATTCATATGATTTTTTTTTTCACTTAATGAGATTGAAAATGTGAAAATGGGTCCGTTGTCCAATTGAAAATTGGTAGATTTCAGACTATCATTGTTTTGGTAATATAAAAAATAACAAAGTTTGGAGGATATATATGATATTTTCAACACATTGTGCACATAATCAATCAAAATATAACAAAATAAAAAAAATATAACAAAAAGGCTGCATAGTGTTTTTTTTACTGAGAAACAAATTTCAACGAATATATGTTTTTTTATTCCGGGAAAGGAATTTGCACGGAATTCGTGCCATGAAAATCCCATCCACCTGTGACAAACGAACAATACCATAAATCTACAAGCAACGTATTTTCTAAACTTCAGACTATCACCTATTTCGCGTAATAAAACAATCCTTATCAGCTTAGTAGCTCTAACAATTTCAAGATACAGAAATAATTCCAAGGAGACATTATCGAATCCATGCAGGATTCGTATAGCAGAATACACAATTCAAATGAAATGCGGTATAATCAAATAGAGAACCAATATGAATTACTTCCCTGAGTGAATATTGATGTAATGAATAAATATGTATGATTCTGCCTAAAAAGCATCACTCTGTCTTGTGGCATGAGTCTAGAGCAGCCGGGAAACAATAAATTCAATGATGAAGTAATGTTTTTTTTCCTAAATATATTCTTAATGCTTGCTCAAGAGAGTTATTCACGAGTACATTTTGTCATGTAACTACAATAATGGACCTCACACAGAGGTTCGAATCCGTTCAACTAAAAATGATGAGTGCTCGACGAGTGGCTTATTTGGGGGCATACCTTAAGGTGGTATAAGTACAGAGCAGTAAATACATCAGTTTGATTCGAGATAATTACAGTAGAAACTTGAGACCTTACACATCTGCAAAATCTGTATTCCGAACTCCGCATAGTCCAAAACAAGTCAACCAACACTGAAAATGTTTTTTTTCTTGGACCAACTTAAGAAAATGACTTTGTTAAAAAAAAATGGAACCTGAATTTATCGGTCCGTCTATATGAAAAATTCTGAATGCATAAAACATATATAATTTTGAGCTAAAGTAATGAATATACATGTAACTAATTAGAAATACACACTGACACATAAAAATATGTTAGTGTGTGCACAATATATATATATATATATATATATATATATATATATATAGAGAGAGAGAGAGAGAGATAGAGATGGAGACGGTGAGAGAGTTATTCATGATATATACAAGTCGAATGTAAAGTGTATAGTTTCCATTTGATTTATTAATGTGTTATTCAGTTTTATCTTGTTCCCACTTGTATAAAAGTTTGCTCAAAATACATTAATCAAAACTTCCATTCCAACGTGAAATTGTTGCATTAAATCAAAACGTCAATCTATTAATGCAGCCATGCTAAATTGACTTATATATCAAATGTCTGATTTTTTTCCTAGGAAAATGTGGCTGAAACTCGGAATAAATGAATTGCATAAGTGATGGAATAATGAGATATACGGCATTTAATGACTCTTTAATCAACATGAAGTCTCAATTAGCGTTGACTGTAACATTGATACGGTGTTGGTTGCCCGGGAAATCTTAGTAGTTCAGGTCACGGCAACAAAACTGGGGATAAAAGGCAGGAAAGATGGAGACGAAATAGAAAGACGAAAAATGCACTAGTCGATTTGAAGACGCAGATGCCATAAAGTGACTTATTGCATGACGCATGCACTTTGGGTGATGTAAACTTTCTTTTTCTCGTGCTGATAATCCTACTAATCAAAAAAAGAAGGGTGTATAACCAGTGCATCCTCCCAATAATCACTTATGGAGCTGAAACATTGAACCTAACCAAGAGACAGATCTGCAAACTGAGAACTATGCAGCGTGCGCATGAAAGAATTATGCTGGGCCTCGTATGGAGAGACCACAAGACAGAATAGTACATCCAGGAAAAGACAAAAGTCAGAGACATCATTGTATCCATTTAAAAGCTCAAATGGCAGTGGGCTGGCCATGTTGCACGAATAGAGGACAACCGATGGACATCGCAAAAACCATACTTGGATCCCCCAAGATCACATGTGCAACTGAGGCCGGCAGTATATTAGATGGAGAGACAAGCTAGACATATTCAGAAAAAACTGGCTCCGCGACCCCCATGGAAGAGGATTGTGGCGAATCCTGGGGAAGGGCTATGTCCAACGATGGACGTTGAAAGACATGATGATGATGATGATTATGATTGAAGTAGATCATACTTGATATAAATTAAGTTCAGCTTAGTTTGACACAAGGGAAGTTGAAAACGTTCGTTTTTAGGAGTCTTCACTTACCTAATTACGAAAAGGTAATTGACAGGGCTGTCGTCTTTGTCTCCAAAACTGCGACTTCATGAATTATTTTGTAGTGGTTGACAAAGATCCAAAAGAGTTTGCCTCGCTTTCAAGCTGCTATCTCACCTTCGTAAAAGATTGTGACCCAAATTATTCAACATTGAGGCCAAAACAACTGCTTCAACTGATCTACTTGTTGGAGAAAGCAATGCAAAACCTTCCTATTCAAATCCACAGCTGCCACTTCTCACGCTGCAGTCTTTCCTTTGTGATTTCAAACTCTTGTTTCTTACACTTAATGTGTTGATACATTTTTGGTGCAGATGCAGATGATTCAGAACCCGATCAGCTGATGATAGTGTAACTCATAACTGAGGTCCCTGATAGGATTTTCACTATTAATTCTCATTTGCATCCTCTTGTTTTGGCCCTCAGAGATTTGTCAATCTCACCGTGGAGTGATATGAAGAAATTGCAATCAGAAATACGATTCGAAAAATATATCAGGAAATGTAGTGTGATTTAGACAAACGTTTATCCGAGCCGAACTATGGAGAAAACGGATTGAAACTCTTGATTTAGAAGCAGTGAGAAAAAAAAACTGAAAAAGACGAATTAAGAAAGAATTGCAAAACGTGCAATTTACCATGTGATGTTACTTATTTCCAAACCGTGTCATCAGTATTTCAAGTCCAGTTGAAAAAAGTAAATCATGACTTACCTGGGCGATGATGATCATTCATGAAACGTTGGCGTTATATATCCATACTAAGCAATTTTTTTGTATCATAGTCTTGTGTCATAGTGAGATTGGCTTAGTAGGCAATGAAAGTAAAAGAAAAAAAAGGAGAAAATAAATATAAGGAAGATTTATGAAGAAAGCAAAGGAATTCTAAAAAAAATAAATGTCAAGTTCAAGAATAAAATGTTGAAAAGGGGAAGGCCCAGAGGTGAATTTGATTTGAAGAGGATCCTCGAGGAAAAAAAACAAACAAAAGAAGATAGAACAGGATGAAAAAATACCAGTCAATTTGAGAAAGCAAAGCAAGATGAATGTAAGAAATTGTAGAAGCAAAGACAGGAAAGGAAGATAGGAAATGAAATAACGTGTTCTCAAAATATTGACAAGAAATGAAGTTGAATATGAAATGTTGAAAAACAAAAAGGAGAAATTAGTTACTTTAAAGAAATGAAGGATACAACAAAGAATGAACAAGGAAGAAATAAGGAAGGAAAACTTGGAATGAGAGAAAAATGCTGACAAAGTTCATGAAAAGAAACAAAAGTAAAGAGAAATAATAAAAAAAATGTAGGTAGATTTACAGAGAGGAGAGAACATGAAAAAATAACTGAGAAAAAAGAAAGGGAAGAAGGAAAAAGAGAAGGAGAGAAATACAGAAGGGGACAAAACTGGGAAAGAGCGGAAAACATAAGCAAAAATCTCAAAAAGAAAGAAAGGGAGGAAACATGGTCAAAATCTTTGAAAAAGATGTGAAAAAATCAGGGAGGAAAAAAAATTTGAAAAAAGGAAAAGAGAAAAAAAGGAAGGGAAATTAGGGATCGGAGAGAAATGGTGATATGGTTCATGAAAAGAAGGAATAATGGAAAGAAGGAAAGAAAAAGGCAACGGAGACGGAGGATGAGAGAAAGGCATGAACACAATTTTTGGGGAAGAAGAAAAGAAAGTAAGGAGGAAGGAAAAAACAGAAGATGAGGATTAAAAAAGATTAGGAAGACGCGGAATGGCTGAAAAAAATAAACCAAAATCCTAAAAACGAAGGAAAAAAGATAGACAGCGAGAACAAAAATAAGGAGGAAGACTAGGAATGAGAGAAAAACATGAATAAAATCCATTAAAAGAAAGGATTGAAGAGAGTGAGACAGAAAAAAAAGAAACAATGAAAAAAAGGAAGAATGGAAAATGCTTTTGATATGAAATAACATAAATAAAAATTCGAAAAGAAAGAAAGGGAAGGAAGAAAGCTAGAACAAAAGAAAGGAAGAAGACTAGAAATGAGAGGAAAAATGTGGACGAAATCTTTTAAAAGAAAGAAAGGGGGAAGGAGAGAGAAAGACAGACATACAAAAATGATGAAGAAAGAATGAACAAAAACCTTGGAAAGATAACCAAGAACAAATAAAATCAAGATATCGATTGCGGTCAGTCGTTCCTCCCTAAAAGTACGTTATCATCGATCTCGTACAGAAAAAAAAGGAAAATCGTTCGATAAACAGCGATATCTATTGACGTCATCTACATTGCGTAATTGGATTGGTGGATTTTATTGCCTAAATCATCAAAAAGGAAGTTTTAAAAAATGAAGATATAGAGATAGATTGAAAGGGGTGGATGAAGTAAAAAGTAAAATGTGTTTAAAATCTAGTCTTTGATTTCGACGCTGGGTTAAGGCAAGTGCTGTCAGCTGGAGGTTATGTCTAAGAGGGCATCAAAAGACTCTTGCATAAAGTACAACATCAAAAACTTTCTTAATGACCATTTCGATTTGAATCGTCAGATCCGTTCATCCACTTGTACTTAAAGTAAATCATATATGAAAAAAAAAATGAATTAGTAGATCTTCCAGAAAGATTGTACGCGTGATGTTGGTATTTTAATGTCTGATCTAAGATCCAAAAGATACAGTTGAACCGAATGCCCAGGACTGAGGGAATCTGAAAGCCGCAATCAGAAGACCTAATCAAAATATGATGTACATGATAAAACATGCAGGAAATATGAAGCATAATGATACCCTTATGAATTCATGGTTCACTTGTGATGACATGAAATTAAACGAGTAGATTGATACCACCCGCTAAAACCAACAGAAAATCAGGAGACGGAATGCTGAACTAAGCAATGAATAAACATGAACAGCACTCAGCTGAGAAAGGGGTTATGCGGGTGCTACTTCAAAACGTCCCCGTTGGCCGCTGAAGAGAATGAATCTCATTTCTACTGAAAAATCTCAGTAAACGTTCAAAGGGGGGTCTTCAAAAGGCCAAGATCTCAAGACATCAACATCTCTAGCTACGTTCCTGGACGGCGTCAAGGTTGGATTCAAATGTTACATCATTTTGGGGCGAAAAAGGTTTCGCAGACATGGGATGATATGAAGAATTGTGATCCAGAAATGAAATCTTCTATGAACATAACCTGGGCGGGCATCCTAATCAACTAGCTATGGGTAATTGACATCTTGTAAATTGCCATGCACGCACTTAGATGATGAAGAAGATGGTTGCCGGATGATGAGAAATGTTTCCTTTCTGTACCATCCCTTCGAATGTGTTCTCAAACGTATTTGAAATTAAACACACAACGATCAAAATCAAAGAGGACAAAGTAGATCACTGTATCTACCTTCAACAATAAGTTTCTTAGGAAAATTCATGTGAAGAAATCAGGAGGATGAGGAGCACATTAGAAGAGCAAGCCTTTGGTAAAGCAAGCTCAACCTTCAAGACCAACAAAATATCATTTGTCCTAAAAATAATAGTATACAACCGATGCATCGTCCTGATAGTCCCCCATGTAGCTGAAACATGGATCTTTATCAAGATACCTCCAAACTTGGAAGTATTCCACGTTCACATGAGAGAATGCTCAACATTACATGTAGAGATCACAAAACAGTGCAGTATAATAGGGAATAGGGGGAAAAAGGAGTCCAAGACATCATAAAAACGATTGTGGACTTAGAATGATAATGGGCTGGCCATGTTTCAAGAACGGCAGACAACTGATAGACATTACCACTCACACAAGAGATCAAATGTAGAACTGAGGAAGGCAAGACGATCTGAACAGGTTCAGCGACTGCAACGCCCATTGTAGAGAGGTATAGCGAATGACGAGGGAAGTCTAAGTCTAACGTCAGAGGTTGAAAGCGTGGTGATGATGACGATGGTGATGATGATGAGCTGTTGCTCGAAACAAACTGAATTGAGATCATGTGGGAGTTTGAATGTTAAGTGGCTCTTGCCAAATTAGTAGCATATTGGCATTTCCCATTAGCAGATATGACACAGAATTAACAGAAATTGAACAGAAAATAATCTTCCCCTCGGCCAGAACTAGAAAATGAGATTCTAAACACGTAACCCACGCGTAATATGAATGTTTGAATGCCCAAACACGTACTGGTATCCATCGTAGAGGCCTAGCAACTACTTTGAGTAGATTTGCTGTAAGTACTTTTTTTTCTCTCTCTATTGATTTTCTGGGTCACTGCTTCTGTCATTGCTCTCCATCGTTAGGGTCACTGTGTCTTAGTGCATTCGGTTGCTAGATCTGGGAGTAACGCCCTATGTATTCCTCCTTCCTTTGTACTGGGAGAATTCATCCGCCGGCCTTCGTAACATTCACATGAGATTGTCTTGTTAATCCACATAGCCTGGACTGGATGTATAACTGGAAATAGAAGTACATTCCTATCATCTGGGGACTATCCTGATTTTGTACAGAGCAATGTACAAAACTTTGTCGGTACTGGTTGCAAGAGTAAGCATTTTCATGTGCCGGAGAAATGCCGTCTCTGTTGTGGATAATTGCTTTAAGAGGGTCGATCCGTTGTTCAAGAGCGTGTAAGTTCTCATTTTGATCAGCTGTGGCTGTGTATGCAGCGATAATGAGGATTCAGACTAGGTTGAAAAGGCCATCCGTTATGACCTCGACGGGGATTTCCGTGCAGGTTTGTCCAGACTCTGACCCATGCCTCATTGCAGATGAAACAGGGATAATTAGTGGTATATCTGCTACCGAGATTGTGGAAGATAGGCGTAGTCTCAGTGCTATTTCTTGGAGTAGCAGGTATGCATTTTGCTCTGGTTTATATCGGAAGATCATTGCATCGCAGTATAAGCACTTGGTAATTTTGCTATTGGCATGGATGATAACTCTGCCAGTTCCATCTTTACATTATTGAGTGAATATCATCTAGGCTGCTCATTCTCACATCATTTATAATCAAGAGTTTTGTTTTCTTGGCTGACTTCATGCACTATGACTGGTTTCTATCTGGCATACCTCTCTGAGAAGGTATGTTTGATTCTAATACCGCAAGGGACAACATTCTGCAACAGGGTTTTGTTTTATTCAGCGATGGTTCAAAATCTCTCACCTTTCAAAAAAGACCTGTGTCTTTCGTACTCAGCATCAACGACAACCGCTGTCTTTCTATCATAGTGAGGCGGATTAGGGACATTGGTCTTTTATGGTCTTCTTTTTCAGGATCTACACTAGGCTTACAGCATGTGTGTGTGTGTTAGGGGATTCACCCTATGTCATGTATACGTTCAGATTATTTTAGCACCTTCAGATTTTGTTATTGTATCGGTGCTGATTAAATATGCACTGAGACAAAAATTTCAACTTCACAGTTGATGTTATATTGTTTAGACCTAATTTGTAGATTTCCAGTGACTAGTTGGCCAGACTTTGAATCGATATCGTGACCCTCCAAGGTCTTACATGTCATATCAAACCATTTATACCATTTCATATCTGATTTACCGAAGAAGGGATGAAATTAAGGGCTCGAAAAACACCTTTACCATATAAAATAATTGTATCTTTGCTTTGAACCAATCCGGCTCACGAAATGTTTCATCGGTTTGAATACACAAAGTACTGAAATCCACCCTGTATGGTCGTCTTTCCCAATTACCATTAGAATTCACTGAGTCAATATTATATAAACCTTATGGTGAATTGAAATTTATGACTTATATGTATATAAATACTTCCCATGATATCTGAGATTACATACACAATGTTACTTTTAATTCTAAAAATATACAAGATTTACCAGGTAGATATAGGACGGAAAATTATTGGGCAGCGGCGTTTAGCGCTCTATCGTTATTATTAGTAAATCATATCCAAACAATAGTAGTTATAATTGAGAACACCATACGTACAAACCAGTTTTAAAGAAAACAGGACCAGTAACAATATACCTACCTTCAGAACGTCGTAATATGGTTGTACAAATCTGAAATATACTAAGCAGTTTTAACATAGGATAAACGAAAAATTATTAAAGCAGTGTCAAAATCTTACAGTCTTATTCTACAAAGTCTGGTATAATGTTCGTACATTCCACTATAAATAGATATTTTATGCCAATGCATCATATTTTACAATTATATTAATACATTATGCAGGTACCCAAGTTTCTTATTCATTTATTAGTTGAACAGGTAAATCAAATCATAAATTTTATCGGGTGAAAATTATCTGCATAACGGAAATTACAAATTAGATCATAATGCAGTCATACGTTATGGAAGTTTAACGAAATAAATTGTGATAAATTTAGCAGAAAAGAGAAAGAAAATAATATAAATGATGAATCATAAAAGCTGATCTATGCATATTTTGTCTCTAACCAGCTCCAATTCAATGAATAAACATGAAAATTGAAATTAAATCTGATATCCGTCAATACACAGAAATTATTAATAGATCCCTAAAAAAATCAGTAATTGAGTCAATTTCGAGGAGACAGCAATTAAATTGCATATCTTTCACTCATAAAGGAGATATATTTTCAAACAAAGTTTCAATGAGACACACAATGATAATTGCTTATGTGATTATTTATGGATAAGAAGAAAATACGTTGAAACGATATCGTTAGAAAATTCAAGTGATAATTAAAATGAAACTATGTTGAAATCGGAATAACAGACAATGAGTTTTGCTTGCGTTAAATACACTATTTAAAACCCCCTTCACCTGCTGGAATATAATTAAAAACACATCTGAAAGGACGCCGCAGAGAAAAGAGTAGGAGAATGAGAACAGTGCACGTTTTGAGGAGACAATTATTCAAAAGATAAATTATCAATTTCGAAATGAAGTTTTACTGTAAATCTTTAAGAACTAGCTTAACTGTACCGACAAAATGATATATAAATATAAACACTGCATTTCATGAAAGTAGATGATAGAGATTTCCATTACATGAGTTGATAAACAATCCCATCGCCTGGCGTTTCGCTATTAAGTGCGGTTTTTTTTTGTATAATCTTCAATCGATTGTTGAAATTCAATGATATATTAGGAGCATTGACAGAATAGGATACTAGCATTTGAGGGGAAATTATGAACTATCACCAGCAATGTAATGCTGTGTTGCATTGAAATTTGGGGAAATAGATTTCGTCTTTTGTTGGGTCGTGATCTCTAGAAAAGGTCCAAATTTTCCAAGGACAAACAGGCACAACCTAGTTTTCAATTTTGCATATCAAACCTCTCGCTAAAAAACTTATTTTGGAGGTTTTTAAAACAGTGAGATTATTTCCCCAATTGATTTGTATGTGCAAAATTAAATTTTTTTACAGTGAGCGGCAAGGGCTGGGCGAAGTTAAGATAGATAAATCGATTTATGTAGATGTCAGAACACACAAATCACATAAACTTAGCAACAGTGATTAAACTGGTCTGTTGTAGGTAGTGTGATTAGTTATGCTGGAAAATAAATATTGCTCAGTAAATCAAATACTTAAAAAAAAAAAATTACTTCCATCCTCCCTGAATAGCCTTAGTTGGCAACCAAGGTTGTAAACTGACAAACTGGATTCAAACTAGGTAAGTCCAAGTTTTGAAAGGCTGTCAACGGGGACATCAGAAAATGTGCCCGAAAATGTATGCTTAATGAGGATGTAGTAAAACTCGTGTGGAAATAAAAAATGGAAATGTCAGTCATATTAAACTGTTTGAGTGAAAACGAATAGAATATGTAAATGGACAAAAAAAAAACAAAAAAAAATAGTGTTCTCTTATCTGCGAGTAAAGCTGAAAGGACAAAAATGAAGAGCAATAGAATTCAATACAGACATTTTCCGTTTGCCTTTGAGAGTAGTGTCCGTATGAAATCGTTGGTAGGGTACTCACTCAAAAAGAGCAGTGTAAATTATAAGTCAGTTGAAGGAGTTTTGTTTCGTGGTCAGACCCCTTGAACCTTTGGACCACTCTTCAATTCAATAATTAAAGTGAATTAAATTATCTACCCAATAATTCACGGGGTATATCAACTGATTGTTCATCTTGAATTGAGCAGTTTTTTGTCTGTTACAAGCTGAGCTGGGTCAGCCCAAAACAATATATAGTTTATCAAGTACGACAGATTGATATATTCAACTGAGGTCAGGCGGGCAGACAGATTAAGCCGATGATATCCCAAACAATCAAACATTCCCATGAATCGAAAAAATTATGTAAACAAAATTTATTCATTCACTTCAATTCAGATTGATAAAGAGATGGAAAAGAATAAACACACAATCGTGTTGGCAATTATCAGGGAAGATCAAATGAATAAGAGACGCCCACCAACTGAAAATTACAGCACTTCATAAGAAACAACACACGTGTATACACACACATATAAACACACACACATAAACACAAACATGTAAACACACAAAGGTTGGGTATAGAATCTAAGTGGCTGGAGGCATGTGTTACAATATAAATCGATGATTGAAAAAGTATGTATATATCGTAGGGAGGTTTTGTATGTATCGTACTTTTATTTGTAATTACAGTCAAATGTTTGTGCAATATGAATATATGCAGTCAAATGATTCGTTTCATACAATTATAATATCCATAGGTATGGTACATAAAAAGTTTGTGTCTGTTTCTCTGCCTCTGTCTGTATATCCCTTTCTCTGTCTCTCCTTCTCTCTCTCCTTCTCTCTCTCTCTCTATATATATATATATATATATACATATATATATATATATATATATATATATATATATATATGTATATATATATATATGTGTGTGTGTGTGTGCACGTATGTGTGTGTATTCACATATATCTATGATCATTTGTGTATTTTGAGGGATGGACAAAGGGTCTATTTGTAACCATAGGCCCTTACACTGGAAGGTAACACTTTCGCTGATAAAAATATCTCCTAAACGGCATTAGTAATAATGGATTTTTCCACTTTAACACAAATTTTCTTTCTTTCCTTAAGCCCCTCCCCCCCAAAAAAAATCAAGTACAAGCAGTCCCTCTATTCCAAAAGTTTGCTTTGCGCCACTAAACTACAATGTATATTCACATAGACGATTGTAATTTAACCATTTGCAGTTTTGTGTCTTGCAATGCCGTTAGTAATAGGTCTGCATAAAGGTTCAATCTTAAACTGATGAGAATTTATTTGCACTTCTATTGCGAGTTGAGAAAACTTCAATTTTAGCCAGAAAGTCGGCTTACACATGAACTTCAGCAAGACAAAGATCATGTGCAACAATCATGTTAGAAATAAAAACACTGATATTGAAATTGAGGACATGGATCTGGAGAAAATAGACCTGTGCACCTTCTTAGGACAACAAATCACCATGAGACCCTTCAAAAGAAGGAGAAACCAAGTGAAGAATCGCCCTAGGATGGCAAGCTTTTGGCAGAACTAACTCAAACTTAAAAATCAAAAGATCCCATTAATGATGAAAAAGAGGCTATACAACCAATGCATTTTCCCAATCGTCAACAATAAAACTGAAACATGGAACCTGTTAAATTGAAAACCGTACAACGAGCACATGAAAGAATTATGCTCAACCCAAAAATAATGGACGACAAGACAGCAGAATGCATCAGGGAGAAGACAGGGATCTGAAACGTCATCGAATCTATAGAAAAACTCGAATGCAATGGGCTGGCCATGTCACAAAAATGGCAGACAACAGATGGACATCACAACTCACGACATGGATCGTTAGAGCCAAGCAGTGCTGGAGTACTAGATGGAGAGATGAGAAATCCAAATTCAGAGAGCACTGGTTCTGCGACGCCCACGATAGAGAAGAAGTGTGGCGAATCCTGGAGAAGGTCTATGTCCAAGAACGGACGTTAAGAGACTGATGATGATAATAACTGAGTTCAAACTGTAAGTTAGGTATTTTATCCTACAATGGATAACTTGGCGTGCGGTTTTGTTCATTTAATTTTTTAAGGATAACTTTTACTGTTCATCCCATTTTGCAGTAACTATGTTGATAAATGTAACTTTACTTTGTATTCTTTCTTTTAAGCACAACAATGGTCATCATATTGATGTGCAGTCTCAATTAATATTACTTGAAATTTGAGCCTAAGTGCAGCCTGACGGATTAAATATTCACAGAGTGGGCTCTTGCCTTAAGATGTTATCGAGGACATCTTATCCTATGATTTGGTAACTGTCTCTTAATTAATTTTACAGCCATTTACACAACGCTGACGGGAAAAGATTCAGGCGATGGATACTGAACCAAGCCTCAAATGTCCGGAAAAGCATTATAACCTTCGAGTTAGATAGTTGGATTTCTTTAAAAGTGTCTGAATGAGAGACAGAGACAGAAGGATAGAGAGACAGAGAGAGAGAGAGAGGGAGAGAGATTGACATGAACGCATGAAGACAGAGAAAGAGACACTGATCATGCTTATAAAATCTAAGAAGTGTATATGAAAAAACATACAAAAATAGTGCCCAAATGGATTCATCAAGAAGGTAATAGTAATCTATATAGACAGAGACATAAAAATGAATAATGCAAATGCGCATACATATATAAATATATATATATATGTGTGTGTGTGTGTGTGTGTGTGTGTGTGTGTGTGTGTGCGCGCTGTGTATGCATTCGTGTGTGTGTTACACGGTGTGTTGATGTGAATATGTGCTCAGCAGTATTCACCACCGAGAAAGGTCACCAAAAGATGTAAGGCTCAAACCAATGACTATTACATCCATAATAGACTCTTTCAGATATCAACTGTGCGCATGAATGAGCATCGATGTGCAGTTATTCCGTCTCTTAAACTTCCGGTACGGTTCAACAAAGCGCATGTATGTATCGTCATTTCCTGTTTGATACACATCCAGATATCTGCTACTGGTTTTAATGGTTGGAGACACCACGAATTGAAAGGCGGACGAAGATATCATTTTCGATTGCCTTACATTCATGGTCGACATCCAACTGAGAGATATATCCGTTCGCTTCATGTCACCTGCTGTCCAGTAAATTGACCATAAATGTCAGCAATTTATTGGTTCAAAAACCAATACATTCTTTTCCTGTATTTATTAAACTTTATCTCAGCTCGAATTCTTAAACCTCACGTGTGTGAAACCGTATTCCTCAAATGAACATCTTTCCATCCATCCATTAATCCATCTCTCCATCTACCTCTTAGAAACAGTCACCCAGAATTGTCAAAATCAACAAAGTCAATATCAGTATCATAGGTTTCTTCAGTTTTTTAGCTGGTCTGGTTGTCTGTCTGTCTTGCTGTATATATTCATATGTATATATCGTGAGCACAAGCCGAATTTCTTCAGTTTTTTAGCTGGTCTGGTTGTCTGTCTGTCTTGCTGTATATATTTATATATATATATATCGTGAGCACAAGCCGAATGGAATGGAGAGCAGATAATTTCGCTCCCCAAAACTGGTTTTTAGAAGGAGTTCAATTTTTCAATGTCGTTTTGCAAAATTTTGCATGAGTCTAACAGCGTTCACAGGTGTTATTGAAAAATCAAACTTTTTCAGAATTTGCAGTCCAGCAAAAGGCGAGAGAAAAGAATCCCCACGTTCTCCACTTTGTCTCATTA
>OY735202.1:19436088-19513588 GCA_963457665.1 Thysanoteuthis rhombus
GGTGTCATACAATGAGTCATTATTATTTCTCTCAGTATCAATACTTATCATAAATAATAACCTCTTCGAAAGGAATCGAGTGTAGATTGGAAGAATTTCGCCATGAGCACTTACAGAACGTGAACAATGTATTTTCCAGTAGTAAAGAGGAAAATCTCATTCAATTAGAAGAAGAAAAAGAAGAAGAAGAAGAAGAAGAAGAAGAAGAAGAAGAAGAAGAAGAAGAAGTTTCATCGAACAAAGGGTCAGCTTTAAGTCAAACAATTGAACGTGTAGAAGTTAAGTTCCTATAGATTATTCAGATAATTAATTACTATGTTTATCTCAGTCACGCACAAGGCTCATTAGTTGGGAACCTTCTGAGGAGCCAACGAGTTTCCATAGTTAATCAGTCTGGAAAATGCAAGGACTAACACCTGTCTACGGTAAGTGCACACGCAAATATTTACTAATCTCACTTTGCGACAAAGTAACAAGGAAGAAAAGATTCCTCGACAGTTCTGATATGTTAGTTTGGCTGCAAACCATTACTTCACTGTGACGCAGCTGGTAAATTCTTCAAACAAAAGATTCACCTATGGAGCTGAAAGGTGAAACTTGGGCAAAGCAAGACTCGAATGACAATGGGGTAGCAACAATGTCAGACAACTATTGGATATCACAGTCCACAACCTGGATCCCTAGAAATCCTTTGTAAAACCGTTGCTGTCAGAATATAAGAAGTCAAATCGAACTAGATGAGTTTAGAAAGTATTGATTTCACGATAGCCATGATAGAGAGATCTGGCATTTCTCGAGAAAGGTCCATGTCCAATAATGGATGCCAAAAGACTAATGATGATGGCAATGACGATAGAATACCTTTTCCAGTCAGGTTTCTGGTGTATCCGTTTCACGGGACTCCAAGACTATTTCCTTGTAACTTCTGGTAGTTAATTGAATTTCCACTGAATAATAGGCACACGAAATCCCCTGTTTCTCAAAGATTCACCCATATATATTTACCTGTTTGGATCTATACTGGAACATGTTCCTACATTTTTAAATGAGCTTATTGTCTTTGCTGTAAGGATGTGTTCCAGTCAAGATTTAAACGTGTTTGCTAGTACTGGGGAAATATTCATAGAATGAGTTTTGGAGTTCAAACAGCGCGTCGAATTTCTCCCCCAACCTGTCATAAACTCTGTTACCATCTTGAACAACTCTATCGTGTCATTTCCGATACAACAGTAGCTTAATATTGATATCTTCACTACTTGTAGCATTTCCTGGTATGATAAATTCGTGATATTTTGTAATTGCTTAATTGCCCTCTTTTGAGCAGACTCTAGTTCCATCTTTTATGGAAAATACTCTGAACTTGCGTAGTCGATGTGCATTGTAACGTTTAACGTTAGGAAATTATTCATATTCTGGTTGCCACCTCTGCTGTTACTAGCCTCTGTATCTCATTCAAGTGGCAGAATAATAAATCAATTTACGACTAAAATTTTCATTATCAAAAAAAGATTTCTACAGTTTTTTTAGTTGGTCTATTTGGCTGTCCGGCTGGCTAACTCTTCGTGCATGCATCATGCAATTAAGGTAGATGACTGAAAATATAAACATCAACTCTTTGATTTGTCTATTAAAAAAAAGGTTTTTTTTTTACCCCTATTGGTTTCTAGAAATGAATTAATTTACAATGTGAAAAATGCTGAATTGATGCCTTCATCTTTATTCTGCAGTGCTCGTGATCGGATTCTGAAAATCCTGACATTTTGGAGATCACAGCCCAACAAAAGGCTAGATAAATAACTCATTCATTGATCACACCTTTCTTCTATATATTTTTATCACCCCAATACGGTACACTACCAAAAGTCGTTAGTCACTAAACGGTTTCTATCCTGTGACACCCAAGATACGTTATTTTCTTTAATACTTTGCTCTACAATGGCACAACTTCCGATGTTTTTCTGTTGATTTAGGAGTAA
Organism: Thysanoteuthis rhombus; assembly: GCA_963457665.1. NCBI lineage: Eukaryota > Metazoa > Mollusca > Cephalopoda > Oegopsida > Thysanoteuthidae > Thysanoteuthis > Thysanoteuthis major. The sequence goes on from OY735202.1 coordinate 19,438,065, forward strand.
TTGTTACCGACGAAAATGTTTAGCAAAATTATTGATTTATAAGGACAGACATATATATTTGATTTTTTTTCTGTTTGCTGAACGTTATACCTCGTTCAAAATGAATGAAAAACGTTACACATATTGCTTGTTAAGAAGTGTTTTGTTATCTTCACTGGAACAATGGCGATGGATTGCATTCATCATTCATATAAGTTGCGTATATACCGTTGCATGAGGGCATTTGTATTACAACACATTCTTGCATTCAATATAACGTACAATATTTTGATGGTTTTAAAGATGAATACGTTGCATATATGTGTTTTATGCATCCAACTGTTACTGTTCTTGAAAGGGATACAATGGAAAATAGTAATAATTCAATAGTCACAAAGATGAGGGGGCATAAATTCTACAGAAATAGAATTCCTTCTGTATGAAACCTCAGATTCTATCAACAAAGTTTGAAAGTATTCATGATGGCTTTCCTCACTGATAATCTTATCTAAAATCGCCAAATTTTGTCTGTCTGTCCGTCTGTCTGTCTGTCTGTCTGTCTGTCTGTCTGACAGTCTGTATGTATGCATGCATGCATCTATCTATATATCTATCTATCCATTCATCCATCTATCTATCTATCTATCTATCCATCTATCTATCTATCTATGTACTCCCCTACCACAAAACCTACTTGCTGTGAATCTAGGAAATTTTTGCCAGTACACAACTGATCGTCGGGAAGTGTTTTTAGCGAAATGTTTTTGAAAACCATCTCCCAAAACATGTTTTTAGGGGGTTCCAAATCAGGGGGATCTATTTATATGGTTATTCAAAACTGGCTATAAATAATCTTCTTAGAAGTAATACAGGATTTTAAAAAAAATTTGACACAATCCTTGGAGATAAAAATGCATATTATGTGGAAGAAGGAGCAAACATTTTTTTTTTTTTTTTACATATCTCATATTTCTATCGGATGGTGGTGTTTTGATTAGTGTATGTTTTACTGTAGGTTACGGTGTACTTTTCAAAAACACGAAATTTGGGGATCAGAGCTTATGTCGATATGATTTAAGGAACTTTTTATTTTCATACTACTCCTGGACGAGATCCAGGGAAATTTTTTTTCCTTCCTTTTTTTTGGGATCAAAATCTGTAAAAGAGATTTTTCATCTTTGTCTCTTTCTTCTTCCTCTTTTTTTTAGAGTTTCTTTTTTTCAATCTCTTGAGGAGGAAAAGAAAAAATCTGAAGGAAAAGGACAGGAGAGAGAGAGCAAAAGAGATAGACGGAAGATATTAAGAGAAGGTGGATCGCCAAGAGAGAAAGAGAAAGAGAGAGACCAACACCCACATGTACACATAGACATAGACATTGTATATGTGTGGCTAATAATGATAAATTTAAAAACTTCTTTTTTAGGGGTCGAAATCAGGGACGGAATTTTTTCTCTTTCTCTTTTTTTGAAAGGCGTTATTTTTGTTGACACAGCACAAAAGTTATTTTTTTTTTTGCTTTTAGAGGTAATTATTGTCTTGGGAGTTTTTTTCTCCACTTTAATGGGTCAAAATTGTACCAAAAATTTTTTCCCGACATTTTGGGGCAAAATTTAGGGTAAGATTCTTTTCTCACTTCTTGAGGTCCAGATTTAGAAGTGATTTTCTTCTACTTTTAGGCCGTCAAATGTGTTGGGGAGTATTTTTTTCCATCTGAAGGGGTCAAACTTGAAGGGGAAGTGATTTTTACCTCACTTTTCGGGATTATAAGGGAGAATTTTTTTCCATCACTTCTAGGAATCAAAGTGAAGTGGGTAGATTTTTCCTATTTTAGGGGAAAATTGAAGAGGTTCTTTATTTTTTAAAACTTTTAAGGGTCAAATTTCTATGGTAATTTCCCTCAGTTTTGGTATTCAGAAGGTTGCAGAGATTTTTCTTTCACTTTTAGGTGTCGAAATCGTTTTTTTGCTTTCCACTTTTAGCGGTTGGAATCTAAAGGAATCCTTTTCGAAACTTTTTGGGGTCAAATGAATAAGGGATATCCTTCCCCCACTTTCATGTTTTGAAATTGATGTAGTGATTTTTTTTAAAAATTTGGCAACAAGATTGAGGGTTTTTTTGAAAATTTCATTGTTACAAATAGGAAAAGAATTTTTTTCACTTTTAAGGGTTAAGATCCCCCCCCCAATTTTTAGGGCATGGAAAAGAAGTGATTTTTTTTTTCACATTCAGGAGTCCAATTGGATTGGGGGATTTTATTTCATTTCCTAGAGTCAAAACCAAGGCATAAGAGGTTCCTTGCCATCGAGGTTCGAAATTTTTTTTTCTTTCTTTGTACTTTTAGGGGTCAAAGTCAGAGCCGAAATTATTTTTCACTTTTAGGCAGTAAAATTGATGGAGGGATTTTTCCTATATTAGAGCTCAAAATCAGAGATCTCCAGGGACTATGATTTTGTTATTCACAAACCAATTCAATATTTGTTACATTTGAGTGATTTTTTTTATTCCGAATCATTCGGAATTAAATATTTACGAAAAGCAACTATCACAACACACCTGTTGAAAAGGTGCACCTTCGGTATGTTTACTCTTGATATTGGGATACACTGTTTTTTATTTATTCATGATATTATTGATGGCAACAATGAAAACAGAAATCATTAATCTCTCTCTCTCTCTCTCTATCTATCTCTCTCTCTCTCTCTCTCTCTCTCTCTCTCTCTCTCTCTATATATATATATATATATATATATATATATATATATATATATATGTCTTTCTCCAAATTCTATTCTGAAATGATTTGAGGAGTAAATTCTGGCCTAAAAAACGTAATTTTTTTGCTCTCGTGAAATATGTGTTCATTCCAGTAAAGATTTCTTTTTGTAAATCGAGCATCCCTTCATATTGATCACTCCTTATCTAAATGACTCCAAATTTGACATCTCAGTATACGATGGATAGACCAACTTATCAAGCGAGTATCAAATACTTACAATGGCTATTTATCGGGTTATCTTGGTGCACACACACTCAGAGATATTTCGTTTGATATGATAAGTTAACAAACGCTCTGATGAATATGAGAATACAAAAGAAGTTGCCTGCCTTACTTAACCCGTAGAATTAGCAACAAGTCCGCGCACTTCTTTTTTACCCTTCTTTTTTTTCAATCTGAAATTTCATTACCACGAATGGCCGACAGATATCCTAATTGGACCGTTGTATCAATCTCTGAATATACACCGAGACTCTATTCCTAAGTTTCGTTCTTTCATATTTCCTAGCGACCAGAAGCCCGTGACAATAAAATCATTTTCATTCTTCGTTCTTGTTTGATCAGAAATCAAACATTCTTAATTTTTATTAGAATAAAAGTCTTGCATTATTGTATCCACGAATACACGCATGCGCGTGCTCACAGTGAAAAAAAAAGTAAAAGTTCATAATAAATTCAAGCAGATATCTAAAATCCAAGCATTGAACAGAAGCCTTCATTGCTATTATAGTTATTTGAAGTCTACTTTCACATTTCATTAAACCAGACAGGAATGTTTGAATTGTTCTATTATTACCCAGTAATGTAAACATGCGCGCTTCGTTTAACTAACAAGGGAAAGTTAAAGTGAAATAAAACTAAAAAGTATGGATTTTTCTGATGGTTTATGAAAGTTTTCAATAGAAAAATGTCGATTTAATCATACAACAATTGCATCAGATTGCATTCATTCGTTTCTTACACATATGAAAATAAACAGAGACGCACGTATGATTTATAAATCATTAAAAAAACGATAAAACATGATACAGCAAATGCTTTTATTCAGAAAATCTGTACAAGATGTAGTTCATTGTTCTCGATACAGGAAGCTAAACGGTACACTCTCTTGGAAAGCAAAAACTAAATGGTATGAATAATAGAAACGTTACATTCGTTATGACTATGCTTGTACAGATATTCAGAAATCATTGTTTCATATATATATATATATATATATATATATATATATATACGTGCATATATATATATATATATATATATATATATATATATATATATATATATATATATATATATACATATATATATATATATATATATATATATATATATATATATATATATTGTATAAATCAAAAAAGATGTCCTGTTCGTTTTTTTTCTCTGGAGCCAAAATCTGTTATGACGATAAGAGATGAGGGAGAGTGAGTCTTGAAATTTCAGCTTGGAATTAACGCAGAAATAACGAGAGAATGATAATCGGCACAAGAATATCTCCAGAGAAAAAAATCCATCGAAGACTTATGCACCTCATTATCATCATGCAATAGAGTCAGCACTCAAGAGTTGAGGAAATTATATATCCAAATAACTACAATCATCATCATCTTCATCGTTGGATTGACTCGTTTTTTGTTGTGTTTTATACTTATTGCATTTTTTCAACTCTCTTGTCTGACAATTTCAAATAAAATTCAAATATCAGCAAGTCTCAAAATTCATACGAGTCCTTGGTATTCTAATTGATTTTTTTAGTAATTTTACTGTTGCGATTGAGCCAATACCAGTTGTAGGCATAGCTAAGGAGAATGCTAAACCGAGAACCGCTAAAAATTAAGTGGAAGCGAGGATAACCACAAACTGCTAACTTGAATCATTTGAATATACGTTTGGTCCGTTTTTTTTTTGCTCAAAACTCTTAAAACAGACTTAAATAACTATAAGGTATATATATATATATACATATATATATATATATATATATATATATATATATATATATATATATATATATATATATATATATATATATATATATATATATATATTGTAGCTTAGATATGAGCTTTGAATGAACTGGATGTCGTAAGTCATCAAATTCTCATGCCCAGCTTATCGCCCTTTGATAATAACATGGTATACCTCCTTGGAAAGCTTTGAGTTTAATGTAGGGTATTATGATTTCAGCTCTCTAGATATATTTTAAGGGGTTTTGATTGAAAAATGCAGAAAAATACAAAAAAACAACCCAAAACAATTATCTGAAGCTAAATATGTATCATAAAAGTTAGTGGTTAATGGTAATCTTTGCCGGTTAAGTGTTGTTGTTAGCGGTAACCACCATTGGCAAATACTTCCTTGGATCTTCAAGTCATCCAATATTTTGGCAAGACTCTTCGGAACCGTTCCAAGTTGGCCAGTAAAGATTGGCGCAATAATTACATTTATATTCAACAATTCCATCAATTCTCTGCCAAAGTCAATCATGATCATCATCATGATAATCATCATGATCATGATCATGATCATCATGATCATCATCATGATCATCATCCTTTTCACGTCCATCATTGGGCATAGACCGTCCCCAAAATTCGCCACAACTCTCTATCGTAAAGGTTATGGAACCAGCCCTATCTGAACTGATCTACTTCATCAGGCCATTTTATATTTTGTCATTCTTGGTTCTGCATTTGATCTTTGGGGATCTAAATTATGAGTTGTGACGTCCAGTGGTTGTCGGCCATCCTTGCAACATGTCTGTCCTGTAGCCATTTGAATCTTTTATGGATTTTATAACTTGGACTGCGGCTTTTTTTTTCTCTCCAATACACTTTACTTTCTTGTGATCTGTCTACGTTGTATTGAGCATGATTTTTTCTAGAGAACATTGCATGGTTGTGAGTTTTAGGGTCAATTTTTCGGTCAGGTTCCATGTTTCAGCTCCATAGGTGACTATACGCAAGATGCATTGGTTAATTACTCTTCTTTTTAGCACTATTCGAGTTCCTCTTCCACTATCATCCAGTGGTTTGCTACATTATTTATATTCCGTAGCAGACACTTTTTTTTCTTTTATATAATGAGTAAATCTGGATATCGTTTTAATTTCGGAGATCCATAAAATACTATTACCCCATTTCTTTTGAAATCTGGTTCGTGCAAACAAATACCCTCCATGATTGATTCAGTTATTCGGGATATTCCAAATACACACTGTTTGGATGTTGATGAAGATTCAAACTTACTGGTAATTATTGTCAATATACGTATAACACAATATATTTACGATAGACATCCACACAACACACACACACACACACACACACACACACACACACACACACACACACACACAAACACACATATATATATTGTGCTCCTGATTTATGACTTTGTGTCATTGAAATGGAAGGAAACGGCATATAATTTTCTATTATAATTCTGATTATCCTACCGTTGTATTTCAGATTTCTGAATGTGGTTCTTCAACCTTGGATAAATGATTTTCTATGAAGCATATCATTACCAAGGGTGAATTACTCCCTGAAAATAAACGTACACATATTTGGATTATTAAACTAATATCGTTTTTGTTTCCAAATGATTTACATTTTAATGTCAAACATTTTAGGTGGTAACTGCACACACACACACACACATGCACACACACACGTGTTCGCGCGCGCATATGCACATGCACACCTATCAGTATATGCATATATATATATATGTATATAAATCTTCATACACTTATATAATGTACAATCTGACATTTCCTGTTCAATTTTTGTTCGTAATTATGACCACTTGCACTGAAATGTAACATTTTTGCTGATAAAAAACACACCCTTCCCACTAAACGAAACCATTGACTTTTCCACTTGAACAAGTTTAACGGTCCTTTTACTAAAACATATCAGCTCATGGAAATTCAAATACGTACTCTAATTTTTTCACTAAGATTAATTCGTCATAATCGATTAAGTTATGTTCTTTATCTAATCTTTGCACCTCATTTTCCCACAGAACACAGCTTGTCACTCACCTATACTCAGTTTGAAATTCCCTGACCGTACATATTCGTGCTTGTAAAATACAAAATCGCCAATTTTGAGCCAGTCTCTTCGAGTTATGTCCGACTGGGAAATCAATTTTATACGACACAAAACGTAACTGTCAAAAGCGAGACAGGAGAGACTATAGTAAATGACAAGTCTTTTATCTACTGTGACGTTTTGTATACATAATTGTAGCTGGATGGCACGCAAGACATTCTGTCAATACAAACAAATAAATGTATGCAGCAAGGCTTTCTTTACTTGTAAAACTCGGACAATAGGTGTAAGGAGTGTTCATTCGCAAAAAGAAATATATATATATATATATATATATATATATATATATATATATATATATATATATATATATATATACTGTCTATGATTTTGAGATGGCTTTATTACCTGAAGAATTATTCATCCATTTGGACTTGTTCTTAATGATGATTGTGTTGTTATCCAGTCATTTTGGTTACTACGTTTATAAGACTTCGTGTTTTCCACCAAGAATAAGAAAGGTGTCTTTCCATTGAAAAAACTGAAGGAACTGAAAGGAGTGAGGATATCATTTAAATCATTTATGTACCATAAGTCATTCCTGAGGGATTGATTAATTTTTACCCAGTCCCTTTGCTAATAAGCAAAGAAAACCCCGCTGAATTGTAATCCACAGAGGTCAGAATCATGCATTTGTCAGCAAAGTTGTTGTACGCTGCTCCTTTCAATTTGTTCGCGATCAAGAAAAGAGTTCTCAAGTCTTTGAGAGGATATTATGACCGTTTTCTCTGTGTATATGAATGGTCAGCCATACTAGACTTGTTTTAGCTCCCATCCGTTACGAATTTATGCTCCTTGTATCTGACTTTGAGGGTACAGCTTTCTTCTCTCTTATATTTTATTCCCACCTTGTATTGGGTGTTACAAGCGCAGTCTTCTGTTCAACCTTTTTCCTATTTGGGGCCAACTCTATATGCAGCCTGTGGAGAATGATAGATCCATTGAAAACCACCCTGTTGTTGGAATGTCCACAAATACTTTGTATCCGTTCACTACTATTTTTACATATATAATGCTTATCAACGCTATATCTGAGGTTCTTCCTCTTATTTCCCGTCTTGGAGAAAACCCATGACAGAAAAGGATTTGCTCTGGAGAATACTATCTGCCTTATTTCTTCCATCCAATTCCCGGGGTAACAGTCAAAAATATACCTGCCGTCTAGCCTATATCCAGCTTTAAAGTTTGCTAACCTATTTCATACACTAAAAACCAAGATTATACCCTTTGTCTCTTCCATGAATAAGTCTGTACATGAATGTTTCATTATACCACTACACGGAATAATAGAAGATTCAGTATTAAATTCTGATTTTGATTCACACACTGAGATTCAACAGTTACACTTTACTGATAAGAATTTTATGGTAACAATTTAACAATTTGTACAATTTATTGATATGCAAACAACTAACGTCAGGATGACATAAAATTATGATATAAAATAAATTCCACAAACTAACTTTATTGCTTTTTTTAATCGAACTGAGAAGCAAGCATCTTCTTTACAGCTACGGTAAAGAGAAAGTAAAACAAAGTGGAGTTGGCTTTCTCATCAATAAGAACCTGAAAGACAATGTAACTGGCTTCAAAGCCGTCTCTGACCGGGTAGCTAGCGTCACCATACAACTTTCAAAGCGATACAAACTCAATATAATCCAAGTCTACGCTCCCACTTCACAATCAACCCAACAAGAAATAGACAACTTCTATGATGACTTGAACTCCCTACTCCAAGGCACCAGAAAACACTTCAATGTTATCATGGGAGACTTCAACGCACAAGTAGGACAAGGAAATGAACATTGCGTCGGCAAATTTGGATACAAAATACGCAACGAGAGAGGAGAAGATCTTGTAAACTTTGCGACGGCTAATGGATTCAAAATCATGAACACCTTCTTCAAGAAGGGACCCAGTAGGAAATGGACTTGGAGGAGCCCCAATCACGAAACAAGAAACGAAATAGATTACATCCTAACGGACAAAAACGATATCGTCAAGGACATCCAAGTCCTAAATCAAGTCAATGTAGGCAGCGACCACAGAATGGTACGATGTAAAGTACAAATAAACACCAATAAAGAACGCAGGAAAATGTTCCATACAAAACCGCAGCCTCTAAACATACCAAAAGAGCACGTTCAATCTTTCAAGCTCGAATTGAAGAACAGATTCAGAATTCTTACTGAACAAGACAGCACCAACATCAACGAACTAAGCAGCAAAATGACAACGTCAATAATTGAAGTAGCCTCTACATTCAAGCCAATGGGCAAACAACCCATTAGCAAAATCTCGGATGAGACTAAAAATCTCATGGAAAAACGCAGAAACCTCAAGCCACCGACAACAACGAGGGAGAAAATTGAAGAGGCTGAACTAAACAAATTAATCAAGAAGAAACGAAGAGAAGACAGAAGGAGATACACAACGGCAGTCATTGAATCAACTCTTGAAAAAGGTCGGGGCTTCAAAGCTATAAACAAACTCCTCAACTCGGGACGAAGGCAAATAACTAGCATACTCGAGGAAAATGGAAACCTAACAACAGACAGAGACAGGATTGTCGAACGCGCCAAAGAATTCTACCAAAAACTTTATTCGTCCAAACAAGGACTGCAAAACAATGAGCAAGATACGCAAGACACGGGCAAACAACTAGAGGACTTCCCAAAAGTAACCCCGTGGGAGGTGAAGGAAGCCATTAAACAGACAAAGAAAGGAACTGCCCCTGGACCAGACAACATCACCATCGACCTACTCCGAAAAGCAGGTAAAACCATCAATAGGAAACTGGCCGTCCTCTTCAACCTGTGTCTAAAACACAGTAAAGTCCCAGACGATTGGAATACTGCTATAATAATGCTATTATATAAAAAAGGAAACCCGAAAGACCTCAACAACTATAGGCCTATAAGCCTACTCAACTGTGTATATAAACTTTTCACAAAGATCATCACCAACCGAATCACAAAAACACTCGATGAAAACCAGCCACGTGAACAGGCTGGCTTTAGAAGAAGCTACTCGACCATGGACCACCTGCACTCGATAAATCAACTGAAAGAAAAAGCAGCAGAATATAGACTACCACTTGCCGTAGCATTTATCGACTTCAAAAAGGCGTTCGACTCAGTAGAAATCCCTAAGGTCATGGAGGCCATCAGTCGGCAAGGTGTAGATCCAGTATATGTTGAAGTGTTGAAACATATATACAATCACGGCAGCTCATTTATCAGGCTACATAAAGACTCGGACCCCTTCCAGCTCCAGAAAGGAGTAAGACAAGGTGATACCAGCTCACCTAAACTCTTCACAGCCTGCCTCGAGATGATCTTCAGAAGGCTAGACTGGGAGAGTAAAGGAATTAAAATAGACGGCGAGTATCTGAGCAACCTCAGATTCGCAGACGACATAGCCCTTTTTGCAGAGAACCTACACGACCTCCAACTAATGATAGATGAACTAAATGAGGAGAGCAAGAAAGTCGGCCTGCACATGAACTTCAGCAAGACGAAGATCATGTGCAACAACCACATTGGAGATAAGAACACTAAGATCGAAATCGAGGACACAGAACTCGAGAAAGTAGACCACTACATCTACCTAGGGCAACGAATCTCCATGAGACCCTCAAAAGAAGAAGAAATCAAGCGAAGAATCACACTAGGATGGCAAGCCTTTGGCAGAGCTAGCTCAACCTTCAAAAATAATAAGATCCCATTAATCCTAAAGAGAAGGGTGTATAACCAATGCATCCTCCCAATAGTCACTTATGGAGCTGAAACATGGAACTTAACCAAGAAACAGACCCGTAAGCTGAGAACTATGCAACGTGCACATGAAAGAATAATGCTGGGCCTCACATGGAGAGACCACAAAACAGCACAACACATCCGGGAAAAGACAAGAGTTAGAGACATCATAGAAGCCATAAAAAATCTCAAATGGCGGTGGGCTGGCCATGTTGCAAGAATGGCTGACAATCGATGGACATCACGACTCACAACATGGATTCCCCGAGACCATATGCGCAACCGAGGCCGGCAAAATATTAGATGGAGAGATGAACTAGACAGGTTCAGGAAGTACTGGCTCCGTGACGCCCATGATAGAGAAGTGTGGCAAATCCTGGGGAAGGTCTATGTCCAACGACGGACGCTAAAAGACTGATGATGATGATGATGATAAGTTGAAATACACAGGTTTTTACAGGTTTTTGCCAATGATTGAGTTTCTACGTTGTAGGTCAGAGTAATTTCTATATTTTGATTTTTTTCAATTTAATTATAGATATTTATATTCACTTTTCTAGTGATAAAGTATTGAATTCTAAATAACATTATATTTGATTGAAACTTACTTGAGATGGCCTCCTGTCATTACACTGCAATATATCACTCGCCCTAGATAGCATTATTAGAATAAATTATGCCTCTTCAGCTTAATGGTAGGAACATAGCTACGTTGAAGCATTTATTCTATTGATGGCAGATTCGATTCCTGTGGCAACCCTATTTTTTTAAGAGTTTATTCTATTCATGTTGCCTTACCTGAGTGATATATTAATCCTGTAACGATGGGAAATCATCTCAAATAAATTTTTACGTAATGCAACGCAATTTATAATTCATTTTGTTGGACCAAATATCTCCGTTTTAAATGATATAGTATTGCAAAGCGTTATTTTATTTTTGACTTCTATCAATCACCTTCATCTTCAAAGATTTTTTTTTTAAATCAGCAATTAGTATGAAGGAGGTAGATTATCGTTTTGTTCATTTACTTACCGCACATTCCATTTCTTAGTTGTTAAATCTAGTGCCTGAAAAATGAATCATCTAAAAAATATGATGGATTAAAACAGTAAGAATCGACGACTGTAAGTCAAATGTTGGAAATATTTTGTGTGACGAAGGATCATTTACACTTTACTTAAGAATTATTACACATGAATTATTTTGAGGTCTAGAACAAGTCTTCAAACGGGAGGATACCAGATTTAGGCTTCAGATGTAAGTCATATAAGGTTTTTAAAATTGATTCCACTAATGATCTTTTCAATTTCGCTAAAAGAATTAAAACACATAAATTTAAGTTTTGAGTGTAGTAATAGATGTCTTTTTCGGACACTGTAAATTTAAAAGTAACGTTGATATAACAATATGCATACTGATTTTTCCGAAGTAATAAGGTATTAGTTTGTTTTTCCTCAATATTTAAAAGCATTTATCCACATTCAATGTCAATTTATCACCAATACAAAAAAAAAAAAAAAATATCAAAATATTGCATTCATTTTTTCATGTATTTGATGAATATTTAAACAAAACGACAATAATCCGGATATCCATTCATTTTTTTTTTTGGAAATTGTCCCTATGGCGAACAATTGCCAAATCCTTTATTTTCTTCCAGTAAATTCTCTTTTAATTTTTAACCTTTTGGTAAATCTGAAGATTTCGGTGAATTATATATCTCTGTGAACTGTATCTAGATGAATTATACATCTCCATAAATATCGTTTATTGCCGTTGGTAAGTTCTTGTCAGGGAATCGTTGTCGGTAAATCTTCTGTGGTCTACAATCACTGATTACAGCATTGAAGATTCTCATGACACAACGCGTGATCTGCCAAGCCCTTTACACTAAAGCTTGCAAGATACGTCAACCACTCCATTAAGTGGCCAATATTGGTAATATATGCTACACATATGTCACATATACACATATACACATACACACACACACAAAAACACGCACAGCACGCGCATACACACATATATACTACGGGCGCGCGTGTTGTATAGGCAAACATACACACACTCATACACACATGTCCACCAAAGGCACAACCATACACACCTACTAAATATCCGCATACTACATACTTGCATCCATGTATGTAGTATGTGCGTGACAAATGCAAGCATATACACACAAACACCTACATACACTTGTAACATGTGCACTCTCTTATGCGTAGATCAAATGCACTCAAATGAGCTATATACACTTACAAACATGCTTTATACACACATACATATAAAATATTTCATATACGCACACACATACACATATATACCACCAACACAGAGACTTCCTAGAGCGAGCCTGTTCTATACTCTTGGGTATATAATCTGGCCGAGAGGTTTCTGAATTAAACTGGCAAGTTTTATACCCCAGGTCATAAACTGGACTAACCTAAAATATAACCCAGGGTATGAAATAGGCCCACCCACTAGTCTGAGTATAGTTTTAGGTGTGAGTTGGGGTTAATGTGGCTTGTGCTGTATAAGTGACACTGCTGATTACTATAAATCCGATATTAAAGTCAACAAACTAAGTTTTTCTAAACAAAGAACGGTTGGCTCGAGCTAAAACCGATTTCAGTTGACTGAACAACTTATGGAAAGAATAGATAATTCAATCATGATCATCAGCAGCCTGTTAGCGACGTCATTGGAAAAAGACCTTCTCCAAACAGTGAAAAAGACAGGAATCCAGGATTTCATTGAAACTGTGAGAAATCTCGAAGGGGTAATTGGATGGACATGTTGCAAGAAGGTCAGACAACCAGTGGACATCATGATTCACAATGTGGATCCCTAGAGAGAACATATGCTAAACTATGGCTGACAAACAGTAAGATCGAGTGAAAATATTCCAATACTATTTCGGGTGTATCCATTAAAAAACAACAGCATCAAAACCAAAACACTTTTGTATATGATTACTCTCACTTTGTCACAGTTCGTGGTGAATGCGGTCCTCTCACATCAGAGCTTCTATCTTTCGTATCGTTCGCTGAACTAGCCTTATAGCTACAGAAGAGTCTGTTGGAAAGATTCAATAATAATGAAAGCAATCAATGTGGTAATACGCTGTTAATCATATCTCTGCAGTATGTATGCGTTCGTGCGTATTTAGGACTATGTTGTCGGTGTTGTACGTTAAACACTCAATCCAGATCAACTGCTCTATTATATAAGTTTTCTTTATCAGTTATAATGATTGTAATGTACGAGTATTCTTCCTATTCACTCAGTAAAAAGTAATTGTGGTCCACATGTCAGATATATATATAAGTCTGCAATATAATTGCCAAAAGATTTATGAAAAGACGCAACATCTTCATGCATATCTCTATATACGGAACATCTTAAGATGCAAAATTTTTTTCCAAGTTGTATTTTCTTTTCCTGAGCGCGTTGCATTCATTTGTGTTATTTGAAAATATCCGGTTCCCCATGAATGCATTTCGAAAGTTGAAAATGAATGAGTCTATGGAAGATTAGCAGGTGCCATTCCTGGGCTTCAATTAATCATTATTCATGTTTCTCATATATATATATATATATATATATATATATATATATATATATATATATATATATATATGAATAAACTACTGCAGGTGGAAGCTTCTTACACCTACAAAAGACACTATCATTACATTATGACGCTATTATTTTAGATAAGACGAAGGAGAAAAATACGGCTGATTTCAATTGGATAAAAATATAAATTTTATTGTATGTACTTCTTGCTTTCAAAGCACCTGGAACAAGACCGCTTATTTTCAAATCTTTTATCTTCATACACGAAACACAATTTCATGCTATTTTTTAATGCATATATCCCGGTGATTAAATATGATATTTGCTTTCAAAATGGAGGAATATGGAAGAAAAAAAAATGGACGTTATTGCTGAGATGTTTATGGAGAATATTGTTATGATTACAATTTATTGCTCGCTATCTTGTCTGGTTATATTTATTACCTGCAATTTCGGCTGTCGAATTCAACATGAGATATCCAAATGTATTTTATGATGAAATTAAAATATATTATGATATTTTAACTATACAGATACACGCTAAACTATGACGCAGCATAGTGAATAGGAAGTCAGCGTTCAATTATAATTTATATTACTAAATGTAATCAATTGGGATTTAGACAAACGTGTGACGACATAACAATTACACAAAAATATATTAATTTCCGCCTAGAAACTTCCGCATCATCTTCTGCTTGTATCATAGTCTGTCCCCATATATATATATATATATATATATATATATATATATATATATATATATATATATATATATATATATATATATATATATATATATATATATATATATATCTACATATATATATGTATATAAATATAAATGAATAAATGAATTTATGTATATGTATATGAATAAATGAATTAATATATATATATATATATATATATATAAATGAATTAATGTATATATATGAATAAATGAATTTATATATATACATATATATAGATATATATAAATAAATTTATGTATATATATGAATAAATGAATTCATATATGTATATATATATATGTATATATATATATATAGATAGATAAATAGATAGATAGATAGATAGATGGATAGATAGATAGATAGATAGATACACATCTGTGTGTGTATATGTTAATGTGTACGTGAAGAGACAGAGACGGAGACAGACAAAGAAAGATGGAGAAGCAAAGAGAGGGTGAGAGAGAGAGAAGGAGAGAGAGGGAGAGAGAGAGGGGTAGATATTTGTAATTTGTTGGTACTGATCATTTTTATGCAGCCATTATGATTGATGGAGATGTTGTTCGTCGACTGCAATGGTTGATTTACCCGTATGATCATGCTTTATTTTACAATTCTGAGCACTATGACCAGCGATAGAACAATACTCAAAAAACCAGTAAAGATGGCAATTGCATGAAACTCGGAGTCAGTAAGAAGCAGTGAATTTTCCATGAATGCATATACATATACATTGACATTGAGATTTTCACACTGAATTCAGAAATGAGAGGAATCTTTGACGACCCCGCGGTTATTTGCTACCCTCGACCTAAATGCATCAATGATACAATAAGTAACATCACCATATTTAATAATGAAATTGTACCTGCCATACAACAGTACAAATAATCAATGCTGTAACCAACTTGACCATACGAATACCTTCACCAGCTCCGTAACCAAAACAGCTTTTGTTCCAAGTACCGGTATTATCTATTTCATTGCGGTCAACAGGACATAGGCAAATTGCCGTTTAACATCAGAATTGATAACTGCAGACAGACTAAAATCATCTATATACGACACTTTACTCCCTATAGAACAATACTGGTGCCTACTGTAATTATATCATTGATGCAATATTCCCTGTTATAAAAAAAAGAATGGAGAAAATATATCTAACATGTATATGAAATACCTCAAAACACTTTCACATGATGAAATTAAACAAAACATGTGGATATAACAAATAAATATCAAAACGAGCAACTCGTGAAAACAAAGAACCCTTCCATGGATATTTTATAACATCAATTTAAATCATCAAATTACATAGTGATATAAATAATTGAAAAATGGAAAATCATACCACACCGACACGACCCACTTATTTTATTATTTATAATCACATAGAGAACATCTGTGTGAATTACATCTCCAATGGATGTCACTCTTCAAGTCCCACGAAAGCTTCCTGAGGTTTTCTTTTCATTTTAGAGTTCTCATGCTCTTGATATTTCAAGACTTTTAATATCGTCGATTTTACGTTTTCTCACCTCCCCTGAATACAGACAATCTTTTCGCCCCGACTCTTTGCTCCTAAATATACCCTTTTGAAATAACTCACGTTCTGATCCTGAAAAATTTAAGCAGGACAGAGACTGGTTTCTATGATTACCTACAACTTAGACCCCCTGACTCATAGAGATCCAGTTGATAATCAGTCACAAGCACACGCATTAATAAATAAATACACAAATCATTTACACCTTGGAATTTGGCTTTATTATCGGGAAATAACTGCTCATATCCGTGCCTGCATCTTTTTATGAGGTAGAATTATAATCGCTGACGATTGACTTGAGCTCCCGATATTATGCAATAGTGATGAAGATTACATACACACTATGTGTTTCCGTTCTGTCTTGACTTGAATGATATATAAAAGTATATATATACATATATATATATATATATGTGCATAAGTATATATATATATTTATATATATATATATATATGTGCATAAGTATATATATATATTTATATATGTATGTGTATAAGTATATATATATATATACATATATATATATATATGTATAAGTACATATATATATATATATATATATATATATATATATATATATATATATATATATATATGCAAACACAGTGTAGGAATATGATGGAAGGTTTAGGTATGTGTGAAGAATCCAGTTCAAATATATTCCAAAACATTCCAATTTATGGAGTATGTAATACAAACAACCGATGGACATCACAACTAACAACATGGATCTCCAGAGGTAACATGTGAGAACGAGGCCGACAAAATACTTGTTGTAGAGATGAATTGGACAAATTCAGAAAAAAATGGTTCCGTGACGCCCATGATAGAGAAATGTGGCGGATCCTGGGGAAGGTCTATGTCCAACGACGGGTGTTAAAAGACGGATGATGATGATGATGATGATGATGATTGTATATTTTCTTTAAGTTAATCTGAATCCTTCGTTGCATTCTTACTCTCATAGGCAAAGCAATCGGATAACATAAGTAAAGAGAAAAGCTCAGATAACACTGTAAAACGCGATATCTATTCCTAGGTAGCGAGTCCTAATATGCAAATATTTATGCATCGAAAGTATAGAAAATATCTTTCAAACATTGCTTTTTGTGTCCAGGTACGTGATATGTATATGTAGCTGTTTTCCCTTTCTACCAAATTGAAAATGTGAAAATTCAATCGCTGACAAATTAGAAAAAAATTATTTCGAATTATCCCCGTCGTGATTGCAAAAGCAATGTTTGAAAAGAATAATTGAAATTTTATACTATGCTGACATAATAAAATTGAAGATAACACTCATTATTTGTGAAAAAAGTAGTTAAAATATGTTGCACAGTATAATTGACCGGATGAGAAAGAGACAAACCCGCCACTGAAAAGCATGCAGCATGCACATGTGAGAATCATGCTCAACCTTACATGGAGAGATCACAAGACAGCACGATATATCAAAAGAAAAATTCGGAGGCAAAGACATCGTAGAATCCATTAAAAAACTCAAATGGCAATGGGCTAGTCATGTTGCAAAACTGAAAAGCAACTGATGGACAACATGACTCACAACATGGATCCCCAGAGACCAGATGCAACAAAAAAAAAACAAAATATAAGATGGATTGATGTACAAGACGAATTCAGAGAATACTGACTCAGCGACGCCCATAATTGAGGGGTGTGGAGATTTTGGGGGAAGGTCTATGTCCAACAACGGACGTTAAAAGACTGTCGATGATAATTGATCGGATCAAGAGTGTGTAATGGTCAGCAGTATACAGAATGCATTTGAATGACCGGGTTCGAAGTCTCGCTTCCTACATTCACCTTCTTTATGCAGTTGGGTGAAAACCATCAGTCTTCTTCGATCTGTCCTGTGTCCGATTGGTGGTAGTCCGGACCAAAGCTTCATCAATGATACGCTAACTTCGACAGCAGATAAAAGAATACTTGAGTTAGAACCTGATTAGATCCCTTCTCTACAACCTCCTTATTAGGATTGACCGGCTGTGGCTCCAAGAACCAAACTTGATATAAAGTTAATGGATAGTTTACAATTGTTTAACTAGTTTTAAGTAAGTTTTGAAATGAAACTTACGGCTCAAATGATATACGTCATGATAACTTTTTGTCAATTACTTTGTTATAGAAATTGCAAAAATAATCTTTAGTATTCTTGTACAAATTTGTACCAACTGTGCTTACAGAATTAACATGAAAAAGTTACGTGTATTTTATGTTTTTTCACAATCATTTCATTTGTGCTTTATTCAATATTGATCAATAGGAACCCTCTCGTATCGAATGCCATTAAATATTTATTTGCAATTACGATCGTGTTTTTGCTGCTAATTAGGGTGTAGCCTTAATTACGTTAATTAGGCTTTTGTGAAAAAAAGGCCCGCTGTTATTGTGTTAAAAAATGACATGAATGGACTTTCATTTGTTTTGTTTTTCCATAAATTTGCAAAAGTCCGGAAAAATGCAAGTTTCATTTGATCTCATAGGGAAACGCACAAGGGGAAGCAAAATAATCATACAAAGTTTGTCCTGAAAGTCTCCAACGATTCGATTTTAATGGAAATGTAGCTTACCTAGGACAATTTCCCCTTAGTACTGATGAAGGTACTCAGCTTTGTGACCTCATGCATTATTTGGAAATCGCAACCATTGCTTGATGTGTTTTCTTTAATATCGTCCAATATCTAAAATTTTTTTTGCAAAGAGCCTTAAATCTGGACTGTGCGTTCAGGTGTGATAAGAAATTTTGAGAAATCCACGATAGGTATAGAATGGACAGACTCGACCAATGTGAAGACTATGGTTGCAAAGTATGCAAACTCATTCAATGGAGTCTCAATGTCCTTTGAGTAATTTTACCAGGGAATGTCTTTTCTTTGCATTTACGGCCTTCCTTTTGATTTGTTATTATTTATATCCAAGCCATGCGAACGATTCATAAGATATTGATAATGGCTTGATACTTTTCGGGTATACTTAGCTTTTGTTCGCAGGTCGGGGAATCGTAGACAACTAAAAAATGAACTCATTGTTACGTGATAACTTCTGTCTTAATACTTTTGAATTCCTACACTTGCAATTTCTTAATGAGACCAAAACAACCAATTTGAGCTCAGATCTCAACAAACCAATGATCCAAGCAGAACATTACATTTACAAATAAACTTATTGGTCTCTTGTAGACTGCAAACAATAATAGAAATTATATCAGAGACTGCACACTACACTAGCACATATAATTCCACCTTCACGAATACAGATAACTCGAAACTTTCAATGAAATGTGTATGGTAGGTGATAAAGTAAAATGCTTGCAAAATCACTCGTTGGATTATCATGAACGACTGGACACTAATTATAATGGTGCAGTAGTCAGAAAATATGAATGGACTTACTTCATATATTGCCATATAGATGGTATATGAAATTGATTATACCACGAAGAATACAGATAAGAGCAATACTGGAAAGGGTTTACTTGACATATAGGTACGAAAATATGTTTGTAAAATTTTGCCGATTTATTACTGTTGACTTTCTCATTTCACAGCGTGGGAGATAATCAGTTGACCTGCTTTCTGGTTTGAATATTTATGTATTTCACATTGGCGTCTGTTGTCTGCTTTAGATTTACATTTTTTAGACTCGTAAATTCAAGATTCGAACAAAAAATCTCCTTTAATTTTTTAAAAATCGATTTAAACATTGTCAGTCAGTTATAAATTTTTGACGGGTATTTCTTCCATCCTGATTTTGATCACTTTCACCATTACTACTCAGCTTTCGGGCAGTGAGTAAATACTTCGGATCATCTGTTAGCTGTGAGTTTTCCGGTAGTTTAATTGTTAGAGTAGCTCCTGTACATTAGGATATTTTTAGTAGTGAAAGATTGTGAGTTCAAAATTCAACTAGAAAGTATTCTCCATCTCCGATTTGCCTCGTTCGCCGCTGTCGACTGACAGCTTGGGTAGTTGCAATGAGGAGCAACTAAAATCAAGATGAACAAAGTGCCAGTCAAAAGTTGACCATCAGATTCATAGACTATCCAACTGCTCTGGAACTTTTGAACAAATAGGGATAAAAATTGATATTTTTGCTTCATTTAATTTAAAAAAATATATACGGCAAGAGCAGGGGTGACTTCAATTAAGAAATACCCCTTCAATTATATTTTTTACTGAAATGAAATTAACAGTTAATGATTGTTGGAAACTTTTTATTCTAATTTCCTCTTTTAGGCAATGGATCCGATTAGACTTGCCATATTGCAAAAGAATGATCTTAATGAATAGATTATGAACATCAAAATTGAGTTTTAAAAAGGAGAATAGAATGACTGTTTCTGATGATTGTCATAGAGAAAAAAGTACGGTGTTTGCATAACACATGTCTTAAAAACTCAACATGGCTTTCTAATTTTGTTAATCAGTAGTCGAAGACCTAAACTTTATCTTGTAAACCAACTCAATAACAAGAAACGCGCCCAATATTCAGGCCAAATAAATGAGACTAAATTTGAATTAATATCAAATAGATATATATGTATAAACCGATTTAATACAGATCTCTTTTACTCTGTTTCCGTCTCTGTCTCTCTATCTACATACATACATACATACATACATACATATGAACCAACTGGAAATCTGCGCATTTCCTTTGACGACTGATGCAAATAAATGTACGTAGAAGATATATGTGAACTCAAACAAAACTATTTATTCATGCAGTAAGAATAGACATATCTAACTATCTATCTATATCTATATCTATCTATCTATCTATCTATATATATATATATGTATATATATATATATACATATCTATCTATCTATCTATATCTATATCTATATCTATCTATCTATATATATATATATATATATATATATATATATATATATATATATATATATATATATATGTGTACTGGAAAGAGTGAGACAGACCCGGGAGTAAAGTGTTTAGTGGTGGGGTTTATTAATCCTCAGATGTAAATTGTCCAGACATGTTTCGGGATTCTTCCCATCTTCAGCGGTGTGCGCTGTGTGAGCATGTGTTCAAAGTTTCCATGTGGAACCTGAGTCCACTATCAGGAGCTATGCTTTTTGCGAATAATATGTTATAAGGGATGCTGGAGGCCTCTTGCTGAGTGGGAAAATGTCCAGTTAGGTATCAGGTCTTTGGTTAAGCAGCAGCAGCTGGTTTTGGGGAGGGCAGAGTATGTCCGGGTAGGGGGAGTGATGTAGAGTTGGATTTTTTGGTATGTTAGGGATAGCGTACATGGAGGGATGGTGAGGTCAAAGAGCTACATAGGTTTCAACCTTACAAGTTATCAAAAATGTGTTGGCTATGATTTGGACATGGGTTATAACTGGCTAAAGTGAATTTTTTCCTATGGATCTAGGTGACTTTGAAGCTTCCATTATTGAATGTATCTTAGATGTTGGTGTGAGGATATTATTGGTAGGAGTTTTGTGTATTAGGGTTGTCCGTGATGACGGTTGTTAAGTTTAGTGTTTAATCCATTAGGATATAGGGTTATGAGTTTGTTGATCCACATTCCTTCGCGTTTCTCTAGAACTTTACTTATGTCAATTGGAGTAGTTTTTTCTATGATGGTAAAGCTAGCGTCCGAAGCAAAATTGTAGTCAGGTGTGCGAGAGTGTAGTTCTACGGGAAGTGGGCTACGATTGTTTTTTGACTTGATCCTATGTCTATAATTGTTGGGTCTAATATTAAATTGCCACTCGGACTTGCCTATGTACTGTAACTTACATCTATTGCACTCTAGAAGGTATACAATGTTCTTACTGAAGCAGTTGGTGTTGTGATATATGTGTTTAACTCTCTTTTGTGGTAGTGCTTGTGAATGTGTTAGTGTACTTGAGGTGGTTGAAACATACACTGTTTCTTATGTCGCAAAGATTGCAGAATTTAGTGGTTCTAGGTGTATTATTGTGTACAACTTTATTGTTAATGATATTATTGCTACTAATCATGTCTCTGATGTTTTGGGGGCTGCGGTAAGCGATGACACATTGGTCTGTGAATGTTTCTCTTAGATCTGTTTCAATTGTGAGAATGTTCCATCTCTTATTGATGATGTGTGCTAAGGGTGGGAGTGTGTTGTTGGAGGTGGTTATAAGTGGTATATATATATATATATATATATATATATATATATATATATATATATATAGCCAACGAATCAAAGAAGATTATAAACTATTGGGTTGATAGATATGAGCATGGACATGTGTAGAAAAAACTGAAATTGTCGGGTATAAACAGATCTAAAATAGATAAAACAGATCCAGTTGCCTAAAGTGACAGAAAACGGACCTGGAAAGGGGTCATCGATATTGATATATGATATATTGAACCGTATATTACGCACAAGTGACTGTCATGACATTCATCTTCTTGAACTCCAGTCAAAGACTGACACTGGAATTGGCTTCTTCTTCAAGCCATAACAATAAGGAGAACAACAATCTTCACCTATTTCCAGGGAGTGAAGTCATCATGATTAAAATTTTCCTGTTGTGATTTGAAATCCCGACCATATGATTTGTCAGTGTCTCTCGTACTGATCGAAGCCTACCTCAAAAGTCTTAAACTTCTACGAAAGTTTTTGTTAAAGACACTCTAGGATTTTTATTCATTCTAGTGAATATACACATTTGTTAAATCAACTTTCCTCTCACTATGATTTGAAATCGTGAACATCTAATCGGTTGTTGGTTTCCATATCGAACCAGCCAAACAAACACTCTTCCATATCTATGAAAAACTATATTACAAATATGCATGGGATTATTTCAATCTAAAAATGAATGGCTTAATATTAAAATATTTTCAATATAAAATCATATTCATCAATCATGTATACAAAAGTTGCTGTAATCGTCATCATTCGGAACAGAAATAAGCGGAGAGTTCAACCAATCAGCAGCCAGGCTCCTATATACTTCTACTTCAAAAATTTTTTACCAATGATAATTGTTATAAGATAACTGGAATTTATATCAAAGCTATTAATACCACATGTAGAATTATCTTTAATTTCAGATAAAAATCTCATTAGAGCTTTTTTTTCCTTACCGGAGGATCGAGTACAAGTAAACGAAAATCCATTAATGAAATAAACCAGTTACGATATTTTTGAAATCGAAAATTAATTGGCTCTTGCAAAGAACAAACTACTTATAAACCGTTACGGCTAATAAGATTTACGTTGATAAGGAAAGAAATGACACCATTTTGAAATCTTTTTTTCGGATCAACGCAATTAGTTGATATCTTTCTCTCCAGTCTTTTCTGACTTTCGGAATAGAAAATAGGAAAAAATTAGCAAGTAGGTTATGTACTTGATGACACTTTTGGAATGATAACTTCGTACATTTTTTTGTTGCATTAATATGGAGGTTCCGTAGTGAACTCATTGTGCACATCACTTATTTAGAGTGGGAAGGTGCACACATGCATATGACTTCGGATTCGGCAAGCATGTAAGATTTCATTAAAAAAAAAAACACAGTTTAATCAATAAACTTCAACCAGGTAATCGGAAGTTAAAATGTATTTAATCTATTTATATAAAACAACCATGTGCTCCTGTTTCTCACTGCTCCCATCAGACCTGAAAGAAAAATTCAGGCAGTTGAGGCAGATTTGGTATGCAAATAGAATTTTTAGAAGACATCGAACCATAGGGTTTTTCATAAAACAATCTGAGGGTTTCAAATATAGGTTTTGTTTACAATTTAACTATAATACAAAACTGAGACTTTACTTTATGCTCTATGATACAACTTTGGCGTTGCTCAGACTTTGATTTGCATACTTGGTGGAAGTAGCAAAAGACTTTGGACAATTAGATTTCTCAAATATTTGAAAAAGGTTTCAAACGTGTTTTTATTGATTTAAATGTGATAGCCCTCACTTTTTGTATGATTATTCTTCTCTGCTTATTAACGTCTTTTTCCGTCTGTCCCTGACAGCCTAATTTGAACAAGAAAAATGTTCAGGGTTTTTAGCGGAGGAATTTTATACGCAATCTAACTGTAGTACTAAACTGATCCATATCTTTCTGCTCAGTATCCATAAATACGTATATATAATAGCCAGGAATCGTTTGATAGAGCGACTTCCAGCCAGTTATTATTGAAAACATTCTTTTCTGGAAAACGCCTCACTTGTTCAGAGAAATGCATATTACTGTCATTATGAAGCAAAATGCTGAAAGCCCAAATTCATATGATTTGAATTTTGAGATAAAGTTTTTCCAATGAATGTATAAATAAGTGTGCGTTTGAGTATACGTGCTTGATTGAGTGCGTGTGTATATATGTGAGTGAGCGTGTCGTTTCGTGTGTGAGTTTTTAGGTACATGCTTGTGTACGTATGTATATTTGTCTGATTACTTGCATGTGCTTGGTATGTGCGTTTGAGTGTGCGAATCTGTGTATGTGCTTTTAATATCAGTTTATTTCTGTATTGTTGGAAACATTCACGATACTGTTCCACGTTCTCCAAGGATATATTGCAAATCTAAAAGTTCCAGTCTCCCAAAGAAGCACGATAAATCACACTAAAAAACATTTTGTTGCGTAATGAGAAATCTGTTCTCTGATGCAGGGGGCTTCAGGTTAATCTACCCAAAGTCTGCTTCTTCAAAACCAAAACGGAATTCGATTTTTTTTTCTCGATATGCAATCGTGCAATTGCAGTTGTATAATTTCCGCAGTTTTCTTAAAAAAGATACCAAATTTATACTTGGCTTCAGTTTTGATTGTATTCCCCATTTTGTATTATCCAGCATTTCTGTTTTGCCTGATCGTTTTGTGTTCCATGTTTGTTGAACAGTTTACAAGTTCAATCAATGTATAAAAGAAAACTTGATATATAAATGGATGGATAAATTACTGAAGTAACCTTGGGGAGTGTTGTTTTCTATAAATTCTGGTGAATATATTTTCCTAATATCAGTATTTATGATGGTCAGGATTATAACCATTCCTGTTGATCTTATGTGGGTTTATACTGAAATATATTCTGATTCCTGATATGGAGGGAAAATCAAGATAATAGACAGAAAAGTTTTATAAGTTAAAAAAGTTCCATTGAATTAAAAAAATTGAACTGCAAAATTCAGATTGAATATCCATTAGCCCTATTCAACATACATAAATGCATACATACGCACACAAACTCGCACACACACACATACACACACTTATATATATATGTATATATATATATATATATATATATATATATATATATATATATATATATATATATATATATATATGTATAAAAGTAATTATGAATATGAAAAAATATTCCCAAATACTGAACCAATTACTTTAAAAAAACTGCATTATCAGAAAAAACAACAACTCTTATCTATCTGAGGCTACGTTTTTTGTCCAATCTAAGCTGTTTATTCAACGGATGAAGTATGTGAAAGGAGACGTAGGTGGCCTAGTAGTTAGCAGCACCAAAGAAATCGAACTTACCTAGACAGTTCCTATTCACGTCATATCATTGCCTTTTGGGAAAGAATAAATTCAACACTCCAATATCCACAACTGGTCAATCGGCAGCACGGGCCAAACTGTTCAATCTTTGTTGAAAACCATTGTTTGAGATGGAGCCTCTGAGTTCAAACCAGGTAAGTCATCCAGAATCGTGGAACGCTAGCTGGAGACAGAATAGGGGACGGATTTCCAAAATGTTGCATCATGACTCTTTAGAGAAGCTTTTGTAGGCTCAGTAAATCGGAAGATAATGATAAATCGCTCACAGAAAATAAAGTAAACGACAGAAAAACAAAAAAAACAAACAAACTATTGTTCTCACTTCACCACGATATCTAAGAGTTAATAAAAAGAATGTAATACGATCTGAGCATTAACATAATAAGTAGCAATGATGAGATTGAAGATAAACTAGCCATAATGAATTATTAAAATGCCTGATATGAGAAATTCAGGCTACGTAATCAACTTGTCACTTTTTAAAAAAAATTACATACATCTATATAATATGAATGCTTTAAGATCTAACTAAAAAGAATAGGATTAACAAATAGTAGAAACTATTTTATTAATGATTTAGGCATCTCCTCAGAAGCTCTTGTAATAGATCAAGTCGACCTGGGTTGAGCCATCATCGATTTTTACGTACATAAATCTTATTTAAGCCATCATGACGTCACTAGTTCTCAGTGAAGCCATTGTACATGTTGTTACGAACAGAAATACAGTCAAAACTCAATAATTAGGGGGTCGACAATGTTTTCCACAACAGAAATTTAATGTTTACTGAAAAATACGGATAACTCATGGATGTGAGTTGACACAATATGACGTCATGTCATAATTCACTTTTCCTTTCTCTCTTATTCATGTCTTAATCTCAGAAGTCTGAAATTACAATGTCTGACGAATTCATGATAGTAAAGTCAACTGTAGGAGTTCGATAATAATCAACTGGAGGGTAAAACAAGAAGCAAAAGTTCAATGATGGGTCCACTGTAAAGTTCAAACACCTTTATTGCTAGATCCTGTTACCTCAAGTGGAAGATAATTTCAGGTAAGAACTATCATACCGAGGAATACCTTTCTATAAACCTTTAAGCAAATCTTGAATGAGCTGAAAGGATTGGTGTTAGGGCACAAAGTTAGAGCACCATTGTTGACGTATCAAATGATTTGAGTTTGAAGATTGTTTTAGGTAATAAGTATCGCATCAGAGTACGCTTTCCAACGGGTCTGAAGTAAATCTCACTCAAAACAACTGAGAAAAATATACAGATAGACTTACCAACAGACGGACAGGGCCTCTTGAAATAGGCAAGAAGACTCTTGGAGTGCAGGAATAAATAGTAATCATCATCATCATCATCATCATCATCATCATCATCAGTTTTTAAGGTCCGTTCCTGGACATGGACCTTCCCCAGGATCCGTCACATTTCTCTTTCATGGACGTCATGGAGTAGTAAACAATCATTATTATGTTAAGTCAACTCATTTATAGTAGACGATCCGAATAAGTACCAACTTCTCAATTGTAATTTTTCGTTTACAGTTTACAGTAATATATCATTAATGAATTGTATCGAATTTTTTGGTCATGTTTGCTCAAAATACCGTTTTAATGAATGGCAAACTGCACATACATGGATTCACATTTTGCCTTGCGAATACTTGATAAACAAATCCGCTGCCAAGTATATTAGCATCTATTCATAACGCTAGACGAACATGATAAAGGAAGCAAGAAAATTGGTCTCCGCATGAACTTAGGTAAAACAAATATCATGAACAACAAATATGCATAGGACAGTAACATTACTATCAGAATCAAAATGCTGAATTGAGAAAAAGTAGACCTTTACATCTATGTAAGATGACTAATCTCAATGAAATTTTCAAAAGGAAATCAAGCAAACAATAACTCCAGGCCGGCAAGCTTTCAATGAACCATGCTGAAACTTGGAGAACAATAAAGTCCTGATAGTCCAGAGGAGAAGAGTGTGCAACCAGTGTATCATTTAAACAATCATCTATAGGCTGAAATATGCCATCTAACTACAAGCTTTCCCCTCAAACTGATAACCATGCGATGTGTTGAAGAAGGGGTTTTGCTCAATATCACAAGATAGATCACAGTATAACAGATAAAAAGAACAGAGATATCATACAATCAAATTTGGTGGTCATGTTACGAGAATGTTAGACTGGACATCGCGATTCACAATGTCGATCCCTAGGGATCATATGCGAAAATGTGGTTGGCAAAATTTTATACAACCTAAATGAATCAGACAAATACTGAAAAATACTGGCTAAACAATGCCAATGAAATAGAGGTCTGGCAAATCCTCGGGAAAGTCCATGTCAAACAACTGATGCTACATTTTTGATGATATTAGCGTCAGTATTCACACAAGATTACAATTTTTTTTCCTGTTTTGCTGTGGTGTATGAGAAGAATCTTTCGAATTTCATTTGAATTTATTTGTAACCAGCACAGGAAAAGTTTTCACTTGAAACACACTCTTTGTTAGATGGGGTATAATAAATTGTCATTCCTGTCAGTTATAATTGTGATATCTTGCCTTTGTTTCTGCATCGAGTGATATCGTTTCTTGCTAAGAACTACACAAGGGACGGCGTAGACGTTGGATCTATTTAGCATCATTGCTCTGTTTTTTTCCAGCTGAGCTATATATATATATATATATATATATATATATATATATATAATGAGTAAATGTATACAAAGATAAACAATTTGCTTGGCTGTTGGAATTATGCTAACTCTTGCAAATGAAGAAATGAGAAGCTGATGCTGGAATTACTGC
Organism: Thysanoteuthis rhombus; assembly: GCA_963457665.1. Taxonomy (NCBI): domain Eukaryota; kingdom Metazoa; phylum Mollusca; class Cephalopoda; order Oegopsida; family Thysanoteuthidae; genus Thysanoteuthis; species Thysanoteuthis major. The sequence continues at coordinate 19,466,962 of OY735202.1, forward strand.
ATAGTCGACTGCATGTGAACAGCTGAATCTTTCGTTTGCTATCTGTGAGAAATTGTTTCTATTTGTCTTCTAGAAACGGTCAACCAAGACTGTCAACAACTATTATTTTTCTACATTTTTGAAGTGGGATTGGCTGGCTGCAGCGCTATGTATGCACTGGACGTACAGGTCACGCCAATGAGTGCTGAAAATTTAAATGTTCACTCATCATTTGGTGAAACGTTTTTGGCTCTCCCCTTCCATAGAAAAGCTTTTTGATTGTTATTCATATTACAATGTAATCTTATGCAAAATTGATCACTCCAGCATTTTCCACTGCTCTTTATGAGAATTCCAACTTATTTATTGATCACCCCATTTTCCAATTTTCTTCATTCCAATCATGGCATGCTGCTAAAACATATTGGTACAACGACAGTTTTCATTGATTGACCAATCAGACCTGTTTCTCTTTGTTTTCTACGTGGAATAAGTCTGCCAAATGATAATACAGATATTAGCACACGATTGAACAAATATCCTGAGATTTTTTCTTGATAGAAACTGTGTTGTTTCATTCATTTTTTCTCCGTCAAAATCAGGTGGAAACAAAAATTTGTGGAGTTTTGAAACACTTTCAATTATTTTTGATAAAAAGTCACTTTGTGAAACTAGAATTTGGCTTGAAATACGTCACTGCGTCTCAATGTATGTAAAAATGGATGTTTTTTTATTAGCAATTCAAAAATAAATTCTTTTAGTATTCTACACATACAATGTATTTGAAAACACTATCAGCCTTATGTATCAGTGGAAGTGAATGTATGTTTCCCTAAACAATTTAGCCAGATTCAAGAATAACTAACATTTCTGGCGAAGTTGGAAACAACAGGTTATCGGATGATGACGGAAAAGAAGTAAAAGTAACAGTTACATCCGATTGTTATCAAATAAAATACTGTGTATGCGTCAGATACATATCAAAATAAATATTTTCAGACGCACTTGTATCTTTAGTATCGATTGTTGTTATTGGAATGTTAGTTATGTCTTTTACTCAATGTTTCAGTGTCGTCAATTTAGTAGTTACCAAGCTGTGTCCCTACTTCAATGCGGCCTGTTTAGGTATTTATCTCTAAAACGAGGTGTTTTCAGTTATATATAGTTGTATTCTCGGTGATTGCAATCGAGATAATTTTTGAAAATACAAGTCATATTTTCATTTAATTCATATTAATAAACTAAGTCATATTTCCAATGTATTAATAATCAATTTAAAAGATTGAATGTTGAAGAATAAAGACCCATTAAAAATATGTAATATGTTTTTTGGGTTTCACACACACGCACACACCCACACACACACACACACACATGCACACACACACACACATGCACACACACACACACAGACGCATATATACATATGTTCGTACATATCTATCTATCTATCTATCTATCTATCTATCAATATATATATATATATATATATATATATATATATATATATATATATATTCTAGATGCTGCAGTGTGTTTTATGATGTGTATAGCTCAATTTTAGTTATAATCTTGAAAACGAAGTAGGCCATATTGCCCTTGCCAGAGATCTATACACAAGAAAATAACTCGCGCATCTAAAGTCTGATTTTTATCCATCAACAACATCAGCATGCTGTTTCACTTCCTGTGTCAAAAGTTGAGTTTGCACAAGATGTCAGCTGAATTTCGGTCATAGTGATCCGGTTTTGACACACATAATTTCAACAGGTACTTACTATTTAGGTTATTATGGCAGGAAATAAGTTTCGACGATCGTGAGAAGGGTGAATGTAGTGCGCCAATATTCCAAGCAGAGTTAGGCTGACTGTCATCTTTAATAATTAACATTTGTCTACCACAGCCATCAGACATAAATAAGATTAACTAAATCTTTTTATGTTACCCTAATTCTTTTTTCTTTTGCTTCGTTGCTTTCCTTTTTCTTTCTTCGTTTTTGCTCTCTATCTCCTTGATTTTCTCATTACTACGTATCTGGAATTTACATTGGCCAATTCTCTCTCTCTCTCTCTCTCTCTCTCTTTCTCTCTCTTTTTTTCTTTTATCTTTCTCTTCTTTTTCCAACATTCTTTTTTTGGACTCTTCTTCCTCACATTATTCATTCATTTCTTCTATACGTTCTTTTCTCTGCTTTTTTCTTTACGATTTTATTTCAATGGTTTTTCTTTTTTTATGATTTAACTCTGTACATCTATTTCTTCTTTCTTGGTACTCCAATGATAAAGTTCTAAAAAGAAATGACTGCATTTTCCTTTTGTACTGAATCAAGTTCATCTCAAACCTGTCTTTCTTATTCTCAGCATTTCTGGTTGTATTCTTGTTATCTTTAGAAAATAATCTCCTTGGAAATCAGACTCAATCTCAAATGAATAAAAATAAATAAATAGATAAATGAATAAATGAACTGAATAAACAAATAAGTTGAATTCAACAAATAGAAAGCAATCAGAGGTAAACCGTGGCTATTTCCCCCCTTTTCTCATTAATCAAAAAAAAAAAAAAAATCTTTGAATGAGTTGTCTAATATTACTCTGACATTGAGAGGCGGTCAATGCAGACGACATTTTTTTATGATTAATGGCAAGTCTGGCTACATCTGTACTTTTTTTGAAAATGTTGAACAGATTAGTATTTTCCTGATGAGATTTCACACTCATCTGAAAGAAAACAGACATTACAATTCGATTATTATTGGATAGGATCAATTCAGAAATCACAGAAAATCCATTCATCCGAGATCAGTGCCAAAAGATCCCTAGAGTCATTGTTGATCCCTGAGTTTGTTGAGGTAAATCATTTCTAATCGGATTAATGGATATTCCGTTATAATAAAATTAGACAAAAACAAATTCTATTTGTATTTTCAAGGATGGTTTGGCTGGCAATCTGTTATTTGTCTGGGTCTCATGTTGTTATCCAAATTTATTTTGTGAGTATGGATAATTTTTTCACAATAACTCAGTCGTTATTTGATTGCTCATATACGGCTAAATCACCTTGAATGAATATTTTTTTGTTTTTTTTTAAATCACTGATGCTAAGTGACGTCGAGCCTGGTCATTACTCAAATGAGTGACTGTCTGGGAATGTTTTAAACTTTTCTGCATACAGATTAACTGTAATTTGCTTCATCATTTCGAGCTGTTTTGTTACAGATTTTTTTTGATAGACATGCTTTACATTAATGCACCAGAGAAAGCCTGTATCACCGTATAATAAAGGTTGCCTACGGTAACTATTTCATATGATCCATGTCTATTTAATAAAAGATAACATGGGTATAATCTACTGAGAAAATACATTAAAAAAAACTTTTATCCACTTTATTGATACCACTTGTAGTGACTAGACAAGCCACATGACAAGATACAAGACAGTGTATTTCAAAGCAGACAAGTGTTTTTCCCCGAAGAACTGTCGCGGAGCAATTTTATTCTGTATTTATCATTACTTGATAGACAAAAGTGAGTTTGGTAAATCACAATATCTCTCCGAATCTATCCATATAGCTAGCTGTTGTTGACAATGTCTCCCGTTATGATTTTGCCAAAAAATAGATCACAATTCAGAATTTTACAAGTTCCTTAATGAGGCTCTTCATACTGTATTTGAAGATCAACGATACGATTCTACACACTTGTATTAGTCCATATCCTAGCGATTCAGTGAGACAAATTATTAGAAAACTAATGTCCATTTTGTCTTGGCTGGTGGATTAAGAAGCACTGTGCATGAGATGCTCAGTACACCTCTCAAACTAGCTAGAGGCTTCCAAACAAAAATTTCTCCATAAGTTTAACATGGCTTTTGTAGATGCTCTCTCTGTTGGTAATGACACCTGTTATTCCGAGACGATCACATATCTAAGTACTGACCAAGCTTAACGTTGTTTAACTACGATGATCTTAGGAGAATTAGTGTATGTATAGGCCGTATCGTAGGGAACTATCAGAAGAATTCATGCTTCATCTACTTATTCAAATCGCTGGTCGTAGATTCGACCTGGCACTTAATCTCTGATCCCTTATGAGATTAATTCCGTTCTCCTGGCACGCAGAGGCCCCTCTAATGGTTCTCTTGGACGCTGTTTTCATGTCTCATACATTGGAAAATTAGCGATTAGATTCCAATGCTAGTTGCATGATGTTAGTAATTCAGAATCAGATAAATCAATGTAGAATTTCCTTTTCAGTTGATGCATAGACGATTAAAAATCATGATAACTTGCGGAAACACTTCCACTGGGGGAAAGAAAAATAACGAACTGTTTGCACAGGTGGGAGCTCAGTTCAGAGAGAGTCCTTCACATATAGCTTCTTCTCAAGAACGTTTGCAATGTGGAATAGGATATAGATCAGTTGTGGATGTCTTCCCAACGAGTTCAATTGCAACTTGTTAAAATCCACGGTAAACAAGTGCCCAGCCTTATATTGGTCTTTTCTCTGGTTAAATTCTCGTATTGCTGTTCATGTTTTTAGTCTTCCTGATAAGTATTTTCAATTCTCTTATTGCTTTTACTAGTCATTTTCAGTCTTCATTTCAAAGACGTCCCGTTAATTTCAGCATCATGAGGCCTTTTAACAATTTAATATACTGATCTTAATTTCATAGTAAAAATATCCTTCTTTTTGCCAACCCTTCCATGGTGAAAGTGGCTAAAAGGCCCAGCCCAGGATGACAAAAAGTTAGATGAAAGATCATCAACACGACTCGTCAATTTTTCTACGAGAAATAAAGTGCTTCCATATGTTTATTGGGGAACGTGGCTTTCATTAGATTGTTGTATATTAACCATTTTTTTAAAAATCTAGAATAAAAACTTATAAGAACAACAACAACGCTGAATTTTCAATTAAAATATTACACATTTGAAATATTTATTCGTAATATGCTATTTCTATGCAATTCTTTTTGTTCAGTAAGCATGAGTTCACGATAATCATGGACCGTAACATGCTTATTATTGAATATTTCAATACGATGTTCAAAATGCTTAGAAAGATAAAAATCTATCTGGGGAATGTCAGGTGAATATGGAGTATGCTGCAAGACTGCATTTCCATATTCTCGACGGTTAGACTCAGCCGTTGGTAATTCTCAATCATTAATAACAGGTTTGGACTTCCGTCGAGATTGATTGCGCTGTCAATATGTCTAGACCTAAACATATTGAGCCAACACCGAACAGTTCCCATTGAAGTATTGTTCATTCTGTATCAGTAACTTAACAAAATACGCCTTCGACTCACTATATAGAAATTAATCTCACTCCTTGGTTATACACTTTAGATTTTGAGGAATCATTAGCCTCCGATAAAAATATCAATTTACATGGAATATGTGAAAATTGCAATTACATTAGTAAATGTTTCACCTATGGCAATTTTTTCAATAATGTGCACAATCATGTCTAAGAACTGTATATGTGCATAAAATTCAAAATTCTGACATCAATCTTAACTGAGTAAAAAACAACCAAAAAAAAACAGATCACTGTTGTCGCTGGAAACACGGAACTATATCACACACCTTGGCAGACCACACAATTGTATTTCACACACACAGACACACACTCTTTTTCTGTCTCTCTTTTATATTGGTGCATTATGTGGTAAATGTGCAAATATTTTATAAACTTGAAATTGGTCCCATAAGTGTTTCACGGACTCAAAAACACACTTACGTAAAATAAACATATCAGAAATAAGCACACACCGATCGAAATAGAAAATGCAAAACTTGAGAAAGTGAACCACCTAATTTACCAAAACAAACGAATCGACAAGAAATCCTTGGAATGAGAGGAAATTAAAAAAATCAAGTGACAATGGTCTGGTCTTGTTGCAAGAATAGCAAACATCCACTGGGCATTGATGAAATGATAAAGAAAAATTCGGTCTTCCAATTGAAACTGTCACATATTATCATGTCACTACAAATTGGAGAGGCAGATCATGTCAGTATAATAAACTTGATTCAAATCGGTATTACGATTTTTCCTATCGTTCACTTGAGTATATTTCCAGATATCGTATCAACAAACAAAAAAAAGAATTCAAGCAGCTTTTAGAGATTTGGATATTAAAATTGAGAATGGAATGTGTATAAATTGGTTAATAAACGAAACTCATTTCTGGTCCATATCGGACGTATGCCTTTTACAACAGGTAGTATTCACTCTAATACATTTTATTGAACTATATTATCCGAATATTTACGGATAGATAGCGCGAGCTGCACTGAATAAATTGACTAAAAGCTGAAACTATTTCTTTAGTTATAAGAATGATCAAAAAAGGCAACGAAATATGTTTGATTTTAGACGATTCAACAAGTCAATGATGATGCACCCTGATCTTTCTTTAAAAACCAGCATAATTTGAATGATAACAGAAATAAGAGTATATGTTAACATGAGTATAAAAATATGATGAATAAGTATATTTATCAAATGTTTTTTTGTTGATGTCAGGTGAATTAGGTTACTAAAAAGGTTGAGTAACTCTTTCTCAGATTGAAAGATCATTGAATCTACCAGAATCATGGAAAGTGGAGAACGTCTGGCCCTAGTCCACCGTCTGACTGTTATGTAATTAGGTGGGTTAGGAGATAAACGAGAAATGCATTTTAACAAATAATAAATTAGATTGATGGAATTGGCCATTGAGGTGTTCCTATCGGCTACGATGTCGTTTGCCTACGTGTCATATATATATATATATATATATATATATATATATATATATATATATATATATATATATATATATATATATATATGTATATATTATTTGATGATTGGAAAATAAATATATTGATGGAAACGAAATGATGTACGACGTCGAAAAATTAGACTTCAAGTTGATGAAAAAATATTGTTTGATATGATGGTAGTGGATCAGCTTGAAGAGGTTTTTCTATGGTACTAGTATTCTTAACGATGACATTGTAAGTTGGTTTGCATGCAGTCTGAGATCTAAACCGACTCAATGGATTTATCATTGACATGAGTGAACACTCGACACAAGTGACACGAGAAACGTGTCACGTCCGTTGTTATACTTATCGATCACTTATCGTTGACTGCATCTTCTGAGTACTTTACGCAAGGAAACCTTGCGTTTGAAAAAAATATATATTATGTATAATATAAAACAACATCCTTGATAAATCATGATAATACCCTGTATGAAAAAATGAGCTACATGTGATCTGACATAAGCTATATTCAAAAGTGATTGCTGAAAGTTGAGGTGTTCTTTTTCATTTTAAAATATCTGAAACGGTTACATGTTGACACAAGAGGAAAATCACTCAAGGTACCCCGATATCAGATGCTGTGTGGAAAAAAAACCTGAAATTGGGAGATAAGTCAACTAAATGATGTAAATTTGGAGTGTTTAAAGCTGTACAGCTTTGTATGATATATATATATATATATATATATATATATATATATATATATATATATATATATATATATACATATTTATGTATTTATATGTATATATATATATATATATATATATATATATATATATGTATATATAGCTTTGTATAATATATATATATATATATATTTATATATAAATATGTATATATACATATATATATATATATATATATATATCATGAAGGAATGTATATATATATATATATATATATATATATATATATCTAAATTTAAAAAAAAAATATATATATATATATAATCTGACCTGAAATGAATATATGTTGCCATATATTATTTTGAAACTCTATTTGAAATGATCTACCGTTATCATACGGTGAATGTACTATTTGTCTTAGACAACATTGATAGAAAAAAAATAAGGTTACTGCAAGTAACAAACTTGTGACAGATAGTCAGTTCAGAATGATATTGCTATGACCATTGAATTAATGAGCAACCAGTAATGTACATGCTCAGTCAAGTGGCTCTACTCCAAATCTTGATTTCGCCCAGTGACTGTCTATATCAACCGTATTAGTTTCTTTCAAATTGCTCAACGGAATTGAGATCTCGGGAGTTTGATCATAGGGGAGTGTTCTTTGAGTTCCTAAAATCATTCCCATGTAGCCCGTGCAGCGTGAAAGGGAGCATATTCCTGCCGAAAGATCCTACTCTTCCTGTAGAAGAATGCGTCCCTCATGTTTTCGGTGATTTTGATGGAGATGAAGCGCGACAAAGTGCTTTCCACATGGATAATAAAACCCAGTGCTTCCCAGCAGAAAATCGGGCTTGTTGTTTTCTGACGGTACGTTATGATGGCATTTCATTCCAAAAATAAAAAACGAAAAAGTATTTTACCACTGGCCTCATTCACGTTGAAGCTAGATTCATCTGAACAAGTGACCTTCTTCCATCGATTCAAGATCCAGTTCCGACCTTCTCAGGCAATGTGAAGAAGCTATCGGCCATGGAAATTGGTTATCACGAGTAGTTAGACGAGCCTGCAGTCATACAGCTGCATATGCCACGTGAATCGATATATTGAGTTTTGCTTCTTTTGCTTTGATTAATTTGTGCCGAGGTAGCTCTTCTCATACTTTTGTATCCGGCTGGATAGGACCAGTTCATCTACAAGATCGTCGAGTTTCAGTCGCCACACACTTTGTTGGCGGTTGGCTTTTCCTCAATTAGGATGACTACCGATACATACTCTCCTCAACAAACGTGAAAAAACCCACAAACCGTGATAATTCAAAAATATCTGAGCTGTTATCTTGTTTGAACAATTTTACAAAGGCTTTCAAATCTTTGTGTTGTTCGTAACTGCGACATTGAAAGTATTCCAAATGAAGACACAGAAGCACGCTGATCTGGTTATACATCTTTGATCCTGGTAAGCCTACTTTCACAATGTTGCGGTTGTCAGCCTAACCACGTGTTGTTGGTTGGGATGTTTTGGCTCTTTAGTATATATATATATATATATATATATATATATAAAATGAAATTCACACACATATATTGCAATAAACAAAAGTGTATATATAGATATTTGTGTATTACAATGGTATTATTCTAATAGGTTTGACATCCACTAAAAGACATATATACATAATTATATATTATATCTTTGAAATTTTTATCTTAATTCGTTTCATGCGTACTGAATTATGTAGCTTGCTTCAGTAAAACCTCATTATCTGTCAGAGTTTTATTGACTACTTCTGCAAATGCAGAGATTATGGAATACTGACATAAAACAAGAAGTTAATAATCCAAGAACTCTAAAAGATAGCACGTTTTGAGCTTTCCAAAATAAACATGTACACTAGAATAAAAAGATATTCCTAAATATAAACATACCTACAAATGTGTATCAATCAGTGCATTTGTGCGTAGGAATATATATATATATATATATATATATATATATATATATATATATATATACAAAATTCCCATCACTGCATTTGGTTATATCCACACCCATACTCACTGCAATCATTATATATGAGTGTGTATGTGTGCATGTATGTGTATGTAAATCTATGTGTCTTAACGTAAATAAGAGAAAGAGAAAGAAAGTAGGATTTCTATCGAATTCTAAAGTATTTTTCTATTTTTTATATTTTTGAGGCCTTGCTTTGAAATTGTAAAGTGGAAAAAATTATCTTGGAGGCAACTAGTTTAACCACAAGTCAGCTTAATTGTGAGTAGCAAAAAGTTAATACTGAGTTTCTGCATTGCTATGCAGTTCCTTGAGTCATCGAAAAGTTTATTATTGTGCGTGAGATAGAGAAAGAAAAACGAAGATAAATTATGTAGAATATACTGGAAGAAACCATTTTGATTCAAAAGTCCGAATCTACATCGGATATGAAGTGTAGCCTTGCAGAAAATCTGTGATCAGATCTACTCAGGCTCACATTAATGTCAGTACTACCTTAAAAGGTTACCAAGCAAGGTGAGATCACTCGGCCGACTACCGAGCGGGAGTTAAACCCCAACATAAACTCCCACTCGTACGCGAACTTATTACCATCGTTTTACTTGCTCAACGATGTGAGAGAACTCTTGCATTGATTAATAGTGACGGTAATGTGTACGCCACATCCTACATTTAAAAACATGTTGTGCATATCTGGGGGTTTTGTACATCCCTATTTCGAAGATGAGAACCTGTAAGAGTAGAAATTCCTTTCGGCTGCCGAACTTTTCTTTTGTATTCACCGTACATATCATTGCTAGATCACTGTAATTATAGCTTTATCCGAAAAAAAAAAAATGATTTACATTAATATAAGAGATGCATGTATATATATATATATATATATATATATATATATATATATATATATATATATATATATATATATATATATATATATATATATGAAAATCAAGAATATTTGAATTTTGTCCTTTTTAGTTGTTATAAGATAGAAAAAAAATCGAATCCAGAATTTGATTTTTGAACCATTTTTTGAATGGTACCTACCGTATTTTGGAACCAAATTCCCCATGTATCTATCTATATATATATATATATATATATATATATATATATATATATATATATATATATATATAAAGATAGATATATTTATATATATATATAAATAATTTTGAATGCATTTATGTTCATATTTTCTACTGATATACATACATGATAGAATTTCTCAGATATCTATTTTTCCCCTCATATATTCCACCCTTTCTCAATATTTCCGCTTAAAAGCATTAAAACCTTCGTAAAAGCAATTTTCCTCATGATGATCCAGAACTTGTATTTTTTCATCATCTTGTTGCTGTTAATGTTGTGGTTTTCCTACATGGCTTATTATTACATTGGTTAGAACTTACCCGACTATTTTCTAATAGCTTTCTCTGCGACAATTGTAGTTCTCATTAGGTCTGTGGAACCAGTAGAAGAGCGAACAATAATTGCACGTAAGTTCCAAAATTGCTTTGAAAGTATCTAACAATATATACATATATATATATATACATACATATACATATATATATATATAAATATATATATATATATATATATATATATATATATATATATATGTGTGTGTGTGTGTGTGTGTGTGTGTGTGTGTGTGTGTGTGTGTGTGTGTGTGTGTATGTGAGTAGATGTGTTTGATAATACCTGATTCTTGGTCGAGAGAAATTTCATGGTGAAATTGCACCAGCGATATGAAACTAAGTTCTCTCTCAAGGTTCTTTGAGTAGAATCTTTTTTCCAGAGAATTAAACAGATGAAATATTCCCTGAATAATCTATAAATCATACAATATTCTAAGATACAATACCAATTAATTATATCTTGTCTTCCGATAGAAACTGTATCTTTTCGAATACCAGCTCAAAATTTAATCGGTTCCTGCAAAGCCGCTGTGTATTGATAGTAAGCTCTTTCGTCAGATCATTAATTCCGAGAAACTTTTCCCGCAGTATGTGCTGTACACTTACAGATTGTTCCGGAAAATTGAACTTTTAGGAAGTAAGTTTAAATGATCAGGGAACTTGATCCGAACAATGAACTATTTCAAAAATTATGTACCCTGGGAAAAGTTAAATTCCAAACCAGAATTTCCAATGTATAATGTTCAATCCATGCGATAATACAGAAGCTTGGATTTAAGGCCCAAAAAGAAATTCAACATCATTATCACCATTAGCCTTTTAGAGTCTTTCGTTGAATGAACATCTTCCCTGAGTTTGCCGAGCCAATACTCTCTGAATTAATCTGGCTTGTCACGCAATCTTACTTTCTGTGAATCACTGTTTCGCATGTGATCTCTGGGGATGAATAAGATGAGATATCCGACGATGTCTCATAACAATCTTTCCGTTTGCAAGCACACAATATTAACGAAGTGTCAATGCTTTAAAATTCATGAAAAGTCAAGAGGAAATCAAACTCAGTAATAATAATAATAATAATAATTTAAAAAAAATATTAATTGAAATAGCACTGCTAGGAACTGCACAGATACTGAAGAAAGTGCTAGAAATATAAACACTGTAACAGTAATTCTTAGCAATGGCCTAACAGAGGAAGGGAAATGAAAACAGAAATGTCAACCACAGCACAGGCATGATAGGCGAGGGAGAGGAGAAATGTTGGTTGGAGACCTAAGGAGACTTATCTTCACTCGGTTTTTAGCTATGACCACCTGGCAACTGGTGTGAAACTGTAAACTACAGTATTACTGTGGCCTATAAGAACCGGGAAAGAAGGGCTGGAGACTCAAAGAGACTTGCTGTCAGCCAAACTCCAGCGGTAACCACCAGGCAACTGGTGTGAGATTGCAAATAATAATAATAATAATAATAATAATAATAATAATAATAATAATAATAATAATAATAATAATAATAATAATAATAATAGGATTGATGAATCGATGAATGAAGAACTATAAAATCAACAGGAAGAACAAGACACTGGAAACTCAAAAAGTCGACCAAATCATCAGATCCAGGCAAGATTTAATTAAAAGTGATCAAAGAAAGGAAACTTACCAACGACCATTCTTATCCGTTATCATAACATTAATCTGAACTCGTTGTAATTTCACCTCAGTGATATCTCGTAGATCTTGGGAGAGATCAAAGACAGCCAATTTCCTCAATACACCAGTGCTTCCTCCAAAGTTTGGCTGATTTTTGTTGTACTGTTGTTGTCTTGATGGTTTTAATTCTTTTTTTCTTTGGAATTTCCGATTTTCCTAATCACTTTTCTAGGTTCCTCGGTGGAATTCCACGCTCTGCAATAATGATACGTATTGATGTCACCTTCACGTTGAACGTTGTTTTTTTCCATTTCTTTCGTAAAATCTTGGTAGATTTCCAGATTTTAACTCTCTTCGGCTCCATTATATTGACTACTGGTCCACTTCCACTTCGAAACGGATATTTTTTTTTCTGTGTCCGGTTTGGAATCTTCACTTCCTTTGAATCTTGATATTCCAACGAAATTTTAGTGTTTTTTTTTGTTTTCTTTCTTATCTGAGCGTTGTTTTCAGTCTAGACATTTGCACACATTCTACATCGTCGAAAACTCACACTCCGATGGATCATATTGTTTTTTTCACTAAGCATTCTTACATGAAACAGTCAACCAATACCTGCGCAAAGACTGTCAAAATAGGTTTTTCTTCAGTTTTCAAGCTAGTCTGTCTGTCTATGCATGTGACACACGTACAGGCCGCACGAATGTAGCAAGAGGGTGTACAATTCATTCACTTCTTACTACTTGTGGAAAAACTACCCTTAGGTTTTTGGTCAAGGATTCAATTTTGGAACGTACATTTACGCTAAATTGATCCCTCAGTTTGCGGTAGCCTTTTTGAAAATTAAGACTTTTTGTGATCACTGTCCAAAGAGCATGCTCTACCTTGCAATGAAGGATCACAAAACAGCACGACATATCACAAAGAACACGGGGATTCGATACATCATTGGATCTATCAGAAAACTCAAGTGGCAATTGACTGGTCATGTTGCAAGACTGAAAGATAATCGACGGTTATCCTGATTCGTAACATGGATCGATTCAAGGATTTCCCAGAGGTTACGTCACGAGAAGATGAACAAGCCATCAAACAAACAAAAAAAGTCCCTGGACCAGATAACATCGCCATCGACCTATTCAAAAATCCTGATAAAATCATCTCTGAGAAACTAATAATTCTATCAACTTATGCAAAGTAACGTCCCAGAAGAATGGAAAACTGCAATAATAATCCTGTAGCATAGAAGAAAAAAAATAACACTGAAAGAACTCAACAACTACTGATGCATAAGTACACTCAACTGCATCTACAATGTTTTCACCGAAGTTATGATTAACCGAATCACAAAAAACGCCAACCCAAATACCAACCACAATAAGTTGCTTTATAAGAAGCTATACAGCCTCGGACCATTTGATAGACCAACTGAAAAATACAGTATGCTCCAAGGTGTAGTACTTATAGGCTTCAAAAAGACAGTAAAAATGCATAAGGTCATTGATACTATCACTCGACAAGGTGTAGATCGCATATATGTCAGAGTATTGTGTCACATATACTGTCACAATTGCCCCATTATCAAGTTACGAAAAGATTCAGAGCCCTTTTAACTGCAAAGAGGGGTAAGACAGGGTGATACCAGCTCACCCAAACTCTGTAGAGCGTACCTCGGTATGATCTTCAGGAACCTATTCTAGGAATCAAAATAGATGGCAAACACCTGAATAACCTCTGATTAGCTGATGACTTTGTCTTTTTTTGCAGAGAAGGCCTACGACTTCCAACTGATGCTGGATGAACTGAATGAGGAAGGGTAGAAATTTGGCCTTCTCATGAGCTTCAGCGAAACTGAAAATATGTACAACGAACATTTTGGGAATAAGTGCACAACGGTCGGAATCGAAAAGATAAGAACATCTATCAAGGACAAGTAGTCTCCATGTTATCACAAAAAAAAAAAAATCAACCGAAAATCACTCTAACATGACAATCTTTCGTTGAGCAGACTCAACTTTCAAGAATACAAATTTCAAGTCCCGAAAGTCCCGAAAAAGAGAGTATGCAATCAATGCATCCTACCCATAGTGACTTATGGAGCTTAAACAGGGAAATTAACTAAAAGACTGATCTGCTAACTGAAGACCATACAACGTGCAGATGAAAGAATCGTGCTCAAAATTACACGGACAGACAAGACAGCACATTATCTAAATGAAAAAAATCACAGAAACAATGAAAGCTTAAATGGCAGTCGGCTGGCCATGTTCCAAGAATGGCACACAACTGCTCGATATCACGACTCAAACATGGATCCCCAGAAATCAAATGCAGAACTGAGGCCGGTAGAAGATTAGATGGTTAGACACACTTAACAGCTCAAGAAAACATTAGCTATGCAATGCTTCCGATAAAGAGACATGGTGGATCTTAGGGGAAGTCTATGTCCAACGACGGACGATGGAAGACTGATTATGATGAAGTGTTCCCCAGAAGAAACTAAGGATTGTTACTAGCAAGCAAGTTCCCACTCGTCTCACAATATGTTAGACTTTCCATCAATACTCTTACTGTATTCAGTAATACTTTTGTCTAATTTGTATCGATTTATCCATGGATTTCCAGTTTATAGTGTTTTTCAAGACTCTCCTAGGCAGTTCCAATCGCCCAAGCAATGATGGGCTTGCAAAGTAAAGATGTTTGTCTCGTTTTCACTTTCTTCCAATCTCACCCTGTGTTCTACCATGACAGCTCTGACAATATTTTCTCCTTGTTTATGACGATTGAATTTGATCTTTTGGCCTTCGTTGGGTGATCTGTTTGAACCGTAAAGTCTGAGAATAGTTTTATACATCTCTTTCTCAAACATGGAAATGGGTTTGGGCATGTACCATCGATTTGTATGGTCAAATCACAGTCCTTTCCACAGAATCCTGTGGATCTGTCTTCACAACGGTTTATGCCTATTTTTCCACTCTTTACTGGCCAACTTGAGACATTAACTTATCACGTGATCATAAGTCTCATTTCAATGGTTCAAATTCTGCATTTGCAATCATTTGTGTCTTGTTCATCTTGAAAGTATATATCTGTTCCGTATGACCTTTTTGGGACACCATTATTGATAATTTCCTCTCCATATCTCCTTTCCGTAACCATATCATTGTTTTTTCAGCAGCAATTGTTTTGATTTGTCTCTTTAAATACCTGTATTCATTCTCATTTTCGTCTTCCCGTTTTTGAGTACTCTATTTCCTATTTGTGTCCACGTATCATTTTGAGTACAATCTTTGGTTGTCTTCATTATTTATCAAACTGCTTTGTGTAATCCTAATGTTCATTGATAGCATAGTCGATGCAATCCACCATGGTGACGAGTGTCCTTTCTTCTTTACATATCGTTAAGTCTCTTTTGTTTTGTGATTTAATTTAATCAGTCCTTTGTTATCTAGTTCACGGACTGTTCTGGATATCTCATAAGGAAACTGCTCAGATATTCATTATTATTATTATTATTATTATTATTATTATTATTATTATTATTATTATTATTATTATTTTTCCTCTTCTTCTTCTTTTTCTTCTTTTTCTTCTTTTTATTTGTTTTTTTATGTGTGGTATTATCCATGACTCACTGGGTTTAAGCAAGAAATGTAAAGTTCTTTGTTAAGGATATAGGTTGTGCCTGTGAAGTCAATCCTCTGTATCTTACAGATGTATGAGTTTCCTCGTATCCTATATAAATATACAATGACACTTTTTACCATGAAGCTTAGGACTCCAATTGCAACAATTTTTTTTTCATTCTCAAGTTGTTGCATCTCTGAAATCTCAATCTCCAGAAACTTTGTACAATTTTCTGAACTCATTTACGGGTACATTTCATTCAATGGTGCGTCCTAGTGCTAACGGACCATCCAATGGATATACTGACCCATTTTATTTTGCCTAAGTCTATATTCATCGAGGTGTAGAACTGTCACAGAATCATAATTTGTGATTAACACCGTTTTTGATGACATGTGCTGGGGGGTTCCTGTTTGGATGATTCTGGTCCTCAGCAGCAAGGATGAAGACCATTATTTTGGCTTCTAACTCAGAACTTAGGACCAACTGATGGATTTTGGTATCATCTATATCCGTATCTTGGGTATGGAGTGGTTATTCTTTTAACATTGCTTATCCTTTTTGCATGGCTATAGTTTTATGTTTTTCATTTTATTTGCAGTTGCTGTATGTGTAAGGGCTTGTTGGATTATGTCAGTCATGTATAGTTCTTATCAGAATGCTTTGAATTCCCTCACAACTGAATGGAACCTTTTTACTGGCAGGGTTTTGTCACCAGAGTCAACATTCAGTCTTTTCTAGCTTGCAGGTAAGAATGGAAGCAAATGGGTGTTACCTTGTATGACAGTATTATCTGGATCATCCCTCTACTCCCTTAGGTTCTGGGGCGATAAATTAGATCTATGTCTGTTTTGGGGTGGTGCATTCTGTTGTGGTTGAGAAGATTTCTCGTCTTTGTGTCGATTATGTATGTCAGTCCATTAAATGACGTCGAAGTTGAACTGTTTAAGGTATTCCAAAGGTGATGAAGGTAGAGGTATCTCATTTAGAGAGCACAAACCCTTTTGTGAGCCCCTTTTTTATTATTTCTTTCGTGAACTCATGTTGAATTCTATTACATAGGTTAATTTTAAAGCATTTATAAGTACTTTCTTGTTCAGGCTCTTGATTGGTTGTGACCATGTCTAAGAGAATATCCTTTGTTATCGTCAGTTTTCCTTGCCCAGGAGTTACTTTCACACACATTGAGGCTAAATTCAACTCTTATATCATCGATAAAGCTCTTGATAGTTTTCAGCAGCTCCCTCAATCATCTTTCCGCATAGATCAACCTTAAAAAAAAGGTTTATTCTTTTCCTGGTTTTATATCCATAGATAGTGAAGTAAAGTTTTCTTGAAAAAGGGATGTTGGCAAAATAGAGGACGAGGAGGCGAAAGATAATCTCCCTTGCAGATTCAACAGTCAACGTTTATATATTCTTGGATTGAAAGGTATTTTTCTAGTGATTGAAGGGCTTTTGTGTTTCATAATGTCATGCTATGTTTGAAGAAATCAATTGTAGTCATATGAAGTATTTTTTCTAGAGATTTTATCATCTAAGCATGTATTAGGCAATCAAACACCGTTCGCGAAGCAACTCAGACTTAATTAAGAGTACAACCTTTGGCTCGACAGTTTTAAGTATCATCTTGTTAATTTGATGTAGTTCTTTTCACCCATAAGAAATTATTTGGCAGTCTTTTTGTACTCAGGGAAATGTATCGATGTTTTCAAGGTACATTCTATCTGATAGCATAGCAATGATTAGTTTTCAGGTGGTTGTGAGGCAGGTTATGGTCCTGTAGTTTCTTTGGTCTTTTGTTTCAACAGCTTTTTGGCGGGAGGTATGTTCTGCCATTGCCTAACCACGCTGATACTTCATGCAGGGCATTCATGAGTTCAGGTAGATATCCTGTTAAGTTAACGTGGACTGATGAGTGTGTCTTGGTCAGAAATAGGGGATTTTATCTATTCTTGGCTCTTTCCGTTTATGTACCTCATTGACCTCTTCTACATCGCTTAATTCCTGTAGGGTTTTTATCTTCCATCCTTTCTCGTAAGCACATGTGCATTTGTGTTGAACATATAACCGCTGCTCCAAACGTTTGCACGAAATCTGTCAACTATTGAAAGTACTTCTTTTATCACTAATGGCTCTTTGTCTCAAATCGTCCGAATCCTTCCACATTGGTTGCCAACTCCTATTTGTTTTCCGTATTTTTCTTTTCTACACCTTACGGCATCTATTGCTCTCTAAGGGATAACGTTTATTATATTGTTTAGACTAGTTCTATTTGCTATATTCATTTCCGCTAATGATATTTCAAGGTCTATATTGTATATTTCTATTGTGAGTACATTTGTATTGTTTTATTGGATTATAAGGAATAATTGCCTATCGTGGGAGCTTAGGCATTCTAGTTTACTTCATTTTCTATGTTCGCTTCAAATGGGTTTATCTTATCAATATTGTTTTTCTTTTCACTTAAATAATCATCTATCTTATTTGTTGTTACAAGTGAAACCGAGTTTCCAGGTCTCATATCATTGGTATTTATTCTTATATCTTCCACTGTCGGGTTTTGGATATGAAATGAAGGCTGTTGTATCATGGTTTAATCTACATGCTCTGGCTAGTTAACCTCAACAGGTTCAATGTTGTTATTGGTGTTTTTACTTCATTGATTTCCGTTGCTATTTAATTGGTTATTTGTTAAAACGTCTCCACGGACGATTGGTTGTTTATCAGCATCGATGTAGGTACAAATATTTTTGCCCAGTTTTTTTTCTGTATATATAGAATATGTCTGAACTGCATTCTCATTTGGGTTTTTCAATGCCGTTTGGATTGCAGCAATGACTATTTGATACTGTTCATGTGACCAATTCGTGCATGTTACATTTTGCTGCTTGGTGGTTGGTGAATCAGATGGGCCAGGTTTCGAGTCATTCCGGCTCTGGGGACCCGTCTGGGAATAAGAGAAGGAGTTGTTGTTGTTCATCATCATCATCATTATTATTATTTGTAAATCTCACACCAGTTGCCTGGTGGTAACTGCTGGAGTTTGAGTGACAGCAAGTCTCCTCAAGTCTCCAGCCCTCCTCTCCTAGTACTCATAGGTCGCAGTGATTCTGCTATTTACAGTTTCACACCAGTTGCCCAGTGGTTATCGCTGAAGGCTGAGTGACAATAAGTCTCCTCAGGTCTTCAGCTAACTTCTCCTCCTTTTTTCACCTATTATGTCAGGGCTAAAATTCGTTGCATTATTTATATCTCTAGCACCTTCCTCAGTATCTGTGCAGTTCCCAGTAGTGCTGTGGTCAGTACGGTCTCTATCCTTTCCCTAATCCCGATCTCCTCCAGTCTCACCCTCAGCGTTTTGGCGACAGTTCCTAGCGCTCCCACTATGACCGGTACTACCCTGGTTTTCATGTTCCACATCTTCCTTAACTCTCTTGCTAGGTCCTGGTATTTTTCCCTTTTTTCACCTTCTTTCTTTTTTTACTCTATGGTCTGCCGGCACAACAACGTCTACTATTTGGCAGGCCTTCTTTTTTTGTCTACTATTACTAAGTCCGGTCTTCTTGCCTGGATGAGGTGGTCAGTTTGGATGTCAAAGTCCCAGAGTAGTTTGTGGTTGTCATTCTCCAAAACTACCTCTTGCTTGTGCTGATACCACTTTTCCACATGGTGGAATCCCATTTGTTTGCTTAGTTCCCAGTGTATCATCGTTGCTACTCTATCTTGTTTGCTTTACTGTTCCATTTTTTAAAACTTTATTGTCTCTCGCGCTCTTTATGATTTCTTCACCATTTGTTTGCACATAACTTTCTAGGACTACTTTAACTCTCTGGACACAGTCTTCTATGCTGATGAGCCCCCTGCCATTTTCTTTTCTCTTAATGTATAGTCTATACGTATCATATCTAGGGTGTAATGCTTTATGCATTGTCATAAGCTTCCCCGTTTGCCTATCCATCGATTGGAACTCTTCCTTTGTTCATCCTAGGAATGGTCCTGTATACCTAACTACTGACACAGCCCAGGTATTCATTCCTTTTATGAGATTTCTGCTTTTTAATTTGGTCTCTAATATTTTCTTTATCCTCCTCAGGTATTCTCTCTTTATTTTCTCCTTCATCCCTTCCCGTTTCATCGTGTCACATTCAAGGACGCCTAAGTATTTGTATCGGTCTTGTGCGGTCAATGCTCTAATCTTGCCGTTGTCCAGGAATTCGATTCCTTCAGTCGTTGTAAGTCTTCCTTTGTGCATTACCATGATTGCGCATTTTTCTATCCCAAATTCCATTCCGAAATCCTCACCGTATTCTTTTACTTCGTTGAACAGAGTCTCAAGCTCTCCCTTGTTTTTTGCAAACAATTTTATATCATCCATGTACATTAGGTGGTTGACTTTTCCTATTATTATTATTTGCAATCTCACACCCATTGCCTGGTAGTAACCGCTGTAGCTTGAGTGACAGCAAATTTCCTCAAGTCCCCATTCCTTCTCTCCTAGTACTCATAGGCCACAGTAATATTATGGTTTACAGTTTTGTTGCCCAGTGGCTATTGCTGAAGGCTGAGTGACAATAAGTCTCCTCAGGTCTTCAGCCAACATATCCTCTCTTTCGCCTATCATGCCTCCAGCCCTTCTCTCCACAAAGCACCACTGTGGTTTACAGTTTCACACCTGTTTCCCAGTGGTCATTGTCGAAGGCTGAGTGACAGTGAGTTTCCTCAGATCTTCAGTCCACAACTCATCTCTGCCTAACCTATCACGCAAGTGCTGTGGTTCACGTCTCCGCTACCATTTCCCCCCCTCTTCTGTTTGGTCAATGCTGATATTTAGTTAGTGTCATAAACCTTATATTTCTAGTACTTTCTTCAGTATCCGTGCAGTTCCTAGCAGTGTTGTGGTCTGTGCAATCTCATTCCTCATCATTATTCTTTCGCTACGTATTCTGAAATACTTTTGGCTGGACTCATTTTGAATGTACTGCTTAAAAAGTTTAGGAAAAAAAAATCAACATATCTAATCGGAAAAAATCGTACAAAAATAAATGAATATCTAACAGAAAATATTGGGATTGAATTTTTCTATATTTGCTTCCCTTAGAATCTTTCCTTTTTTTTTAATACCACAACTGAAACAAAAGCAACAAAAACAGAGTCGAGGGAAAAATTCTCAAATAGTCAATATAATTCAATATAAAGTCAATCAGCTGCAGCGTTCCTGTTTGCCTTGGTTGTCCGTCGAAATTCCTTGGGGGCGGGGATGAGTCCGGTAGAAATCCGATTTTCTTTTTATATTGTCTTGTAGTTAAACCGAACATGAAAGTCTCCTTTTTACTACACTGCTTCAGCTGGTCCCAGCACAGAACACTTCCTTCGTAATCCTCATTTTGACATGATTCAATTACTTGCAATATTTTTATCTATATATATATATGCGCGTAAGAGAGTGTGTGTGTGTGTGTGTGTGTGTGTGTTTATGTACAGAGAGGAGAGTGAGAGAGAGAGACAGAGAGAAAAAAGGGAAAGAGTTAGTGAGTCTGAGCCAATCATCTCGCTCAAGATTTATATGTGTATGTGTACGTGCGTGTAGGTGTGTTTTATCTTTGAAAGATACATATACTGAGACAAACTGGCAGAATCAATTTCCAGACTAAATGATGGACTAAGAAAAGAGAGAGAGAGAGAGAGAGAGAGGGAAAAGAGAAAGAGAGAAAGAGAGAAAGAGAGAGAAAGATTATGGGGTTACTTGAGACTTTCGAAATGCCCACATATAAAAATTGGCATGGATTATGCATATCCTCGAGGAGACCTCGAAGATGTTCCTAAGATATTCCTAAGAGCCCTCCATTAGCAATGGAAATCCTGAAATTACTAGCTCCCAAGATCGATGCCCTTCATGAACGTTCATATCAAAAAGTGGACACAGCCTATCCATCTATGTATTTAACTCCGTATCCATCTAATCATTCTTGTTTCCTAACATATCTATTTGTCAAAACATATCAATGTACATAATACATGAATGTGACATCAGGGCCACTATAGCGATAAGAGATGGAGTTTTCATACACATGCTTATTCTTAGTCCTTTTTAGTGACCAAGACGCATTAATAATTTTCTCCCACTAAAATATTATTTCCATTACTCAGATTCCCATTCAACCAAATAGAGTTACTTCAGTTGTGTTAACATACATCTTTAATACTGGTCATACAAAGAAGACATATAACTCTATCGATAGTATGTGTGCAAATGTATTGTACAGAAATACAATTGAAATTGCTCTAACAGTGAGACGTATATCTCTTAGTCCTACCTCCTTGGCACATCAAATGTCAATGTCAGCTGTGGTCTAAGAGGCTAGCTGCTTTTTATACTAATCTTTCGAATGCATGTATGAATGCATGTATATATGTAGCCCCTTATACCACATGAAATGTCGGATTAGGACAGAAAAGTAAAACACTGTATTATCTATCATCTTCTAAATCGAAATATGTTTTTCGATTGCCGTAAGGGACTTTTGCCATTACAAGTATTGATACGTTTTAGTAATGTGTCATCATTGTTGCAGGCAGCTGTGTTTGGAATTTCCTGTCAGTTCATATGAAATCCACTGGACTTGGTTGCTAACCTCTAATGTGAGGCGATGTTTGAATCGTATCATTGTTGTATATAAACTCAGCTCTGATCTGAATTGATAAACAATATCGTCGAGAGAGAAAGCAGAGCCGGGATGACTCTGTAGACCTAAATCATGACATTTTTATAAAGTTGAGTATTTCAACTTTCCCGGTTGTAGGCGAATAGCAGAAAGTAATCTTTCGAGAAAGTTTTCTGAGAGATAGATTGGATTGTATTTTGTAAATCTCGTCGTGGCTAGGGTTCAAAGAGCTTCCCAGAGGCTCATTCTGACTATTGTCAATAATGGAGGGAAATTTCTTAAATCCCTCTCTTATTGATCGCTTTTTTAGTCCATTCTCCGAATGTCAAACTGGTATTTCTTCCTCTTTCAGTCGTATATCTAAATCTGTATTCATAAAAAAAGTAATTGTACCTGCTCGTGAATGAAAAACAAAGCCTATG
This sequence comes from Thysanoteuthis rhombus, assembly GCA_963457665.1. Classification (NCBI taxonomy): domain Eukaryota; kingdom Metazoa; phylum Mollusca; class Cephalopoda; order Oegopsida; family Thysanoteuthidae; genus Thysanoteuthis; species Thysanoteuthis major. The sequence goes on from OY735202.1 coordinate 19,490,194, forward strand.
TTAAATGGGTCGTATAGAATATCAGCTTAAAAGTAAGATATCCAGATTCATAAAGCAAAATGTATGGTACGAGGAGCAAGTATCTAATCCATTTTCACAGCACTTAATCATGAATATTGAGTTGCTGTTTATGTGTTACAAGCTATCCCAGCTATTGATCGGCACCCCTGACTGACACATTAGTTTATTGTTAGATTTCAGTTATTCTGTCCTAATGTTGAATATTTATGATACATTTATTAAGTATTGGTTTAACAATTCATAAACTCGACCAGATTTTCAAATGTTCATGAGTTTATGCAGACAACTGTTGAATGAGATTTATCGATTTCATTCTCCTGAAAACTTTTTGCTTCTTTTCTTTAACTTCCTCTGAAGAATAAATTCCCCTGAACACTGGACATGGAATTTCGGTCAGGAAATATAAAGCGTATTTGTATCGACCATATTATAAATATTCATCTTCGTAGAGATTTCAATAGTAGGGTTTTTTGATTCTTCTTCATTTCAACTTTCTTCTCGGCCATATTGGCTAGTATTTCACAGTTGATTATACGTACGATCGTGATACTTTTTGATTCGTCGTTTTTATGCAGAGCAATGTCTGCAAACCGGCCTTATCAGATATACATGTCATTAGTTTTATCGTTACTGGGTACTCGATAGTTATGGCCCTCAGCCAGTTTAACCCACGCTTTTTAAATATCGATACCGGATGCTTAATTGCAGCAATGGCTTGCAACTCTCACAGGCAATTGCTACACTATTAAGGTTTAATGCTGAGGTAATATCCACGATTGTATATTTGTGGCAGACAAAACTAAACGAACTAAATATCTGTATTATACGTTGGGTCTGGAGGAATGTTTGGCAGATTAAATTCCTGGACTCTTTTTATTTTGGAACCTATGCTGTACCCCAAAATTCTGGACTTGTAACAGACTAATTTGAGTTTAGTCAATTCTTATTCAAATTTTTTCATCGTGAGGAAATTGAAAGCATTTTTTTGTGGCAAGTTCGGACATCAGTGTGTGACTTGCACGACACAAGTATATAATCTTACAAAAAACTAATATATATATATATATATATATATATATATATATATATATATAGAGAGAGAGAGAGAGAGAGAGAGATAGATAGATAGATAGATAGATAGATAGATAGATAGATAGATAGATAGATATATTCAATGTCATATATAATGGATATAATCAAGAAATTATACTGAACATTTTTTTCAATGGTTGATTTAATTAATGAATTGTGAGTTGATGACATAGAAAGTCCATATTTGTAAATATAGTCTTGTTTTTTCCCTTGACTTTTGTCGGCAGTGAAATCTAATGGTCAACACACAAATTTTGTACTGTTTAAGGAAACGATTTCGACATGGGGTTGGAACAGAGTAAGAAATTTCAAATATATATACATATATATATATATGAGAGAGAGAGAGAGAAATAGAGGGAGGGAGGGACAGAAGAAGAGAGAGTCAGAGAGAGCGAAAGGAACATCAAAAGGGATCAAGTACTTTCATGAAATAGCATCGCCCTAAAGAAGTTTCTTTTGGAAAAATATCTGAATCTCTTGCTCAAACCAGAACTAATTATCCAAAGGATTATTTAAAACTATCCGAATGAAAAAAATCTCTTTATATAGAATTAACAACAAAATAACAGCACAGGATCTAGGCATCATTTTCCCAAAATGACTGCAGAAACTAAAAGAGTGCCCTTCTTGGAATAATAAACATTTTTTGCAGATAGCACCAATTGTGTATTGATGAATACCTTTATGGTTTTAAACTCCCCCCCCCCAAATGATCAGGAGCACTGGAAACATGTGTGCACGCATCCAAACAAAGGGAAAAAATCTGTAGGCTGCCTGGCTGGATGTTCGGGTGTTCATTTGCAGGGCTACGGTAATTCGATTCAGGATTTCAGAATAATAGAATTCCACTGTCTGTCGTGTCTTTTCTCCTAATAACACGTTCATTGTCTTTTGAGCCAGAGGAATCTTTAATTGTTAAACATCTTCAAAGCACGTATGTTCAGTGGCATTATTCAAGATTTCAAGTATCCCGGAAATTGGATGATATCGATTTTTGTTGTTCAATCATCGATAAGGCGTTGGATGGTGTCAATTTGTATGAAGGATGTTTGCAAAAAAGAAAAGGTCACTATCACATATGAAATGTTACCAGGAAGTGAATGTATGAATGATTAATTACAATTATGTGTGTATAAATATGACTTATGTCATAGGAAATGCACGTCTGTGTATCTCATGTATAAATCTAAACCCAGTCTTACACTGAAACTCATAAACAAACGAATACATATACCAACATACATGTATAGTTTCATCTTATAATATACAACGTCTGAAATGAGTATGAATTATCTGATATGTAAGTGTGTGTGTGCGTGTAAATGTAAGAGAAACGATTTGTACTTATATGGATAAATGCAAATACCATACCTTCTTTGTAATATAGTTGATGGTGAAAATTATAATTAACACTGTTTCTACTTATGTAGTCTCTGCCAAAAAGTACATTCATCGTGTAATAACGGATGACAATTTCTAATATATTTTGTTTTTATGTAATATATTCATAATCATTCTGTTGGATCATCCATCCTTTTCTAAATAACAAAATTGTGGCTTTGTAAGAAACAAATGAAATATATATATGGAACATGGATGATCAAATCAAGAATTTAGAGTTGAGACAGTTATTTGGGCATTTGAAGTTATGGCTGCAGTCAACCTCGATGGTAAGAGCACGGCTATGTTGCAGTGACTACCTAATCAGTTGCATGTTAGATCTATCTATCCATCTATCTATCTATCTATCTTTCTATCTATCTATCTATCCATCTATCTGTCTATATATATATGTATATATATATATGTGTGTGTACATATATATAATGATGATAATGCGATATCATTAGTTAGATTTGATTTATTACGTATAGATAAGGATGCATCTTTCACTTTTTGTTTTCTATCCATCTAAAATTTGCTGCTTTATTGTGGTCAAAAATCATACTGACATTATATTGATATCCATTCTGTTTAAATATTTGTGTAATCCATATTTCCCTTTTTTCCCTTTTTTGCCTGTTTTGTTTTCTTATTTCCTTTTTGTGTGTGGGAGTCAAAATATTTTGAAAAGTGATAGGTCTGGTGAGTAAGCTTAGTGATGTAATTTTTTTGTAGCCCCAGCAGAGTCATTCAAGTGAATTGTAGGTGTCTGTTGTTTTCCAATCTGGAACAAATGCTGAATCGTCAACGTTTAGTTCCTCTGCAACACTTTAAGGTGTTTTTTAAAGGTCAGTCTCCATAATGTCTTCTAATTGGATGTCGTTGATCAAAGAAGGACGTCGATATCTTCGTTCCTGCTTCAGAAACTTTAGAATCAATGCTGAGCAATATGTTCGTTGATGGTCCCTTTGCCAAATTCTAGGAGGATAATTCGAGTTGTTTCCGCTGCTTTCTGTTCCATTTTGAACTCAGATAACAGAATTGCCTGAGTTTGCTTTTTTTAATTTTTGACTTGACGGCCTCATATAAAGCATGATAGATATTAGAAAAAAAAACCATCTTACTTAGATAAATCGATCAAAATTAACACTCACAAATGGTATAATCTGTGAACATAATTAAGAACTCGTTCATAAATAAAACATTAAAATTAACTCAAGCTGCAATCATTTTTATGCAAACCTAGTTTTATTGAAAGGTGAGATTTCTCATTGAAAAGAAATTAGATTCATTGGAATGAAACTGGTGCTAAAACAATAATTTTGATATTGGCTCATTCTTATTCTGGTCGAAATGCTTACGAGTTTGCAGTGAAATCTGTCAAATATTATATGTGGCCTTTCTAACTGAGGCTTTACTGAGAATTATTGAATTTGGAAGGATGGATGAATACCAAAAAGACCATGCTCGAGAGTTGAATGAATACTACAGCAACACTCATGTATTTCATAAATGAAGCATCCAAGAAGAAAATATATAAGAGATACATCTGATGATATCAGTTGATGTTGATTCCAGTGCAAGGGTTTCCTTTGTTCTTGGCCAGAACTAAAATTTTTGTCATGTTTGTATTCAAACATCCAGTTATTTCAGTTTGATGTGTACCCTAAGTACTCCAGGAAACTACATAGGTTGACTAAATGAATGTGCAGGTCCTGTTAGATGTACATAGTGGATTCTTCTAAAGAGCTGATCAGGCAAAAGAAGATATAAATTTGTACCTCAGAAAATGAGTTGTAATATTCATTCGATGAGTTTTCAAGATATTTGAATAGTATAGAGTAAAGACACTCCAAGGTATTTAGCTAAAAAGAACATGTGCAGTCACTTGATCTCCAGTAAAAGCTACTTGACACTGATAGTGTGAAATTTGATGTACATGGAAAGTGAAATGAATGAAACTTTTCATATGTTACGAATGATCATAAAAAAACTGGGCAAATGTAAAAATATAATGCAGTTATGAGATAAATTTGGTTTACTTGCGATACAGGAATTGGTAACATTGAAAGCTCTCCTCTACATCGTTATGCTTCCCTGCTTATATTTCTGATATATTTGTTGATCTAATTTATTCAATTTCTATCTTTTTGATCCATTTCTGTCCATGTAAGCGGACTATTTCTAATCGAGTCTTATCATTCCAAATATTTACCCAACCCATGTAGGCAAAAGGGATTTTTTTATATAGCCATTTTTTCTTTTTTTTTTTTTTGTTAGGGACGATTTATACAGCGCAATTTTCATTTGTTACTACATTTTTTCTGCAAATTGGATTTTTGAAGTCGTTCATTTCTTAACTGAACAACCTCAGAATGATTTCACTTGGCGGTCATCAGAGTTGGAACTGCTCTGATTGCAGAGTTATCCAAATTGTATTCATTGACCATCTATATATATATATATAAACATTTCCATTCTTTATAGTTACAAAAAAAAAAGTATTTCATATTGATGATTGGTTTATCGAACATAGACGAAACACAACTTTTTTTCCATCAATTTTCACGAATCGATTGGCGAGACTATTGGAATAAAACCAATTTTCTCTGCACAGTTTTTCATAAATAGCAAAAAAACATCATAACGCTGAGCTCTGAATAGACTGCTGTGATAAGACTTTCTTCATGGATAACCACCATGTGATTACTACTACTACTACTACTACTACTACTACTAACAACAACAACAACAACAATAATAATGGTATTAATTACAATATTAATAATGATTATTAAAGTAATAATAATGATGATGATGATGATGATGACTTGTTTCTAAAAAATTCAGACATTCTTGAAAAAACAAGAAAAAAAGTGTATTCATTGATAACCCCTTCCCAAATTTTCAGTTCATCACCCTCAATACGACATGCTGCCAAGAGATATTGGTGTCTTAGCAGTTTCTATTTGAAGAAGAGCCGAATATTTCTATACTTATGTTTCAAAGAGGGTTTTGGTGTTTCCACTAGACATGGACTCCATCATTTCTGACTTGAAGATAGCGTCCTAAAAAAGAATTTTTGCACCAAACTACATTAATCATGAAGCTGTATAAGTGCATTAAAATGAACGATTTGAAATGCATTGGATACTTTTCTCACTCACTCACTCACTCAATATATCTATACATCAGAAAATTGGATAGAGATCCTACGAGATGATGTAAGTAGAGTTTACAAATAGGAAAAAAAAAAGGACTTGAGGCTGATCAGCACATCTCAAAAACCAGATTTCGAACAAAACGTCAGCTATCATTCCCAATTTATGATAGTCAACGTTTCCTCCGAAATTCGGACAACTCTAGATCTCCTGTCAGAAAATTGCGTGAGAAAACGACGGTCAGTCTACATCAAACAAAACTCAGTTGCAATATGGTAGTATTTGAATGTGAGATGTCGTAAGATATGAGGGTATGCATGGAAGTTGAAATCAATCGGGGAGCTGAATTTGAATATGATAGCAGACTTCCTAATCTCAATTTTTTTGACGTGTAATCATCATACATTTGGAAGGTATGCTAAAAATACCTCTTTTGGGAATTCAATCCACTATTGCAAAAATGAAAAACAAAAAAAAAAAAAAAAGAAAAGGAATTTACAATCGAGGATATAAAGAAAGTGATAAGTCATCTATATTGCTCCAAAATCATAACTTAAGATCAGTTAATATAATAGTCAGGTTTCTATAGTTCGTTTCCTTCCTCACAAAGTCGATAACCAGATGACCAACTCGAATGAAGGGGGGGTATCTGACTTTAATAGAAAATACTTAAATATGATACCAGACTTCTTAATCTCATTTTTTTTTTGACGTATAATCATCATACATTTGGAGAGTATGCTAAAGATAACTCTTTTTGGAATTGTCAAACCTCAGAGGAGAGGGTTTCTAAATTAGAGATTTTGTATTCAAGAAAATCTATACATTTCTAATATAGTGATCATATTTTATACAGATTTTGGTTGAGGGATATATATTCATTCCAAATGACCGCTTTATACATATTCTTCTCATTTTGTTCATTCACTGTCCGGTAAATTTTGGTTTTTATATTTCCACAATGTTGCACAGGTCCGTGTTCAGGAGCCACGTTTGGTTGAAGTGGCTACCTAATCGGTCTGATTCCTGCACTGGCCCCATTTCTCTCGAATTGTTTATCTTTATTTACGCTGTCTAGGCCAAGAGACATTATTCGTGTAAAAACGATATGTCAATTCAGATATAATATATTATCCATTATTATTTCAGATTATGCATCAATTTATATATATATATATATATATATATATATATATATATATGTGTGTGTGTGTGTGTGTGTGTGTGTATGTATGTATGTATGTATGTATATGGAAGTTCAAATCAGTAATTGGATATTCTATGTGTGGAGAGGTTATTTCCTAAAGTACTCTATACAATCAACATTTAGTTAAAATTGCACTTTCGTGAAATAATGAATTTGCTACGCAAATACTCTTATATTTTGCCCTCCCTTGGCATCTTCAGACATATGATTCGATCCATTTGGATCTTGATTTGAGACATTATTGGAGTGTGAGTCCATTTTTCTGGATGGAAAAAACTCTACTCCATTTTGTTTACATTTTTCCCATTCTATCTTTATTTACTTGTTAATCTCTCTGTCGGTATTTTTTCATCAGCTCCTTTGTTTTTGTTCACTTTTTGTTTGATTTGATAATCTCGTATAGGGGAAATAAACTTCTGGCCTATTATTGTAATTCATGTTGGTTGTATTTCAAATATTCCAGATTCTTTCTTTTAAATGGTCTGGTTTTAGTATAAGGATATATGTCATCTACATTTATCTGTTTCATATTTTGAGGTTCACTTTTACATGCCCTTAGTCGTTAATGTAAATTAACACTGTAACAAATTTCTTCAACAGGCATCACAAATAGAAAAATTGAACAACGAACACACCTTCAAGGAAATCCCTATCCCTGACCAACAACGTTACCAAATACGCTTTTGGAAAAAATAGAAGATCTAATCAGACATATGAGATCAAATGATTTTTTGTATTCCTACAACCATTAAAAAAACAAACGATCAGAAGACAAATATTTTTTCGGTTTCAAAATGTAAAAGAACCCACCACTAAGTGACTTACTGGGAATTTTTATGCAAGACCTACAAATACCATTACCAATATCAGATTTAAAATATACATAGGCACATATCAGAGAAACTCAAGAGGTGAAATCGAACAAATTGAAAAATTCAATAACGCATTCGTACAAAGTGACATGACTAATGACATTTACAAAATTAAAACTCGACCTATAACAAACTCTTAACTAATAACCTCGACCAAATTACAGAAAGTGAGAAGAACAATTATGAATCAAATATAAATAAGGAAAGCAAAAATTCACCGACGAATTAAACATCAGCATCACAGTAAGAAAGCTGAAGAAAACAGATGTCTACATACTCATGAAAGACCATTAATTGGATTTCTTAAACAACCCACTACTAGACCTACCAACCCAACCACATCCCAGATAGGAAATGTTTATAAGAATATACGAGAAAACATAAACTACAGCATCAAACATCAACTACAGCTGAATAAATGGATAAATACGAATGATTACAATACCTTGTTTCGTAACATCAGGCAAAAAAAAAAGCAAAGCACATCGTAGAGTTTGATATAATGAACTTCAACCCTTCGATATCAAAAGGAATCTTTTAAGAAGCCATGGAATTGCTAATACTTACTCAAAAATCAACAAAAAATGAAAAACAAATCATCAAACACTGTAGACAGACCGTACTGTTCAATGATAGAGAACAATGGAATAGAAAACCTGACGTTTAGGGATTTGATGTTCCAATGGAAAGTCTCCATTCAACTGAGATGTCGCACTTGATTGGTTTGTTCATTCCATACAAACTTATTGGGTAATTGGAGTCTAAAAATTAAGGACTCTACCAAGCTGATGGTTTGCTGATTGTCGAAAATAGCAGCGCGCAAAAATGCGACTATTATTGGCTGAGCTCCATTCATTTTTTTGGGTTTTTATATAGAGTGACAGACAAACACACAAAAGGTACCTTTCATTTTCATATTTAACATAATGTAGAATTACCACAAATGTTCAAAGTATCAAATTGAAAGTGTGCATTTTAAGATAAGCACAATGTATCTGTTCGACTATCCACCGATCTGTCGATCTATGTATATAATATTCCCATAAGTGTTACCCGTAAATATACGAAATTGGAACTGCAAGCTTAAGTTTCGTTTTGTACGGGGTTTTTTAGCAACAGTAACTTGTGGCTTAGTTTTACCCCGTTCTCCTCGTAGTGTGATTGAAACTCGATTTAAACTAAGTGTTGGAGTAGACTTTGAAACAGATCCTGATAACTCTGGAGAAAATTTCTGACATCAATTCAGTTTGATTTTTCTTTAAACATGCACATATACAAAAAAAGAAATTGTGCTTATGTGATATACAGGACAGGGATCAAAGGTATCATAAAATCCATATAAAAGCTTAAATGGCAATAGGCTAATCGTGTTGCAAAAATGATACACTTTTGCTGGACATCAAGACTCAGATGATGATGATGATAATGATGATGATTGTACAACAGAGAATTTGCATGCAAAATTTCTTCCTTATTCATGATGCATTGGAACGCACCTGTGAAAAGGATTTTGAGAGGAGTAAAATTTTCTGATTTCACTGCCACATTTTCGCTGACTTTACACGTCCACGAATAAACAAATGCTACACATGGAACTGATACGATCGAACCCTCCAGATAGATGCACATTAACTATCCGTTTGAATTAGTTGGACCGGATGCACCTTGTATTCTCATGGCTGCATTTATACTAAAAATCAATCGATCTTTTTTCATCAATGTTGTTTTTCATGCCACCAAATAGCTGAATAGTTATACGAAGATAGGAAGATTTCCTCATTACTTATCAAAATTTCCAAAGAATAAATACTCTCCACCTACCGATGGTCAACCAGAATGGAATGAAAGCGATGCCAAAGACAAACATGTCATTCATATTGTTGACGAAAAGATAAAATAATTAGTCATCAGTGAAGTAATTTTCATTATTCCAGGGCAATTAATCCATAATGTTATTGATTAATGAGGTTTCTTTCATAAATAGATAATGGCAGGCGCTTTTAGGCTCAGAGTCAGACGCGTGTTGCACGGCAACGCCCGTCAATTCATTTTTCCTTTTTGCTTAATTCCTCTTATTTCTCATTACATTTTTTTGAGTGTATCTTTATATAATTCCTTTTTCAGGTTCATTAGACGTTCCTTTATGTTAACACGACAAATTATTTCCATTGCTTTGTTTCTAAATATCTCTACATTTAAAAAATATTGTTGTTATATGGCTACAGGTCTTTTAAGTTTTAACTTACTCAACTCAGAAAGTGATTTCAATTATATTGTGACGTTTGCAGTATCAGTGTACATTTGAGAACTTGTGAAAGGGGCCATATCATTCATTACCATTTCTAACATGAAAGATGGAAGCAAATACGCAACATTTCCTGATCATATTGCTTCATAATATCGAAATTGGAAGAGATGTAGACGAATAGAAAAAAATGGATTCGCGCAGCTTATGGAGAAGGTATGTGGAAAATCTAGCGTGTCATCAGTGCTTTGCCACTTCTGGTGATGTAGATTTCTTCTGAAACGAAGAACAACGATCGGGTGTACCAGATAAAAATGATAAATATCAAATGAAAACAATGCTTGAGAATATATGTGTGTGTCTGTGCATATATACGTGATTATATCAGTTTGATTCAATCCTTTCACACGTTTCCTACTTTTTACAAAATCTTTATTATCCAGATTGAGCAGTCTCAAGTTATCAGGGGGCAATTCATAGGAGGACTGATACAGCTTTTAAAAAAGGTTTGTTCTGAAATGCAGACTGAAACTGCATATACAAGTTGTCTTACAAGCCAGCTGGAACATCGACGTAAACATTAGGCATCGAAGAAATATCTTTTATTGATCCTTTCCGTCGAACAACAGAAAAACCTTTGATTCTAGAACACAAAACAATCCCGGAGCAAATATCTAAATAAACATTGGATGATCAGCTTAGCCTCGGATTGGTGTGTCACAGCGACGTATCCATTGTATCTGGTCTGTCTAACAAAATATCAATGATAGAAAATTCGGACGACGTTTGGGGTATGTGTATGTCCAGAGACACTAAAAGGCCGATGACGATTTTTCAACTTTTTTTATGATCACCTCCCAACATAAGAAAAGGAATTTTTTCATTGATTACACCTCATTAAATTCTTTGATATTTGATTCGTTCTAACATCGGCTGTGAATGTAAATGTTTTTTTTTCTCCATGTATACCTATTATCTAAATCAAGAATGGAAATTGTATCAGAGCTGGTCAATCCTTCTTTGTGGAATTTAGAGGTGATTTTCGTAACATTTAAATTTTCTCTTGGCTTCCAAATTACATGCAATATCTGACAGATTGTACAAACAGAAGAAGTGAGGCAACTCAAATATATATATATATATATATATATATATATATATATATATATATATATATATATATATATATATATATATATATATCAGGTGCTTTGTGTATGAAGCTAAAATTGGGTTCGAAGAATTGGATTTATTTAGGGTCATCCTGATGTGGGCATTCATGTTCTGTCTCCGTCTCCCGCTTTCTGTCTCTCTCTATATATACATACTGGTGTGTGTATATGTGAACACACACACACACACACACACATATATATATATATATATATATATATATATATATATATATATATAAAATAAAATTACATATAGATCAGGAAATGGATATAATTCGACAGACAAAAAATTCTAATACGTTATACACACACACACACACACACACACATATGTATATATATATATATATATATATATATATATATGTGTGTGTGTGTGTGTGTGTATATAGTGAACGAGATGAATTCACACATAGTGCCTTAAGTACAAATTGTGTGTTAAAAAAAGACTTCTGAAAAAGTTATAAACATTGCATCTATTGGAATCAACCAACAGAAACGACGTAAGTTTTAAAAAATCTTTGTTTTATATATTTAGTGTTATAAGCTGTAAGGCTTTCTAGAATATATATATGCATATATATATATGCATATATATATATATATATATATATATATATATATATATATATATAGAGAGAGAGAGAGAGAGAGAGAGAGAGAGAAAAGACGAAGGGAGGGAGAGAGACGCTCACACACATACGGCACATATTTAGAAATATAATGACATAGATATCTTCATGAATAAAACATATGCAAGCTAATATGAAATGTTATATCTTTTTAAAATAATTACATCCTCTTGGGCATTTGTTAAAGCATCCGTCGATTTGAATAGATTACAGTTCGGTATCTGTTAATTCTATTTGAATGTGAACATTGAGCAACTGTATTATCACTTTGAAATGGAAAATATCAAATTTGTTTGGCAAATACGCACCCAAAAATGTACACCCAGTAGAATTGCCGATGCACATTAAAAGGTTTACCTAATATCCAAAGAGATAAGGAAATAGGTACGTATTTGTTTAACAAAGCCTGAAAAAAATACCGGTAGGTAGGGCAGCATTGCATATGAGCTACTGATTCAACAACAAGTAAGTCTACGAGTGAATATAATAATAAAAGTGTACCTGTATATTACAGGTATAAAAATGGTTGAGTACGTCCGCATAGTATCATGGTTTTAAATTGCATGCATTCACCACCTACGGTCATCCACACACATATACATATGCATATATACATATACGTATGTTTGTGTGTGTTATTGAGAAATTGATATATTATCCTACAGAATGATTATAAATTTTGTCAAATTATATAGATTTAAAAAAAAAATGCTCACTCGTTATTACATGATGAATGTACCATTTGGCGTAGGCAATGTAAATGTTATGAACAATTGAAGAAAGAGGTTTCCATGTGATATAATGCAGGGTTGAGCACTTTCAAGTCGAGCACCCATCTATTACTGTTATAAGCAATGCTCTTCCAACTATATAGAGCACTTTTGTAGACGGGGAATTGTGTGTAAGTAATTATACATTGCTCGGTTCGGCCTTACAGACAATGCTATTCCGTGTAAGGCAGGAGTAAAATGTCTGCTTCCGGGTCTTAAGCGAGGGTTTCAATCATACCAGCATATTGGATAGTCTATAGCCACACTTAAGAGTTGTAATACAACGAAACAACTGTCTGTGGATGATGCAATTATATATATATATATATATATATATATATATATATATATATAAGCTCCTTCCATACACCGAACTTTTGACACAGCTAGCCAATGAGACATTTAAGTGTGCACTGCTTGATATAATTGGTAGTAGTGACCTTGGCATGTCATATAAAAAGAACTGAATCCATGTTGGTTGATTTGTAAACTACACGAGCATATGTTCAGTGCACTAATGTTTCTCCCTTAAGTTGAACAATGAACGTTTGTGGAGTCCTTTGGTTCGTACAAATCGTCACCTGACCGTCCGTGAAGTTTCCAGATCAGTTGGAATCTATAAAAGTTGCAATATGATTTTAAAAGGAGGATTAATGAAGTGTCACGTTCCATTCTATTCATCTGGAAGCAATTTTTGTGTTATCACGATTCTTCATCAGTTTTTCCATTGAAATCAGATTGGTCCGTTATTTTGTGAATTGCCAACTTCATACCAAGCTAACATATGTACTATCAGCATACGATATATAACTCAGAGACCACCTGTCTGTCCACAATTGCAAAACCCAGAAACGGCTAGAACTGTGACCACCAAATTTTATGTGATTATTAATTGGACATCAAGCAGTTTTTATTTCACAGGTTGGTTCTTGAATTTTTTCCACAAAAGTAAGATTCTATTTTCGGTTGCAGTTTTCAATGACAATCCATGCTAAGTTAGAACCTTCGATGGATTTCTCTAGCTTTTATGCTACTCTGATATTTTCTGTTTTACTGAAGGATAGTACAACAAAAGTCATAGAAAACTTCAGTGGCCATTTGGTTGAAAGCATGGAAAATGGACTCTTCGACTATAGTTCGAACCGTTGTTTCGTGCATATGTAGGTTAACTTTTAACAAAAATAGTGTGGTCGTGCTGAGTTCGTTCTTTCCCCTGCAAAAATGAGCTGATACCAATGTTTTTATCCATCTGAATAATGCTAAAACTCATATCTAATTTGTAAATGACTTCAAAATAGCCAACAAGGCGCATCGTACCCGGTGTCACAAAACCAAAATAGATATAAAAAATAGGAAAAAAAGTTTTTATCCCTTATTAAGGACAAGGTCCATTTAGACCTTCCACAAGAACTAGCTTGGAATTTGTATACATAGCTTTCTCTCTCTTGCACGCACACATACATACACATATCTATCTATCTATCTATCCATCTATCTATCTCTCTCTGTCTATATATATATATATATATATATATATATATATATATATATATACATATATATTTTCAAAGATTGGATATCTCACTGATTACTGCTCGGGGATTATGTGATCTGGACTTATATCGTAAGACCTTTACTAGTAGACATGGATTTTTCTAATTTTATTTTTGAGCATTGACCTGGATTCTTAGCCTATCGGGTCGATTTTCTTAGGGGTTGCAGATCTCAGAATGCCTCACTATGTCTACCTCGTCGTTATGTGGTTAAAGTTGCAGACCGCTACACCGTCTCAACCATTCTTCAAAAAAACAGAGTAACTCTATCACCAGCTCGACAGCGGACTGTCCACGCCCTGTGGTCTAACCATGGGCAAGCCCTACTGTCAAAATATTTTTCCAAAAGGGTGGCAAATCCTACAGCAAATGCACATCTGTCAGAAAAAAGATACTCCTGTCAAACCTACGACCCTAAATTCCAGCTCTTATCCATGACGTATCAGTGGACAATACGAGGCTAACCCTTGGTTTGAAGGGTAGTTCAGCTCTGGGCAAGGTGGGGTAAGCTAGGCTTCCCCCAAATTCCTCTGTTATTGGTCCTACTGCTGTGGCCATTTCTCCCAATAACCCTCATTCACGAAGCCAATATATATATATATATATATATATATATATATATATATATATATAATTATGATGCTTCTCTTTTTGTGTAGTAAATTATTCCCGAAAATGTACAGCAAAAATACTAAAAGTTAGTGTATATGTATATATGTGTTTTGGAATTTTTGCTATATATATATATATATATATATATATATATATGTGTGTGTGTGTGTGTGTGTGTGTGTGTGTGCTGGTGCGTGTGTCTGTATTCCACAAACATATTTGCGTGAATAGAAAATCATATTTACATATGTATAATGATTGCCATAAATGAAAGAATGCCTGCCTATTTCCAGTGTGGACATTTCATTTAATAGAAAATTAATTAGATTCTTCCATTGCAGGTGGCTCTGAAGTTAACACGACAATGGAAGCATTGAAAAAAAACTTCTTGAAATCACACTGAGAGTCTTTGTGAAGGGGGAGAAATTAGAAATGTCGATGAATCGTAAGTTTATTAAATAACCTTTTGGCAAAATTCCCAATTTTCCCGACTGCGAAAAAATAATTTACCGGTCATGTCATTTGGTTTTTTTCTAGACAGGATCCCTCATTATTCGACGATCTCCGACATTTTGTTTCAGGAAATTTATAGGCGAATAATAATAATAAGGCTTAGTGTTATTTCTTCAGTTCAACAATCAGGCAAATGTCATATCACTAGATAGATATCTCTGCAAGCCTGAATGGCTTGTCCATGTGAGGCCATACCCTGGGTGGTAGGAACTGGTGGGGCTCTTTGATTACCACTGTGCACATAGGTCTCAATGAACCCACCAAGGTATGGCGCTACCTTAAAAGAACCAAAAGGGCCGGTGGGGCTCTTGGGCTATTTCCGACTCACATCGGTCTTAACCAACCCACCAAGGTCTGATACTACCTCCAAAGAACCAAAAACCCCAATCATGACAGTACAACCAAACCATTTTACCGCAAAAAACGGGGCACAGATCCAAGACCTGTGTGTCGTAACCGGCAGGTGTTCCCTTGTTAGCCACCAGGAGGGACCCGGTCGTCATCCTGTGACTGCTGGCCAAAATCTCGGCCCGTGTACCCTTAATGGCCTTCAGGAGGGACACAGTCGTCACACAGCTACTGTTGGCCAAAACTCGTATACCACTAGCGATATCCAGGGGAAGCGCAGTCCTCATGGGGCGACTGCTATAAAGAACAAGAGAAAGAGAAGGACAAGGGAAGAGAATAGACTAGTTATGTACTGTTACTATAAAAGCAAGCCTTCAGTGCGATCTTATAGAGAGCGTATGCTCCAAATATGGAGGGAAAAATCTGCTGTGGAAGTATCGAACCAACGCCTTGCTGACCAAGTAAAGCAAATTCAAAAGAAGAAATGGGTGTCTGAGACTGAACTACTAGAGATTTCCATTAATGTAGAGAGAGATTCAGGTGACACATCTGAAAAATGCCCCCCCAGCACAACTAGTACCAATAACAAAACTAGAATAATCCCCCATGAGACCCCCACAGTAAGCTACGCACCAGAGGGTGATGACGAGGCACCAACGGAAGAAGAGAAAAGCAAAATACAAGCTTTGAAAGAGATCATGCGAGGAGAGAAAACAACACTCCCCTCCCTAAGAGACAAAGACAGAAAGAAAGTCGGAGAAGTGACCGAACAGGTCAACTGCCTCTTACAGCACATAGAAACAGACACCCTCCTAGAACTCAACAACCTAATTTATGCAGGGGCGAAAAATGGTAGCACAAAGCTTCACAACACAAGATAGGAACCTGGGCAATAATAGGGAAGGGAAACCCAACTGGGAGAGAAGGTTACAAAGGCAGATCTCCCAACTACAGAGAGACGAAGTACTGCTTAGAAAGACACCACACACAGACAGACCACGAGTAAGACTTTATAACAAATATAAGGTAGCGCAAAAAAGCATCGCAACTGTAGTCGAAGAGTTACACCAGAAAAGACTAGCTAAAGAGGCAAGACTAAAAAGATACAGACTAAGATCGGCCCAATACACACAAAACCGCACATTCCAAAACAATGAGAAAAAGTTTTACCAAGATTTAAATGGGGAAAGAAGGCAGGACATAAAACCAGATGCCACAGAGGCCAAGAACTATTGGAATAGCATATGGGGGCACCCAAAAAGACACAATGTAACACCGCAATGGTTAGGAAACATGAGAAAAGAACTAGAAGATATAGACAAGGGAGAACCAATAGTACTGAATGAAACCACATTGAAACATACTCTTAGGAAAGTAGCCAACTGGAAAGCACCGGGTCCCGACGGGATCCATGGGTATTGGTTCAAAAAGTTCACCACGTTACACGGCAGACTCACCCACCTACTCCAAAATTGTCTAAATGAAGGCAAAGCACCAGAATGGATGACTAAAGGCAGAACCACCCTCATCCAAAAAGACCTGGGGAAGGGGAACATAGCAAGGAACTATAGACCAATCACTTGCCTACCACTTATGTGGAAAATCCTGACCGGGCAAATAGCAGAGAGAATATACATGTCAATGGATAGAAGGGGGCTACTACCAGAAGAACAGAAAGGGTGTAGGATAGGAACCAAAGGGGCAAACGACTTACTCTACATAGACCAGATGATCTTAAAAGAAGTAAGGAAAAGGAGAAAGAATATCGCAATGGGATGGATAGATTACAAAAAGGCATACGATATGATTCCACATAGCTGGATACTCGAATGCCTTAGAATGTTCAAAATTAGCGAACCGGTGGTTAAATTCATTGGTAATTCAATGAAAGACTGGAAAGTAGATTTGACAGCCGCAGGGGACAAACTAGCAGAGGTAGGGATAAAAAGGGGAATCTTCCAAGGAGACTCGTTGTCCCCACTATTATTTGTTCTAACAATGATACCGCTTAACAGAATCCTGAGAAACAGCAAAGGATACCACTTCTCTAAAACAAAAGGAAAGGTCAACCACTTAATGTACATGGACGATATTAAATTGTTTGCAAAAAACAGGGGAGAGCTTGAGACTCTGTTCAACGAAGTAAGGGAATATAGTGAGGACATAGGAATGGAGTTTGGGATAGAAAAATGCGCAATCATGGTAATGCACAAAGGAAGGCTTTCAATGACTGAGGGAATTGAACTTCCGGACAACAACAAGATTAGGGCATTGACTGCACAAGACCGATACCAGTACCTAGGTGTCCTTGAATGTGACACGATAAAACGGGAAGAGATGAAGGAGAAAATTAAGAGAGAATACCTCAGAAGGATAAGGAAAATATTAGAAACCAAATTAAATAGCAGAAATCTAATAAAAGGAATGAACACCTGGGCTGTGTCAGTAGTTAGGTATACAGGACCATTCCTAGGATGGACAAAGGAAGAGCTCCAATCAATGGATAGGCGAACAAGGAAACTTATGACGATGCATAAAGCATTACATCCTAGGGATGATACAGATAGGCTATACGTTAAGAGAAAAGAAGGTGGTAGGGGGCTCATCAGCATAGAAGATTGTGTCCAGAGAGCTAAAGTAGTCCTAGATAGATATGTGCAAACAAATAGTGAAGAAATCATAAAGAGCGCGAGGGATAGTGCGACAAACAATAAAGTAGAAAACAATGGAACAGTACAGCAAACTAGAAAATAAAAGTGGGAAGGGAAAAAATTGTACGGCGAGTTTAAAAGACAGATAAAAGATATAGCAGACGAGAAATCATGGACGTGGTTACGAAAGGGAAACCTTAAGAGAGAAACAGAATCGCTCATCATGGCAGCCCAAAACAAAAGCATAAGGACAAACTACATAAAAGCAAAAATCGACAGAACACAGACAAACAGCAAATGCCGCATGTGCGGTGAAAGAGATGAGACAGTAAACCACATAACTAGTGAATGTAGCCAACTCGCCCAGAAGGAGTATAAGCATAGACACGATAGAGTAGCAACGATGATACACTGGGAACTAAGTAAACAAATGGGATTCAACCATGGGGAAAAGTGGTATCAGCACAAGCCAGAGGCAGTTTTGGAGAATGACAACCACAAACTACTGTGGGACTTCGACATCCAAACTGACCACCTCATCCAGGCAAGAAGGCCAGACTTAGTAATAGTAGACAAAAAAAGGAGGGCCTGCCAAATAGTAGACGTTGCTGTGCCTGCAGACCATAGAGTAAAAAAGAAGGAGGGTGAGAAAAGGGAAAAATACCAGGACCTAGCAAGGGAGTTAAAGAAAATGTGGAACATGAAAACCAGGGTAGTACCGGTCATAGTGGGAGCACTAGGAACTGTCCCCAAAACGCTGAGGGAGAGACTGGAGGAGATCGGGATTAAGGGGAGGATAGAGACCGTATAGACCACAGCACTGCTGGGCACTGGACGGATACTGAGGAAGGTGCTAGAGATATAAGGACTGCAACGAATCGTAGCTCTGACATGATATGCGAAAGAGAGAGGAGACGTTAGCTGAAGACCTGGGGAGACTTATTGTCACTCAGCCTTCAGCGATAACCACTGGGCAACCGGTGTGAAACTGTAAATCGCAGAATTACTGCGATCTATGAGTACGAGGAGAGGAGGGCTGGAGACTTGAGGAGACTTGCTGTCACTCAAACTCCAGCGGTTACCACCAGGCAACTGGTGTGAGATTCCAAATAATAATAATAATAATAATGATGATGATGATAATGATAATAATAATGATGATAATGATAATGATAATAATGATTATGATGATAATGATAATGATGATGATGATGATGATAATGATAATAATGATGATGGTAATGATAATAATAATGATGATGATAATGATAATAATGATGATGATGATGATAATGATAATAATAATAATGATGATGATGATAATGATAACAACAATAATGATGATGATGATGATGATAATGATAATAATAATAATGATAATGATGAAGTCAATTGGGGGAAAATCGAGGGAAAAAAGAAAAAGAAGAGGGAAAGATGAATAAGAAGTGTGAAAAGGAAGAAACCAGAAAGAAAAAAAAAAGGACGAAAATAGATATTGATCAAATGAATTAGGCATAACTGTGTAATTGATAACAAAGCAAAAAAGCTAATATCCACAAAAACTTATTTCAACAATTGTGATGTATCCATGCCTGATAATGACATCGGTGAGCAACATTATTCATTGATATCTTGATTAAATATCAATGATTTAAAAAGAAAAAATATTTTTCAATCAGCAGATACCATTTTATGATAATCCAATGTTTATATGCATAAGCATCAAAACATCGTATTCCGAAGAAAACCGATCAGGATTCTCACTAAATAACAGATCCCCGACGCGTTTTTGTCAGGTATGTTTCCGTCTTTTTTCCCCTCTTCCTGGAATACAATATGTTGTATTATTTATCCCGGTGTAAATGTTCAATTTGTGTCCTGAATTATTCCAATTTCTATCTCAACAGGATTTAGGCAGGCCCTGGAGATACAAGGACGTTTGCTGTCACCAAATTCCAAGCAATAAACACCAGACGTACATCTCAGTTGAACATGCATGGAATATAAATTCACACACATAATTATTGACAATTTACAAATATCTCCTGTCAAGCTAAGAGACTAAACTGACGTAGTAAACGGAACTTCGGTTTTTTTCCAATGACGTAAAAAACTGAATTTATTGAAAGACTGATACAAAAAAAAAAAAAAATGAAATAAAAATTGGGTCGACAGAATGTTATTATCAAAGTATATATAATGCAATGTGTTTAGAATATTATCCTCCAAGCTGCTTGCAATGTAATTAATTCTCTATTATCAATGAATGTAAAATGAAATATGTATCGAACATTATTTTCAAAGCTGACTTAAAAGTAAATCTTTGTCATCTACGTATATTCAATGAAATGTGCATAGAATGTTATTCTCCAAGCTAACTGCAACGTAAATCTCAGTGATCCATTTATATATAATTCAACGTGTACAGAATACTATTTCCCAATCTGACCACAATGCAAATCTCTATTACCCATGTGTATAAAATGCATGGGTTAAGCATATATTTAAGATATTCTGTCCCTTTTGGTGGAATATGTTAACTAAAAATAACATAATGAACATCGTAAATGAATTTAAACCATGAGACAAATATTGTGGATGTTTATAGTCCAGAAAAAAGCTCTCAAATCTACATTCTAGAGAATTCTAAAGTTTTTGGAATCACAGAACATATGGCTGGTTCTATAATCCGTGCTATGAAGAATCGAAAGATAGACCGAAGAGGAAAATCCTTAGTTCAACATAAAAAGAAAAACTCCAAGAAGACATACTATTTCGCTTTTTTCTTACAGCAATGATAGTGCTCAACTTCATTTTGCAAAATCTTGAATAGTGAAATAGTTTTACTGAAAGTAGTTGATGCAATCCTGGATCAAAGCACAGACGCTTTATATGCCAGAGTATTGCGAGTAATATACCACATATCAATTCTTTCATCAGACTTAAAAAAGATATTGATTCCTTCCAGCTTATGGAAAAGGTAAAAAAAAAGGTGATACCAGCTCACCAAAGCTGGTCACATCATGTCCCCAGATGATCTTCGGGTACCTTGACAGGGGAGGGCAAAGTAATCTAAATAGACAGTGAATACCTAAATGACATCAGACTTAATGAGGAAACTGTCCTTTCTGTTGGAAACTTTCATAATCTCCAAAAAATGCTACACAAACTCAATTAAAAAAGTAGGAAGGAAATATGCAATAAACACGTGAGGGATCAAGATAACAATCAGATTATATAATGCCAAAGTTAAACCACTACTTCCACTTAAGACAATGAATCTTAATAGGAGCCTTTGAATAAGATCCCAAACAAAGAATCTCGCAAGATTGGCAAATTTTCAGTTAAGCAAGCTAAACATGCAAGAAAAAGAAAAGTCCTATTTGTCTTAAAACGTAGTTTTTCCAAACAAGGCATTCTCTTGATCATCACTTATGGAGCTAAAACACTGAACTTACCATAGGACCGACCAACGAGCTGAAAACCATGCAGCGTGCACATAAGAAAATCATGTGCAACATAACTTGAAAAGACCACAAGATATTACATTATATTACGAAAAGGACAGCAGTCATAGATATCATGAAATTCATCAGTAAAATCAAATGACAATGGGCTGGCCAAGTTGCAAGAATGTCGGACAATATTATAGCCTGTAATACGGATCACCAGAGTTCAGATACAAAACTGTAGACATCAGAAAAATAGTACGGCGTGACGAACTAGACAAATTCAGAAACGTGACATCCATGATATGGGAACTGTGCGTATCATGGGGAAAGTCTATATCCAACGACAGATGCTGGAAGACTGCGCGTACATGAGCTGTCAAAATATTTCTACCATAGGTGAAATTGACTTTGAAACATTTGGCCAACCTGACTATTTATAGAAGTCGTTTTTAAAAACGAAAATATGCAATGTTAAGTGCCAAAAGGCATTAATCAATGTTTCTGCAACTCAAGTGATTAAACACTGACTGACGATACCTAATTATTATCCCTTGTTTGAAATGCGCACCTTGTATTCTTTCTTTTCTTTGCACATTTTGTTGACAAGGACCAGCTTTCTTTGAATGTCTTCCTTGGTCTACAAATGTTTCTGCTGAAGGTATTAATTATACACGAAGCGGAACACAGACCAAAACAGCTCTTCTATTACAACACAGTGAAATCATCAGGAAGAGAAATCCTCACAAGCATATTTCACGGAACATTATCCAGCATCATGATTTTTATTTCACCACACATCTATTGATCTATGTCAAGCTTAAAAATAGGTGCAAGAATATTCTTTTGTTGTTAAGGCACTGGCTGGTACGATGAATTGACAAGCTTTACTGCTCACTAACGCAAACGTTCATTTATTTGTTAACCATCATGGTATACCAGGTATTATTATTAATAATATTATTTGAAATCTCACACCAGTTGCCAGGTGATAACCGCTGGAGTTTGAGTGACAGCAAGTCTCCTCAAGTCTCCAGCCCTCCTCTCCTAGTACTCATAGGTCGCAGTAATTCTGTGATTTACAGTTTCACACCGGTTGCCCAGTGCTTATTGCTGAAGGCAGAGTGACAATAAGTTTCCTAAGGTCTTTATTATTATCATTATTATTATTAATATTATTATCATTATTATTGTTACTAGCATTATAAAACAGATCTGATAAGCGTGGTCTATTACTAGCGTCTTCGAGTCTCGGACACCTATGTCTGCAGTAGCAACATCACCGTCATTCAAATGGGCTTGGGGAGAACAAAGCTAATAATACACTGTGTTCAATTCAATAACTGAGTGAGAGGCGTGAAAGTTTGGCAAGAAACTGGCGAACTTTGGCGCGAAATATCTGAATGATTCATGAACTTAAAACGGTGGGAAACGCTTGCTTGTAATTATTGCCGACCGTTGTCGAGCGAAGAGCTCGGCTGTAATTACGACGCCACGACACGCCCTTGAAGTGCGAACCGCTGACCTATGTTAGGCC
This sequence comes from Thysanoteuthis rhombus, assembly GCA_963457665.1. Classification (NCBI taxonomy): domain Eukaryota; kingdom Metazoa; phylum Mollusca; class Cephalopoda; order Oegopsida; family Thysanoteuthidae; genus Thysanoteuthis; species Thysanoteuthis major. The sequence continues at coordinate 19,513,418 of OY735202.1, forward strand.
TTTGGTCATAACAATGTCATCGATAATTGTCTTCCCTTAAAGTAAAAAGACCATATATAGATGGGAACATCATAAATATAATAGTATTATGGAGTGGTATATATATATACATATACATATATATATATATATATATATATATATATATATATATATATATATATATATATA
>OY735202.1:19516088-19583588 GCA_963457665.1 Thysanoteuthis rhombus
AAACCCGAAGGCATCATTTGTTTGGTTTCCCTCTGAAAAAAAAAATGCTTTTTGGATGCTTATGGTAATTTTCAGGATAACAATCGCTTAGTTACATGATGGCATATTTTACATAATTTTTGATAAAAGATACTTATTTTGAATAATTTTAGATATTTTTATGAATAATTTATTCTGGTGCCCACAAAGGGTACAGTCATTAATTTATGCAAGGTGGTTTCACGTGGGATCTAAACAGAAAGCGAACGTCAATCAGCTCCTATCTGCATCGTATGCAGGTATACCCGTGGGCACCATCAAAAAAATCGTTGATCTTTTTGCCCAAAATTGCTTTTTTGGATGTCTATGGTCATTTCGGGGACATCAATACCTAAATCTAGTGCAGGTATATTTTAAATTTATTTTAGATAAGGGATCTACTCATTTTAGATGATTTTAGATGATTTTTGGACGATCAGTTCGGGTATACATGCGGGTTACACTTATTCATTCATACAAGGTAACTTTGAATTTTTGCTACACTTGAAGGCTTCACTGGGGACGATACAGAACGTGAACGTAAAATAATTTTTATCCTCATCGTAACAGAAAAAAAACATATTACTCATTGTGTCTAGAATAGTTGGACTATTTTCCTCATCTATGGTGTCATATTTTTGTGGGGTTGTACTCATACACGGTAACAAGCTTAGGGGGGGGGGGTCTTTGTTTTCCCTCTATCGTCTTCAGCCTGATTTGTCTATCTTTAAAGTGTTAGAGAAAAAGGAGAAACTGTTGCAAAAAATTGAATCCTGGAACTCATGTTCGTATTCAACCTGACTCAACTCAACTGTACGACACATGATAATAGAATGTCACATCTAACATAATTTCGTACAAATGGTGATATGTTACAATCTTCTTTCATTAATTGCTCCTATTGCAATGTCGGAAATGTGAGTGGCATGGGGGAGAGTTTGAAATTATTTTGCATAATTGCCCTTGAGAAAGACATGTATTCTTTTCTCCTCCATTCACATGCCATTGAACGTGGAGGTAAGTCAAATCATCACTTTGAAAAAGAAAAACAGATATGTAACATCTAAGCAGGCCTGGAGGGCTGGAATTGGCAAAACTGTTTTGAGTAAAATAGAGGAGACTGAAAGCAGAATGTAGAAAGTAAATCGACGGCCATCCATACCCACCAAAAAACTTCCAGTACATATGGAGAATCAAATAACGAAACAAAACGAAAACACGTCTGGATATTCTTGGTTATTCACTTGACCAACGTCCCCTTGCGAGCATGCTGCTTATCTATAAAAGTAAAATAAGAAAAAGGGAGTGATCAAATAATGTCACTTCTTCCACCTTTTGTTGGATGTTGATCCCTGAAAAGGCTCGAATACTACCAGATACAAACTTAGAGACGAATTTAGGATAAACCTATACTGTAAATTCACGTGACGCCAAAAATAAGGAGTTGAAGTAGGGAGTTCAAATCGTCAGCTCTATTTGTTTGGTGGTACATGCAACACGTGAATAGATACCCAGTCAGAAAGTCAGTCAAGAGATTCACTTAAAAACTGGAAAAACCCATGTCAATGTTGAACGTATTGATATTGACAGTTCTGATTAACGGTTTCTAATGATTGCAACATCGTTTGAGATACAAACAAACCTGTCTATATATCATATCTATCACATAGGTTCTGTTCATTGAAACGGCCTTTTGAAATGAAGAAATCAAAATATTTTCAAGTGGCGGATGCTGAATGGTGAATTTAGTTTCGTTCAGTTCAGCGGATGCCAGAAGAATCTTCAACCAAGCTAACTAAAACTTCGCTACAAGTACAAAGACGCATTTTCCACCCAATCACCTTCCGTCGATTCCAGAGCCTATTTTCATCCAGTTGAATGTAATATAAGTCAAAACGTATCCCACGTATATTTGGTAGTTCACTCAGAATGATGCCCGACCGATCAAGTATGAATTATTCAACACACACATTAAATAAAGGATGTAACCTATCTAGGATTTTTGTTAATACACAAGTGCTCTTATCTATACTTATCTATCATTATTCTTATTCTCTCACCACACCAAAGAGGGTTGCAGTAATCAATAACAGTTATGGTATTTACAAAACAAACTTTCTGGCGGGGCAATATCTTTTTTTGGCGTCGTGAGGATAAAAACTTCGCCGGTTGTGTTAATGGGTAGATAAATTCACTTGTTGATGTTAAGTTATAACATCTTTCTATCCTTATTTATTTTCCTGTGTGCACTGCAGCTATTCGGCGTTTATCCTCTCAGACCAACAGTCTTTTCAAAAACATCTAGAAGATGAGTAACTCATTCTTACTCGATCAGAGCACCAATAAGTCTGGTACCTGACACATTTATCAAGCTGATTTTTCGTATGAACTTTTCACAGTGTTGTCTATGCTTTCTTCTCTACTAAGCAGAGACACGAGACAGTATTCTTTGTTTAAGAAATAAAGAGAATGAAAACGTTTCCATGCTGAGAATATGGAACAAATTGCATGGCAAACATTGACAAAATGGGATATTTACAAGCATTACATTTACGCTTAAATATTTAGTTTGGTGAAGCTTTTTACTTACGACGTAGGTCAACAGTTTTAAGAACGGGAAGAAGTCATGTTGAGTCCAAATTTAGATAGATTAATGGCGTTTGTAAGGAACTATATTACCTGAAGAAGAAGTGGTTCAAAAGACATTGATAGCGTTCGTAACAAAAAAAAAAAAAAAAAGAAAAAAGAAAGCTGTTATCTTAATAAGAGGAAGCGGGATATAACAAAAGAGTATCCTTTTTTTATGTCATCTTACATCGGGTTTTCACTTTTTTGAATTATCAAGACAAAATAAAATACAAGAAAAAAAGGAAAAGAGGAAGCAGTATACATAGTGCTTATAATTCACACACTCGCACACATACAAACACACACACACATATATATATCAATCTATCCATCTAACTATCTATCTATCTATCTATCTATCTAACTATCTATTTATCTATCTATCTATTTATATATATATATATATATATATATATATATATATATATATATATATATATATATATATACATGTATAACTTTATTATCTAACAAAGTAGTATATTGCATCGTAGACGATAGATTTCGTTTGATTTTTTATGTAATAGTTATCTAATCTAACGAGGCTTCAATTTGAAAACTGAATGGGGACGAAATAGTTTAATGACAACAGCAAATTTTGTCAAATTCTGTCGGGAAGTGTACTCACAACGGTGTAGTTTTTGAACAGAGTTTTCTTTTAATTCTTTGTCTGCTTTGAACCATTGGAAGCAACCAGAAACAGGATTTTCTTTCCTTAAGCATACGATGAGGGCTGTTGAATCGAAAATAAAAAGAAGAAATAAAAAAAGGTCCGAAAATATAAGTATGTTTTTCACTTCATGATGTTCGATTTATGTGATCTATTGAGAGGTATTTCTCGGAGTGCTTTAATCGAGAGGGTGATTATGTTGAAAAATAGGTATTTACCTTGGAGAATCAACGTCTTTTTTCCATGATTAAACTACAGATTCATAGGCGTATCTACCTAATAGGGACTGTTAAAATGTAGGTGAAATTACTTTATTGACTTTAAACGACAACAAAGTGTAACAGCATAATATCCGTATATTAGTGTTCAAGAAAAAAACCGTCTGCTTATTAATATGCATAAAAAAATTTGCTACAACCCCAAAACAGTTAGTGAACTCCAATGTACTTCATTCATATTATAGTTACTTCACTCCAATTGCGATAACCCGACTTAAACAACCATTTCCCTCCGATAACAGTTACTTCACACCGATAACAGTTACCTCAATCTGATAGCTGTTACATTACTCAAATAAGAGTTATTCAATTGTGATAACAGATTCACCAACCCATACATTCCCTCCGGATAGAGTTCCATCAAGTAGTTCTTCTTTTTTACTCATATAACGACGATGAAGATGAAGATAAAAAAATGTGTGGGATGTAAAAATTAGAATTGTTTAAGCATAATTTGTCACAACAAGACTCGACGCCTGACGAAGTAAAGTATTTCCCCTGTTCGATCAATATTTGCTTTAAACGACAGGATGTTTGGGAAGATTGAGCCGAGAATATATCCTAAGATTTTTTTTGAGAATATCACAAACAGGAAATTCATTGTGAAAAGTGTTTCCTTCTCATCGGGCCCAAACTAAAAAACAAAAAACACTCGTGATACGATCTTTTTTCTTTCAAGTTTGACACAAAGGCAAAATATCAACATCATCATCAGCAGTAACAGCAGCAGCTATCATTAGAAATCTTTCACTGGATAAAGACTTTTTCCATTTCCTTCCATGATGACTGCAATATGAGAGTTTACAAGCTTACCCCTGAATGTTTTGTTTTTATGAAGTCGTGTATGTCTTGACCATCACTTTTGTTTTATAGAGAGTTCTGGATTAGAACTTTAAAGATTCATTCAGACAGTAGTAATTATTAACCCAGCGAGAAATACTGTTTACAGTTAAAAAAATCTTTGTAATTGGTTTTGATTTAGTAATAGTCACACATAACGTTAAAATTTTTCTCATCTTGGAAAACATAATATCTCGGCATTTCTTGTCAACGCCTCCCTAAACTGAATTATAAAGAATAACAAAATTCCATGTTGAGACTCGTTTTTGATATTTGATGGAACTGTTTAAACATTCTTTTCGGGAGAGGAATCAAACATTGCGTTATTACCAATTTCTCATCACGATTCACGTTCAGTTTTTTTTAAAATTTCAAATTCTTCCCTTATCTTTGTTTACTGTGTAATTTGGTAATAGATTAGTATCAGTTAATGAAGTTGACACATAAATCTTTCAATGAAAGCTTCAAATCATGGCGACACCGACTTCTGCAGTGTTTTGTGAAAAGATGCCTGTGTTCGTATTAACCCAAACAGTTATTTCAAAACTAACGAGGTATTAAGAAACAGCGCAATATAAGACATATACCCACAAGCAAATAATTGTCAGTGTTGCCCTTATAGTATTACATATATATGTTGATGAAAGTGTCATTTGGTAGGCGAAAGAGAAGATCTAAGGGGAAATGTTCAAGAGAAAAAGAGGTGTTACATCTCAAAACTTTTTGTTATTATGTAAGCATGTTTGGATGCAATTCGATGATTCCTTCCCTCAATCACACACACGTAAACAGCATTCAAATTTTCCTGCGCCACTGAAAGTATCTCCAAAAAAGATGGCTGGCAACCGTTAAAATGCATTGAAACATGCTCAGGTAATGATAAAAGATTTGCAGATGTAACATCCGCTCAACAAACTTATATATATATATATATATATATATATATATATATATATATATGTCGGTAAAGCATAAATTTTACACAACTAATACTTTTCCACGACATCATTCCTTTCCTTGTCTGATCAATTAGCCCAGCACTTATCCATTATTCACAAACAACATTGAAGACTCCAACGAATAACTACGTGTGTCTACAAACATGAATACTGACCAAAATACTTTGGAACTTTGAGACTCACACCAACCACACCATCCGAGCAAATGAAGAGCATCTAGTTCCTGTGAACAAAAAAATGATTTTTGCCTTATCAAAAACGCCATCATTTCAGCTGTTCTAAGACTGAAGATGAAAGTTAGGAAAAAAATACACGACAAATACTGGTAGATAAATCCGCTGTGGATCTTGTCCAAAGCAACTGGTAAACTATGAACTTTCCAAAAGTCATGACAAGTCATGCTTGAGAAATTTTAAATTTGAAAAGAAACAGGTTTAGTCGGTCACTGAAAAGAAAACGATACGTGACCAACGTCTTTTATCAATAAGCGTCGTTTAGGGGTAAACAATTATAAATAGGAAATGGCTAATCAAAGAATATATTACTTTTTTTGCTTTTTGTTCTGCGATGATCACTAAAATTTCAAATTAAAAGAAAAGAATAAGCATTGATACTATTACTCTAATTAAGGTCCTGATATACCATGAAATTACATTGTCAGTTGAACAACACACACAGATGGAAAAGAATTTTCAAAGCAGAGTAAATATTTGAATTTAAGAAACTCTTTGGCTTCGTTTGAGTGTAAACTCAACTCAAAGATAAATATGGAGATAACCAACCAGCCGGCCAGCCAGCCAGAATAACATAACTTTGGGAAAACTTGCTCAGACCGCTGAGGTGCTGCATCGTCTGAAGATGAAAGAAATTTCGTGTTCTATCTAAAAATGGCAATGGGCGAGGGTTTGTTACAAGAATCTTAACCAATCAGTAGACAACTTGCCTCGCGGAACAGATCCCCAGAGATCAATCACAAAATAAGGGATAGCAAGAAATAACATGGCGTGATGATTTGGATAAGTTCAGAGGATATTTGCACCACTACGGGCACCGTCGAAAAGACTGGCATAATTTGGGGATGATGGATGCTAAAAAGCTGCTGCAGATATATGAATAATTTTCATAATAATAAAGATGGGACATTTATGGATGATGATAGATGCAGGTATAATTTTCCAATTAATTTTAACACGGATACAATGACGAATCAGACGTAAATGAGAAATTAAGATTGATTGACGAGTCCATTGAAATAAAAAATAAAACAATTATAAAAAGAAATTGCATGAAAATAATGAATATGAAATTGAATGATAGCAAAAAATAACCGAATAAGATTTTTAATGCGAGATGAAAACTTCCAAGATCGTCTGCAAGGAGACAGGACATTATGTCATCTCTGTGCATACGTCTCAGTCTTTTTTTTCACCAAAAATCTTTTTTTCTCGATGATACCTTAATAAATGGTCATATAAATACAGAGATGCACAGTTCAATCGGGTCACTTAAACTGAAGTATATTAATTAGGCGCCATTCTAGTAGACAACATCTAGCTTTAAAGATTGGGTCTGTAATCGAAAAAGAAAATAATTTATTGAGAGATTTTGCCATCGAGTGGAAAAAAAAACTTGAAAAATGACCATCGTCTTCAACAAACTATAATTACTTCAGTCACTTAAAATAGTTAACTTTTCCACGTAATTGATAAAATATTTCATGTTTACAAAACATAATAACTAAAAAGATTGAATCAAGAGAAAAAAACAACAATTATATCATAGATTTTGAGTTATGAGGAAAATCTTTATTTACAGAAAGAAAAGTAAATGAGAATTTTGAGTTTTTTTTGTACATCTATTCAAGCTATAAGTTCTACACGTGAATGATATTTTAAGAAAAAAATCCGCTGGTTCCATTCAAAGCAGTAGACGGGCATTGATTACATCCAGGAAATCAAGTATTATATTAAATGGCATGACAGATTTATGACTAATTTAGCTCATATACGTACAATCCTAACCTTTTCTTTATACATATGCATTTGATTTTTAACTGAAACCAACATCGACAGTTCTATGAATTCCAAATAGTTTTTACGTTCAAACTAAATTTGAATAAGTTGATAGAGTTCATAAAAAAGGATACAGAGAGTGGACGAAGAAACTGGATTTTTTTTCACCTTGCATTACGTGATATAATATGAAAATGCCAAAAGAAGTGTTTGTAATTTATCATAAAGCATTTTTTAAAGATTTCATATTTTGACAGTAAAGTTATGACCTATGACTCATAGAAGATTCGAATAGATACACCCTTCTTGTAGCAAAACTCGAGAAGGGTCCATTTTTCAAAAGCATTTATGAGAATCTCTTAACAGCTTTACATAATTCCCTTTCAATCAACTCTTACCCATTTACACAGCATTAGATATAAAAGGATTAGAAAAAAAGGTTGAAGCTTTCTGACTCGTGGAAAAAAAGTTTTTATACTCTTTCGACTCGTTGAAACGGGAAAACGTCCGCTTTCACTTTTGACCCACAAAGTTCCTGGGAAATCTTCCTCAATTTTGCCAACTTAAATGGTCAATTACATTCACCTTTTCATTCGGCTCGCTGAATCCACTTTCTGTGCTGTCGACCAATCAAGCAATGATATTTCCGACAACATCCTGATACTTTTAGTATGATGATGCATTTTTAAGGAGGCATGTTTCCTGCCTGACACAAACTAAGGAGAAACTTCAATTGCCAAATGAATTGATTGTCAAAGATCCATTGGTGTGTTTAAAAACTAATCCACTAAGAATCTGCCGAGTTGACAGTTTCTAAATTATAGTATGATGGTTGGAAACATAATTTTATAACAAAAAGATAATACCTTATGCAACAAAAATTGTGTAAACAACGTTGCATGTTTTGAAGAGATTCTGTTCTTATTCGTTTTTTATAATTCAATGATGGATAAATTACATCAAAATTCGAGATGCATACGTAGAAATATCAGTCAATTCAAGTGTATGGAAAAGAAAGATAGAATCTTTTATAAGATTCATGATTGAGAGATACTCAAGAATATTTTCCTGATAAGTTATTGTTTCTTGAATTTTGGTTGCTACAAAGAAAAAAAAGTTAATTTTGTTGGGGAGGTGCTGTTTGACAGGGATTTCTCTTTTCTGATATCCATAGAACCTCAGATAGAGGAGAGACAAAACAAATAACATGAAATTGTTTTTCCACAAAGATTTGCAATAATTCTCACTCACAGACTTTAGATAATTATGAGCACGAAATGGATGTGTATAGATTCTCAGGTCCCTATACCGTACAATCATTTCAACGAGTGGGAAGAAATGTAATTTTTTTTTAGAAAGTGTTAATATTTAAATTTCAAAGCAATAATCATACTCATTGTGACGTTCCGGGTCTGATATTTCTTGTCTTAGAAATCTTTCAAGTCACCCACCTTTGTGGTATGTATCTTCTCTGAGAGTGTTTTATCATATATTAATGTATGGTACATATTTATCACTCAGCCATTCACGCATTTCTTATGAATCCATTAGGCTTTTAAAATCAAACAGCACTTTTCTTTCCATTTTCTCTTTTGATGTACTTTTCTTCCCATTTTTTTTTTCATGAAGATTCCAGGTTTTATTCTCGAATAATGAACCTGAAACACATGGAAAGGATTCCGTAGAAAAAATGAATATCTGGGAATGAATTCAAATGACACGAAATAAAATAAATTGGTACGTGAACAAATAAAATAAACACGAGAAAAAGGGCCCTTTTTCAACCTTTCGTGACCTTGTCACTTTGACTTGCCATACTTCAATTGGACAACAGCCTCTTTGGACGAATACAACCGATCGATCAAAATGCATTATTCATAAGAGAGAATTGAACTTTGATTTTTATCATTTGTTAATAACATTATTTTTGCCGAAATCGTGTCTAGAGCTTACTTTGTTTTCTTACCGTAACAAAAGCAACAAGAATGACCCCTATAAAATTTCGGAGAGTAAAAATCAACATTATCATACTGTGATTTGAATTCACGATCAACTGAATGTCAGGCAAGTATTTTACCAACAGAGCAAGATTTTATCTTACAGGTACGCAAGGGTTGATTTCATTTTGATAAATAATTAAACAATCATCCTAAAAAAAACGTCATATTTTTCTGTACACTTATGTACAATGCACGCATTGCAGTAATCGTCTTCAGACAAGATAGAAGTTAGAGTGGAGTTTGTGGCAGACAGTTTTGTGTTATAATATCATTAGATCAGTTCAAATCTAACCTTTAAATCTATTTTTTACCCAAAGATCTCTACGATATGCTTATTTTCGTTTCTGAACAAGTTACACAATTCTTTTATCATTTTTAACTGTAAAGTAATTTGGCGGTTCATAGAATGGGGAAATTTCATGTTAAGACCAGATCCGAATTTGTTAACTGCGTACGTAAAAGACAATGTTACCATTAGAGAGAGTCTTTGAAAAGAGATAGACAATGTTCGTAAAAAGAATGATATCAGTTACCTTGATAGGAAAAAGTGTAATGAGAGAGAGAGAGAGAGAGAGAGAGAGAGAGAGAGAGAGAGAGAGAGAGAGAGAGAGAGAGAGAGGAGGAAAAATGATATTTCTTTTTCTCATCATTCCAGGGCATATTATTCCTTTCCTCGATCAATCAACTCTCAACATTGAATAAAATACAAGAAAGATGGAAAAAAAGGAGAGAAGAAAGAAAGGAAAATAAAGAAAGAAGACTAAACTGAAGTAACAACTAATGTATAAAACTCATGAATACATATACACACATATAAACTCCATACATACATTTTGTCTTTACCGTTGGATCATATTATACTTAAAATGATATTTTTCCTTTTATTTTCGGGCTATGATTATTTTTCTGTTTCGAACGTTCTATCAGCTTTGTAATATTATTTTTATCACGGAGAAAAATGTTGACAAATACTATCGGATATGGTATATAAAACGTCAAAGGTTTTGAATGCAGTTCGTTTTTCTCTTTGTTTTCATCATATGAAGTGTTCTAAATCATTTTCTTTTTAACAACTATTTAATTTCATCCTAGTTTGTTGAATGATTCTCATCACAACTTCACAAGAGCTATTGATTTTGAGCACCACTTAAAGTAACTTACGTCGGAACTCCAAAATCCCTAATATATGCCAGAGAAAAAAAGCAGGTCCAACACATCTACCGCTTTTCCATCTCAGCCAGGGGAGTTTTTGCTGGCTTGCATGTTCAAATCCAACCTTTAAACCTCCTATGCTCTACTTTGATATCTATGTGTCATATTCGTACAGTTTTTGAACCAGTAGTATCAATATCTGAGAAATAATCGATTGACCAAGAATGATAGACGCCCAAAAAGCTATTTTTAAAAAGTTGAGAAAATAAAATTCTAAGTTCGACAATATCGCGCCTGCAATAACTTAGCTATTTTCAGAGTGAAATACTCACTCTTTTTTTTGGGGGGGGGGGGGGTTGGAACTTGAACACCTTCTTAATGATCCTGAGGGATATTACAATTGATCCCACATGAATACGTCTGGTTGATTAAAAATATCCACTTATTTAGTTTTTAGAAAAAATGCAAAGTACAGCTTAAGAAATGATTACTTCGGCACTTATCAATTGAGGCTGTTCAATTATTTTATAACCTGTTTTTTTTTTATTGGTTGAATTATTGCAAATTATTGTTAATGATACGTGACTATTTACCTTTATTCTAACTTTTGGTGCCGTCAATCTACGACTGTGACTCAACATTGCGGATCAGAAGCATACAAAAACCGCTCGATGAGGCTCGAAATCATGTCTTTTTTGTCAGAAGGAACCAGGTTTGAGACATCTGCTGCTTCACCAAAAGCAGGGATTGGCAGTCAAAAACGCGTTACAATAAACTATTCATTTGCCTTTAGGAGAGAAAAATAACCTCTAACTGTCAACAAAAACCGTCAAAACAGGTTTCTTCAGTTTTCAAGTCGTCTTGCCGACGATGTATCACGCATCCAAGTAGCACCAATTTAAATGAAGGGCTGGGATTAACAACATTTACTCTTCATTTCATTAAGAAAAAATCGTTCTTTTTATTTCGTTAAAATTCTCACAAAATAGTTTCTCGAGGGGTTCCACTTGTCGTATTAGTAACTGCCAGATAGATGGTTAGGGTCCAGCTGTATTCATAATTATTCTAAAAATTCAGACTTTTTAGTGATCACAGCCCTCAAAAAGCCGGGAGAAACAATTCATTCCATGTATCACCTCGTTCTCCATTTATTGAATCGATCAACCTTAACACAACATGTTGTCGAAAATCTTGTTTATGCGACGGTTTTTACCGAGTGACTAAAGCGACCCGGGTTTTCTTTCAAGACTATAATTTTGCTTGTTGATGATTTTGCCTCCTGAGAAGGAAAAAAACATAAATGCTTGATTTATTATTATGGGAAGAGTTGATAGGATATTTTTCTGTTTATGGGTAGCGGAAGAGGCGACATTTTTCTAACATGTCTTTCAAGATGATTTCTTCTAGAACGTGCCCAGTTTTTTCCACAACTGGTTTTGTGCAGAAGGAAATATTTGAAAGAAGAAAAAAAAAAAGAGTCCCAAAGCGATTAGAAATATCTGTGAAAAAAAAATTGGGAAGAGAAGACGTGACCAAGTGTTGAAAGCATTCAAACTTGAGTAAACTGAAAAATTACTTCCACGATGCATTCAACATTGTGCAAAAGATGATGCCTACAAATAACATAAACCTAATACATAAAATCAGCGAGAGAGAGAGAGAGAGAGAGAGAGAGAGGGGGGTTGGGAAGGAGAGGAAATAGTGAGATCAGAGAGAGAAAGGCGTAAAAAGAATTATTATTGTTGACAGCAAAACACTATCTAAATGTAGATCTTGACTAAATATGAAAAACTTGGAATTACTAGTTTTTATTTATTTATTTCTTTACAGTAAAGTCTCATTTGAATGAAACGGACTGAAATGTATTTTCGAAAAATGTAAAGAAAAAAAAGAAGATAGATCGGATGTGTCAACTGATGAATGTACGTACCAATTTTGGCGTCGATAACGCCACCAACAGATAATGTAAGACGCACCCACGCAGTCAAAAGGTTGTCAATCTTTTAGAGTAGAGAGATAGATAAAAAGTAGGCTAGATAGAAAAAAATTCGAAAAAAGTGATCAATGAACCTCTGTTACCTTTAGTTGTGCAGTGATCACGAAAATATCCAAGTTTTCAAAAGCATGAACTTAAATATAAAATCGAATCCCTAACTAAACACCAATTTTGAGTTAGGATATATAGAAAAAAAAAAAAAAGAAAAGTGTTTTGCTCGACATAAGAAGAAGTGAAAGTTAATTTTTTTAGCCTGTGCACGTGAAACACATTGTCAACTAGATAGACCAAATTCAAAAGTAGAGGAACGTCTGTTCATGTTTTTTGTTGATGGTTTTTATCACAGGAAAACTCTAAGAGAGTTTGATGAAATGATAGATGTACAATTCGCTGCGTTTTATCTGGGACGTGCTTTGTGCAACAGAAGCAAGTAAACGTAAAAGAAATGTATCTTCAGTGGATGTACGTCGCAACAGACAGTTTGAGCCTTTTAGGCAGTTTGAGGAGAGTAATCAAGAGTGTAAAAAAAACAAAGAATGATTGGAAAAAAATAAATTAGACACTCTTATCCATAAATAAAAGGGTCCAATCCATTTTTTTCACTAATTTTCTCGAAAAAAAAAAGTTAACATTTTGTAACAACAAATGAGCAAAGACGTAAAACTCCACAATTTACAATCGGGACCACCTTTCCTACGATGTAGTAAACAGACTTTTTACTCTCCGCTGCTTTTTTACGGACACTGAAATGATTTTTCGTTTTTTCTTTCTGTATCCGTAGCATACAGCACACCCGATATACAAATCAACACACATTTACATAGAATAAAAAAAGGAGGTGGAGGAAAAGTAATGCACATCAAAGAAGGGGAATGGAGAGAAGAAAAGGACACTCGATTTGTTTACAGATAAGGGATGAATGAAGTTAGATAGTTACAATATGAAGGTCTTAATCGCAATAGGTTTCTGCTTGAGCCACGTACATCACTGCCACCTAAAAATGTCAGGAAGGCAATATTTCATCCTTTCCTTGATGAAATATTCATCAGGTTGTCAAGGTGCGAATAGCTGTCAAGGCTTAGCCGGGCGCTTACACTCTAGCGCACAACTTTCGAATTGACGTCAGGAGAGAAAGAAAACGAAGCCTGTCAAACAGACGGCTGTTTTTTTTTCTTTCTTTCTTCTTCTCCAAATCCTTATTCGAAATAACAGTCTGTTTCGGTGAGTGCATACCTGGCTGCACGGATAAGAGAAAGCAAAGGGATAAAAGGCGGGAAGTGAAGAACAGGAAAGTGTGATCCAGTTTTGAGAATTCCTGCCATGTATCATCACACGGCGTCGTGGATATTCAAAATGAAAGTAATCAAAAACATAGTAAATTACGGAAGATAGTTGACATATATTTTAAAAAGATAAAGTAAAATTTGTTCTTAATATCCAAAGGCATAGTTGTCCTGCAAAACTTTTGTGGGTGGAAATATCATGAAATGAGGAAGCAACTACCATTTATTTATACGCAGGTTATTTGTAAGCGTTTCCATTATTCTAAGAAATTCTTGCGTGAAATTCCTGTGACAATTGACTGCTGCAATGTTTGCAGAAACAGGTGGCTTTATTTTTTATAACAACATTTCGTTCATATTATTCAATTTTCCTTTAGCGATTCGACCTTGTGACTCTACTTTTATCTGTTTTGTTGAACTAAGACGTATGGATTTCACTGCTTAACCCAGTATTTGAACACATGACCACTAGATCAACGCTCAACCAATTTTTATGTCCACGGAATCAGTATAGGACTTATCAAAGTTGGCAGGCACATAATGTGAGGAAGGGAAAGTATAAATCAGTAGATGATAATCGAGTCCATCCCTAAGCAGTATGTTGACTTCATTTGCAATCTGAAATTATTTCATATTTGATAGCTTGGATCTTTATCAGGAAAGGTTTGTATTCATAGTTTTATTTCTCAGCTCGCCCAAAAGATATTTTTGACAGGTTTCGATTAGATTATTCTTCTCTTGAAACCAGTCAGATAAATCCTTTCTTTGAGCAGAAAAATACAAAAATCCTTTTTTGTAAATATCAAAATTATTAAATATAGAATAATTCCCGACCAGTCTGGCTTTTCCTTACTTCTTATTAATCTCCTACATTTACTGGACCCCTCTGATCAAATATTAACCTTTCCTTCTCTCTCCTTTCATTATTTTTTCTTACTTTCTTTCTTTTTTCGTTCTCCCCTCTCTCTCTGTGCACGCACACATATCTATCTATCTATCTATCTATCTATCTATCTATCTATCTATCTATCTATCTATATCTATCTATCTATCTATCTATCTATCTATCTATATCTATATATATATATATATATATATATATATATATATATCTTTATATATATATATATATATATATATATATATATATATATATATATATATATATATATATATATATATATATATATATATATATATATATATATATATATATATATATGATGGTGTGAGTGAATCGATAATCTGGCTAAAATTCTGGGTTGATTAATAGTTTGAATTGTAATCTGAAGAGAGAAACCTTCCACAAAACTAATACGTCTGCCACTGTTATGTGGATCCTGAGATTACAAACTACTAAAAACACGAAGTAAAGCTTCTTCCAACTACTATGCAGTCACTATGTTCAAGCCATATTTCGTGGTCAAGTACAAATGATGTAGGAGCCCTGTTCGTGACGAACATTCTACATTGAAAAGCCTTTCATGAAGATAACGTGGTCAGAAGATTGCAAGATTCATGAACGATAGGTATCACAAACAGAATAAAAAAGATAGAAATTAATAACTGGGAGAAAGAAAACATAAACAGAAAGCTTAGCTGCTGCACAGTCAAATGGTTACTGAAACATTTGCATTGTTAATGCTACGCTGGATCGATGAAATTGTTTATTTACTTTTTTTTGTAAAAAAAAAAGAAGAAAACTTTATTTCACTTTGATTACATGAAATGTCCTTATATCGAAGAAAATGGGTGTCTGTTACATCATAGAAATTATTAAAAACTTAAATGGCAATAGGCAGGCCATCTCGCAAGAATGAAAGGCAACCAATGGACGTCATGTCTCACAACATAGATCCCCAGAGATCACATAAGAAACCGAGGCCAACAGAACACAAGATGGAGGGATGAACTGGACAGATTCAGAAAATACTGGCTCCGTGACGCCCATGATAGAGAATTCTGGCGAATGGTGGGAGTGGTCTATGTCCAATGATAGACTTTAAAAGACTGATGATGATGATGACGACGATGATGATGGTGATGTCATGAAATTTTGATTGTGAAAAAAAGTGTTTCATATCTATACTCGGTTTACATAATCTAATCTAGATTAGATAGTGTTGATCGAACAAAAACTGGAATTACCTTATTATTTATGTATAAAAAAAAAAACTGAAACTCAAGCAAAATAAATTGTTCCATGTGCATGAAACATATCCACTTTGTTGAATTACCCAACAATCATTATCTCCAATGACGCAGTTGGGGATTTTTAGCGCTCAGCATTCGTTTAACAGAAGAGACAAACAGAGGAAATTCCACTTGTTTCCAAAGATTGAAGATGGTTTTTGTTGTTGTTTTAGTAAAAAAAAGTAAAACGAAGTCAACGCCAGACTTGGATTGGAGTTTGACAATATGTATTGAAAATTGAATGATAACGAGAGTTTACAGAAAAATGTACTTATAAAAATACAATAAAAAAAAACCAACAAAAAACTCGCCATCACAGGCAATAACTGCACAACTGCAGGGTCAAAATTTGAGGTCCGGTAAGAATTTCAATCAGAAAAAAGATATGGGCGGAATAAATTTTATTCTTGACATCACCGGTTTTTCTCACGATAAAATATCTAAAATAGAGTTTAAAAAAAAACGCCTAGAATTATGTATACGCTGGATAATTAAGATGTTATTGATACATTCGTTATAATAAGGTCCAAAAAGTTTTTTTAAAAAGTTGTTTTTTCAAAAGAATCAGTGTTAGAAAGAGTTTACGTAAGAAATCATGTGTTTCCAAGTCCGTAGACAAAACAGTATGGCCGGGAGTGCTGGAATACGGACGATCACATAAGCTAACAAATGCAGGCACATGAGAAAGACGAGAATTGAAACCTCCACCATCTTTGATGGCTACAGTTATTCATTAGAAAGAGAGAGAAAAGGATGGTTGAAAGAAGGTGAGAAGGGGAGAATGGGGAGGAAAAGGAAGTAGGGAGGCGATGTCAATAAAGAAAGTGAAAAAAGAAACAAGGATGGAAGGAAGAAAAAAACGAAGACTGAAGAAGTAAGGGAAGGGAAGGAGTAAGTAAAGAAAAGGAAATGGACAGATGCAGAACGAAAATGTAAATAGTTGAGCGTATAATAATGGAAGAAAAATGTCCTGAGTAGAAACAGGTAATTGCAATAAATATGACGTGAGGAGAAATATAAGATTCAAATCTGGTTATTCCTCGAAGAACTATATTACTGGGTTTTTCTCCCCAACAAAAATCATGTATTTAAAAAAGCTGTATCTAAATGAGAAGAAATGTTTTTGGTTGGTCACTCAATAGAAACTGTCATATGATCAGTGTTTTCTGGCGTCTTATATCGTCTTAGAAGTGATCAATTAACAAGTCAGAAAAGAAAGGTGATTAATGGATACTTTACATCTTTCGCTTTGTGTTGACATTGATGGCTTAAACAGTTCGAATTCAAAAGAGAAAAAATGAAAAAAAGTATGAAAACTACCGAAAGTGGTCTATTAAACATGAAATTACGTTGCAAATTGAGCATCCAGTCCCTTGAAAACCTATTTTTGGAGTATCAAAAAGATCAAACAAAACAGCTTTTTTGTAGACATAATTTAGAGTAAATATTCGTAGTTTTCAGGCTTAACTTCATTAATGCGGCTTATACACATAATATATATACGCTTACATGCAGACTTAATTAGCCAGCCAGATCAACTCAAAAACTGAAGAAACCAATGTAAAGTTTTGATGACAGTTTTGTTTCACAGTATCTAAATTGAGCTTTAGGCAAAAGTATAGTGAAAAAGGAAAATCACGGAATATAAAAAGGAAAGCTAGAAGAGGAAATGCCCCAATGAAAATTGATAGAAAGAGGCAGAGACACTGAGAGAAAAAAAAAAGAGCGTGAAAGAAAAAAGGGAGAGGAATGAGTTCTGGGGAATAAATTCCCGGAAATGAACAAATAAACAGGAAAAAATAACACGGGAAAAAAAATATATATAAATAAACAACACACGAACCTAATTCAAAAAAAGAGCATAAATCATAACTGATGGAAAAAAAAATGTACGATAGACATTTTTCAAGCTTTGGGATTTGTTTGCTTTCTTTCTCTTTTTTTCCTCCTCAGATAATCTGAAAACTGCGTGTGGATTTTAGCGCGAGAAAAATCGGTCATATGCCACAGGAATCAATCATTGGACAGCTCTGTTCCCTTCACCCACAGGCACAGCCAGACACGGATACTCATCCTCTGAGATGTTAGTAGTCAGCACTGCCTCCCGACTCCACTTGGATTTTACAGCCATTTTCCAGTCAGTTACATTTCGATTTCCGGTTCTTTCCCAGATATATGGAGGCTAAGATAGATAATAAGAAACTGTTGAAGAATTACCCTTTCCAGTTGTGTGTAAGCGTCATTTAACCTTACTTATTTGAAAAAAGCCATGCGTATTCGTGTTTGAGTCGAAGTTTCAAGATTAGATTTTGAGGCAAAAATCTTCAAGCTTGCCTACACATCAGTAATAGTCTCTCTAAGTTAAATGCGGGGCACGTTTGAAAACGCCCCGAGGCTAGATTCAGCGTTAGATATAAAATATTTCCAAGAAAAATTGCTGTATTACAATCAAACTATTTGCAAATATTTGAACTGAAATACAAAACATGCTTAGTTAGTCCCTCGATTGAAACTGTCACCTGATCAACGTCAATTTGCGGCATGCTGTGTTGGTTGTGATTAATTAAAAAAAATTGATAAAAAGTTGGTCAATGGATATATTACTTTTCTTGTCAGTTGTTCAATCGTGATTACAAAAAAGTCTGCATTTGAGATGAACAATACGAAAGAAAACAAACCTATTCAGAGATGAGGGAAGAAACAATGTTATTTTTAGACATGATAAAAAAATGCTGGAGATATCAGCCCTCTGTCTGTGTATGTGCAATACATACACAGAATAGCTAGACAGACACACCAACTTGAAAAAATGGAGCATTATAGATGTAGGAATCCTCCTATACCGTTTCATCTGATCACACCATCAAGTTGAAGACATAAAATTGAACGTGGGTTATTCTTATGATTAGATCGTTTTTAATATGGAACTGGTTACATCTCTCCACGGATGCAGCCTTTTTTCTTTCTCGAAGATTCGTCATCATGTTTCATTGTAAGCGGATCTGAACACAGTGGGCTTCCAGAAGATTGCAAATATGATATGCACGTATCTAAGGAACCAGTGAGCCAACATTAGAGGATATGTCGACCGGTCTCTGCAGGGAAGGATGCAAGCGAGATATCCCCGGTCATTGTCCCCATAGTTATCCAATATGGACAAAATGTTGCACGCCGTTATCGTACATTACGCTGAGAAACAAATTCCTCATCGTAATAAAATAACCAATCTCTATACGAAGAATATCCTGAATGAATGGTTTCCTGGCCAAAATATCCTGGATTAACTTGAACATTATATCGCCTCATAAGTATAGAGGTCCCTTCTGCTTTTAGGAAGTTGATTTTTTCCAGGGAAAAATATTTCCTAATTCAAAACAGTGTGAAATAAAGTAGCAATTACCTTTAATTTATGTAGGGATTCTTTTTGAGCCTCCCCATAGGCCACGAAACGGTGACTGTGGTGTTCAGGCTGGGTTGTCTGATATCGTAGTGGTCAGTTGTGTACATAATTGGGGTGTAGGGAAATTTTTTCGGTTTTCGCTCTTTTTCGTAAACGCTGTAGAATGATTCCCATGCATTTGATAAGAAAATGAGTGTGAGGCTTTAATTTTGTTATCTCCCGAAGTAATATATTGCTGGGTTTTTCTCCAACGAAACCATGTTCAAAAAAGACGTATTAAAGTGGAAATATGCAGGGTTGATCGTTCAGTAGAAACCATCACTTGACCAACGTCTTTACGCAGGATGCCGTGTTGGAATGATAACCATATTTGAAAAAAGGGTTGATCAATGAATAATTTACTTCTTTCTTCCTTTTCGGGGGCTATGATCACTGAAAAAGGGTTTGTATTTTCGGGAAATATATATCATAAATTAAAACCCATAGTAAAAACAAGGAAAAGTCTGGCCTAAAAACGGAGCAAATATTTAGATTTTCAGTCTTATAGCACCATTAGTGCGGTCTGCGCACACGATATGTACATACACAGCTAGCCAGACCAGCTTAAAAGCTGAAGAAACCTCTGATGACAGTTTTAGTTGACAGTCTTCTAAAATGTGCTTTTACGGGAGGAAAATCTAACTAACGCATCTCTCCTTGTTTGGTTTCGGAATATATTTTTCTTCTCTTCCCGGGAGCAATAGAATCATCAACGCAGTTGTCCTCGAAAGAAAATATCTACCGTAGATATCAACTGCTTAGGGGTGATCATTTACGTGGATCTTCCATCTATATCTACACCTGCTCAGTCATGAGATTACTGCCGTTTTTTTCCAGAGATTCTTATGCACTACTAAACCCAATAACGATCTGCAATGTTTATCAGAGCTTTAGTTAGAGAGATTCTCTTCATATCATCGCACTTTGATATTGGACAAAGAAGGAATAGACTTATTCAATACATGCTCTCTGAATCCAGACAATATAAGTTTTTTTAATGCTTTAAAAAAAACTCATTTTGATACTATTGAAAGTAACAGGTCTGGTTGTAAAAACCGTCATGTGACCATCGTCTTTTTGTATCATGCTGTGTTAGGGTAATCACTCTAAAAATTGGAAAAAAAGGGTGATCAATTTATGTTACATCTTTGATGGGTTTTCAAAATATAGGCGTGAATGTTTCGAGACAAAAACTGAAAAATCAGTGTATGAAAATACATTGAAAACCAAACACAGAGAAATAAAGAAAAAAAAAACAAAACAAAACCAAAAAAAAACTGAAAAGGATGATTTTTTTTGTAGTCATAATGAGGAGTAAATGTTTTTTCAGACGTCGAGCTTCATTGGTGCGGCCATTACGCGTGATACATACATAGCCAGTCAGACAGCTGGATTAGCTTAAAAGCAGCTGAAACATACGCTGAAAGTTTTGATGACTGGTTTGGATGATGGTTTCTTATCATATTGCTCAAAATGAAATTGTGGAATTCGACACAACACCCCAAAAAAGCAAGACTTGAATCAATATATGGGTTGTCGATTACAGTGAAGGTTTCACTTTCAACACAAGTAATCAAGGATAATCAAAGTATTCCTGGTTTCTAGACTTTGACATACTTTGTAATATAAAAGTACCTCATTCATATAACGATTTGTATTTGTTTTTCAGTGACAAAAATAAATGTTTAAGAATATAAAATCATATTGCCAAATCTTTGTCTTGGTTTCTCCACAACAGAAAGTATTGAATTGTCAGATTATCCGGGGAAATCCAATTTTTTGTCTGCTTACTTAATATATTTAGTGGCCGATTTTCCATTTATATTTGGAAAGTCCTACTGTCTCGCACACATGACAGGCCTAGCACTCGTTGCTATAGACAACTGTCAGTGTTTTTGGTAATTAAGGCCGGCCCTGCAAGTAATACCTTGCTTTTTTTAATAATGGATCGTTTTTGTTGCACATTATCACGGATTTGTACACTCTATAACGTTGCAATTTCTGATTTTTCTGTCATTTTATGTGGAAACCGATTAGGCCAACTTTTCCATTTTCTCCTTTCAGTTAACTAACCAGGATCAGCCATCAGAAATATGCAACATTTGATGATAATGCTTTCTTAGTTCGAATGCTTTTTTCTTAGATTTCGTTTTCATGAGTTATTTGTCTTTTTACTAGATTCATTTCCATGGGTTATATATTTTTTTAATTGATCTGTTTTCATGTCTATTTCACCATATTCATTCTCCTGAGTTTGTTTTTTTTTGTAATAAAATTCTTTCCCATGGGATTTTTTTTTACAGAATCATTTTCATGGGTCATTTTTTCTTTTTACTAGATTCATTCTCGTTGGCTTTTTCAACAGATTCGTTTTCCTGGGTTAATTTTTTTTACCAAATTCAATGTCTTGTTCTGAATTCCAAAAAAACAAAAACTGTTGTACTCCTGTTCTATTACCTGTGGAGTCTTCAAATCCCAAATTAATTATTCCCCCACCTTCAACGGCACTCAATGCAACTTCAAATCGGACATAATGAGTTGCTGTGCTTGCAGCTAGGACAATATGTATTAAGCTACACAATATTTGTGATAATCAGCATAGTTTAATGACTAATAAGCCACCTGGCTTATTGTTAAAATGACTTAAATGCTATTTATCCCTTACTGAAACAGGTTTATTATGTAAAAACCGGCTAATAGATTATTACCAAAATGGAGCACGGCTTTCACAATACTTGAAATTCAAAAATGATATAATCAGGATCTTATTACACTAATGGTGGACCTCGTTATAAACTATCCCTGATTTGAGAAAATATACACAAATACTGAAACACATGCATGCTTCACTTTCGTGGTGAAGCAATCAAATTTGTGTACTTTCTCATACAGGGATATAATAAGATAAATATATCTAAAATCATATAATAGATCTTCTGTTCTTGTTTTTGTTAAGCAAGTATTATTTCCATTCCAAATACCTTCGTAGATATGTGTAGTACATCCATCATATAGACACCACACTCCTATTTATTAATGTGTCAAATATAAACCCTAATTAAAGCCAATAATTGCACGATATCTCTAACCTTAAACACTCGGTCATTCATAAAAGTCCACAGGTGTAGAGTAATAAAGTAAGAGAGCCAGTACAGAATCACCGGATCAGAATTGATTGCCTGCAAGCAACAACCGTAAGGCCCTTGAAATTGCAGGGTCTGTACCATATTTTACCTTTTGCACATGGTTGATCCAGTACTGGATACAATGCTTTACACACGTACGTAAATCAATTCGGATATCATCAAATGATACTTCGTTGTGAATCTGTGAATTCACGTTGCACAATCAAATACAACGGTAGAATTACCGAATCTATTATACAACCTGATTCAACGTACATAGAACACATCTAGTATCTATATATGTACAATTTGGAGTAGAATACTTCCAAACACAGGAATCTCAGACTGCTATCCAAGACAGAACGCAAAGATATTTTTATCTTTTGTAGAAGTACCGATCTATATGTAAATAATCCTGTAATTTCCGACTGATATTCTGCAAGTACAATATGATATACATCTACTGAAATCCATCCCAGTGGCCCTAAAGTATGACATGTTGCAAATCCTATCAGATACAATCTCATAAAGCAATAGGAATAATTTAGTATCATGGTTAATATTTGAACAACCATAGCGATAAAATTAAAAATCCTATAAAACAAAATTTCATCGAAGGATAGATATGATCAGAATTGATTTCACCTATTTTTTCCAGCCAAAAACATCTGAACATTTTGATGCTTAAAAATCTAAAAGTTATTGATAAAATATCAGCAACAGTGTTGTAGTGTCCATCATCCAAGATTCGTCAAACCTCCTTATCGTCACGCAGCCAGAACATTCTGAACTTTAGTTCGTTACGCCATCTCATTCTCTAACAGCCATCGTTTTACACATGAACTTTCCGAATCCACGTTGTAAGTTGTGATGACCAGCAGCTGTCTGACATTCTTGCTACACGATTAGCCCATTACCATTTGCGTTTCTTAGTGTATTTTATGATATCCCTGGTCCTTCCTTTTTCCTTTTTATAATGAACTAACTTGCAGTCGCCCCATGTGATGTTGAGCACGGTTCTCTCCTTTGCACATTTCATGGTTCCCTGTTCGAGAGTAAATCTTTTGGTTAGAATCCTTGTTTCAGCTCCATAGGTGACATGCAGGAGGATACAATGGTTGTAGACCCTTACTTTTAGGGATGATGAGATTTTCTTAAGTTTGACTGTTGAGTTTGCTCTATCGAAACCTTGCCATCCCAGAATGATAATTCGTTCGATTTTTCCTTCTTTTGAGGATTTCATGAAGACTCATTGTCCTTGGTAAATGTCGTGATCAACTCTTTTCAGTCCTGCATCCTCAATTCTGATCGTTCCGGTTTTTGTCTTCAGTGTATTTATTGTATATGACATTAGTTCCACCAACCTTCGGACGGAGGCCATGTTTCTTGCTTTTTCATTCAGTGTGTCTAGTATTATTTTGAGTTGGTCATAGTTTACAACCAAGTGAACGATGTGGTCTGCAAATGTGAGGTTACTAAGATATTCACCATCTGTTCTGATTCCTTTATTTTTTCAGTCTCCACGTTGTAAGACTTTTTCGAAGCAGACTGGGAGGAGCTCAGGTGAGCAAGTATTTCCTTGTCTTACCACTTTTTCGAATTGAAAAGGCTCAAAGTCTCTACGTACCCTAATAAAAGAATTGTTGTGTCGGTAGATATGTTGCAATACTCTGACATATACAAGGTGAATGTTTTGCTGCATCAATGACGTTTGGGATATCCACTTGGTCGGAAGGCTTTTTGAAGCCAACGAATGCTACAATGAGCGACTTTCCATATTATATATTATATGTTCTCTCTTTTAGTTAATTTACTGAATGGAGATCGTCCAGTAGCTTCTTTTACAGCCAGATTGCTTTCTTGTGTTGGTTTTCATCAAACGTTTTGGTGATTTGGCTGGTGATTGCGTGAGCAAAATACGCAGTTGAGTAAGCTTATCGACCAGTAGTTGTTAAGATATTTCAGGTTCCCTTTTTATACACGTCCAAATTTCTCCCCACCAAAAAAAAAAGCAAAAAAAAAAGCAAAAACAAAAACCCAGAAAAGCTTCTCCCCAAATTGAAAATTTAGAAAATGTCCAGAAGGGTATCGATACAAATTCTCGAGTCTGTAGACAAAACAGTATCGCCAGGAGCACTGGAATACATAAACAAACGCATGCATACATGAAAAGAAGACTAGAATCCTTCGCCACGTTTTGTGGTTACTGCAGTCCATTAACATTACAGTTAATTTGGTTCAAAGAGATGTTTAGCCTTCAACTGATAAGAAAGATTTTTTCCCTTTGTTCGATGACTCGAGAGATTATGATGAGATCATTTATACGAATATGCTACTTTAGTTCTGCTGCACCATATCTATAACACAAATCGAGATTTAAGATTGTAATTTGCAGAGTTTTCCTCAATTTCTAATCTTTCAAAATCTTCGTCTGTTGTGTGGCAATTAACCTGATATAATCAACACAATTCCCCGTTCACTCGACGGACTGAAAACTCTTTCGGAATTTTCGTAACAACCACCCGTTATCGATTTCTACGTGAATGTTTTACAACTGTGTGAATATGCAATAATAAACGTATAAAATGAAACAAATGGTTCTGTCCGTCACGATGTCTCCTATCTTAAACATCGATGCAGCTTGCTCTAATTTGATATATATTCAACATGCATAACAAAGAGAAGGAGGGAATCCTCTCAAAAAATGTTTTGAGGAACATTCTTTTTGAGTAGTGTTCTATTTACGATATAACTATGATGCTTCATTGAACCCTTTCTTTTCATTAAATATACCAAAATGTATTTATAAAAACTAGCTTTAAACTGTCCAATAGGGCGGGTTCCAGATACCGACTGTATCATTTTTCTGTCTGAACTCCTGACACGAGCTATTGTACTTTAACCCACAAAGATCACACATCTTCATCACTGTACTCTGAGGGCTTTCGTCGGTGCCAATCAGATTTGGGGACAATCTAGGAACCTGCATATTATATAAACATTTATTCGATTTAAACTTGCATTTGCCAATCAATCAAAGTAATAGGTCCACATCTATCTCTTTATCAATCTATATATCTGTCTAGGTAAATTTTGATATGTAATGTACAGATTGTAATAAACATCCTTAAAGGTCAAAATTAAACAGTACCGAAAGGAAATTATTGTGATAGATGTGAGAAGGGAATTATGAAAAAGCCAAATACATTCATACTGTCAATGTCAATAGGAGAATAGACTTTTACCCAATGAAAAGAACAGTAATAAAAGTTGTCAATAGAAAGATCTTCAAAGATGTAAACAATCCCCCAAACTAGTCTTGTGCGAAGAAACCTCCAGATATAAGAATATTTTGAAGAGCTTTCAGAATAAATATATTATAGTTCTGATTAACTAAACGACAAACAATATTACATTTATATGTAAGTTTTACTTTACTTTAAGAATACGGATCATGAAAAAACAGCTTTGATAAAATCGATTATTGTAAAAAACAAAAGTAAAAGTGGGGAATGATTCGGAAACATTCCCAATCATGTATTGGATATCGAAAATGCACAAATCATCATCTGGTGCTCGATTTATCATTGCTCCTAAAATATGTCATACAAAACTGTTAAGTACAGCAAGTTTTCAAACCTATTTGGCAAAAAACAAATTAATTCGTCCTTAAAAGTGAATTCCATGTTAACTGAAATCTGTTCAGGAAAGTAAACAATTCCATACAAAATGAAGAAGAAATGGACGGAGTCAACGCTCGTAAAAAAGCCAAGTCCATTTCAACATACATTTTTAGTAAACCTTACACCAAAATTTGGTAAAAAGATCTTATCACAGCATTGAGGAATATATCAAATCTACAATTTGCTGTAAGTTTGAGTGAATACATTAGTGTCACGAATTCGAAAGCTTTCTTGTGCAAAGAGAGAAAAAAACAAAAACTTTTTTCACTAATCTACGATGGAAAAAATCTTACTCATCTTATCAACGAAAGTTACTTAAGAACAAGTACGAAATTGATTCTAACGACAATCAGGTTCCCCATGGGTTAATCGAAATCTGCATATCCATGAATATGATATTATGTCGTAAAACTCTTCGAGACATGTATAACCAACGATTCTTTGGCTTAAACCGTAACACAGAGGACAATATGCATCATTTTTCGATGTAAATACCAAGATCAGAAATGGAAAATTTATATATATATATATATATATATATATATATATATATATATATATATATATATATATATATATTTATATGTATGTATATACACGTGCGTGTGTGTGTGTGTGTATATATATATATATGTACATATATATTATTCGATAAACTGCATATATTTCTATATCATTTGGTAAGCATGCTGTAGAAGAATAACAACATAACACTGAATGTTTTATGGAGCTTCAATATCAGAATATTTAAGATTCCTGGATATAAACATTGCTGCATAAAAACAATTGCATGAAAGTTTATAAAATGGAGGATATATTTTTTTGATGCAAAGCTTATCATGACAATAATTATATTGAAATAATAATAATAATAATAATAATAATAATAATAGTAATAATAATAATAATAATGAAGATGATATTAATGATAATGATACTAATCGATATCCGATTGAGAAAAACTAGCAGAGGTTAGTGTAAAAAAAGAAATTTTTCACCACAATTTGTTCTAAGAATTATACCATTCAACAGAATCCGTGAAACAGCAAAAGATACCGATTCTCTAAAAGCAAAGGGAAAAGTGAGCCACCCAATTGTCTGGGCTACATAAAACTTGTGAGATCCCGAAACTTTGTTAAAAAACGTGAAAGAATAGAGTAATGTCATTGGGATGGAGTTTGGAATAGAATAATGTGTACGAATGGTAATGCACAAAGGGAGGTTTGCAGCAGCAGGAGGGGGGGAATCCCTGATGGCAAAAAGATTAGAGCATTGACCACACAAGACTGATACAGATACCTGGAATTCTCGAATATGACGCGGTAAAACGGGAAGAGGAGAAAACAAGAAGAGAATACCTTAGAGTCTAAACTAAACAGCAAGGGCCAGATTGAAAGAATGAACACATTGACTGAATCTGTAGTAAGATATACAGGATCATTCCTCGGATAGATGAAAGATGAATTACGTACAATGGACCGGCTAACAAGGAAACTTATAACAATGCACAAGGCCCTAAGTCCAAGTGATGACAAGGGTATATTATACATGAGAGGAAGAGACGGCGGCCAAGGACTCATCAGCATAGAAGATTGTGTCCAGAAGGCCAAAGCTGGTCTAGAAAAATACGTGCAAGCATATAGAAAAGACATTTATGAAGAGCAACCAAAGCAGGTCAACGAACAACAAAAAAGTAGAAAATGATCGAGCAGCATAGCAAACAAGGAAATAAAAATGGGAACAGAAGGAAGTTTGCAGAATTTTTTAATGTTGTTGTCAAGAGATCACACTCATGGCTACAAAATGGAAAAAAAAATCTGCTGATTGAAAAAGATTCGCTCATCGTGGCAACACAAAACTAATGTATCAGGACAAACTATATCAAAAAAGAGATCGACAGAATGCGATAAACAGCTAATGCCAATCATTATAATGAGATGAGGCCCTAAACTACATAGCTAGTGAATGTTGTCAACTAGCCCAGAAAGAATATAAATTCCGACACGATAGAGTAACAACAGTGATGAACTTGAAACTCAGCAAATGAATGGGATTCAACCATGCTAAAATGTGGTACCAGTAGGAAGCAGAGTCAACCCTGGAGTATTGAAATCACAAATTACTTTAGGATTTTAACATCAAAATTGACTAATCTATCCAAGCGAGAAGACCAGAAATTTTAATCAGGGACAAGAAAAGGAGAATCTACCGAATAATAGTCGAGCAAAGTAAACAGGAAACAAAGTTAAAAGGTTGGAAAGTACCAGGACTTGGTGAAAGAGCTGAAGAAAATGCGGGACATGAAAGTTGGGGTAGTACCAGTAATAGTAAGTACACTTGGGACCGTACCAAAGATACTTTCGGTGAAATTGGAAGAACTAAGAATGAAAGAAATGATCGGGACTATATAAACTACAGCACTGCTTGAGACTGCACTGATACTAGTGCTAGGAATGTGATACCTCTGCTGTTAGCAGTGACTGCATAGAGAGACGAAAAGATGAGTGAAGAGGAGGGGCAGATAAAAAACGAACCAAAAACAATGCGTTCACCACAAATGCTGGTGGAGGTACGAACCACAGCGCTGCTACAATTAGTGTACAGGATATGATGAGAAAGCTAGAAACCAGAAGAGACTTATTGTCACTCAGCCTTAAGCAATAAATGCTAGATAACTGGCATGAAACTGTAAACTGGCATGAAACTGTTGTTAACTGTGAGAGTGTGATCAGAAGGGCTGGACACCTAAGGAAACTTGATGTCACTCAGTCTCAAGCAGTGACCACCAGGCAACTGTTAAGAAAATTACTACTACTACTACTACTAATGACGATAATAATAATAATAGTAATAATAATAATAATGATAATAATAATAATAATAATAATAATGATGATAATAATGATGATGATAATGTAAAAATAATGACCCAATAACAACAACAACAACCCAATCAGCTGAATGTAAATGAAACCCAATAGAGATGTAAATTGAGAACCAAGAAATGCGAAAATGAAAAAAAAAAGAAAAACCCAAAAAGAACAGTGAAAAAAAAAAGCTGCAAGGATCTTTCAAAAGACAATTTGGAGGAAATGTAAATGTTCAGACAAGGACATGGCTGCAAATATGAAAACTAAAGATAGAGATACCCAATTGCTGTTAATGGCGACTAAAACAACGCCATTAGAAATAATTATATAAAGATCAAAATAGATAGGACTCTGGAGAATAGTAAATGCAGACTATCCGGAGCTAAAGACGAGAAAATCAACCACATAATAAACGAAGGCAATAAATTATCTGAGAACGAGTACAGCAATTGTCATGGAGAGAAAGGAAGACTGATCTACTGGGAACCGATTGAACCACAATGAATCGCTGATACAGGGTGGAATGGAAAGCGCCTGGTACTTGGGATAATGCTGTTCCTTTTGTTACGGATTGAGTTCACTTGTGGCTTATCCTCTCGATAATCACTTATGGAGCTGAAATATTGAACCTTGCCGAAGGATTGACCCTCATGCATACAACTGTACAACGTGCACATGTGAGAACCATGCTCATATGACAGCACGATATATTAGAGGAAAGACAGGGATCAGAGAGTGTCAGGCGACCGGTGGACTCACAACGTGATATGGTAAGTGAAAACGTGGCCAGTGAAATATGGGATTTCTTGACGAACTGGACAAGTTCAGAATGTAATGGCTCAGCAACGCCCATGATAGAAAGGTCTGGCGAATCGATGTCTGGCGCTGATCATTAAGAGGCTGCTGATGATGATGATTGAAGTTCAGTCAGCATGGATAGTAGTTCTGTACAAGAATAACATCCATTCATAGCAACGTATCAACACAGGAATCTCATGTTCAGAGATGCTCGATTCTATATATGTACAAATCCTTATCCACCTATGATAAATGATAATTCATATTTCAGTGAAACTTTGAGATCCAATCTGATTTGCCCCAACGCAGACAAAAAACCTGAACGAATTATTTAGAAAAGTGTATTTTGCTATCCTGCTGGTATTTGCTTAATCTCTTGGAATGATCCAGATAACCGTAGCAAAACAACGCGTATTTTTAGGAGATTGTTAAGGGCACTGGAGAGACTTACTGCCACGTTATCTATACTGTAATCCACCAGTTACTCGAGTGATAAAACTCAACGAATACTCATACAAACAACAACAGCAGCAATAATAATAATAATAATAATAATAATAATAATAATAATAATAATAATAATAATAATAATAATAATAATAATAATAATAATAATAATAATAATAATAATAGACGCTATGGAGTAGCAACAGTGATAAGACCAGACCTAGTAATCGTAGATAAGAAGAGGAAGACGTGACTGTGTCTACTGACCATAGATTAAAGAAGAAAGAGAGTGAGAAGCTGGAAAAATCTCTAAAGAAGATGCTGACAATGAGAGTCAGGGTAGTATCAGTAATAATAGGTCTACTCAGAATTGTCCAAAAGACACTGAGGGTAAGACCGGAGGAGCTCAGAATAAAAGGAAGGATATAAGTCTACGACAGTGAATGTTAGCAGTTGCCTAACAGAGGAAAATGGAGGTGGATATGTGAACCACAGCACTCGTGTGATAAGCGAGGGAGAGATGAGATGCTGGCTGAAGACTTAGGAACCGGTGTCAAAATGTAAACTCCAGTATTACTGTGGTCTATGAGCGAGTGGAGAGGAAGGCTGAAGAGCTGAGAAAACTTGCTGACACTTAACCTCCATTGGTACCCACCTGGCAACTGGTGTGAAATTGCAAATGAAAATAATAATAATAATAATAATAATAATAATAATAATGATAATAATAATAATAATAATAATAATAATAATAATAATAATAATAATAATAATAATAATAATAATAATGTACCAAGATTTAAATGGGGAAAGAAGGCAGGACACGAAACCAGATGTCACAGTGGCCAAGAACTATTGGAATAGCATATGGGGGCACCCAAAAAGACACAACGTAACACTGATATGGTTAAGAAACATGAGAAAAGGACTAGAAGATATAGACAAGGGTGAACCAATATTACTGAATGAAACTACATTGGAACATACTCTTAGGAAAGTAGCCAACTGGAAGGCACCGGGTCCCAACGGGATCCATGGGTATTGGTTCAAAAAAATTCACCACGTTACACGGCAGACTCACTCACCTACTCCAAAATTGTCTAAGCGAAGGCAAAGCACCAGAATGGATGACTAAAGGCAGAACCATCCTCATCCAAAAAGACCCAGAAAAGGGGAACATAGCAAGCAACTATAGACCAATCACGTGCTTACCACTTATGTGGAAAATCCTGACCGGGCAAATAGCAGAGAGAATATACATGTCAATGGATAGAAGGGGACTACTACCAGAAGAACAGAAAGGGTGTAGGATAGGAACCAAAGGGGCAAACAATTTACTCTACATAGACCAGATGATCTTAAGAGAAGTGAGGAAAAGGAGAAAGAATATCGCAATGGGATGGATAGATTACAAAAAAGCATACGATATGATTCCACATAGCTGGATACTCGAATGCCTTAGAATGTTCAAAATTAGCGAACCAGTGGTTAAATTCATTGGTAATTCGATGGAAGACTGGAAAGTAGATTTGACAGCCGCAGGGGACAAGCTAGCAGAGGTAGGGATAAAAAGGGGAATCTTCCAAGGAGACTCGTTGTCCCCGCTATTATTTGTTCTAACAATGATACCGCTCAACAGAATCCTGAAAAACAGCAAAGGATACCATTTCTCTAAAACAAAAGGAAAGGTCAACCACTTAATGTACATGGACGACATAAAATTGTTCACAAAAAACAGGGGAGAGTTTGAGACTCTGTTCAACGAAGTAAGGGAATATAGTGAGGACATAGGAATGGAGTTTGGAATAGAAAAATGCGCTATCATGGTGATGCACAAAGGAAGGCTTTCAATGACTGAAGGAATCGAACTCCCAGACAACAGCAAGATCAGGGCATTGACTGCACAAGACCGATACAAGTACCTAGGTGTCCTTGAATGTGACACGATAAAACAGGAAGAGATGAAGGAGAAAATAAAGAGGGAATACCTCAGAAGGATAAGGAAAATATTAGAAAACCAAATCAAACAGTAGAAATCTAATAAAAGGAATGAACACTTGGGCTATGTCAGTAGTTAAGTATACAGGACCATTACTAGGATGGACAAAGGAAGAGCTCCAATCAATGGATAGGCGAACAAGGAAACTTATGACGATGCATAAAGCATTACACCCTAGAGATGATACAGATGGACTATACGTTGAGAGAAAAGAAGGTGGCAGGGGGCTCATCAGCATAAAAGATTGTGTCCAGAGAGCTAAAATAGTCCTACAAAGATATGTGCAAACAAATAGTGAATAAATCATAAAGAGTGCGAGAGATAGTGCAACAAACAATAAAGTAGAAAACAATGGAACAGTACAGCAAACAAGAAAAGAAAGATGGGAAGGGAAAAATTGTACGGCGAGTTTAAAAGACGGATACAAGATGTAGCAGACGAGAAATCATGGACGTGGTTACGAAAAGGGAACCTTAAGAGAGAAACAGAATCGCTCATCATGGCAGCCCAAAACAAAAGCATAAGGACAAACTACATAAAAACAGAAATCGACAGAACACAGACAAACAGCAACTGCCGCATGTGCGGTGAAAGAGATGACACAGTAAACCACATAACTAGTGAATGTAGTCAACTCGCCCAGAAAGAGTATAAGCATAGACACGATAGAGTAGCAACGATGATACACTGGGAACTAAGCAAACAAATGGGATTCTACCATGTGGAAAAGTGGTATCAGCACAAGCCAGAGGCAGTTTTGGAGAATGACAACCACTAACTACTCTGGAACTTTGACATATAAACTGATAACCTCATCCGGGCAAGAAGACTGGACTTAGTAATAGTAGACAAAAAAGGAAGGCCTGCCAAATAGTAGACATTGCTGTGCCTGCACACCATAGAGTAAAAAAGAAGGAGGGTGAAAAAAGGGAAAAATACCAGGACCTAGCAAGAGAGTTGAGGAAGATGTGAAACATGAAAACCAGGGTAGTACCGGTCATAGTGGGCGCACTAGGAACTGTCCCTGAAACGCAGAGACTGGAGGAGATCGGGATTAGGGGAAGGATAGAGACCGTACAGACCACAGCACTCCTGGGAACTGCACGGATACTGAGGAAGGTGCTGGAGATATAAGTACTGCAACGAATTGTAGCTCTGTCATGATATGCGAAAGAGAGAGGAGACGTTAGCTGAAGACCTGAGGAGACTTATTGTCACTCAGCCTTCAGCGATAACCACTGGGCAACCGGTGTGAAACTGTAAATCGCAAAATTACTGCGATCTATGAGTACGAGGAGAGGAGGGCTGGAGACTTGAGGAGACTTGCTGTCACTCAAACTCCAGCGGCTACCACCAGGCAACTGGTGTGAGATTCCTAAATAATAATAATAATAATAATAATAATAATGAGAAGTAGAAGAAGAAGAAGTAGTGTTGATTTTAGTAGGTATTGTAGGAGTTGGTGATAAGAAAAAAGTTTTGGTTGGTGTCTGCGAGAATACTGAAACCTAGTGAGACTTAATGTCAGTCAGTCTCCAGCGATGACCATCTGGTTTGACGCTGGTGTGGACTGCAGCCACCCTAAGAGGCAGGCTTGGGAGTCGAAACTTACTGTCATTCTGTCTTTAACAGTGACCACCAGACATCTAGTGGGAGAAAGAACAAGGAGAAGAACAATAAGAAAAAGAAAAAGAAGGATAAAAAAAAAAGAAAAAGAAGAAGAAGAAGAAGAAGAAGAAGAAGAAGAAGAAGAAGAAGAAGAAGAAGAAGAAGAAGAAAAAGAAGAAGAAGAAGAAGAAGAAGAAGAGCTTGAAAATAACCAATTTGACTAAAAGCTTTTATTTGTCAAGCCAACTTTGGCGATGATATTCATTGTTCATATATCTAATTCAAGAAATTAGTTTTGCGTATTTCTGACCAAAATGAAGGGGGATGAAACCTATAACATGACACTTCCTTGCACACACTACAGACATAAACATGGATACATGTACAAACATATCACATACACAAATGCCGCATTCACACATAGATACATATATAATATAAACAAACATACACACATACTAAATACATCTATTCATGCACAGACATACCAACTATTCGAACCCATACACTCACGTATATATGTTCAATAAATATATGCACACGTGTACACATTTGCTACATAAGCACATGAGTGTATGTATGTGTTTATGGCCATTATTTGAGTGTTTATCAATTTTTTTATGAAACACCGTTCGAAGAAAAGTTAGGCCATGAACCTAAATACTAAATATTCTGAATGGTGTTCTCCCGAGACAATTTTCAGCCAAATATTTATTCTATTTAATAAATAGGAGAGAAACAAAGAAATCAGGATGTTGTTTTACGTTTCTTAGAATCTAAAACAATCTGGACGATTTAGGGGGAAATTGATTGCAATCATAGACGAATTTTATATACAGTGATAGTTTTTTGTTTCTTGCGAATATTTTTCGATTAATTGTTTGAATGAAATGAAAATGAACGCATTTGATCCTTCTAAACAAGTTTGGTTATTCACTCAGGAAAAACAGACACGGGACCACGATCTTTTCCCCAGTTTGTGGCGATCAATTAAGATAGAAGAAAAAGGCGTAGAAGTTTTCTCTTCCGCTTTCCGTTGAAAAGTTATCTCTAAAAAAGTCTCAATATCAAATAAGCTCAAAATGTATGCAGCTAGAAACAAGAGAAAGGACCAATTTAGCATAAAATCGTATTGTCATTTGAACTTCATGTTAAAAACCTGGAATTAAAAAAGGGAGACAACATTTTTTCGAGATATGATATAGAGTAAAAGTTTGATTTTTCAGCCTTGTAACTCCATTGGTGTGACATATACGCGTGCTGCATACATGCATAAATAGCCAGCCAGTCAGCCAAATTCACTTGAAGCAAAAAACATATATCAACAGATCTGGTGATATCTTTCCTTCGACCGAGGCAAGCGAGACTCGAAATGCTCGCTGCTAATTCACAAATTATGTACGTCAAATATCAGATTTTAGGCATAAAAGTGAAATTTAGGATACACTGATTCATTTGATATTAACACATACAATAGCTTTTTTTCTTCCAATAGCCCTTGCCTCAATTCCTGACCACAGACTGTCACTTTTGTCCTGATTTTAAGGAATCTTTATAATAAAATAATCCGTAGCGGGACATTTACGCGATTTACATAATACATTTTATCAGGAATAATTACTTTAATTACTTACTAGCGGCAATCCATTTCTGATTTTTACCAGTATATTAATGAGGATTTTGTCGTGCCAATATGATGCGATGTTTGGTGTTATTGGCTCAAAACGATTTGAGAGTGAATCTCACATGGTGTAACACGTATCTTGTTACTCACCTGATTAGAGGGAACGAGAGTATGTTACTTCGACGTACACAAACTCATGACAGTATTTCGCCAGTATAGAAAGGCTCTGATAGTGATGCAATGGCTCCAAAGATATAACTTTTTTATCAAAAAGTGTAATGAAATAATTAACACTAGAAGTTAATGCAATATTGGAATTAGAGACATGTCTTTATCAGATTTCACATCATGAACTCGCCAGTTAGGTACGTCCGATGCACTGTTTCCATTGTACATAAATTTATTATGGTATAGGATGTTCATTTAATCATTGTGCTAATATCTGATGAATATTTTGTTTAAGTATACTTCTTGATAGTTTTTTTTAATACTTTCCCGAGCCTTTTTATTGCAATTATAGCCATCATAGCTATTCAAACAGCGTCATAGATTACTGCTTGGCAACCAGGTGTGCGTAACAACGAAAACCATTATTTTGTTCATTTCCAATGAATACTTCATTCGATTATACCTGAAAAATGATACTTTCATGTTCTTTAAAGAAAAAAAATACCTAGGAAGTGAACCATTATCGTAATCATAATCAGCAGCAGGCCCTTAGTGTCTGCCGTTGGACATAGACTTTCTCCAAGATTTGCCACAGCTGTCTAGAATGGGCATCGCAGAGCCAATAGTTTCTGAATTCATTTACTTCATCATGCAATTTTCGTTTTGTAGGCTACAATTTCACATATGATCTCTTAGGATCTGCATTGTGAGTCAAGCAGTTGCCTGACATTCTTGCAATATGTCAAGTTTATTGCCATTTGAATTTTCCTTTTGTTTCTATGATATCTTGGACAGCTATATTTTTCCAATATACTCTGTTGTCTTATGGTCTATCGATGTGAGGTTGAGAATGATTCTCTCATATATGCATTGAATTCTTTCTCAGTTTGACGGGGGGCCATCTTTTAGTTAGGTTCCACGATTCAGCTCCATAGGTGACTATCGGGAGGATGCATTATTTGTATACCCTTCTTTTAGGTCTAGTGGAATCTTTGAATCTTTTTTTCTAATCTTTTTCAAATTTTTGATTTTGAAAGTTGAGCTTGCTTTGCACGAAGTTTGTCAACTGATGATTCTTTGCTTCATCTCTTTTTCTTTTGAGGGTTCAATGGAGATTCATTATCCTAGGCAGATATTGTGGTTTACCTTCTGCTCAGCCTTTTCAATCTGGATTATTGTGACCTTGCCAACAACAAGTTTGTTGTACATGACATTTGTTTTCCTGAAATCATGAGGGGGTAAAATTTCCTGCTTGCTTTATATAGTTTATCCAGGATTACCTGAATATCATTTAGGCTTTTTGTGAAGAGGACTATGTAATCAGGAAATCGGAGGTTAATTGTCAAACTGCTTATCATCGAATCCTGATTTTGAGGACGAATGTTCGGTAAACAGTCAGCTAAGTGAGTTCGAAACTTGACTGACTGAGAGTGTTTATTCCATTGCATATCTACTTATATGATACATCAATTTTCATCTGACTTTTGCCAAGTGGAAAGACTATAGGATGCTTATCATCAGTAGTGTTTCTTACTTTTTATTCATTTATTTTTTAACTGTGCAAGATATTCAAGTTCTCTTTGGTCGAAAAATAACAAAAAAAATGCAGAGCAATATAATATTTTTTTTATATTTTTTCAATTACTGACGTCATTTTACGGTGTGGGTTAATAAGTACACACGGACACGGACACACACACACACACACATTACATATTACCAGAAAATACGTTACAGCTGCAGTAAGTACATACTGATATATACTAAAGGAATTGATTTTATTCATATATATATATATATATATATATATATATATTGTATGCAAATCAATAGATGGATTGAACGATAGACCGTGTGTATGCACCTTTGTAGAACATTCGACGTTTATTTCTTTTTTACTCGCCTTGAATATCTGTCTTTCAATTTCTTCAAAAACATGATCTCATGAATTTCAAATACATGACTGAATCCTATCAAAAAAGAAGTCTGACGATTTGAGGCTGCATCGATTCAAACTTTTTCTATACATCTCTTTTTTTCCAGGACAGTTTTTCAAAAATACATAAATAAAATATCTTCAGTACGTACAACTCAAAGAATGTTGATAATATCGCTTGAATAATTTTGTATGATTAATTACATCTAAAGTTTCTTTTTCTAAGCCCATTTCTATCTATTTTCTTTTTTGTTTTCTTCCATAGAAATTTGTATGGATTTTAAATCTCTTTTATGTCCGACCCTCTTTCTGTTATGACATTCCAAGCTTCAGAAAACAAGCCCAGCTGGGCACAAATAGTTTTAACATGTTTATCAGTTCTAATGTTGATACTGTTGCCAGGAATCGCTTCTATACTTTCTTAAAAAATATTGATGATGTCTGGGCTGGTTTTTTCTTCCTGATCCGAAGTGATTTAGAATTCTACGTAATGTAATATAATATTTTTCATAGCTTGACGTTGTCTGGTATAAGTCCGAAGCAGTTAAAACCACTTAGGAAGATTATCTAGCTGAACAAAGTTCACTTTCTGGTATTCAAGGTCATACATATGGTAGATTATCTGCCAACTATTGAAGCATGAGTAGAAAATATAACTTCCGTTGCGTATGATGCATGTATACTCAATATGAAGGGAAACACACTCACGAAGGAAAGCCCTCATGAAATTCCATTCAAGAAATCATTTCAATTTTTCGAAA
Organism: Thysanoteuthis rhombus; assembly: GCA_963457665.1. Taxonomy (NCBI): domain Eukaryota; kingdom Metazoa; phylum Mollusca; class Cephalopoda; order Oegopsida; family Thysanoteuthidae; genus Thysanoteuthis; species Thysanoteuthis major. Next base: position 19,554,576 of record OY735202.1, read on the forward strand.
CAATGTTACCATTCTGTAGGTACGTATGTGTTGAAGATTATTCATTCTCCCATACGTCTGCTAGTGCAATTCGAAGCAGGAATATTAATCCAGATAAATTTTTTAAAGATACCATACGATTAAGATTTATGAATTTACCAGTAATAAATTAAGCAAATGTAATTTGAATACTTAACCCAAATATATTTTTCCTATGAATAAACATAAGGGAACACTATACGATCTTTTGGACCAAACTGAATGTGCCCTCGATTCACGCAATGTTTTCAATCTTTTCAAATTTCTTTATTACTTGCAATTTCTGTTGTAAATAGGATAACCTATCATATAATCGAGGTACAACAAGTAAAAGAGAATTGGTAATAACATAATATCTATCTTATATAACCTGGGACAATTTACTGATTTATACTTCCAAACCTGGACCTAAATTGTAAGCCCACTACTCTGCTAGTCTAACTTTACCCAAATTTGTTACTGTTTCAATAAGGTAGTTATCGTCCTCTGGATAGAAGGTTTAAAAATTGGCCCTTTTTGGAAAAAACATTCCAGGATTATATACGGTGAGTCTTCTGGGCGGCTCCTATACTTACTAAACACTTCCCAAAAATATTTTGAACCCAAGATGCAACATGCTCATTTCATGATAAAATATCTACGTATAATAAAAAGCAATATTCGCATGAGAATAATTTTGTTTTGAAAGCAGCCAATCACATTAGTGAGAACAGTATTCAGTTCAAGGAATTGGACTACTGATGACCACACAATATCTACCGTCAGCGAAATGAAATCCTAGACATGTAGGTCTTATATGCTGCCTATTGTTCCCCATTCACCAAATTTGTATAACGTAGGAGATATTGTAATGAAATTTCTTTTGTTTGGTTCGGATATCGCTTGTATATTATACTATTGATTCTGTAAGAGAGACCTTCTATCACTAAAACCGGTACCCTTGTCTTCCACTTTGTTTCCCTTACATCGACTTCGACTGATGCCACTCAACTTTCAACCATGTTCACATTCTGGCGTGATCTAAACAGATGATCCAGAAAGTGACCACATAGTAGTATTGAGAGTGTTGATCTTTGAACTATCCAAAACTGTCTCAGTCTATTCACATCTATCTATCGATCTATCTATCTATCTATCCATCTATCGATCAATTACATGTTCTTAGATATTTTACAGGATTGCACAATGACTCTAGACTTATTTTTCAGCCTTTCAGATATCTGAAAAAAGAAATGAACCTATGGGAATATTTAAAAATATATATGAGAGTCAAACAACTAAATAATTTGATATTAACAGTCATAAGAGACATGATTTTTTATTCACCTGAAATAAAAGCAGAACATCCATTTGGGGTGGATATGCGAAACCGTCTGTGATATTCATCAGGGAAATAACTCTAAAATACTTTTGTTGGGCAATCCCTTTTATTTATATATGTTTATCTTTTTTTTTTGCAAATGAGTAAAGTAAATCCGTGTTCAATTTTGTTGAGCCTGAACTAGAGAAAGCAGAGCAACGTGATGTTCAAGGAAAGTTCGATTGCGAAGTTATTAAAATACTGCCGACTTTCTTACAGTATGGGGGAATCGATGATGATAATTGTGATGACTGCTCCTGGTGCCATTGTGCAAAGTGTCTATTCTGACTGCATCAATAACGTCCAAAAGCCCATTATATGCTGAGTTGGAACGGCTTTCAAGCACGCACGACAGATATTTTCGTCGTGTGAAGTTACAGCTTTTTCAAACAGCAGAGAAGCATTGAGAAGGAAACTTATATTCGAAACCCAAGGGGGAAAAAAGCAATGATTAGAAGAAATGAAGATCTCCGTGAAGAAAAATAGATAAAATCTGCCAAAAAAAAGTTTCAAGGTGTTGTCTTGCATTAAGGGACGAGAGAATGATGTATTTGAAGAAAGATCGAGGAATATGGCAATCGATCAAACGTAAATAATTGATCAATCAATCTTTTTCGTGAAACTAGGTTCATTTGTATCAGATTGCTATCTATCTATCTATCTATCTATCAAGACCTGTCAATTGCCTTCTGGGAATAAAGGTTCCTGACTCTCTTAGTATGTTCTTCATAACTACCCAGTATATCTTTGAATAGGACCATAAAAAAAATTGCAATCGCCCTATAACTAAGTTCCCTCCATCCTCATCGATACTTTCGAGTGCAGCATATCCGACATTTTTGAATGATTTAATGAAAAAAATCTGTGCTAAATCCAGTTCTATCTATGTATTTTTCTATCAGATTTATTACTGAGATGATTTGCTGTTACATGTTTGCCTCATGAGTTAGTATTTGGCGTGTGATCCCGAATGAAAGCAAGAATTTAGAACGTCTGCTGCCCTGTCAGGAAATCGCTGAACTAGTAACTTATCCTTTGTCATAAATACGGTTGCATTCTTGTAAAACCTGTAACGCTCATATGGTATATGCGTGCAAATTATCAGACTTTCGCCGTATTTTTCTCTTTCCTGATTTCACCTACGTATTTTTATCAATAGATCAAAGAATCAGAGGAGTGGTTTCATTATTGATTATGAAATAGTTTCATTATCTGAGATTTAGAACTGAATTACGTATAGATTTTATATAATATGCAACACTTTTTACTTTGTGACAAAACTTATGCCATTCTGTTGAATGAGCGATCAAACGATATTGAAAATCTTTTCTCAGATATTTCAATAAAAGAAGTCGAATAGTAACACTGAACAGATTAGGAAATAAAAATCATATTTTGATAAAATTGAAATCTAATGTAAATACGGACATTATCAAAGCTCATTTGACGAGAGATTTGCTAAAAATCCCGATGTAAAAAAAAAACCCATTCGAATTTTAAAAGAAAACTGAATTTTAATTTTGAATACGGAATCGTCTAAGCTTATTTGACGAGAGAATCGTTAAAAATTCCAAATCTAAATTTCAGGTGCAATGTTTTTCTTCTTTTCTTCTGTAATCCAAAGATGCGAATTGTTACACAAAATACTTTGGTTGAATGTGGGGAATCCTTATCTCCATAAGATAATAAGCGCGAGATCGACTTCTTTCTATCACAAGTAAAATTAAATCAAATTCAATACTGCCTTCTTTTATCCACAGTGGATACGTGCGAAGAACCAAAAACGATGTCAAATCGCAGATATTAACTGAATAGTTGTTTTCCCTTCATGAGCATACCCATGATTAAGTTGAGTTCTTAAAACAAGCACAATAGGAATTACCGATAATAATCTATGATTAAATAGAACAATCATGAAGTATTATGTTATAAAAGTTATGTGAAGGATGGAAAATGTATTTTTACGGTAGCTCTTAGCAATCTGAACGTTTCATTCGTTATTAAGTCGAGAACATTCATGTTTCCACTTGAAGAAAGTGCTTTACAGTAACTTTTGACGTATCTGAATTTCCAGCATCACCACACTCACCCCATGAAACCCTTATTGATTACAACTTATGAATTGTTTATTACTGGGCGTGACAAATGGTTACCGAATCTGTGATAAGCAAAACCACGGAGATTGAAACTGCAGATGGGGGGTACCATGGAATAATCGAATCATCTCTTTATAGCCCTTCGGTTACCAGGCAGTGCTTCTGATTTTATCTAATGTAGTACAATGGGGAGCTGATGTCAAGGCCACCATGTCAAGAATTAATATCTTGTTATAGGTGCTGCAGTCAACATTGCTGACCTGGTTTACCGGATCATATATTAATAAGCGGACAATGGTCCAGAAAAATGTAATATAAAAACTAGAAATATGGGAATTATCGATTGCATGAAATCCTGCATCAAAGCAGTGGATACCAAACGCGAGAATATCATTTGTACTAGATAAAAAATGCTGTTTAGTAATAAAAAAAAAAAGTCAATTCCATTGCAATTTTCTTCAATCAAAATATCCTTTGGATCTTGTAAAAAAACAAAAATCTTGAAACATCAAAAAGAGAGAATCCTATCCTGATATTTGCTCGTAGGCCGGTCAAAATCCCCCATATGGCCGGATTTGGTCCACTGTTTTTAGGTTGCTTACCTTTGCTACAGGGTATCAACAAATAAAAGCATGAATCTAGATAACAAAATCCGTTTGTGATCTTTCGAATAAACGCAATCATCAACAGTTGTTTTAGATTTCTACTCAACCTTCGGTCACTTAAGATCCGATTGATGATCGATATCCAAGAAAATCCACATGCTCCAGACAGAGTGAAATAAATACACTTTTGTCGGACTGGCATACATGTCTTGCACGAGTTGATATTGCCCAACGGACCTCACATCTGAAAATGATTTTCGTTTCTGCATTGGCAACATTATTTCGCATTATCCCCAGTGTGATCATATTTGGAATGTTACAATGCTTTTCGAGTGTCTAAATTCTGGTTTTATTACCTCTTCCATTCTTAGCTCATTTTATACATCCGCCAGGATTTATGATAAGAACCGATTGTATGAGTTATCCGACTTGATTTCTCTGAAATGACACGTAATCAAAAGATATCATTCTGGAGAGCAACTCATTTTAAAGGATATAGATGTTTTTCATCCTATTCAAGGAAGTGAGGCACTCGAAGCATAAACTATCTATCTATCTATCTGATTGATAAAGCAAGGGATGATTATGTCTGACTCTGGATCCTTTTGTATGAGCTTTGGCCCTGGAAAAGGCTTGATGTCTACCAATTCCCATCTACCTAGGTATCTGTTGATGTATTTGTCGGGAAACGTCAGCAGTAACTGTCCCAAGAACTGTCAATAAAGGCTTCTTCAATTCTGAAGTTGGTTTCAACTAGCTGGCTATGTGTTTACGTATGTATGTGTCGTGCTCACACACCGCCCTGATAACGCAAGTGGGATGAAAATGTATATATTTACTCATTATCGTGCGTAGACCAAACTTTTTTCCGTTTTTTTTTCTCAAAATTCCCTGTTTTGAATGGGTTTTTGGTACGGGGTTTAAATTTGCAGTATAAATCTTCTGTAAATTGATCTTTCAGTGCGTATACAAATCCATACTTTTTTCAGTGATCACTGCCCCCCAAAAGTTGAGAAGAGTAATTTTTTTTATTGATCACCACTTTCCCCATTTTCATGATAAATCATGATGACAAAATTGGTGGTTACGTTAAAGTTTTATTGTGTCGCGTACTACATCTATCTATCTATTTATCTATCTATCTATCTATCTATCTATCTATCTATTTATGCATCCTTGTTTGATAATTATCCTTGAAGACTATTAATTGATCGACATCCTTACATTTTGCTTTCAATAAACCTAACAATTTTCCTGAATACTAAGCCGTCTATCAATTTTTATGACCATCTCTTCATCTATTCTTGAGTCTTGACTTTATTTTTGTACGTAACATTAGTGACGTATGGCAATCAAAAAGACCTGACCTAAAACCAGTGACGCCAAAAGCGAGCATTGAGACAGTGACGTACGGAGATGATAAAAAATTAATTCTCACTTCTTAAGCCCACTCGGGTCGATTTCATGTGTTGAAATGTTATGTAGTTTTGGAATAATATTGTTTTGAGAAATGAATTCTGTATTGTTAACTTTTTAGAATTTATTGAAACAAAGGAGTTTGACCCTAGTGAAGCTAAGCCTTTTCCCTTCTTTTTCACTTTTTTTTCCTACGTTTTTTTCTGTCTTGTCGCCTTTGAGTCTTTGTGTATGTCTTTCTATCTGCCTCTCGGAATACTACCTGCGTTTGCAGATACGCAGAGAACAATCAGTCCGTCTCTGTGCTAAGTACATGATGTGAATAATTACATATGTGCATTAAACTTTATTTCTCCCCTAAAATAAGAACATCGAGCCTCTTTACTGAGAACGATTGTGTGCAGATACATTTACGTTTTTGCAAAATCTGTTTCACTAAATGGCTCAATTATATGGCTACTTTCATGAGCAGAATCAATCTTTGATTTGAACGTATAACATGTGAGTAATTGTACCAAAATATAACATAATGCCAAGCATTGTTCAATTTCTAGCATACTATACGTCAACAATGCTTTGATTATCTACGTATGGATCGGCACTAAAGCCGAGGATCAGAGTATCTCTGCTTTCCGACTAAGATCTGAATGAAGCATGTGCTTGCTCATTAGATAGTGTTATACACACAATATATACATACATACTACAATGTTCTTGTTTTCATCATCATTCCTAGTGTTTTAGAAATATAGGTTGTTTTCTTCGATGAACGGATCGGTGATACATCGTTCAGCCTTCTTGGGGTAAATGTTATATTCGATATCTTGAATTTGCTCCCTACATCTTCCACTTTTCATCGTTTCATCTGGAACATACCAGACCAACATTATCACGTGACCGAATATTAGGGATTCGTGTTGTTATCAATACCGAGAAAACTAACAATATTGGTATTTCTCCTATGATTGACACCCTTTGAGGTAAGTGCCTTTGATTCCCATTGGTATGCACCTTGCGTACCACCAAAAAAAACACTTGCGATTATAAAACAATCGACCAAAAGATTTGAGAAGATTAGAATCTATGCATCGGTTGACTTCTGGCAAAAATTGATACTTCAGCTGTAGGAGTTCAAAGTGCTAAAGTTGTCAATCTTTCAATGGGGCCATGTTGATTGGTATTATGGAAGATCCAAACGGCTGAAATTAGTTTTTTAACCATCGATTCTATGGGTAGTTTCGGGGAGAGTATGGCCATATTTTTGTCAAATTGTCTTGGAAAGGTAGGATCAAACTAAAACTACTCATCTAAGTACTCGTAAAACCAATATGCATGACAATCAATCATTCACTCATATGAGAGAAGCATTGTCTCTGACGTGAACATAAATGAGCAAGTATCAACTTCGCCCAGCTTACCTTATGTTTCAATTCTTGGATACATGCGAGTTGACAGGAGAGGAAATGATAACTCTGATGCAGCTAAATAAAATTGTCTACTCCATATTCCACATCTGATTTCAACCCTTGCCGCGCTGAAACTGTCCATATCCACCTTAGTAAGAACGGATACACTAGATGCTAAGAGCGGATGGGGCTCTCAGGCTACTCTGTTTGATACCAGTGGTGACTGGTCCACCAGACTCATTCTCAATACGTCATGGGTCAGCGTTGCATGGCATAGCCTAACACTCCCCACGGTTTGCACTATCAAAATTGTATCTAAACTACTTCCAATCCAATAATTATTCTCAAAAGAGGTCAATTAGCATACATTTTGACTTAACAATAGATGTTGGGAGTGGTTTTCTCCCGTGTATGCATGCTCGTTTTTGTTTCATGACATAGCTGATACAACAAGGAAGGATATATGATCGAATAAGGCTGAAGAATGATGCAATCATTCCATGCTGTGGATAATACTTTTTTCAAGTACAGTTTTGCCACGTGTCAAATATTGTAGCATAAAATTCAAGTGTAAGTAAATTCTACCCATATACATATAGGAACTTTCAGACAGAGATCAACAGGATTCATTGCCCCCAGATCTCCCGTAGTTTCGCCCAAATTATAACAATTTACCAAAAATTTAACACACATAGCCTGAATTTTTGGGGCATGTGCCCCTGATGCTCGTGTGCCTATGGAATCTACCTTTCTATACTTAGGGTGGTATCCTTCATGGAACACTTAATAAGTGTCATGTTCTATACTCAATTATGTCTCTCTTATTTGACACTTATACGTTTAGCATCTTTCTCACAAATGTTTTAACAAAACTGAAGAGAGTTTGCCTAATGCTACTAGGAATATCTCCTGAGATGAAGACACCTTATCACTAACGCAGATTACTGATTGAGTTTGCAACATTTGTTTACTCCCAATTTTTCTTTTCCGTCAATCATCGTTGCGTGCCGATAACAAGAAATATTGTCGAGGTATCTGTTGCTAAGTTGGATTAATGTATTTCCAAAACAACTTTAGCTCAAAGTGGATATCTTATTTATAAATCAAATGTTTATGCTACACTTAATCGATGAGATTGCCTCATTAGCAAATAAATCTACGAATTTACCCTTTTTTGAGTATATAAAATTTTGATTTGAATAAATAGTTATCTTGATCCTCGTTTTGATTAAATAAACTTCCACTCAAATCATAATTATCTATTCATTTCTGTTAGAAAAATGTAATAATTACGTATTTCCTTTTTTCTTACCGAAACTATAAATGCATAGTTTTAACTTTACCCATAGTTTATTTCATGACAACAAGGATGAAAACAACCGTATCTTTGAAATTAAAAGTTCATATAATCAAAATAACAAAAAAAGAAAATAAGTAATGGTAATTGCCAATTAAAAAAAATACGTACTCAGCGTAACATGGGTATTACGGAACAGACATTGAAACCGTCATCAGACCACCTGTGTATTTCGAATATTTCAAGATAAAGAAGTTGGTCATTTTTGGCGGTATCTGACTACGTGTTTTGCAGTCAAAGTGACATCTGTAGAAGCAGTTGCCTAATTAAAACCGACGGAGGAGAGATGAAATGAGATTGCATGCATTCGGACGGCAGAGGAGCGATAAGAAAATATGATTAAAAAAAAAACTTGGAGTTCACCTGGTCCACGCGCAGTGAGCCTTGCAAAAAAAGCATCCTCAATATTATTCTCTATTCGCCAACGCTTTCTCGCCTCAGCGACTAATTGTGTTTTGTAATAACGTGTCCTTACTTGTAGCAAAGTATGAAATAGGCGTTGTGATATTATTTGATTATTGAAGTTCACGTTGGTAAACAAGGAAAATCAAACCAAGATTCAATCGTGTCAGTCTACAATCTTTTTTTTTTCATATGTAGACGAATGAATACATAGTTTCAATTTGATCAAAATTTCAACAATTATTTTACAACCAAATGTTTGTATAATGAAATTGTTTGCTTAAAAAACAAGCGAATACAATTTATTGAAATTCTAAAAAAAAAATATGGATTATCGTGCTGTTTTAATTTCATCAAAAACAATAATATAATATTGCTATTTTTGAGATTAAAAGATCGGAATATAAACTTTTTTCACAAAAAAGTGAATTTCACTTATTAGGGAATTTCAACAATCCAACAATACGCACACACACAGACCCTCCACATACACACATATGTATATAAAGCCTTTTTGTTTGGAGGGATTTCCTGGACATAGTACGTTCTCAATCCTCCGTCCCACTTTCTTGATATATGATGGAATTTTCCGAAACCGTTCCAATTGATTTTGTCAGCACAAATCGGCTTTCACATTTTTCGTCAAATATTTCTTAGAAAATATTCCATTGTCTATCATTCTTTCATTATTCCAAAACTTCTTCTGACATGATTATTCGAAACAACATGGAAGGATATAATCATTCAAAAGTTCTTGCACTAGGAACTTCAAAACACTACACAAACTCACACAAACACACACACTCAAACACACACACACACACTCACACACACAAACACACACACACACTCATGAACAGAGATCAGATGATTGCAGAATTTAACTCAACAAAATGGAGAAGTCAAAGCTGGCATATATGGTTACGTACATCTAACACTTTTTGTCCATCAATATATATATATATATATATATATATATATATATATGGAGAGAGAGAGAGAGAGAGAGAGAGAGGAGAAGATAGGGAGAGTGAAATGGGGAGATTGGGATATCATTGATTTCATTCCAATTTATTATGTACTGATAAATGGAGAAATCACAAGACAACACCATATACTGGGAGGGGGAAGAGCTCGAAATATCATAAAATCAATTGAAGAGATCTCAGTGGCAATGGGTTGGTCATGTTGCAATAATAGCAGACAACCGCTTAACATCACGACTAAACCCGTGGATATGCAGAGATCAAATGCAAAACAGTGGCAGGTAGAAAATTAGATGTCGAGAGCAGGACGAACTTGGTAACTTAGGAAAGTATTCGGTCTTCAGCACACATGATAGAGAGGTTTCACAAATCCATGGGTAGGTCAACATTCAACGAAAAACGATAAAAAGCAGATGATGATGGCAAATTATGTCATCATAGAGAAGGATATAAGTGTTTATATCATGTGAAAATAAAACAGGATTTGCATTTGGATGTAGATAGAATTAGATTCAATTGGAAAGTTATGTGGATGTTTCCCATAGAAAGTGCATTTGTATTGCAGGGTTGAATAAATTGTTTTGTTTTATATAATGTCTTTATTTTTTTTTGTTCATTCATGTGCTTCCATATTCCAAGAAGAAGGTAAAAATAATTCAGGGACGAATGATATTCACTTATCAATGCAATGGACACGAACTCTTCCTTCCTGTGTCTTGAACAAACACTCACACATGTGCCTTCGATAATTTTGCAGTAAACAAACGAAGGACAAGATCAATAACGTACAAGTAGAGGAGAATTCTCATTTGTTTTTAGGAGGCTCACATATACTAACGTGCATATCCACACACGTACATCATATACACAAGCGCATACGTACACACGTATAGTGATGAATGACGGTGTGAACTCGTTGAATAAACTTGTTGTAAATTGATAGAACAACATACATTCAGATTCGCAAACACACGCACACTCACATACACACTCACACGCACACTCACACACACACATATATATATATATATATATATGTGTGTGTGTGTGTGTATGTACAAAATTACATATTTTGTTCGATGGTGTGTCATTTTTGCTGACGAGCGCTGGAGGATATTATTCTTTTATTCAGGAATACGTCCAGTGGAGAGAATAGCCTGCCGATTTTAACTTACTGTAATTTTCTTTCGGGACAACAGAGACGTTAACATGCATTATGACATCATGATGTGAGTATTACGATACCGTAATGATGGCATTATGACATCCTAATAACGACATAATATAAGTCTCATACTCAAAACAAATAAAGCACATTTTTTTTGCAATCTCCTGGGTTCTGGTTTGGTGGTTCTGATATGTACATCAAAAGAAAATGAAGATAGTTTCCTAAAATTAACTTGTCTTCCTTCAAAACTAAGGCTTGGCAATTGACTGAAAACCAAAAGGTTGGTGTTTTCAATCTCTATTTTTTCTTCATCCCTGTCGAATCCATTTTGTTTGTGAACACTGAATAATTAATGGATTTGCTTGAGATTCCGATGCTTTGAATATTTTGATGAAACAGTTTAACAACCATACCAGTATTAGGGCATGTTCAAGTGACCCGAGAAAGAAATAGTCACAGAGTAGTTTTGAGAATTATTTTTTTCATATATTCTGGAATAATGCTACTAATAACCTGGTAATGTACAAGCTTCGGTGAAGAAATGTTACTTGTTTTGTCACGTTCAACAAATACCGAAATTAGATAACAAAGTTTCTTACGTGAAGTGTTCTCAATATTATTTATTGTTGAGTCATCTTTCCTTTTTTGTCCCTGTTTGCAATCCTCATTTTACGACTATGATAACATTGAGACAGAGAAAATCAAGACACCCGACCGTGATATTTGAATGGGACGCCCTCACCCTTAAGAGATGTGTTTTCTGAGTTTGGCTACGAAAATATCATTAGTAGGTATTGTTAAAAAAAATCCACATAGCATTTTCATCCAATTGTTACCTCGCTAACGTTTTACTCAACGGTAAGAGGACGAATAAAATATATGAAGATCGAAGAGTTGCTCGAAAAAAGATTTTGTTAGGATAGGTAAATGATATTGAGTTTGTTTGGATAAGAATCATAGGGACATTATGAGAGTTGCCACGGAGATAGACGCTGTATATGATTAGAGGTGGATGAATATTTTTACTTAATCATTTCGATTTTGATTGGAAAAATTGTGTCTTCAACACAACGCATTTCTACAAATCACATTTTTTTCACTGGGTTATTAATCGATGTGACGGTTACACATATGATTTGTAGAGGAAGAATCTTCCTTTTTTATCAAATGCATCTTCAATCCTTAACATCTGACCTACACATTAACCCTAACCCTAAACACTAACCCTGGATTATATCCTTTGTAATTAGATTTGACAAAATACAGTTTCAAATATCATGAGTGTTCTGTTTTCATTTGCTCCGTAATATTCTAACAGCAGCTGCAGCTAATTGTGTCTGCTAAGAAGTTATCTCCCTTACAAAATATCGAAATAACGTTTTGGTGAGCAAATTTCAGATACTTACCTGTAATAGAACTATAAAAGTATTACGAATATTTCTTTCTTTCAACATGATGCTCATCAAGTAGACCTGTCTTGTCTGCACCCAGTGACACTTCCTTCCATGATGTTTACATGAAGATGCGAAAGTTTATCAATAAGTCCGTATCTTCATAGAAAAAAAGTATTTTACATAAGTGTCACCAACATAATTTCAAACCTTCACACGTATATGAATATATCATAAATATTTGTCCTTTCGATTGTGTATATGCGATTATGTATGTGTGCGAGTGAGGGTTTGTGTCTGTGAGTTATTGTGCGCGCGTGTGTGTGAGTATGAATGTCACTGTGTTTGTGTTTGTGTGAGTGTGCTGATGACTGTTTTTGTGTGTTATAAGTATGTTTGTGCATATTGGAGTGTGTGTAAATATCAATGTGTATGAAAGAGAGTCTGTGTAAGCTCAAGTGTGCATCCCTGTGTATTTGTGCGTAAGATAATGTGTGCTCGTATGTGAATGTTTGAATGTGCGTTCTTCTATGTGTGAGTACGTCAGAGAGATTTTGCATTTTATGACTGTGTGTATATGTAGATGCAGATATTAGTGTGTCCCTGTGTGCGTGTGAGTGTAAACTGTGAGGGTCCAGATAAGTGCGTATGTGTCATTTTGTGTGCATGCCTGGGTACTCGTGGGTATATGATTGTATGTCTGTGTATAAACTTGTGTGTCTGTGAATGTGTATCCGTGTTATCATTGTGTAGATGTGTGTGCGTGTGCATGTGCGTGAGTGAATGCAATAGTGTGAATGCGTGAGAATGTGACTGCGCGCATGAGAGTACGTATTGGTGTTTATGTAAATGTTTTGGTGTGAGTATGTGAGTGTGTGATTGTGTGTGCCTGCATGAATATGTGAATATGAGTGCAGTTTTATGAGAATATGAGAGCGTATGATTGAGGGATAGTATGGGTGAGTTTATATGCATATGTGATTTTGTTTGTGTGTAAGTCAACGTGATTGTGTATGTCCGTGTTTGTGTTCGTGTGAGTGTGCATGAGACAATGTTATCGTGTGAGCATGTGTGTGAGTGTTCCAGTGCGTGTAGACATAAGTGTGAGTATGTAAGGATGTGACTGTACACGTGATTGTATGTGTGTTGGTGTGTGTGGTAATGTGTACGGTTCCAAGCATGTGTGAGGAGTGTGAAAGTCTACGTTTGAGTTATGAGGTGTGTGTGCTCACGTGTGAGTGTATGAACGTATGTGTGTTTGTTAAGTTTGTGTGCATGCATGTGTGTGCGTAAGTGTTAGTGAGCGTATGTCTGGGAGCAAACACTCACGCATACGCTTACACTCGCGCAAATTTACGTAAATCTGTTACGCTTTCACTCAGTAACACTCCCTTCCATAATGTTTACAGATGCAAAGGTACATCAATAAGTCCGTAACTCAATCGAGAAAAGAGTATTTTACATAAGTGTTATCAATATAATTTCCTTCTATGACAAGTACATACATATTTTATAAATATTTGGCCATGTAAACGCTTATGCGTATATAAGAGAGCAAGTGAGGGTTCGTATGCACGAGTTTATGTGCGTGCATGTTTGTGTGTCAGGTTTATGCGAGTGTTTATGCTTGTTTGTGAGTCCGTGAATGTGAAGTATATGCAAACGTTTTAGTATAAGTTCGAGCGCGGCGTTTAGGGTTACGTTCAGCGCGTGTGAATGTGGGCTCGAATTATAAGTGTGTGTGCATGGTAGGGTTTGCGTTTCGTGATTGTGTGTATGTGTTTGAATGTGGATGTAAAAGTATTTATCAGTTGGGGATGAGGGTTTGAGCGAGCGTATGTGTGTGATTGTAAGTCCAAGTGTTGGTTTCTGCGTTCGAAAGTCTGTTTGCATGTGTGTGCAATGTGTTCTATTTACCGTAATCTTAATTGATGGTTCATGTTAATTTGCGATAAAAAAATCCACTAAAACATTTTAAAAAAAAGGTCAATGGTAGTAAACAAAAATATCATAATTTTTCTTCAATATTTCAAATTCAAAATTAAATGATAGAAGATAATTTTTCCAATGATTCTCATGTGTTTGTGTGTGCTCATGCAGTATTTGTTTTTTAAGGTCGAGAAAAATTTGTTTTGGATAATTTGTTTACTTTCCACAGTTTATTCACGACCCTTCCCTATTTAGAGAAGACGGAGAAAAATAACACCGGGGCAAATGGACATGAACTCCGCCTTTCTGCCCGTTACATGCACATATGATAATTTCTCAGTAAATGAATGAGGAACAGTATCAATAAGATCTGAAAATACAGTAAAATCCCCACTTGCTTTACAGATGCTCATATATCTTGATACACATGTACTCACATTATATACACACGGGCACACATCTACACTTACAAGCAGACATACACATACACATAGAGAGATGAAGAGCAGGGAGAACGTGTTGACGCACATAGATGTATATTAAGAGAAAACACGTGCACACACATAGCAAAAAGCATATATATATATATATATATATATATATATATATATATATATATATATATATATATATATATATTCAATGTTCATTCATCAAAATATCTCAGTCTATATATCTGTATATATTTGTACGTGTATAGATGCATGTCCATTCACTTCCAAGCATGCACAAACATGCAAACACGCTCCAAATAAAAAAAGAAGAAAGAACTATATTTATTATATAAAGTGTTAGTCAAGTGCATACACGACTGATTTATGTGAATTAGGTTTATGGTAACGCGCTTGGATATTCATGACGTTTTTTTGCTGGTCTTTTGTTTACCTCAACCAAAGGAGTCATATGTTTACCCCGTGTCCGTTCATCCTTCTGTTTTCCGTCTTTCTGCCGTTATATGAGTCTGTCTACACGATATCTCCAAAATTTCATGGATTCTTCAAAACCTCTACACAGGGCCATATTGGTAGTTTTTTTTTTTCTTCAAACAGAGCATTTCGTTATTGGAATAGTTTAAACTTTAGCCAACCAAAATCCTGAGGAGAAAAAAAAAAATGACTTTCCTTGGAGTGGAGGTAAAATAAGAAATAAATTCGGTAATTTGATGCATTCGACTAACTTCGTTCAGTTTATCCAACAGTATTTTGGTTGTACTTTCTATTTTCAACCTCGCTCTACGTTGTTCAGGAATTGATAAGAAAAAAAGTTCTTGCTTAATCTCAGTTCCATAATCTCTGTTTACTTGCATCCAAACAAGAGCAAGGTTATTTCTAACGTGGTGTTCCATACATTCGAAAGCAACAAAAATAGCTCCAGTCCCATCAACTATTGTTGCGAAGGCTTTAGAGCAAGCCCTATCCGTCCCTTTGACTGCAATTGGACGGTTCTGCCGGAAGGTGTGCTTCTAACCCGATACTAGCTCGAGTTATTTTTTGAGGCAACAGGACAAATCCTACGCCTCTTGCACTTGGCAATAACAAGCTTCACTTACGCATCATCGGTCGCATCACTGCACTGCTATGAGCTCTCGAAACCAAAACGACATCATACTTAATATATGATTTCGAGTAGTCCAGCTTTTTATGCTTTTATTCGAGATCAGAGTGTAGCATCTGTTCTACTCATGTCAACAACATTTAACACAAACTTTCAGTTTTCCCCTTTACATATAATTATAGCTGTATTTCGATTTTCCCCAATTTTAACTCAATCTAAATTAAATTCTTGTTTTTAATCAGCAGAGAAAACACAAAGGATACAGTATGGTTTTATCTTAATTTGTGGAAGTATCTCCTAAATCTTATAAAACTATTAAAACAATAACTTACATATAAACACACAGGAATTTAATTACAAGAATACAAAACATACCACAATTTATTTTAATACAAAATTTAATAATGATTAATGGACAAGAAAAATAATGAAGAGTTATGATCAATACAAATGATTTAGTAAAATCAAATTACTTCACTTTTGTCCATATGAATGGGATAAATTCAAAAATTTGAAACAAATAGTAAATCACATGGTTTTCTGTGACGACAATAGATAAGATTAATGACAACTCTTTGTTTTGTTTTTGTCAATTGAAAAAGTATCTAAATCAAATTGAGATTCATGAAGAAAACACTATCTAAATACCATCATAATTACGTTTAAGATTGGCTAATACTGCATTTCACAGACCTGAGAAAAACAGATAGTACACTTTGATCCTCATTACTTGCTTCCCCACGATAGCAAGATTTGACTCAAAGTCGTGGGGTTCCGTATACAGCAAAGCCAAAATGTTGCTCCAGTTCCTGCAACTGGTGCTTCAAAAACATCAGGGTAATCCTAATCCTTGCTTTTTAGTGCAGTTAATTTTTTTTAGGCCAAGGGACGAATCTTAAGCTCCTTGTGCATAGCACTACCGAGCCTCAGTAAGCAACCTTCGCCACAGCATTGCACCGGTGCGAGGCCAAAGCGTGTTCTGCGAACAGATACTACACTTAAATCTCTAACTGAAAGCAGCAATTTTTTTCAGTAATATCATTATCTCCTGAACTGGTTGTTATAAATCATTTGCTATGTTTATCTTCCTCACCCAAAAAAAGAAAAAAAAACGTGCTCAGAATTTGTGAATGTGGATTCAAGTTTGCAAGGTCTGTAGTTTAAAAGGTAAAATATCTAAACCTTGCCACTTCAAACTGACAATCTTACCTGAACCGGATGAATATTAAAATTTTGACGATAAACGAAAGATTACCCCTCTCAGTACCCTTCACAAACTAAAAACCATATCGATTTTTTTACGGTGTGAAAATTTACGTAGTGCAATGAAAATAAAACAATGAGGACTTTGGGAATAATATTTTTTGAAATCTGCGGATGAATATATCCGTGTTTTTCTTCAGTAACGTATTGAGGAAAAAATATCTTCACTTATTAATAAAGAAATATGATTTATCGTCTCTTAACATTTGGAACAATTTTTATTAGGTTGGAGCATACACGAAAAGATTTTCCTCATATATTATGCAAAAAAGAGATTTAGTGCATCTTTAGTTGTACGTATACCTGTAGTCCAAAAATATCACCAAAATTCTAGATATCGTTGGTGACAGGAAAATTTTGGAAGGGGGATGATATCCTGAATTGCCGTCCCAGATGACACGAACCACGGGGACGCACTTGTCTGCAAGATGAGGGAAACAAACAAACAAACAAGAAAAAAAACCCAAAACTTTAACATCATTTATTTATTTCTATCAGTTGAACTATTGCAAATCATGATTATTTATTTCCTGGCTGTGTTTGTTTTAATCTCATTTCATGTTCTATGGTGTGTTGTGATGAAAGAAAAAAACGCAAGAAAAATTAAGATGAGAGTAAATAGAAGTCAACCACAATAAATCATACTGTTTTACGATCTTGAAAAAATAAATTATGGGAGATAATTGCTTTACTGATATTACTGTGCGTTGTTGTGTCAGATCAGCATTTGTTTTTCAGGGTTGGAGAAATTTATTTGATTTTGAATAATTGATTTCTTTTCTCTTCACTCATTTACGACCTTTTCCTACTTTGAATCTAAGGAAAGAGTAATACAAAGAATGATAATCGCTTTTTCAGTTCGACGTTCACAAGGTCTTACTTTCGTCGTTTATAATCAGGCACATGCACTAGGGGTGGAGAATTTCTCAGTAGATAAATGAGAGACAAGCTCAATAACATTAGAAAATACAGCAATATTTTCACTTATCTTTCAAGGGCTCACATATCCTAACATACACATATACATAAGAACGCACATATAGTGATTGACGGCATAGATAACTCGCTGTTGCTCTTAAATCTTTAGGAACAGGAAGGCTCATAAACATATGTACATATATGGGTAAACGAATCTATATATCAACTTATATGTACGCATTCGACAGTATCTCAATATATATATATATATATATATATATATATATATATATACGTATATATATACATATACTTATATATATATATATGTATATATATACGTATATATATATATATACATACATATATATATATATATATATATATGTGTGTATATATATATATATATATATATATGTATATATATATATATATATATAAATACTCACACAAACGTATGCTTGGACGTGTACATGCATCCATATGCGTATACACATACATGGACGCACTAGAACATTCACAGTCGTGTACACTCACACCAACGGGCTCTTTATTATCCCCCAATTTTTCAATAGATATCTATCCCAACTTACTCAATCCATCGATCTATAGCAGTGATAAACACTACTAAATATCAGGAATGAAGAATAAACTCTTGTTGAGATCCAAACTATCGTCCCTTTTGAGGAAAGAAGCCTCGTGAACACCCAGTTCCTCTCACAGCCTGAGCTATGTGAACTCCATGGTTTGGTAGAATAACAAGTCAAAGCCTTGAATCCACTCTCTATTTTTCACCTCTTCAGCACCGTTTTTGTTTTTGCATCATTAAATCCATTATCTGCAATCGTTTAGTTTTGAAGATGAAGACTTATAAACTATTTTACGACTTCTATTTACCTTTTTCTTTTCTGTTTCTTTTAGGAAAAATCACCTCTCAACTTGGACTGTCAAAAGAGATTGAGGTAGTTCGAAAAAGAAATCTCAATTTACAATATTTCATGCAATAAAAATGAATAATACAAATCCGATTGCTTTATTAAAATCTAAAAGGTTAACCAAACAGAATTCAATTTCAATGCAATATTATTCTAAAATAACTTGTCTAATTCCATCTCTGATAGAAGTGGGAGTGAAAACATTATCAGTTTTTGTGCACATTGTTGTTATTCATGCATTGACGACGCTGATTTTTAGTATAATTGATAACTGCGTTAGCAGTTTACCATATCCCGGAAAAAAATTATGTTTTCCTCTGCTATATAGCTTTTTTTTCCGTAATTTTTCTCCCCTGGGTTAGCTTTCATTCTATCTTTAATTTTTTTTTTGTTTCAACGCAGGCGTGTTCAACACTAACAATAACACTTTTTTTTCTTCTGCTATAGCTTTCTGTATGTAATATACGGCTATATAACTTCCATTACGTAAAATTCTGTTTTGGGGTTTTCATCCAGTTTTACGCCAGTTTGATAATGCAAACTTACAATTGGGCTCCTGTAGGCTCTAAATGTAATTCCATAGTCGAGTAGTTATCAACTCTAGTTGAGCAGGTAACCCATTCATAGCAACAATCCCAATCCAGCAATCTCTATAAACCAGTAACTCTTAAATCCCCTAAAATCACACAATTCTAATACCTTCTATTCCGGCATCCCTTTCGAAGAACTAAGAGCCACTGGTTGCAATTGTTATTACATGCAAAACTAAAGTCATATTTCAATTGCAGGAATCTGACAGAAAATTTTCTTTTTGGTTGTTAAATGGTGTGCATTTTTATAGACAACCTATTAATGGAATGATTCTGCTCTTTGAAAATTTCTCGTCCGATGTCAAAAAGAAGCGGGGTGTGCCGATTTGCACGGACAGAAAAATCGTGTCTTTTTCTGTCGAGATGTTGAAATGCATTATGACATCATGATGGAGGAATTATGACATTTTGATGTCGGTTTTATACATAAGCCTCGAACCCAGAAAAAGTATAACATATTTATTTCTCATCTCTAGGATTTGGGTTTGATGCTTTCAATACCTGCACCAAAGAGAAATAAGAATGAATACTCTGCTAAAAATCCTTTGCCACCTGTGTGCAAAACTGTAACAGAGCAATAGACTGAAAACCTAAATGTTGGGTCTTTTAATATCTATTTTTTGCTTTTCCCACTAAAATTCTTCTCATTCACTAATATTGAATATTCAATAGCTTTTTAAAAGTCCCATGTCTTGGATGTTTACAGGGACTAGTGGATGTTCAAGTGATACGAAAGAAAAAATAATCATACAGTTATTTCTAAAACCATATTAGCACATATCCTGAAATAATGGAACTAGAAATCATTTAGTTGACGGATTTCCCACGTAGAGCTTAGTCAATATTATCAATTTTTGACTCATCTTCGTTATTCTTTTTTCATGCTCACTAGTTCGGATTGTTATTTTACAATCATAGTGTGAACAAGATGAATAGGAAATAACAATGGTGGCATTTGAACTGGCTTCCCTTTCCCTTCGAGAACACGTCTTCTCAGTTTGGATATGAAGGGTTAACTAGTCGGCATCACTGAAATAAGCCATATATTCCTTATTTATCCAGTTGTTTCTAATCTCTCATTCTACTTAACAGTTAGAGACTGGAGGAAAAACGCATTAGATGGACCGGAGAGCTTATTGAACGAAACTTAGTTTGATATTTTGATAATTTTGTTGCTTAGGTAAAATAATTGAATCACGATAAAAAAAGGTCTGCAAATTGTAAAAAGATCTGCCATGGATTCACTCTCGAACACTTTCCACTCTCTCTCTCCCTCTCTCTCTCTCTCTCTCTCTCACACACACACACACACACACACCCATATATATATATATGTATATGTATTATTGTGTAATCCACAGACAACAGTTTTGTTGTATTCCAACACTTCAGTGTGGCTACGGAACTGGACGGTCAGCAAGGCTGAATATAAGCTATATATTTATTCAAGCACATATATTCCCCATCTACCAGAGTGTTCTATTCCTTTGGACTAGTATTGCATAAGTTTACAATGGACGAGTTACTTCACTTAAAGGGTGCTCAACCCAGAATAGTGGAGCATTATATATATATATATATATATATATATATATATATATAGATAGATAGATAGATTGATTGATAGATAAATAGATAGATAGATAGATCGAGACATGGATGGATTGATAGATATAGAAGATGTATATATATTGTTTTTTTCATGCATTAGGAACCCCAAAAAGGGGTCAAAAACTGTGAAATAAGCATCTTAGGTTCTCAAGTTGATCCAGTTGCCTGACCGACTGACTTGCCAGTAATATGATATAATAATACAATCCTCCCCGTAGCTTTCTATGGGGGGATCAACCTTAACCCTAGGCAAGTTTTCGCCAAACTGACCCTAATTTGTGTCCAGCAGCATTTATGTTCCTTATTTAAACTGTTTTGAGTTCAAAATACGCACACTCGCATATACACACACACACACGCACTAACGCACGTTGACACTTACTAAAATGCACACACTCACGTGCACATTTTTATACACTCATAAACACACTGACACATTAACATGGACTTACTGACCCGTCACACACATTATCAGTCATGCTCACTTATATACTTTCACTAACTTTCCCTCCCTCATCTTCAATCACCTACACATTACATGAATGTATAAAACACACACACACACACACACACACACATATATATATATATATATATATATATATATATATATATATATATATATACATACACACACACACACATATATATGCATATATATATATATGTTAATGATGCAGAATCAAGCTATTTTCAAGCAATCACAATTATCTTAACGGTAATCTCAATTACTTCTCCTGCAAAACGTTGGCATGATGCTATGATTAGCGATTTGAAACCAGAAAACCGTTAATATTCTAATGATCTTTGCGAGCAACATGAAAGAAATAAAAACAAAACAAACACAACTATATGATAGAAACAACATACATTTTGTTTTCCAGTCCTTGATCTGCTTTGGTTTCATACACACATGACGGAAGACGGGTCAGTCTTAGCAGATCTTTGTTATCCTTTGGTATTTTTATTATGTACACCAATCGCAAATCTTTCAGAGAGAAAACACATGTTTTATGCTTGTTTTAGGTTTTATGTGCATATATAATGCCGTCAATATTTACATTATGATGTCATAATGTTTGTTAACTTCTTTGTCTTCTCCAAAAGAAAAGTGTAAATTAACTGGTTGTCTCGCAGATATTGGCAAGACTACGCATAAAAAATTCGTGGACTATTTTCATTATTCATCTACTAAAAGGGTTTAACAAAAACAGAATTCTTGAGATTTATCCACGTGAAAGGGAAATTGCAGACAATGGGGCTCTATAAGAAAAATTGCATTTGAGAGAGCCCTACTCAGAGGGAAGACTTGTTGATAAAGTGAGGGCTCAGAACGAGAAACTACGGAAGAAGCGGGCTGCTAAACGGGGAACTATGAATCATATCCGGAAAAAAGAAAAAGAAAAATTATATTCTATAATTCCGTGCTCACGAATACTTATGATGTATTGTTTCAATTGCAGGAATTGAGGAGAAAAGAAAGAATGAGGTCAATTAATATGTAACAATTGATTAAACAGAAGAATAAATGACGTTTGTCAACAGTGGATGGACAAAGTCAGTTATAGAGATAATGCGACCCCCTACCAAACAAAACAAAAAAAAAAAGAAAAGAACTCTGCAATTATTTCATTCTTCTGGATCACTCGAACATCCCCCATACTGGATACACTGTTTAATTGATCCCACGTGAAATTCATGACGTCAGAATTCAACACTTGACTGTTATTTACACAGTAAATTTTGTGAACAAGTAGGTTTCCAGAGGGTAAATAACAAAATGAATATAGAAGGCACCATACCTTTTGGTTTCCAGTCCCTTATTTTAATTTAGTTTCGTACACATGTGACAGAGGACGAATCAATTTTTGATAGAACTTTTTGTTCATTTGGTGTAGATGCTAAAATCATCAAAGTCAGATCCAACGTATAGAACATAAACGAGCTATACTTGTTTCAGTTTTGTGGTACATGTATGATACTAATGTCATTAGCCTTAACCGTAATATCGTAATGGCTCTATAATGATGTCATATTGCCTTCATTATATTGTTTTAATGCTGTTCAAAGTATTTGTTTTGTAGAAAAGACAACGTAATTTTACGGCCAGTGAAAATCGGTAAACTCTTTCCTTCATCTTGTCTACTTGAGACATTTCTGAAAGGCAGATTTATTTCTGACGTATCCCCGCATTGAACACTTGTCTGTAAAAATGTATGTTATTGAACAAACAAGTAAATACATTTATCATTTATTTATATGTAAAGGAGTATTGTGAATCATAGTTATTTACTTCTTCAAGACTACTATTCACCTCAATGTTAATTGATGGTCTATGTTAAGTTTCAATAAAATAACCGACTACCAGCACAAGATAAGGGTAAAAAGAAATGAAAAAAAACATAATGCTTTATTAAAAAATAATTGATAAAAGATATCATTAACCGATATTACGGCGTGTGTATTTATTCGTATCCATGTGTTCGTCTGCATGTGTGATGAAAAGTAATACAAAATTAAGATAAAATGAAATACCCGTCAAAATCATGAGTGAAAAAAATCTTCGTTGATCAATTGATATATTTCATCGAACACCTACTCACCTCGAAGCACATACCTCGTTGCTCTGCTAGATTAGTTGGCAGATAACCCAGAAACAATATATATGGTTTTCTTCTGTCTAGCTGCAAAAACAAAATTTAAAAAAATATTCCTTTTGAAAATTATGAAAAATGTTCATTTGTCATTTCAGTTACTTTACACTTTCTCAAAGCTAGTCTCCCACCATCCATTTGGATCAGCGGACATTTTTTGCGATCTTTCAGTCACTTAAAAACCAGTACACTATCTAATACAGGTCTTTAGCTGTAATCTAACGGCAACTAAAAAGGACAGATATTTTCCAAAATAATTATAAAGGATCCGTACATGATTGTAATCTGTATCAGTATATAAAGTATTTATTATGATAACGTGAAGAAGAATAGATTCTTTTCATAACATGCAACTTTCTTTATACTATGTTAAAACAGCCTTCGGCTTTATTTGTAAATATTGTTCTAATAATAAAACTATTCGTTTCAATTGATTTTTCGAGTCTCCCTGGTGAAACGTTTTAAGCAAAAATCAATAACCATCTAACAAATCACAGAAAATATCGTCCGAAATGCTGAACTGATAATTTGAAAATGACTAAATTATAAATATATGCATGGCTTATACGTTAATTGCCATCACTGTAGTCAATCTTCCTTTCCTCGTATCTATTTCTGTTTTCCGTTTTCGTTTTTCCATTCTGAGGATTGATCGAAACATAACTGTATGACGTAATGTGTCGTGAACAATAAAAAATATGTAACATATTTCGTCCACTCTCTCTCTCTCTCTCTCTCCCCCTCTCCCCTTCCTCTCTTATGAACGCTATTGAGTTATTCAAGTTTTGTCTGAACGAAAAACCTTTGAGGATGAATAAATATGTAAAAGACATTATCAACCCAATCGAAGCAAAAAGACCAAAAACATCCCATAAACAACACAACACAACACAGTAATGTCTCATTGTGGACGTGTCTTTTCCCGAGGATCAAAGGATTAAATTTAAAAAAAACAGAAACAAACTCAAAATGAGAATACTATCACGATTTCATCCAAAAACTGATACAACTTTTCGAATACAGAGTATTATGGTTGGGTTAGTGCCCGAAATAAACATCATTCTGGGAAATATCGCACAATTTCTCAACGTAAGACTGATTTGGAAATTCAAGGAAACGCTGATACCACGGCAGAGCTGGTTCTGGTAATCCAACATGGAAGATTGCTGAGGATCTGAAGAGAGTTGTTATCCCCATCTGATGGAATTGCAGAAGCACGCATATTGATGGCGAAAATAGTACAAATAAACAATCTCCTATCTAGAAATGCGAATAAAGAAATAATTGGAGGAATAACTCTTGTTTCTTCCTACCCACGGGAATTCATGCCTATCTATAAATGTCCTAGTGGTAAGAACAGATTGACATAATATACACGTGCGTTTCAATGCCAAACTTATTTTGGCTCCAGCAAATCGTGCAATGGATGTTTTACCGTTGAGAACATTTTTTTCAGCATGGAATGGAATCAATACTTTTTGTTTACCATTGTATTAATCTGTTGGCATAATTAATGCATTTTGTATAACAAGCATTCATCTTGAACAAAAAGGGGTAAAGGGGTGAAATAAAAAAAAATGTTGGAATAGATGTTTCAGAGTATGCGTGATAAATATGAAGGGTGAAAAGCTAAAAGTTTAAATCTCAAAGACAATGCTGTGTGAATGGATTCCAGCGAAACATGCAAATCTTCCAACTTTGAATCAAATCAGCATTTGGTGACGATTCAAAATGTTCCTTCTTTTGTATAATTCTGCTGATACATTCGGATATAATTCCTGGAATTCCCTGACCTCTTCCAAAAAAAGCCATTATCTCATAGAAAATGGAAACTTGAAAGGAATGAGTGAGCGGTATGAATAGAGATTGGATTTTACTCAATTAGTCACCTATGGAGCAAAATTTAAAAGAAGTGTCAAAGGGGTTGGGCAGTGGGCACTTGAGAGAGAAATAAGGTTTCAAGTTAGGGCAGGGACAGAATATTTTGGGGAAGTCAACCATTTGGGAATCGGCCCTAGTATAACATGTAATATTTACATATTATTATGCATACGCGCTGGTGGGGAGGGGGAAACATACTTACCTCAAAATACTGCTTGCACACCCATGTCTTAACTCATAAACATGAAGCTATGAAACCTTTGCAATTGAAATCGGATGCAACCAATCTACCAGACCCGCTTATAACTCGTCATGAGACAGCGTGGCTGGGTGTGGCCTAATACTCCTTGTGGTTCATCTGGTCAATAACATACAGGCTATTTCATCTAGGTAACTAGTTTCTTAAGTACCAGACACATCACTTGCTTTGGGTTGATATGATGTGCTTTGAGAACGATAACCAAAACACAACCCTGGAATATCAGTAAGATTATCAAACTATACATCGGTACCTGCAACAGATATCCTTTCCAGATACTCACCTGACTGGCCTTGAAAATAAAATCAATTATATCTATTGGGACATTATAGATATTAGCAAAATGTTGAGGCATAGGGAATAACTAAACCAACCCCCAAACAAACATCACATTTACAACTACGACGTTGTCTTTCTTTTTTCTATTATTATTCGGACTATCCTCATCTTGGTTGTTTATCATACAACGTTTCGGCATTATGCTCTACGGCCTTCATCAGGTATCATCTGGTAGGTGTGTGGGAAGTAACAAACAGAACCCTTTATTTGTGCCTATCATCACAGAACTGGACACTTATTAACTCAAGCTGTGAGGAAAATCAGAGACCAGATATAAAAATTGCTGTTTCAGCGGTACGCAAGCAATGGTTACAAGAGAATCTTTTCCACGGGGGAGAAAATTATTTGAGTTGAATAATATTGCAACCGAAAAAATGATGGAAGCAATTTCAATAGATCAAAGGAAGCTTCAGAGGTCACTCAAGAAGTACAGTGAGGTCAACATCCTTCTTCTGTCATGCTACGGTGGGAAATGAATTACTAATGTGTTAGTCAGTTTCATTTTCGTTTGAAAGAAGTCAAAATAACCTCCATGCGTGCCTCAACTATACGTAGGGAGGTCAATTGAACATCTTGATGGGACCTTGTTCCATGGAGATAATCAGGCGTAATAAAAGGTCGCTGCTCCAATTCACAACGCCAGTGCACTTCAATATCGGCCCAAAGACAACGTTCCGTATTTTGTCATCTGTTGATTGGCCCTCTGGAAGTCCAGGTATCGTTCTGCTGGATTACGGATTTTGGTTTGAGCTCGTTGCAGAAATACACCCTTATTTAGAATACTTTAACGTTCACCGGTGGAAACAGCAACCGATTTCCAAGTGAAAATTATGCACACTGTAGTAGATACAATGTTGAAGCTTTTTGTGAATGACAGAGTAAATAATTTTTTGAAACTATTTCTTTTTTTGAAATGATTAAAGAATATTCATGAATACACCTAATATCAGTATTCACGGCAGCACTTGACCTATGAATGAAAAGAAACACACACACAAACACACACACACACACACACATATATATATATATATATATATATGTATGTATGTGTGTATCTTATGTGCAATACCTTTCAATCAAGATACAAAAGCTACATTTCAACTTGGTATAGAGATATAACTGATCCTAAGCAGTAGTGTTGATCTGCACGTCATCAATCGTGCCATTTTACAGGTACTATGCTAGTTTTTTATGCGATAAGCATTCCACTTCAAAAAATATGAAGGATATGGATTTAATGACATACTACTAGAAGCGACTTGAAGCATATTTCCATATTTGGAGATTCGGTAGTTGTTATTCTAACCCACACCGACCAAGTTCTCAAAATTCTTGAAGTACTGTTAATTAAACTCAGATCACCAGTCACGTGATACCCGCTTCGTTAGGTTCATTAGCAGTAACGAGGAAGAACTAGAAACCAGTGTCGCCACACCGAGAGATCTTCGTCGAATAGTGACTCTTTTTGAAAAGGCCGTAATTATTTCAGAAAACGACAAATGGTCTCGCTCCTTCTCCCCCCCCCCGTCACTCTCTCTTCTTTCTCCCCCTTTCAATCAACTATCTTTCCTTCTCACACGAAACCCACTTTTAATTTTCTTCCCGATTCTTTGCTCTCAATGTAGTCGCTGATTCGCGTGCCTTCGATTCGACAAAAGCATTTTTAGCGTATGCTTAATGATCGGAGCTGTCTTGTTTGTGCCCGAAAAGCGCCAGCTCATCACACACTTAACAAGCCAAAGAAACAAGAAAGGAAAATGATAGACGGACAGAGATTGATAAGGAGGGTCGGGGAGAGAGAAAGAGATCTTAGATGTAGCAAATCGACCGTACTCACCAACTTCAGGTTTGAAATGTAATAATAAGGCGTCTAACAAACAACTTCTGATCATTCTCATTCACTTTTTTTCATTTTCAAATCACTCCAAATTGATTTTCGGCGTGGAAGTATGTGAATTGAAACGTTCTGAATATGTAATCAGATTTTGTACATTCAAGTATGAATGTAATATATTTGTACCTTGCATAAAGGAATTACCGTACATCACGCTAATATCAGAATTAGTCATCAATATATGTGCGTGTATATATATATATATATATATATATATATATATATATATATATATATATATATATATATATATATATAGTAATAAATCTTTTCTCTAAAATCCACTAAAAAATACCAGCACAGGGTTTGGACATTGGTTGTCCAAATACCCATCAGGACCAAAACCAAAAAAACACAATACTCACTTGAAAAGGCAAAAAAGTTTGTTCTAAATTGATATCTTTGGTGTGCTAATGAAAATCTTCAAAAGGTGTAACCACCGAAATGTAACCACGAATACTCAAAGACTTAGACAAGCAGACGAACAAAGAGAACAGAATCTGTTGGCAAGTTGGCTGGCTTGTCGATCAGGTCAATTGTGAGGCTGTAGGGATTTGATTTTATATTATAAGAGTTTTTATTTTTGTGTATCCAATCTAAACTTAAGATTAGATTAGATTGATATATGAGAATCAGTAGTAATCATGTCCCCAGCTTAAATAATAGTGGTAATGATATATCCTATTTTTAAAAAGATCCTAAGACCGAATACGTGATAAGAATTCGATTGCTTCAACTATTGAAGTTGTCAATATGATCATGACAAGAAATACAACCTAATTTTTGAGCCAATGGACACTCAAGAACAGTGTGCTTACTTGCAAGTAGAGTGAAAAGATTTGTCTCCTTTTTTTTCTTCTTTTCCTCGACTGTTCGGGCGCCAGGTGATACCATGCCAGGGATTTGGACTGTGGACTTATGGTCGTGAAGGAATTAATATTGGTTTAGCTAAGTCTCATGTTATTTGGAATCTTCCAG